>OX388323.1:13998713-15198713 GCA_947579605.1 Athripsodes cinereus
CCAGGTGGTTCTTGGTCCGCGCTTCCTCACACCCCCTCTTTCAGATTAATACATCCTCTTCGTCATTTTTTCATATTGCATTCGCTCCACATGTCCAAACCATCGTAACTTATTGACACGCATTCTATCCACAACACTCTTCTCGCATCCGCTCATTCTCCTGATATCCTCACTCTTCACTCTATCCCGCAATGTTTTACCAACCATTTTTCTCAGTGAACGCATCTCCACGGCATTTATTCCACTCTCATCGTTCTTCAACCACGTCCAAGTTTAACTTTGCATACATGATATAAAAAATGAAATACAGATATTATTTAATTATGAAACTTATCTCAGGTATTATTCCGATTTTTTACTCAATTTTAATTCAAAAATTTCAAAATAATGTCTAAAAGATCTGCCATGTCATTATCTTAATATCTAAAAGATATTAAGAAATTCATCTAAATAACTCTTTTATGTCTGTACAAAAAAACGATGACTAAGAAAAAACGAAAAAACGCAAAGTGAGGAAGGAAAGGATGGAAGAAAGAAGGGAACAGAAAAGGCAAATAAAATATAAAGTTTATTTATCGACCGACGGTTCATGGTGGAAGTTCATATTAATAATTTTTAAAATGACAATATACACGTATACACACGGCGGCCGGTGTGGCGTGGAGGCTAACGCACTTGCCTTTGAGTCACTAGGTCCCGGGTTCGATTCCCGGCCAGGGCAAAATGAAGAATGACCTTTTTCAAATTTTCCTGGGTCTGGGTGTTATATGTATATGTGTATCGTCGCGTAAGTACCCATAATACATGATTCATAACTTAATTTGGGACTAGCTCGGTCTGTGTGAATTGTCTTTACATGTTTTGTTATGTTATACTTTCAAGATCTTCTGCTCTCATGGTCAGGCAAAAGTAAACTTAAAGCCGACTCGTAAAACTAATAAAGTCAATAGTGGAATAACTATATATCTATCGTGTTTCATTTTAAAAATTACAAATACATAGTATAGAATATAAAGATCGGGAAAGAAATGGTTTTTCACTCTTTTCCATAAGTTATCGAGTGTCTTGCAAAAGGCAGGTAGGTGTTAAAAGATAAAGAAATTTCATACATATCTTAAATTATTATTATTATTATTTTTTTATTTTTTTTTGTATTTGATTATCTTGAATGTCTTAGTTTTCGTAGACAGGGAGAGGACATCTTGTATGTATATTATATGCAGCTGATCTACTCGCTAAATCTTAGGATATTCGTGGTAGTATATAGTTATATGTTCAGTATAACAAAATAACAAATATATTTACCTCTAAAATGGGGCATTGAAGGACCCACCGACCACCCGGATAGTGCAAAAGTCTGAGGACTTCCATTTATCCGAAATTCTACACTTAACAAATCTTCTCCACAAATGTCTAAAATGGGGCATTAAAAAGAGAGAAGCATGTAATATAAAAGATTCCCATGATGGCGGATTCAGGCCAGCCGGTCCATCAGGTCAATCAAATGACTCGCCCATGAGGACAATTTTGGTGTGAATATGCGAATAAAAATGAATTTACGACTCCTCAGATATCCAGGTGTGAGGTGTGTCTCTCTTCAAATTATTTGATTATTCAGTGGAATTATGAGTGGAAGCAACTTTTTTCACCCTTTATTATTAAATTGAATTTCGGAGAAAGTTATTGAAATGGCAGCCTCTCGTAATTTTATTTTAAAATAATAATTTTCTCTATAACTATAAAATATTGTTTCTGAATTACACAAATATTGGATGGAATACCAAAAAACGTAATTTAAAATGCGGTTCAGTTTACAATAGCACAACTGTAACACACAATTTTTATTAAACTATGAAGTTAATTCAGTCATCAATCATGTTTATTTACCATAACACCAAGTATTTTTTTGCATTCTTAAAATGAAATATTGTACTGAGAAAAGGGTCTTTAAAATGAAAACTTACGACTTGTTATTATACATAGTTCAACAGCTATTTCATCGTCTCAAGGGTACCTGTCTAAGGTTTACTTTTTTCATATACATAGGAAAAATGTTAAATAGTACAAAAAACTTTAAAATAGTTGTACCATAATTCGTCCCTCTTCTGACTAACTGTCGTTTCTGACATTTTTGGTGAAATCGAGTTATGATCACCAATGTGTATTTATATGTGCTCTGCATGTTCTCACTGAAAATCACACCTGTAACTGTTACCGTTATCCTGGAATAGCCTTCTGATTGGCTGTCGTATTTACGAGTTATTCTAAATAAAATGTGTTGTACATATCTACAAATTCCTCAAAATTTCATCACAAAAATGATTCTGAGATATAAGAATAGGTAGGTACAAATAAAATAATGTAATATATTTACACTGTATCATATAACTAGAAGAGACGAATAAAAAATTTTAGTCTAAAAGTAAGTTAGTATATAAATATTCAGTTATTATTGAAATGAAATAATAAAAAGTATTTCTTACAGTTATTGTTTTAAATTGTTTTTTTTTTCCATTTTAGTAAATATTTAAATTTCCATTAATTTTTTTTCCATGTAAGATAAAAATTATAATTCAAAATGTGAAATAATAACAAATAGCTTTAAAGTAAAAAGCAATGTTTATATATTTGTCATTTTTTACCTACTAGATGTTGATGATAACGTTAAGAATTAAATTCATATTAAATAATATGTAGGTACCATCAATTAGCTAGCTATACTATATTAAGTCGCCCGGTAGCTTAATTGGACAAAGCACTCCTCGCGACAAGGTTAGGGATGCGGGTTCAAGTTCCTTCCGAGGCACTACCGAATAAGGTGCCGCTTTCTTTTTTAAGCCTTATATGGTAGTTTCATGTGTTTAATTTACATCTACATAGACATCAAATAAGAATAGTGATTTCTTTTCTCATTCGATACTTATATTGATTATAATATAATACAGGGGGGTGGGCTGCTCCCATCATCATCTTGGTGTAGACTTTATCTTGTATCTCGCAAACGTCAAATTTGACATTATTGAAAAAGAGCCTTGTACAAAAATGGTTAATTTAATGATTTTCAGTAACCTCACTTATAATTTCATTTAAATAAAAATCGATTTATTCAAACTAGATATTTGACGTTTCTGAAATCTAGATTAGATCCGCGACTTGGGTAGTACCTAGTCTGTTCTTGAATTTCAGTCGGTACATATCAGACAAATAATATTTTTATCCCTTCAGTATTCTATAAAAGTTTATAAACGTCTTACATATTATACAAAGGATGATAGAAAGCTCTTGAAGCGAGAGAAATTGTATTTTGTTATCTTATTATTTTTATCTCTTTTATTAAATGTGATCAACTTTTCTTTAAGACTCGTGCTGTTTTAAGAAGTCTGTTAGGAAATTCCTTATATATGTCTATCGAGTGACATCTTCTATCATCCACACGTGTATTTTATTACATATTATATCTATTCTAATTTCATTGAATATTTTTCGTCAATGTCACTACATAATGTATGTCTACTTTTTTCGTTTAAATGTGATACAACTATATTGATTGTTTTATTAAATTTTATAACAACATACGGCGTGATCCTTTTACACGTAGAAAATATATAAAGAATATATTATAACAGACATAAAAAATACGTTCAAACAAGACAAGGAGTAACCATGAAAAAAAGAACAATTCATTAAAAAAAAAACAATATGATACGATCTAAAGGCTTCTTTACGTTAAAACTAAATCTTTGGAATTTTTTGAATTAGTTAAACTAATTTGATTTCATAAACATTATCCAGAATTGAAGTATTCTTTACCTCAGAATTCAGTTTCCAAAAATTTATCAACACAATGGAAATTAATTTGTTGACATATTGATATGATTTTAGATGACTATGTATTATTTGTTATATTGTGAGCTTTTTTCGCTACCGCGGATTCGGTGGAGCGTCCACCATTAACGAGCGTTTATCTAAAACTAAAGGAATACACAGTCATCTAAAATCATATCAATATGTCTAGAAATTGTTATATAGTTAAAATGTCGAAATATTAATAAAGTGAGTAATTTGTTGTTTTATTTCATGTCATTAATAAAAATAAAATAAAATCAATATATCATCGGTGTTTTACCCCTACTAATCGTAAGTATTGTTTTATATCATACCTCTATTGATAAACTATTTCTCAATCCTGGACCAACGCTTATTAACATAAGACTAATTGAAAATATTAAATTGGAATCTAAACAAATATTTACTTTTAGCATCAAGTGTCCAAAGTAATTAATCCGTTCGATTTATTACAAAATAAAAAAAGGTCGAGAAATACAAAAAAGTGTGCATAGAAAAGTGTTGAAATATGAATAGAGTACCTATGCAAAATTTATTTTACAATTATTATTATTTCCAGCAATGAGCAGCGCAATATTTTTATTTTTATTTTATTTATTCAGTAAGGATCAGACAGTTGAAACAATTAGTAAAGACATTAAAAGACAACAATAGACAAACCAATTAAGATCCCCTTTTTACCAATGTAATAGACATAAATTTGAGACTTAAAATGATAAATGACATATTAATGTAAAAAAATGTGTAAAATGTTAAAATTTAAAGGTGTAAAAAAAGTAAATAAATGTAAAAAATTAAAAAAAAATATAAAATATATAAGATGTTAAAATGAAAAAAATTATAAAAATGCAAAAAATGTAAAAGGTATATATAATGAGTTACAATCCACTGGATTGGTATGCAACGAGTTTGGTTTTTCTTCTCCATTCGTCTCTATTCTCAGCCAGTCTTTTTAGCCCTACGTATGAGCCACAGTTCATGTCTCTCTTCAGTTGGTCCATATATGCGTCTCTTGGTCGGCCTCTGCCATTTGTCCCCTCGGTCTTACCCTCTGCGATGGCGATGAGTAGTCCTGGATGCCTGATGTTGTGGCCAATCCAGTTAGCTCGTTGTTGGCTGATTCTCTTAAGGAGTTGCCTTTTTTCGCCTACCCTGGTTAATACTTCTTCATTTTCGACGTGCTCCGACCAATGGATCTTGAGCATGCGTCTGTAGCACCACATCTCAAAGGCCGCCAGCCGTCCGCTTTCACTCTTGCTGATGGTCCATGTCTCACAACCATAAAGCAGAATGCTCCATACAAAGGCTTTAGTAAGGTTCTTCCTTACGCTTAAGTCAATATTTGGGGATTCCAATATCTTTGATTTTTTGTTAAAGGCAATCCTTGCCTGGTTTATTCTGCTTACAATTTCCGATTTGGAGCGTCCATCCTGGTTTATTCTGCTGCCCAGGTACACGAATTCACTTACTTGTTTGATGCTCACTCCATTTATGGCAATGTTCGCAGTCGCTTCCTCTTTTTCAACGACCATACATTTTGTTTTTTCTTTATTTATTTTCATGTTGTACTTTGACAACAGAATACTTTCCATTTTTCCTAAGGCTTCGTTCAGCTCCATCTCGGAGTCTGCGAGCAGTGCTATGTCGTCAGCATATCTGATCATGTCGACCTTTTTCCCATTTATTTTGACTCCTGTCCAGTTCTTCATTTCTTCTCTCAGTTCATCAATGGCTCGCTGTATATAGCAGTTAAAGAGAGCTGGCGACATTGAGCATCCTTGTCTTACGCCTTGTTCGACCCTTGCTTCTGCGCAGCTCTCTCCGCTTTTAATTACGGCCATTTCGTTCTTATATAGGCTCCAGATTGCTCTTCTGTCTTTGTAACTCATTCCTATTTCGTTTAGGGTGTTAAAAAGTTGTTCCCATTCTACTTTATCGAATGCCTTTTCTAGGTCGATGAATGCTATATATGTGTTTTTATTAACTGTTATTCTCTTTTCTAGAATAAGTCTGAGACTCAGGATTGCATCTCTTGTACCAGTCTCCTTGCGGAATCCAAATTGATCTTCTGAAAGTGTTTCGTTTATTTTATTTTCCGCCCTTTTCATTATAATGTTGGTGAGTATCTTAGAAGCGTGTGATATCATGCTTAAGGTTCTGTGTTGTTCGCACTTTGTCGTGCCTGCCTTCTTAGGAAGCGCTCGTATCAGACATTTGGCAAAGTCCTCAGGTATCTCTCCTGTGTCGTATATTTTGCAGACGAGCTTATACAATGTATCAAGCATGCCTTTTCCCGCGCATTTAAGCAGCTCTGATGGAATCAGGTCGATGCCTGGTGCTTTGCCGTCTTTCAACTTTGCTAATGCAATATCAAATTCACTTCTTAAGATGTCATCTCCATTATTTTCTACGTCATATTCTGCTTCCAGTGCTTTGCTTTCCTGGAGTATGCTCTTTCCTTTGTACAATTGTTCTAGGTATTCCTTCCATCTTTTGACGATCAGTTCGTCCTCAAACAGCAGTTTGCCGTTTTTATCTTGTATAGCACATCGTGGCTGTGTTTTTTCATTGAAGAAGTTCTTTACTTCAGAGTATGCGGTTTCGAATTTCCTTTGTTTTATATTTCTGTTGATATTTTTGCATTTTTCTTGCAAATAACATTCCTTTTTCAGCTTGGATTCTCTGTTAATTTTATTCCTAAGGGCTTTATATTCTTTTTTCCCTTCTTCTGTTTGAGAATTCTTTAGCTTCCTTCTTTCTTCGATCATTTTTAAAATGTCGTCTGTGATCCATTCTTTTCTAGCTTGCGGCTTTCTTTTCTCTAAAACCTCGTCTGCCGCTGCGGTTATTTTCTCTTTAATTTTCCCCCATACTTTATCTACATTATCATTGCTCACAAAATCGCATATCTCAGTTTTTTCGTCGTATTTCTCTTTTACTTCCTTTATTTTTAGCATCTTTAGGTCCCATCTTTTTGTGGTTCTCTTCTCGAGCCTTTTGAATTTCAGTATGGTTTCCGCCACAACCATATTATGATCGCTATCAATGTCCGGACCTGCATAGCTCCTGCAATCTTTAATTTGATTCCTGTATCGTTGACGCGTAAGAATGTAATCAATCTGTAATCGAAATCTGTCTCCGGGAGATTTCCATGTATAGCGATGTCTATAGTGGTGTTGAAACCAGGTGTTGGCTACAAACATTTTATTTTTGGCGCAAAATTCAATGAGACGGTTACCTCTATCATTTCTAGTGCCCAACCCATATGCTCCTACGATGGATCCCTCCCTTTCTTCCCCTACTACTGCGTTCCAGTCTCCCATTACAGTAACATTTTCCTCTGCTTTTGTGTCATCTAGCAATTTTTGGATGTTTTCGTATAGAATCTCAATTTCTTGGTCGCTATGGCTAGATGTTGGCATGTAGACTTGGATCAAAATTGTGTCTACGGGTTTGGTGTCTAGTTTGACTAAAATAATCCTACCTCCATAGTGTACGTATCCCTTAACTCTCATACCCAAGTCTTTACTTAACATTATTCCTACCCCTCCCTGCCCCGGTTTACCCTCTATACTACCGCTATGGATTAGACGAAAATTACCTGTCCACATATCTCCCGGGTTAGGCCACCTCATTTCAGAGATTCCTAGCGCGCTTAGTTTCATTTTCGTCATTTCTACTTTAAGATTGTCTAACTTACCATTTTGCAGCAGAGTTCTGACGTTCCAGGTTGCGTACCTTCCTTGTGTGCTGTTTCGGTTTCTTCTCACCTCCTCTCTTTTGTGTGTATTCTGCTTAATGACAAGATCTAGAGCAGACCCCACCCGGAGAGCCGAACGGGGGTCTATTTTACCTCCGGAAGATTTTACTAAAGATCTTATCATTTTCATAATTCGTTGGTACTTTGAGATGCTGCTAGAGCCTTTAATGTGGTAGCTTCCCTTGCATTCCACATCCTCATGCCGTTGACCTCGTAGGTTCCTCCGCCTTTGAGAAGATTTTAGCTCCTCCGGGCAAGAGAGTGCCCTTTCCAACATCTTCCGTTAAGAAGGGTTGGTTGTTAGCTTATACCGACCAACAATCGGTCCCTGTCTACTGCGTCGTTTCTTTTGACGCTGCCCACCTCCAAATATATGGAGGAGTAGAGCAGGAGTTTCCTTTCACAGAGTCTGAGACTTGTTAGCATTTCTCAGTACTCTCAAGTACTTCAAGGTCATTTAGTTTCTGAAAATCGGCCGGCCTTGGCACCTTGTAGAGATGAGATAATATTAAATAAGACACGAAAAAATACCAATAGAATGAGAGAATGTTTGAAGACATACCGCCTAGCAAAAATACAATATTTGACAGTATTACATTGAAAAAAGCATAGAATAAGTACCTTTGCAACTGGTCCGTGTTGCTAGCTGTAAAAAATATTTGTTATAACCTACAAAAATACCGATTTTAGTAGCCAAAACTATCAACGAAATAATGTACCCTATACCTATACAATTTCACTAATAAAAACGTTGTGAAACGTTCACTGAGCTCCCTCGCAAATATCTGCCGGCCTTGGCACCTTGTAGAGATGAGATAATATTAAATAAGACACGAAAAAATACCAATAGAATGAGAGAATGTTTGAAGACATACCGCCTAGCAAAAATACAATATTTGACAGTATTACATTGAAAAAAGCATAGAATAAGTACCTTTGCAACTGGTCCGTGTTGCTAGCTGTAAAAAATATTTGTTATAACCTACAAAAATACCGATTTTAGTAGCCAAAACTATCAACGAAATAATGTACCCTATACCTATACAATTTCACTAATAAAAACGTTGTGAAACGTTCACTGAGCTCCCTCGCAAATATCTGCCGGCCTTGGCACCTTGTAGAGATGAGATAATATTAAATAAGACACGAAAAAATACCAATAGAATGAGAGAATGTTTGAAGACATACCGCCTAGCAAAAATACAATATTTGACAGTATTACATTGGAAAAAGCATAGAATAAGTACCTTTGCAACTGGTCCGTGTTGCTAGCTGTAAAAAATATTTGTTATAACCTACAAAAATACCGATTTTAGTAGCCAAAACTATCAACGAAATAATGTACCCTATACCTATACAATTTCACTAATAAAAACGTTGTGAAACGTTCACTGAGCTCCCTCGCAAATATCTGCCGGCCTTGGCACCTTGTAGAGATGAGATAATATTAAATAAGACACGAAAAAATACCAATAGAATGAGAGAATGTTTGAAGACATACCGCCTAGCAAAAATACAATATTTGACAGTATTAAAGTATACAATATTTGTACAATAGTACAATATTTGACAGTGTAAAAGGTATAAAATGCAAAATGTATATAATGCGAAAAATGTAAAAAAACAAATAAATGCAAAAATATAAAAACATACAACCCACCAAAGTCCACTAATCCAATCTCCAAAAGTAGCGTTTACCATATTTTGCTTTAATAAAGAACATTTCAAATAGAGGACGTACCTCCTGAATATTTGGATCGGAATATTATTATTATAACAAACCTGTTATGGAATCCCTAGTTAAAATAATTTTTAAAGTCATCGAAGTGGAATAATATATTATTATATCTGGCAAAGTTTTAACTGATATTTAACATTTTAATTATACGGTGCAGGAGGAATAGGTAATTATGCTGGTTGGGCTATGATTTAAATAGCAAATACCATAATAAATACATCGTAACGTATATATGTGGAGGAGAAAAATTAAAGAGATAATTGCTGCAAACCAATCCCAGGATTGAAACCAGAGAGAGAGTATATACCTATTATTTAACTCACTAGTAAAACAGTTATAGGTATGTCGAATGTATATAATTTGACATTTGGGAATTCACTATTTCAAAAAAGCGTCGAATTTCGAAATGTTTACCTCTCGTCGCCATATTTTTGATTCGGTATAGAAATTTGGAATATTTAGTGATGTCGTTGTTTAAGTATTATTTGTACACAAAGACGTCATAAAAATGTCAGATTAATTTGCAATGTTCGCAAGTTTTTTTACGCGAATATTTAAAAATATACGAATACTCGGTACAACACTAGTACACACATCATGATTCGAGTTCTTTCATTCGTCCATTGTGTGTCGTTATGAAGTGAGTGGACGAATAGACTGTATCGGTAAGTAAATACTCCTTTTTGAAATGTTTCAGCAATTTTCTTTACAGCGTGAACTTAAAGTACGTGAATACTTGAGAATGCAAGCGTTGATTCTAGAAATGAGCTCTGGATTATTGCATTTCATGAAGTATTTTCACTGAAGTAACTTTAAGAGTTCGTAATATAGGTTGAGGTATTTCAATGCGGTAGGATATTCTCTCTGCATAATAGAATTATTTGTACTATTTGGAATATTCAATGTTTTGATGTAAAGTATATATTATAATGTGTGAAAGAAATATTGATATGATACTTTGAATGTATGATACAAATTATAAAAATAATGAAAACAAATAATTACAGAAAATATCAATGATTCATTATGTACATAAGACATACAAAGTTTTGTTAAATGATGGAATGGTCGCAGAACAACGTCTTCTCACCAACTTTTTAAAAGATATACCTACTACCATCATGACATATGAATCTCACAAATGGGGTAGTCAGCAGAACAGCGGCATGAAATAAATATGCAGACCGTTTCCTCCGTGCCAAAAAATTAAGACATTCTAGATGGATAGCAAACCTCATCGCTGAATTTGAGATCTAATATGTCTCTATTTTTTTTGTCAAACCCCTGGTTTTTACAGGACACTCGAAAACTTACAGAAAAGAGTGGGAAACCAATTCTTTACCGAGAACTCCATAGCATAATTTAAAAAATAAAAACAGATAATAAAATCAATGTAAAAAATATAGTAAATAAGAATACATATAAAATAAAAAGTAATCCAGCATGTCTTCACTGCGCCATTCGTTAGTAATAAACGAGAGGGGACGAAGAATGAGAACGAAATCTACCTGTCTTGATTATAAACATCAAACTGAAGAATCTTATGTATGGATTGTACAAAATTAACGTCCACTCACTCAATCAATACAATGATACTTCATGCTATTGGTTTAAATAGGAGATTTTTCATGGTGTAGCATAATGCTCAAGCTGTTGAAAATATTTAAAGATTGTTGGTTTCAACTTTAAGGTAACTTTGGCAATATAAAACGAAAAAGTTTTTCTGTTTAATTTAGTGATTCTTAACCAAGTTGTAAGAATTAATTTCAAATCTTTACCTTGGTATTAAATTTTCTAACGACTTAACTTTATTTGCATGAATTATTATAATTTTGCTATTATTAATAGCAGCATGTAGTAAAAAGGATGGAATGTCGGTTCAAGTCTTGTCCTAAAGATTATCGATGGTGATGTTGTATTTTCTCAACCTTATATGATAGTTTTACGTGTTGAATTTATACTATACTATACTATAGGTACTAAACCCTCACACCGTGTTGCAAGTGGCGTAGGCAGAGAGAACGAAACGCCTCATAGATCTATCTTTACATATTTTTTTAGCTTATTCTACATTCATACAATTTCTCATGCACGTACGTCGATTCCTCTTACTTAACACACGTTCTTGAGAATTTGATCCATGTGATCAAGCCACGTGATTCTCGAAAGCCTACGATTCCTCACACCCCTTGTTGAAGATAAGTATATTATTATCTTTATAATTATTTCCTCGCTCGTTCGTTCAACATGTCCAAACCACCGTAACTTATTCAAGCGCATTCTGTCCATAGCACTCTTCTTGAATGCACTCATTCATTTATGTACGTTACCTGAAATAATATTTCATTGTCAAAATTATTAAAAGAAATTAAGTCGTTCATATTTAAGAAATTTCACGAATGTGGAAGCCCTAAATTACGCTTGACATGTGGGTTAAGTAAAGTAACAATTAAAGAAATATGTCGACAATTTCATTCATGGAGTTTTTTTCGTTGAGTTCCTTGGTAAGTCTTTGAGTGTCTTATAAAAACCAGTTATTCGTGGAATATAATGTATAAGACATTTACCATTTTCAGTTCAGCGACGTGATTCGGAAAACATTCTTAAAGTCTTAGCTTCGATTTATCACATACGGTTAGTTCGCCAGCTCCCTAATTTAGGGTAATGTAATGATGGTATAAACGAAATTATTTTGAATCATATCTTTCTGGTATTGTATCATGATGTTGAAATGAGTTATGGTTAGCAAGTAAAATGAAGGAGTGTTTCGACCGCCAGGAAAATTGGATGGTTTATTATAAAAGGCTGTTCAACCTCTTGAGGTATTCTCCTTTGTACAATTTAATAAGAGGCTTTGTTCCTTAAAACAAAGAATAATTAATTATTACTCGTGATTAACTTACTCTTGAATTTTATTTGTTGAGCTTTATTTTTCTTGTGGCATTTTCTCAAGCTTTTTTCATACACTGCAATTGTATATTCATCTACTTCAAAAATATGCGGTATTCAAGTTACATAAAGATTTTATTCAAGTGACCCAGGTTTCAACATTAATTATTATACCTACAAGCATTTCCACTTTGATACAAAATAAATTATAT
Organism: Athripsodes cinereus; assembly: GCA_947579605.1. Taxonomy (NCBI): domain Eukaryota; kingdom Metazoa; phylum Arthropoda; class Insecta; order Trichoptera; family Leptoceridae; genus Athripsodes; species Athripsodes cinereus. The sequence continues at coordinate 14,011,159 of OX388323.1, forward strand.
TCATTTTGCGTCCAGTCTCTGGAAAATATGAATTATTCCACTTTTTTTCTATAAATTAAAACGGCTTTTCGTAAAAAATCCTGTTAAAGGGATTGTATTGATAGCATAATTTTAATCATAGAAAATCATTCAAATGGTTTCTTTCATCAGTTTGATATTAGAAAGCGGTTCCTCAAATCAAAGTTAACAGAAAATTGGATTCGATTCATCAATCTTCGTCTGTCAGTTTTATTCACCATACTGAATTGATTTCTCAAAGGTTCTAAAGAGGGAGGAGTGAATTTGAAATATCCAAGTCTGAATAACATATTATGATTCTGTTATTTATATTTTACTGCATAGATAAATACGTTAGTATGAGTCTTGTTTGTAAATTGTGTATGGAGTTAATTATTGGCAAAACATACAAAAAAAAAAAACTTTGCACAAAGCCTTTTGTTCTGACCAGATAAGGATAAGTTGTCTTTTATTTAAGCTTTATTTGTGGAGAAAATTTAATTTACAAAATATTGGAATTATTTCGTTACACTTACCGTATTATTATGAGGGAATAAAGAAAGACGTTATAGGTTGAAGATAAAAAATAGTTCATATTTTACATCAAAATATGACATGCTTTTCAATTTGTTGTAATAATTTATTCTATCAATTAGAAAGTTGACATTTAATCGAAGCCGGTATAAAAGCTAGAGCATACAGAATACTGAAGAAACTCTCAATAAATATTTAATTTTGACGAACTTGTACAGCGTTTGCTCTTCAAAAATAAATAAATTAAACTCTCATTATTAATTTTATTTTGAATGACGTTAAATTATTTTCCCGTTATGGAACTTCAGCCGTCGATTAAATTTAGATCACTGAAAGATTATTTTAAAATTTAATCAACTTTTTTTGATATTCTATTAGACGAGAAGCTTAATTTTTTTTATTCAATACGTTGATCAAATTATTTGTAACTTAATTTATTTTTTATGAATTCATTTTGGTGAAAAATTTTAATGGGTAATTTGTGTAATGAAACTGTAGTGGAGATATATACGAGTACTTTTATTTATACCTAATTTTAATGTACCGATGGATTCAAACTACTACGCTTAATAATAAAGGTTTTCTTTAAACATCACAAGCATTATGTGCTCATAAATATTTTTTGAATTGACATAGGGAGGATGATCTGCATCATTATTAGATGAAACAAGTACGTTGGCTACTATATTTGAGGGATACACCAAGATGGTATAGAATATAATTTTATTTTACTTTCATTATTTTATTTACATCACTTTGGTAATAAGATTGATGACTAATCTTGCCTTATGTGATAGTGATTGTCGCGGGTGAACTCGTTTCTCTCGTCTTTGTTTTGTCTTGTTTCCCTTGGTGAAGAGTCTTAGGTCTCCCTTTAAGGGGGGTTGTGTTTTTTTGGTGATTCTGGCAATTGGCAACCCTCGGGTTTACCGCTCTAAATACTCATAAAAAAGTTTTCTGCACTCCTCAATTCAGCGTTTTGGACTGTTATAAAAAAATTGTACTTACACATTAATACTCATTTGTTTCACTTTTACTACCTCTTCAAATTCCTCTTCCTGATGTTATTTATTTTTTGTATTTGTTTGCTTTTCTCGGCTAGAAAGATATCGACCGAATGTTGTCAAAAGATTCCACACGTGATGGTTTTGGCCGGCCAGCTTCCCACTCATATGGCAATGGCACCTCCCATGTGGACAAGTTAAGTGTAAAAATTATAATCGGATAAATGAAAGTCCCTCGACTTCTGCTCTATCCGGGTGGTCGCTCAGTCCTTCAATGTAACGGGATTAATGATAGGTATTTTTTATCTTTAGTTGTACAATTTATACTTTCTGGAGTTTGTTAATAAAATATATAAGTATATAAAGGTAAGGTTCTGCTTCTAGATAACACAAGGTTGTTAACATAAGTACTTCAAAGCTTTGAAATAACTAATAATTATGTGGACATTAATTAACATGACGAGAACTTCTGTAAACAAGGGTGATATCATTATGTATTCAAGTGATATCTTTTTCTCAGATTTGTAAACATAATAAAACATTTACAAACAACATTTTCTATTAAGGCATCAATATCATCGCCCACAAAACTCCTCCCGGGAGCACAGCGTAACTAGTCAAAACACATTTTAGCGTTATGTAGTCATTCGACTATAGATGACTTTGTGAGAAAGTATCAATTCCGTAGCTAAAATACACAAGTATTGTTATACAAGTATACAAAAATTGATACATTCTCGCAACGTGGTCTATATTTGAAGGAAAAGGAAACGAAAACGTAATGCTAAAATGTGTTTTGACTAGACCTACAGGTCAGAAACCAGCCACGTCCATTTAGAGCGACTCTGCGCCAATTGCGTCACCCCTTGCCACGACATTTTCAGCGCTCTGATGTCATTGTTATTGTAAGAGTGGTGTATTGTGAAAGAGGGACGCCCGGGAAATTAAGACATCTAACGTATAAATCATCATATTATTAAAAGATTCTCTTTCATCTTCAGCCCGTATCAGCCCGTTTTATAATAATGCTACTTTATAACAATCTGAGATTTTTGAAGAAATGATATAATTGAGATAAATTTCTTCTTGCAATTACTGCTGTGTTTAATGATGTTAATAGCTTGTAATTACATAAAAGCTCGACTAATTGACGAAATTACAGTGAAGATAAATCTGAAATAATCATGGGAATGGTTTGTGAAATTATGTAACATTGAAATAGTTGTTAAATATAAGATAAATATCAATACCCCTTAATCTGTTTCATTTTTAGTGTGCTACAATAGTGTACTAAAATAGGAACGTTCCAATTTTATTTATTGCACATTGGTATTTTATTAACCCTGAAATATCATATAAAATACGAATTTATAAAAAACAAACCTATACACTTTTCCCAGCAAGCTAAAAGCTTGTGTCCTGAAAGGAGAGTTTGCCGGCACCTGGAGTCGAACCACGCACTTCTTGTGCATGAGACCGAGTCTCTATATCCGTTTACCGATAATCTTAATACGAGTATTAATTTTAAGATGGCTAAAAACCTGTCGTGGCAAATAATCTACTTTAAATTTCTTCCTGACTTATTGCCATGGAAGGGTGTGTGTGAATTCCCGACTCTGCTCCTCAACTACCCCACACCTTATGGTCTACATTTGCTGCACACCCTTCATCTTTGTGAACAAGTGTTCACCAATGTTTCATCATCAAGCTTTATTGAAAGGTTGCCGCATTTCATTCATAATCTTTCCATTGTACATTGTATCACATAGAATCACAGACCAACCGTAAATTTCGCAAATGCGCATCTCAATAAAAATCTTGGCTTTGTCATTTATTTGCGACACATTAAAAATGAAAAATATCGAAGCATTCAAATTGTTAATGCGAGTTATTGCAGTTTTGTAGCGCTGTTTGCCAAATGTATTCTACACAATTCGAGTACGTATCATAATTTATGCTCATCTGCATTACAGCATAAGCATTAAATAAATCTTGTAATGTACCATTTGCACAAAAAATAAGAGCTTTTATACGAGTATTATAATGTAGTTATGCAGTTTTTGAAATGTACAAAAAACGTTGGGAAATAACTAGTTTGAAAATATTCGTTGGAGAAAGAGAGACTCGTAGGTCGTTACTTTATCTACCACCTCAATTGTCAAAATAAATATAAGAATTCAAGTCACCACAAGGGTTGTTTTATTAATTTGATATTTCAGAAATGAATGTTTGTACTCTTGCCTGTGTATTAATATATACATACAGTTATATATAAAACGATATTAGTGCGCTTCAGTATATATTCAAGGGTCCCATTATTTGTACGAGAAGGCTGTTGTTGGCTGTAGGTTAGTCGTAAGGTCGTTATTTTTATAACATCATATCCTCTTAAACTAGAGATACAAAGGTGTCATTATATTTCCTCACTCTGCGCAACATGGAAATGAGACGGAACGTCCCCATTTCAATGTATTTCTTTGTTAATATTCACCAAAAAACAATATCAATAGGTACTCTGCTATATTTTTCTTCGAAAAGTTTTTATTAATATTTTAGACTCTGTTTGTATTATAGACACTCCATTACGCTGCTTCTCTTGCAGGGTAGGCGGAAGGATCAAGCTTCACTTTCTCCTATCTTTGTACACATTTTTTCGCTTTTCTAATTTTTGACCCACTCTGTTCTGATATTTGGGTTCGTCGGTAGCCTCGAGGTAGAGTCTCGACCTCATGAACAAGGGGTCCGTGGTTCGATACCAGGTGCCGGCAGATTCTCCTTTCACGACACAAGCTTTTAGTAGCTTACTGTGGAAGGTGTATAAGGTTGTATTTGGGTTTTTAATCTCCAGAAATAAAAAATCCAGATATATCTTTTTCATTTTTTTTAATAATTATTATTATTATTAATTTTCGATTGGTCGTTATCACTATCTGAAATTTTCAGCCAATTTATGAAAAATCATAAACAACACATTATTTTATATCTACAATACAGCGATGAAGGATGTTAAATATCATCGTCTTATTTTTTATGATACACGAAGGACGAAAATAATTATGACATGCAGTTTGTCCTCTAGCTAAATACACAAATAGTTACGAAACTTGACACTTTATCACAACGTCGTCTATATTTGTACGAAAACGAAACGAAAACGTAACGCTAAAATGTGTTTTGACTACGGACCATGATGTAGAATAGGTGGATAAATTTGTTAATACTTTATGACTTTGAAACTCTCATTTGACAATGACCTCATAGGTCGAAACCTGGTAACTTATTTAACAAATAAAACAGTAAAACTAAAAACAATTTTGTTTTCATTATATCAATACAATGGGAGTTTTACAAAATTAACGTCGACTCAATCAATCAATACAATTCTTTATGACTTCTTTTACCAGACCATTTGCATGGAAAACGAACCAACTAACATAATCTTAGGATGATAAAAATGTAATTTTTAATATTAACGATAATATGAGGATACTCTTAAAAGTATTTGGACTTCGTGTATCTACTGTAATTTAATAAAAAATGAATAATTTCGACAGCTACATCACTGGGAACAAATCCTTTTTAGTGTATTGAAAGGACCCGCCACACACCCGGATATTTTAGGAGTAAAGCCTCCTATTTATACGATGACGTCGATAATTTTTAGGTGTTCTATTAAAGAAGCCAGGTTTTAGTTAGAAGTATCGTTTATTTTAAGATTGTAGGTATACTCGCCATTTTGTATTCTTTCAAGAATTTAAATATGACAAATATCAAAGTAGGTATTATTTTTTCTTTGATGTTGAACTGTGATTGTTCTTCTTCTTCTTTGTGCGCCCTGGCGAAAGCCTCGTGGTCCTTTGCTTCTCGTCAAACGCCTTTGTTCCCATTGCTCCATTCTTTCACAATGCGCAGTCACGTAATTTGTCGCCTGCCAGACCCCCTTCATCCTTCGAGATGTCCACTTGAAAAGATGGTACTTTTTTAAAGACATTATGTGCTTTATGTATGAAATCTTACAAACATTTATGATAAGGTGCGATAATAAGAAAAAGTGATAAAACGAAATGTAATGTCCATGATTATGTATGATACTGATGTGATCATTGTTATTATCTCATGTTGATGTTTTGTAAGGAGAGAAATAAGATTGCAATTTGAAACAAGTGTTCCTTTCTACTATTGTTTGTTAATTCGCAGAGAGACGTCTTTCGACTTATAAGGTCATTATCAATCTGATTTATATATAATATATATTTATATAAGTCGAAAGACGTCTCTCTGCGAATTAACAAACAATAGTAGAAAGGAACACTTGTTTCAAATTGCATTATTATGGAATTCTACTACGTGTGCACCGACACAATTAATATATGAGAGAAAAAAAAAACTTTTCATTCCATTTCATTTCATATTCTGCTTTCACGATAATTAAAAAAAATTGTCACATATTTTTAAAATCGCGAGTTTTTACATCTCAGCAAAGCTTTTGTAAACGATGCAATATCGAAATGGAATTCGGTCGGATATATAAAATTCCGTGAAATCCTCTGCAATATTTTCAAGTGTTCTGTAGGAGGTAAGTTTAAACGTGTAATATCCTGCATATGACGTTTAATTTCTTCAATTCAGTGATGAGGAAAAATATCTATAATATATTTACTAATAATATTGAAGAAGATCCACCGTCCACCCGGATGCCCAGTTAATATTTTGACTACATTCCTTGGATGTCCCTCTCGGCGAGAGAAGGAAATGCAGAAAAAATACGTATATCTATACAAAGTAAATCAAATAAACAAAGGTCTCATAAAAATAATAATAAAAATAAAAGTACGAATAATATTTATTAAAATAACATGTACATATTTGTTAATAAATAAGATAAGCTCGCTTGTTGAATTAATTCTAGGATGGTTTAGTAAGTGATCACTTTCGTTGTCTATGGACAACGTTTAGCAATTCCGCTATGCTCAGTGTCATGTTGTAAAATCTACCAATCGAGAAAAACTGTATGCAAACCATAGAAGCAACCATTTTTTGAGATCACATATTTCATATTTCAATTTCTTCTATCGGGATGGCAGATTGGTTTTGTGATCTGCACGTTGTACCCAAATCTGGTCAAACAATAAGAAAAATGAAAATATTTTAAACGTAATATGTTGCTACTGGTCAAATTATCAGCCGACAAAGTATTGAACTTTATTGTTTCGGCGCCAAATAGACGGGAGATCGCTATCAATTTGACAACAAACAATAAAAAATTATCATAAAATGATGTTTAATACTAAACGTAAAATCTATTATTATTTTAGTCTTCAAATATAATTATATAACAAGAAATTATTTAAGATTGTAAATATTGCATTGATTGTATCGGTATAAAATCGGCTCAAATTCTAAGAACTCCACTCCTGAAAACAACACGACCCCGCCTACCCCTACACCTTCACTGTAAATCCTAACGAACTTTTTTATTTGTTTTTGTTTAATTTAGTATAGATCAGCACCTGATGATGCGGACTCGTAGTCAACGAAACCGGTCGTGGGTTAGTCTTACTCAACAGTGACATAAAACAATAATAATAAATATTTATTTCATTTCGTAATTGTAAATATTAATTATTTATTTATTATTAACTTAAATTTTCTTACTATTTGTCAAGTTAATGCGTTTATATGGAATATATAAAGAAAAAGTGTTTTTCCCACACAAGTGTTGTACACTATCTGGAGGGGTTAAAAACGTATTTATTTAAAAAAATCTATTAATAAATAATTTAGAGTTCGTCGGTAGCCTGGAGGTAGAGTCTCGGCCTCGTGAACAAGGGGTCCGTGGTTCGATCCCAGGTGCCGGCAAACTCCTCTTTCACGACACAAGCTTTTAGCTTACTGTGAAAGGTGTATAAGGTTGTATTTGGGTTTATAACAAAAACCCAGATATATCTTTTTAAAAAAAAAAATAAAAAAAATAAAAAAGGTAAGGTTCAAGGCGAGGTTAAAACCCTATTGTTCTTCAGGAGGTGTTGTGATTCTTGAATGGACCCATACGGTGGTTTTTCCACAAAATAATTCTCTTAAATAAAATGAATTTTTCTTAAATAAGTTATCTAGTAATTATTTTAAAATTAAAAAAATTATCGCGTATATTCATTTAGCTAGAAGATTAATTGAACCACGTACACGTGAATTGTGTTTAAGGCATATTACCTACTTATAATTATCGTTTATTTGTAATATCTATTACAATACTAACGAACACGTTTTAAGACTTAGAAAGATGGGGCTTTGATGTTTAACGAGTATGATTATATATACTTAGAGGATTTGAGGGATTATGTTATTAGATGAGAAAATATTGGATAAGTTTACGTAACGTAAGTTTACTAAGTAAAGTCTTTTGTTTATCGAGTCTATGAAACAAATGCCGTTACACATCATTAAAGCTCGAAATATGTTTTAATAATATCTCAGGGAAGGTACATTTTGTTAATTATCTATCTTTTGTATGAAACCGAGTAATTTTATATTTTAACTTTTGTCTACTACTTAAATTTTTTGAATAATTTTTAAATGGCACAGAGCTTTGTCCCCTTGACTTGAGCATTAAAGGACCTCTGCGCTCTTCGGAACTGACTGTGAATAGACTTACTGAGCCCAATAGAGCCGGTAAGTCTAACTTCTATGAGAGGGCTTTTGGTGTTGTCGGGCCGGTTATGTGGAATCGCCTACCGGTGCCATTGAGTGAAAATCAGACTCACCATTTTCAGAAACAAATTGAAAACTGCGCTGTTCACCGGCGCCATTGAGACGATCTAGGGACTGTTAAATGGCGTCAAAGCAAAATTATCCAGAATCTTCATCACCACCATCAAAGAAAAATGTTATTATTGAAACATATCCTTAATAAATTATGTTATTATAAAATAAATAATGCCTGTTCAATAACATGTTATAAAATGAATAATTCAAGATATTCACTGTGTCGATGTTTGTCGATGTTGATGTGTAGAACTCTATATTGAAATTAAAAGCAAATTGTTTTTTATTTAAATTTATGTCTGCCATCTTATATGACGACATTGTCAACTTCCTTATAAGACGGAAGAAATCTCTCTCAATAAAAATATATACCTAGTGGAAAAACAATTATTTTGGAATTTCATATAATTATAGAGTTGATAATGTACATAAATAAAATTGAACAATCAATTAAAATAAAATAAGTATCAATGAAGATGAAATAAAATAAATAATATCAATAAGAGCAATATTGACAAAAATTATCATACAAGACGGATCGAATCGAGAAGTTAGCATTGATCTAATATGTTAACACAGGTTAGATCAATGGAAATTAGTAGGAAATTTTCTACTCTGTGTATTTAAATTTAAGAACATTTTTGAAACAAAATTCATACTCGATCAAATTAGTACTCCTACAGCACATATTCTAAAATATCATGAACGCTACATCATTCGTTAAATCAGTCAAAGCTTTTTGCTTTTGTAATTTATAGATTTTTTTACAAAGGATGTAAATGTAAATATGAAGCTACAACAAAATATTATTTTGCCGTTTTGCAGGCAGGTTCATTATGATTTTTATTTATTATATAAAATAAATAATGACTGACAAGACAGTTAATACCTTTGCGTCATTCAATATTCATACAAATAACATGTAGCGTATTTTCTCTCCTGTCTCGGCTAGCTCACTGCATGTATCTTCAGAGGTCGTGGATTGGTTGATCAGGGCACAAGGCTGATAAATACACAGGATGTTCAGATACAAACGTTTTCCCTTTATTGGATCTTTGTTGCATTACATTGCGGACGGGGTAGCCTCCATCGACGGCCGTCCATACTATTAAACCATCCGATCTTTCGTCACGGGTGCCAGGCGCTCACGATCCCCTTCTGTAAGGTTCACCAGATACAGATGTCGATACGAATAAGCAGGCGACTCGTCCAGCTCAATTTGCGACCCGGGAACCAGAACCGCCTCTGTTGGCAATTATCATCATAATTATTAGACACTGACAGAACACTTTTCATCTGTATTGAATTTAAGTTAATATTGTGATTTATCTAAAATATAGCCTTAAGAGACTTACCACGATATCTGCGGTTATATACAAGTGTCCGGGTCCCACAATTTATATAATTTTCACTGCCTTTATTTACACGTAATTATCTCCATCCTCTTTGAGGTTATTCCCGATCAGATGTTCTAATTACAAGACATTGGTTCACTGATATTTGGTCGCCACGAGGTGACACCAAAGAAAATTTACTAACTGAAGACGTATGTCTTCCAACTGTCCCGGAGTCCTCTTAAAAAGTGAACTCTTCACATGTTTTCTGCCGGTCAGTATTTTATTTCTCCGACTTTGTAACAATAACGCGTTTGACTTCTGACAACTCATTGCGGTGTTGCCATAAGGCGAAATGTGGCTGATAAGAAAAATTAAACCACCAATAATAATATCATGCTACAAACAGTCAAACAGCGATCAATATGTCTTTAACAAATGTCACATAATGCACTCCAGAATTTAGCTTTTGATTTAACAAAATTTACAATAACAAGTGAACCAAAAAAAAATGTTTTTCAAACTATTTCATTTAATTTAATAAACAAAGGCATACATAAATACACAATAATTACTAAAATGAATGAACAACCAGACCAAAGCCAGACAAAAAAGCTGGTGCTTATTAATATTGCAGAATAGCTTTAAGGTATGTTTGACTCGGACACAGATAGAAATATTTATCAATCTTGTCTCCGGGTGAAATCTATCTCTCACTCTGCATCAGTGGTTATATTGGATATACATACATACACATGGATATTATATGAATAGACTCAAATACATAATATGTGTGAATGTCAACAGCATAGAATATTATTGGAATGGAATATGAATTGAAATTCTCTGTATAAAATTTTATTTTAAAATTCTAAATTCACCATATCATTGCATTGAATACAATGAGAACTTTTTAATGAGAACTTCTAAGCTTCAAGATGTTTATGAAAATTACTTTTTTTTATATAAAAATATATATTTGGGTTTTTGTTATAAACCCAAATACAACCTTATACACCATTCACACTAAGCATAAAGCTTGTGCCGTGAAAGGGGAGCTTGCCGGCACCTGGGATCGAACCACGGACCCTTTGTTCCGGAGACCGAGACTCTACTTCCAGTCTACCGACGAACTCAATTTACTAATCAGTTTTCAGCTTCGATATGAAAATTTCACATTTCTTGAAAAAAATTATATAGGGTTACATATTCACATACTTTACAGGATACAGCCATTAACAAAAATACATTTATTTATTTATTTTAGTAATAAACGTTTACAATAGTAATGTTATTTCGAACTATTTATCTTCATGATTTTTGTCTTGTTTTTAGATTTAAGTAATGTAGAGTGTATATTATTATCACTGTTTGCTAGCAACGTGTTCGTCATACGCTTTGGTAATTTGCGGGACCTTGATTCACTTGATTGGTTTGTTTACTGAAGAAATTTGAATATTGATATTTGTTAAGTTGAACTGTTTGTGTTCCTTAAGACAATAAATATAGGGCTGTAGGCTTTCGCGTTTTACAGTTTTACATGCAAGACCTTTAATTTTGATCATTATAGATAGACCCGTTAAGGTGTCATTGATTAACTAAGCATCTATTTTTCAATTGTTATTTTAATTATATGCAATATTCAACATAATATAATTCAAATGATTTAATTCAAGTTAAATTATATTTCGTTATAGATCCATTTTGAAAGCAGTTAATAAGACTTTTGATAAAGCCTGAAAAAGTCAAAAAAGAGTAATTTTTACGATAAAGTGGATGAAAATTTATGTGAATATTTCTTATTTGAGATAAATTGCGTGTTTGGAAAAAGCCCGCCCTGTGTTTATTGATCATATTAAATGTATCTTTGTTATTTATTGATTAATGAATAAATAAATTGCTTTTAGCCAAACGATATTTTTGACATTTTACATTATTATAACTGGAATCCATGAGTATTTCAGAGCATGAAAGTTTAATTTTTGTTCAAATATTTTCGTATCCATAATACAAGGTACATATAATATATCTATATCAGTTTGGAACAGTTTGATACGTGTAGATTGTCTTTGCAACTGTTTTCTCATTATATTCGTGTCAAGTTATATGTTTAAATAATTATGTATTTTTTGTGGACATGAGAGTTGGAAATAATTTTCTTGCCGGATTGAGGATGTGCCGGTTAAAACGACGTATTCTCATAGATTTTTCAGCTCATAGCAGAACATTCTTTGTCCAGTGAGAAGTACATTATGTATTATGCACTTATGCCCCATGAAAGAGTATGTTGACTGGACTGAAAGGATATTTCCAGCTTTGTTCAGAGTAATTTTATATATTTTTAGGTAGGTATATAAAATTCCATTTTCATTTATGAATTTTTCAACAATTGGATTTCTTTTTTATTAGCATTGAAATAACTATTTACATTAATAAATTAAGTATAAAAAGGGTAATCATCCTATAAAGTTGTAAAAAATTAACCAGAATGGGTTTCATAATTGAAGTATTATCACGATTTAGAACATCGTAATCTCGTATGAAATAATAAAAAAAATAATAAAGATGAAATGGAACATATTAGACTTTATTTATTTATTTTAAACTTGTTCTTTTAATGTGTTGATTTAAAAATGTCAAAAAATGCGTGGAATTATATTCACTGAGTCGGTAGGTATTTAGATAGCAGAATTTCAAAATGAAATTAATAACAATTAATGTTTTCTTCTTTTGTATTGATTTTTATTGACACAGACGTCTATTCCAATAAAAAATAATAAAGCTGAGAAAAAAATCACAGTATAGTTTTTTCCAAAAGCTATTCAAATGAACAAAATAATTTAAATTGAAAGGAATTCCGTGAAATCTTCGAGTAAAAAAGCCTGTCATTGCTATTTTTATTATATTTCTACAATTTTAATAGGATCTGACAGTGGCATTGAATGCATAATTTAATTAATGTGCTAGCAAAAATAATAAATTTACCAGAGATTTAAAGTCTTCAAAACATCTTGTCCTGTTTGAGTATCCTTTGTATGGTAAACATCATAATGCCAGTGAGTTATGCAGCCTATTCTTAATGCCTTACCTTTAATTGACACGTATTAGCACTATTTGTATGTTAATGACACGATGTTCGTCTTTTCAATAGCCCATTTGTGGAAGATGCCAAGATGGTATGGATAAAAAAATATTTCCTCACAATTTATTTCCCGAAAGTATTATATTAGTACGTATTCAAATCAATTTGCACCAAATGATAATTGCACAGTATTCACGATTTCATATTTTTAATGTCATGATGAGAAAAACTAGAAATCATTACATTAAAAATGTTAATTGTTAAAATTACTAAAATCGTGTACATTTTGAATAATGCAGTTGTTTTTCATAAATTTACCTACATATTTAATATTTCTCATAAATGAATTTGTTTTTTGACAACAATTGAAATATTTGTGTTGCTATCCAAATTAAACATTTGTAAAATTTAAATGAAATCAAAAGAAAAACAAAGTTTACTTTCACTTTGAACAACACCAAGTTCTGAAGACTTTTAGGTAGGCAACAGTCATCACTGAGTTTATCATACATCATAGAAAGTTTATTATAAAAACTCATATAATTTATGGGTGTCCTCATGTTGCTACAAAGTGAAAGAAAACATTACCTGTTTTATTTTATTGAAATGAACTTTCATCAGAATTGGTCCATATGCTATTATTATTATTATTAATCGGTTACGGCATTCCACCCGATTCGAGTGATTTGTGCCACTGACAAAACAAAAAAATGCATCGTAATAATATTAACAGGTGTTAAGTAAGCGTAAAAATACATAGGTACACACAATTATCACATTATTCGTCAATAGAATCAAATAATATAACGAAATGAAAATTACCTATCTTGAATTCTCGACACTAATGTTACAACAAACTCCATGCAATATAATACGAGTAGGTACCTAGGTACCACTCACTATGTAGAGACTATAATGTATACACCTAGCTATATAAGCCTGTTATTGAGTTTTAAGGCGCTACATACCACTCGCAATACTTTTGCAGAATTTTGGGAAAGTAAGTACTGAACATTTAGTGGGAATGTTGTGCATAATTTTTTCAACTGTGTGAGAAGCGTCCTATTATTGAACAATGGACAGCCAAAAAATATGTGGTCCAGCGTCTCCTCTTCGCCACACTCACATAATGGTGATGGAAAAACACCAATTCTATGCAAATGGGAGGCGATACAACAGTGGCCAATTCTCATCCTGCATATAAGGGATACTTCCGTTTTCTTGAGTGGACTCTTCACAAACCATGGCACCGTCGGGATTTCGGACTGGACTGATCTATAATTAGCGCCCGTTGAAGAACCCTTCCACAAATCGAACCAATCCTCTCTGAGATGTTCCAACACTGCATTTTTTTTATCCTGGATGTTAGGAACGAACGGGAACGAAATATTTAATCCTGAATCACACGCCTCTTTAGCCAATTCATCGACCCTCTCATTTCCCGCGATACCCATATGCGAGGGAATCCAGGCAAGGACGACCTCCAAATCACGCTGTGATGCCATATAGAACAAATGTTTTACTGCTGCATATAATCCGTCTAGGGGAGAGATCTTTCCATTGTTTAGAAATCTTTGAATTAAACTAAGAGAATCAGAAAATATAACAGTCTTAGGAATAGATCTACTTATAATTTCGCACAAGGCTTCCATTAGCGCAACGCATTCCGAAGTGAATATGGAAATGAAACCAGGTAACCGATATGTACCTACTACATTCATATCGGGTATAACGAACGCTGCACCAGATTTGTCTGTAAATTTTGAGCCATCTGTGAAAACAAGTGTGTGAGATGGCCATCTAGAGTCGACTTCCGCTCTGAATTTTCGATTCATTGTAGTTTTATCGCATTTTGTGGATTTATCAATTCCAATTGATTCAATAATTGATGGGATGTGCGTAGCTGATTTGAAAGGAATTGAGAAAAGAGGAGGTCTATCGAAGGTTGACACATCAAACTTTGTATTGAGATAGATGAAACATTTGCTTAGCACAGGGTGAGATTTATTCTGCCAGAAAGAGTGTTCTTCGCACAGATTAGTTAGCTGAACAAGTTTTGCGTTAAGAGGGTGAAATTTGTAATTGATTCTTTTTAAGAGGAAGTTGAACCCAAGGTATTCTCTACGTAAGGTTAGAGGCATATCTGCGCATTCTACTTGGAGCGAAACAATGGGGGAAGACTTCATTGCCCCTAAAATGAGACGTAAGCATTTTGATTGCAATCTTTCCAGTTTAAGTGCTAAATATTTTGGAATGGGATCTAATATTAAGCCGCCATAATCAAGGTGGCTCCTAATAAGTGCATTGTAAAGGAGTCTCATTGTAGAAGGATGGGATCCCCACCATACTCTTGAGATCGACCGAAGAACATTCGTTCCCTTCTCGCATTTGTCAACTATAAGTTCCACATAGGGATTCCACGATAACTTCCTATGCAAAATGACTCCCAAAAACCTCACTTGATCTACAATTGGTATTTCTATGTTCTCTATGGTGATTGGAATATCAGGAAGTTTATGTTTCCTTGAAAAGATGACTATCTGGCTTTTAGATGGCGAGAGGCTTAAACCATTAAGTTCGGTCCATGATTTCATTGCAAGGATGGCGTTTTTTAACACAGACATAGCTGTAGATATGCATTTATGACTACAGTACAAGACAAAATCGTCTGCGTATTGGAGGATCTGACAGTTTGATGGAATAAAAAGTTGGATGTCAGCGGTATAAATGTTAAACAATATTGGACTGAGGACCGAGCCTTGTGGGAGTCCTCTGTAGACAGTTCTTGTATGTTTACTTTGAGAGTTTTGAATTAGAAGTTTTCTCTCACATAATATATTGAAAACCAGTTTGACAATAAGAAATGGAATATTTAAGTTCAACAATTTGTTTTGAAGGGTATGGAGCATAACATTGTCGTAAGCACTGGATATGTCTAGGAAAGCGGATGCAATGGAGTTCTGTTTAGTATGTTCTACTCTGATGTCTGTAACAAGCACACTCAGATTATCCATACATGAAAAGGTTCTTCGGAAGCCAAATTGATAAGGGGGGAAGAGTGATTTACCCTCCATGTAAAATTCAATGCGAGCTTTCAACAATCTCTCCAGAATCTTAACAAAGCAGGACGATAGAGCTATGGGCCGGTATGATGAGCTCAGATTTGGGTCTTTTCCGGGTTTAGGAATAGGAATAACAATTTGTGTTTTCCATTCGGGTGGTACAGAACTCGACATTAAGATTTGATTGAAAAGGTTGAGAATTAATAATTGCAAAGATTTTGGTGCATTGCGAAAAAATGAATAAGGGATATTATCTACCCCTGGAGATGAGTCCCCGGGGGTCCTTATGGCAGACTGAAGCTCGTCAAGACTGAAAGGGGCTTCCATCCACGACTCTCCACGAAGAGGCGTGGCGGGAGAAGGTAACTCAAGTATGTTAGGAACGTATGAGGGAGCCAGTCCATCCAAAAAACCGTTAAACCAATCGTCGCTCTGTGAGGTAGCCGGGGATGCACCACGCGAACCACGAAATCTTCGAATCGCATTCCACACAGTGCCTAATGAGGTGTCTGGAGATAGACTTTCACAAAAATTTCTCCATCCCTGTCTTTTCTTACATTTTAAAGTTTTTTTGGCTGCAGCTTGAGCATTTTTAACCATCAAGTAATTTGTTAAGTTAATGTCACTCCTATAAACGCGCATTGCCTCTTTTCTAGCCCTCACTACTTTGCTACACTCTTCATCCCACCAAGGAGGAGAGTTAGAAATTTTAAAACCTGATTTTTTCCTAGGCATAGCGGCATCCGCAGCAGATGTAAAGATCCGATTGATTTGATTGGCCAAGTTGTCGACAGGAAGGTTCTCTGGGGACACCAAACTTTTTAGCTGTTTTTCGATTTCGTATCTAAATATTTCCCAGTTTGCTTTTTTTGTATTGTAACCCCTTACGTGACTAAGAGTTTTTGATAATTTCTGTATGGTTCTATCGATTTTCAAGATAATTGGAAAATGATCGCTGGAGAAACTGTCATCCAGAACCGACCATTCGGTGATGCCTGCCATATCGGGAGTACACAATGATATATCCACTGCACTTTTAGCTTGTCCAGGAAGAGAAACACGAGTAGGGTCGCCTTTGTTTAAAATACAAAGATTGTTGTCGTCAATGAAATCTAATATTCGTTTTCCGCTAGCGTCTCCGTATGAGCATCCCCATGCAGATGCATGAGCATTAAAATCGCCCAATATGAAAAAGGGTTGAGATATAAGAGGCAAAATTGAGGACCAGTAATCGGCATCAAATCTAGTTCTTGGAGGGATGTAGGCCGATACAAAGACAATATCGGCGATTTTTGCTGCTACGATTTGAAAAGAGTTATTACCTGGTAATGGAATTTGTGTGAATTGTAACCGGGATGAAATTAAAATTGCGGCTCCTCCTCTGCCGTCAGCCCTGTCTGCCCGTAAGACGGAGTATCCAGGGACGACAAAGTCAAAACCCGACGGGATCCATGTTTCTGAAATAGCAGCAATTGAAATATTATACGTATGAAGAATTTGAATAAGATCGATTTTGTTGGAGACAGCACTTCTGCTGTTCCATTGAAGTACGGAAAAATTAGTTTGATTGGATTGAGTGGTTATTTTTTAAAAGATTTTGAAGAAGAGGAATTATAGCAGCGATGGACGGTTGATTATCTGAAGAGGACATTATTTGAATCAAAAGCTGAGTTAACAGGTTAATTAATGTTTGAAAATGGTTTTGATTTTCAAAATTAGCATTTAGATGACCTGATGGCTCTGAAGGTTCAGGCTGGCTTTGAAGAGCGCAACCATTTCTCAAGTGAGGGATCTCTCCATTTTGGTACATCAAATTGGAATTATGCTCCTGTCTATTGATGCTGGGAGGTATTTTGGTGTGAGGCCTAGTAATTGGGCGAGAGATTTTATGTGTCGAACTAGAGGCAACTTTTTCAGCATAGCTGATTGGTGTTGCAGGGTGTTTTATGGATGCTTGCTTGTATGAAATACTGTCGACTGCCATAGAGTATTTGATGTTTTTTTGTCTAGCTAGCTCTGGACAATTGGCACTGGACGCGGGGTGGTTACCTTTACAGTTTACACACGTTGACTGTGCAGAGACGCACGTTTCACCTGAGTGATTATCCCCACATTTAATACATCTGACGGAGGATCGGCATTGAGCCTTGGTGTGACCGTAGCGACAGCAGTTATGGCACAATATTGTTGGGAAGATGTACTGCTCTACCTTTAGTGCGTTGTGGAACATGTACGCATATTCAGGAATAATCTGACCCTCAAACGTTACCACCACTGTTCGTGATGGCTTCCAAATGGCAGCACCGGTGGACATGTCTTTGTAATTAAGACGTCGGGCTTTTACGACTTTGATGTTACCTGGCACGTAAAGATATTCAACAATTTCGTCATTATCGAATTCAGTTGAAACATTTCGAATTATTCCCATCCTGGTGACCATAAACGACGGGATATATGCTTTCAGTCCATTTGATATGACGAAGTCAGACGCAATAAATAAATTTGCACTTATTGCAGTTTTAAAAGTTACGGCTATTTTATTACGGCCCTCAATTCGAACTCCGCCCAGTGTTATGTCTTTTATATTTTGTTTAAACAATAAGTTGCCGAAGGACATGGAGTGTAGAGGTTTTAATGGATCCAGGTTTTGTACGAAGACTGTAAATGGTCCTGGTGACCTATCGTCATATCTCAAGTTGTCCGCTAATTTGTTCACTTTCCCACCTTTAGATGGGCCAGCATCTGTGGGCTCCAGAGACCGCACCCGTTTTCGGGGCTCTGGAGGCTCTTGGGGAGCCTCCATCCCCCACGCAATCCAACAACTACAAAAAAATAAATTAAATTAGAACAAATATCAAATAAGTAATTATGTATAATAAAAAAAAGAGAAAAAAAAAGAGAGTGGTACCACACCCCCTTAACTACTGAACAAAACAAAAACGATTTTTTTTTTTTTTAAACTTATACAGGAACAAAATTATTGTCAACACTCATACAACACTAATGACGACCGCTCACATTCAAGGTAGGCCATCAACTGCGGTCCATATGCTATAGAATCATTATAACTTATTTGTGTTGTTTGTATGACAATGTATGTCACCTAAATGTCTAGTTTTATTTATTAATATTAATGTTGTATAATAATAATTATTCCAGTTAGGTGTACGTAGTATAATATTATTATATTTCATAAACCTAATGAGGTTTGTGAAATAGGTTTGTTAACTATTTTCAAGTTTTATTATGTCTCTTTATTCTAAATACGTAATTATAATCTTTTTATGAGATATGTACAACAGAGAAATCATGTTTCTTTTATCTTATTTTATATTAGGTAAATGTTTTTAACTAACTAATTTGTAAGCAAGTTTCGTTGACTTGAAAATGTGTGATGAGCGAATGGATGAAAGTAAGATGATGGCAAAATCAGTATTTATGTGAAAGAAATGTCCATGAACTTACCAAGTGGATCTGGTCTTACCAAGTGGATCAAGGACAGTTGCGTATTGAGTAAGAAAAATAGGCTAACGTGTTTGAGTAATTGCACGAATATGGAGGAAGTTTATGAAATAGGTAAAGATAAATATCAATAAGGCGTTCTGTTCTCTATGCCAACCCCACATGGGATACGGCGTAGTGTGAGCGTCTAGTATGGTGTCTTTATTTTTATTTAAAGTAAAGGATGCTAGTACGCAACAATGGATCAAAAAGTATATTAATCATTTTTTTTCATTCAGTAAGTTGACACTTGAATTGTTTTACCAAAGCAGGAATATAAATTTTTATAATTGTTTTATCCAATATTTGGGCTTGATACACTGTTGCACAATCCAATATATTGCTTGTTGTACAGGGTTTTTTACACGGTGTCAATAACATGCAAATATTTTTAAATGTTGAATGGTCACAAATTAATGTTGAATGGTAACAACAATAATTTTAAATTATTTATGATATACAAAGGGCTTATTGAATCATACCTAATTAATTACTACAAATTATATTCTAATAAGTGATTATTTTTAATGCACGTAGATGTTGTAATAATGAAATTGTGTTTGAAGATCTTTCAAAATGTAAATTTTAATTAAATATTTTTTGAACTACATGTTCCAGATATTCTTTAAAGATTCATTATTAATTATTGACTCTAGTACATATTTTGTATTGCTTGAAACAGAATTGGATAATTTATTTCTTAAAATTTCCTAAATGATGCACAAAGCGTCAATACAATGTAAAATATTTATTTCAAAAAGATATATCAGATATATTGACAAATAATCATTTTGTTATTTTGTATTTTTTTAACAATGTTTTGAAATAGAAATAGAATACCATCATGGTACAGTGAAATACTTTCATCTTAGATTTATGATGATTACATTTTTCTTTTCAAAATTTTAAACTATTTGTCTACGATTAGAGGAAGTTTTCTAGGTGACTGACAAGGGGTCGTTTGATTAATGTCTCAGGCACCATATAGATGGCATCAGATCATATATCAAGGTACTTACTTACTTGTCGATTAATCAATAACCACTAACATGAGAGTTCTATAATAACAACAAACTTGTGACAGAGCTTTCGTAACTTTCGTTACTAACGAACGTAAAAAAAATATTGCTGATACTTCAAGGTGTTTATAACAAAAATGGCAACCTCTGTTAGTTCAGAAAACTTGAAAAAAATCTGAAGAATACCAATCAAAAATAATATCTTTTGGAACATTCTGTTTTCATTTATTCTTATTATTTATGTTGTTTCTCTTTCTTACCCCCCGGAGCCCTCGAAAATAACAGATCTTCAACTCTTTTCTATAAGTCAAGCCACAAGATGTTCTCGAAAAGGCGAGGGTTGTCACTCACTGTAGGTCACGTAGGTGTAAGATAAAAAAATTAATAGGTGCTTACAGGTCAGTGATGAGGCATGTCATATATGAATTATCTTATTTTCTTTAAGCACAGAAAGCACAGTGAGGACTATCTGCATGTTTAATACATGCAGTTAGATAGGCTGAAAGCTATAGATGAAAAAATAAATAAATTAATATTTTTTTTACTTTTTTTAATAAAGATATATCTGGGTTTTGTCATGCATTTATCGCTTATACACATTCTTTAATTTAATTTATTTTCTGATGAAACTTAACAACCGCTTTAGATTTAGGCAAGCAATCAACCATCACACATCAAAAAATATATAAACGAGATTTCGAAATTAATTTAAATCGCTCGATTTTAAAGTTTCAAGCTGAGCAAAATATGTAAAAGCCTTTAAAAGTTTACACAATTTGTCTACGCTTGCCTCGGTTAATTGATACTAGATGGATTTTGTTTGCTTCCTAACTTTCGAATATTTTTGTTGTTGTTTTGTTAATGATGAAGTGGTACTAACTTGCAATAAATACTAACATTCTCATCATAATTTATGCTGTGTTTTTTTGAATCTGATGGAAATAACAATAATCATTGTTTATAAATACAGAAAAGTACGTACGATATTATTATAATTTTTTTTTCATTTATTTTTCCATAAATACAACAACAAGAAAACAACTTATTACTACAAAAATTTTACTACTAACTAAACATCATATCTTAAAACACATATTCTTTTGAAAATTATAGAAAAATGGAATTTACTGTCTCACTAGACTTGAGTCTGTTTTGAGGCAGTATCTATAAATACATGTGTTGTTCTTAATTAAATTATTCTAGTCAGTTTTTGTGAGCACCGTGTGTTGTTTATGAAACAAAAATAACAATAATAAGAAAAAATTAAAAAAAAATATTTCAAATTTTACATTTTGGAATGACAGAAAAAAATATCTTTCGAATCAATTAAGGACTAGTGCAGATAAGCATCACACTATTGAAGTATTGTGCCTTTCTTTAAGGTATACTTATACTATTATTTTTATGAATTTTTGACACAATAAGATGTCGGTTACTGGATTTATTTACTAAGAAAGGAAGATGTTAATCATATTTTTGTTTAAAACCATTCTAAATTCTTCTTCTTTTTCTTTTCGGCAAGGCACCCGACATCGAGTGAATTATGATTTCCATTCTAAATTAAACATCGATAATACCTATTCAAATAGGTTGTCTATTGCTTAATTGAATTAATTGGATGGATTAATCTTTTTATTTAAATATAAACTTAGCAGTCTAGTTCTCATAATCCTCTTTTTAAAGGCCTAAAGGTTTTGTAATATAATAATATAATAATACGGTGTTGCAATAATCAAAGCAAGTTGAGTCTCATAGTATTTGATTTGTATTAATTAATTTTTGTACGAAAACAGTGCTTGAAACAAAGTAAAATTACGAGATTCTTGTGCGCTAACATCCATTGCACAACTACTATTAAACGCGAGTTTGGAAATCTCGGTAAGCGTGGATAAATAAGCATTATAAATATTTTTTTCGTGCGAAGAATATATATCATTAAAGACGATATTCCGGTAGCAAGTTATTCGTCACAATACTCCTGAATACAGGGTTGGCACTACCGATTACAATTACATCAATTTGCAATTTTTGAGTTATTAATTTTGATAATTAAAAGTAATTCATAAACCATCTCCAAAATTATGATGGATGCCCAAGATATTATTAATAAGGCGAAAGACGCCGCAATGGCCTTATCTCAACTGATGACTGAAAATAGCAAGATCACTCGAGACATTGCTTCAAAGATAAATCCGATCTCTATCGAGTTTATGGCAGCTGTGAGCATCGCCGCAGCAAAAATAGCTAGTCAAGATGCTGAAATAAAACAATTGAAGGAACGTATGGCTTCTCTTGAGGGCGGAAGGACTACAAATAAGACATTACAATTGTGTGAAACTTTGGATGAATTGGCTGAACGAAGTGAACGGTCGAAAAATGTGCTGTTTTTTAATATCCCTGAAACAAATAGTGATTTGACAAGTCGAGATCAGATTACTGCAGATATTGACCAAACTTCAAAATTAATACATGACATGGATTGCCTGAGTGAAATACCGATAGTCAAAGTGCAACGCCTCGGTCCAAGACACAAGGATAAAGTTAGACCCATAAAAGTCACATTTAAAAATAGTGAAGATGCTAGAACGCTACTTTTCAATAAGTTCAGGCTTCCAAAGCAGATAAAAATCAAGCAAGACTTAACAATGATTCAGAGGTCGCATCTCAAAACGTTGTGGGAAGAGTTAGAGGATAGAAAGAAAAAGGGTGAAGAAAACATAGCAGTAAGATTCGTAAACGGATCTCCAAGGATAGTAGTCACTGGTAAAAAAAACTAATAAGCAGCATCAGCTGTTACTATCAAAATATAAGAGGATTACGCACTAAACTCAACTTTACGTCAAAATATACCCATGCAAAATCATCATGTTTACGTACTCACTGAGACATGGCTAGATAGTACCATAAGCAATTCTGAACTGAGTTTCGTATCATACAACATATATCGTACGGATCGAAGTTCACTTACAAGCCAGAAAAGAAGAGGTGGGGGCGTACTAATAGCAGTAAAAGAAAATATTCCATCATCATCTATCAAAATAAAGAACAACTGCATTGAACAACTCTATATACTAGTCAAGATTAATTCTGAAAAGGTTATCATTGGAAATGTATACATACCTCCGTCTTCACCTGCCACCATATTCAAATCTTATTGCGAAGTATTGGAAGATTTGTATTATAGACATCCCCAGACAAAATTTTTGCTTTTCGGTGATTTCAACTTACCAGGAATGATTTGGTCTCCTGTTATAAATGTATCTCATATCAATGAAAATAATCACGAAGGAGCAAAAGAGATATTGGAAACAGTGTATTTCTTGGGAATGTTTCAACATAATTTTGTTCACAATCCACATGGCCGTTTGCTGGATTTGGTGCTGTCAAACTATGATCAGATATGTGTGGAGCGTGCTGATGAGGAGCTACTACCCGCAGATGAATATCACCCACCATTATTTACAAAGATTTTTTTCAAGACAAAGGGGTTGCAGACAAGTGAAACATATTCTTACAATTACAATAGGGGAGATTATAGCGAGGCGATAAGGCATTTGTTTCATTGTGACTGGACTTTCCTTCAAAGTGACAATGTCGACTTTATAACAGCAGCCTTCTATGGTATCCTTTACGAGACGATAAACCTGTTTATACCATATGAGAAGTATACTATTGATTCATATCCAATATGGTTTTCTCCTGAGTTAAAAAGACTTATCACCGAAAAGAAGACAGCGCACAAGAAGTTCAAGGAAACCAGGGAAGATAAATATTATAGAGAATTTGCAGAGCTGAGAACTAGATGTGGTGTAGTTAAATCTGAATGTTATCGTAATTTCATCAAAAGAGCTGAAACAGTCACTAAGGATTCAAAGAGCTTATGGAAGTTCAAAAATTCTCTAAGCAATAATGTTTCGGGGTACCCTGCGCACATGTTTCTAGAAAAGGCAAGAGCAGATGATTTGCAGGGAGCAGTTAATCTTTTTGCAAATTTTTTCAGCAGTGTTTTTGAGGTGAATGATGGAGGAGGAGATGTGGTTTGTGATGATTGCATCGAAAATGTTGATTTGACTCATTGTTTAATTCATGTTGATAATGTTAAGTCAAAGATATTAAAATTGAATGTAAATAAAGCTGCGGGTCCCGACAGCATTCCGCCCATATTTATAAAAAAGTGTGTAGAAGCTTTGATAATACCTTTAACATGTATTTACAACAAATCCCTCAAGAAAGGTCATTTTCCGTCAACGTGGAAAATCGGTAACTTAACTCCAATTTTCAAAAAAGGTGACAAAGGCGACATAGCTAACTATAGGCCGATATGCTTGCAGGCAACATTTGCCAAATTGTTCGAATCACTTGTCCTAGATTTAATTTTACCATTTATATCGCGCATTATAAAACCCGAGCAGCACGGGTTTATGTCAGGCAAATCAACGCTAACAAATTTAGTAATTTATGAGGAATATATTGCGAACAGTCTTTCAATGGGTTTTCAAGTTGATAGTGTATATTTGGATTTTCGAAAGGCATTTGACAAGATATCACATAGTGTATTACTAAAGAAATTGTCAATGATCGGTATAGGTGGCGAACTGCTTCAATGGTTCGAGAGTTACTTGTCAAACCGTAAATTACGGGTCAAAATAAGGGACGCCTGTTCCACCGTATTTGCAGCGACAAGCGGATTACCTCAGGGAAGCCATTTTGGTCCAGTTCTCTTTTTAATTTTTGTTAATGATATTACTATCGATCTGAAAGACGTAAATTTTTTGCTTTTTGCCGATGACATCAAATTGTTCAGGAGAATCGAGACAGTTGAAGATTGTGATGTGATTCAGCACAGTCTTGATAATATAAACTTATGGTGTCACAAAAATCTGCTCTTTCTTAATATTGAGAAGTGTCAATATATCCGATTTGGAAGAACGAAAAGAATGATTGATTTTGATTATACAATTGATGGGAATAGTGTTGCGCGAGTCTTTGAGATTCGTGATCTGGGCATCATCTTCGATGAGAAACTGTCATTTATAAATCACATCACTGAAATGACGGCAAGAGCGATGAGAACACTAGGCTTCGTTCTACGTACGGTATGTGATTTTCGGAACGTTCATGCGATGACTCTTCTATATAACTCTCTAGTACGGAGCCAATTGGAGTATAATACTCCTATATGGTCGCCTACCTATGCTATACACGTCTACAACATAGACCGAATTCAAAGAAAGTTTTTAAGATTCATTAATTATAAAATGGGTTTCTCTAGAGACGAATTAAATTATGCTACGTTACAGTCACATCTCAACTTAGAGAGTTTGAGTGATAGAAGAGTGATCAATGATCTTGTATTTTTATACAAGATTATTAATAATGATATTGACAGCCCTGATTTGTGTAATCTGATTCAGTACAGAGTACCTAGTCGCAATACAAGGAACCGCGAACTCTTTTTTTGCAACAATCACACTACAAATTTTGTTAGATATACAGTAGCGCCCCGATTACATCGCCTCGGTAATCAATATTTGAGCGATGTAGATGTTTTCAATATCAGTCCCGCCAAATTTAAGCAACTGTTAAAGGATATGTTTAGTCCGAATATCGATATATTACCGAACAGAAATACATAGTTTTTTGATTGGGAGGAATGTGAGTGCTTTTTCGGATCTTTCTTGATTTAAATGATACTTAATAAAGTTTCGAGTTGGTATTTGGATAAATTTAGAATCGCATGTTCTTACATTATTGATGGAAATGTACAATTTTTGTAATTTCTTGTTTTCCATAAAATGGATGTACTTCCTCTATAAATAAATTTTGTACACTTGAGAGATAGAAAATTTTGAATATAGTTCTTTTAAATTAATTTATTGATTCTGTTTAATGTTTGCTTTTTATTCTGTTTTTCATTGAGTTATTTTTGATAAAAGATGAACTTACTGATTCCATAAATATATAGAGTACCTATACTATACTATACTATACCCTCACGCCGTGTCCCAAGTGGGGTAGGCAGAGAGAACGGAACGCCAAACAGATCTGTCTTTACACACTTCCTTCGCTTCCTCCACATTCATACAGTTCCTCATACACGCACGTCGGTTCCTCCTACTCAACACGCGGCCGTCCTTGAGAATTTGATCCACGTGATCAAGCCACGTGGTTCTCGGACGCCCGCGTTTCCTCACACTCTTTCTTTCAGATAAGTATATCCTCTTTGTCATTCTTTCCTCTTTCATTCGTTCCACATGACCAAACCATCTCAATTTATTTACACGCATTCTGTCCACAACAGTCTTCTTGCATCCGCTCATTCTTCTAATATCCTCATTCTTCACTCTATCACGCAGCGTTTTACCAACCATTCTTCTCAACGATCGCATCTCTACTGCATTTATTCCACTTTCGTCCTTCTTCAACCACGTCCATGTCTCGCTTGCATACGTAAGTGACGGTACCAGAATGGTATTGTGCACCAGCATTTTAGCCATGTTCGACACATTGTCATTGCTGACAATGGGTCGAAGTGCACCGTTTACTCTAGCACCGGCCACTTTCCTTCTTTCAATGTCCCTATCGCATCTTCCATCCCTCGTAAACATACTTCCCAAATATACATACTCACTTACTTGCTCCAAACATTCGTCACCAACTTTAATCTCGCAAATCGTTTTTTCATTCTCTCTTTCAAAAACAAGAACTTTCGTCTTCATAACGTTCATTTTCAAACCATTCAAATTGCAACTATCATACACACACGTAACAATCTCTTGTAAGTCCCTTTCACTCTCAGCCATTAACACCAAATCATCTGCGTACATCAATGCATTCACCCGAAACCCATTCAGCTCGACACCAACATCCATCTCTCTCACAGGTCGCATACAGTAGTCGAAGAATGGGTTGAGCAGCCACGGAGACATGACACAACCTTGCTTCACTCCTTTGGTGAGGACAAACCACTCCGAGAGAGTGTTATTTACCCTCACGCAAGCGGAGCTTCCCACGTAAAGTGAAGATATTGCGCGGATCAACCGGCTGCTCACCCCATACTCCGACAACACGCGCCACAACCTTTCCCGGTCCACTCGATCATATGCTTTCTCCAGATCCACGAATGCACAAAAAAGCCTCTGGTGTTTACCCAGAAACTTCTCTATAACCATTCGCAGGGAGAAGATCTGATCGGTGCACCCTCTGCCATTCAAAAAAGCTCCTTGCGCATCCCATATCTTACACTCAGTTATCTTTCGTACTCTCTCAATCAAAATTCTACCATACAGTTTCCCTATTGAGCTCAGCAAGCTAATAGCCCGATAACTCCCGCATTCAAGCCTAGAGCCTTTCCCTTTGTACAAGGGGCAGATGATAGCTCTCTTCCAATCCTCTGGTGTAACACCTTCTCTCCAACAATCGTTGAAAAGCTCCAAACACCACGCGAGAGCCCCCGGTCCACCAGACTTGATGAGCTCAACGGCAACACAATCATACCCTACAGCACCTACCTATAGAGTACCTACTATTTTGTTTTTGATTTTTCGGAGAGTTCTGAATTTTATTTTAAAAAAGATGAAAAAAAAAAGTTTTTTTTTTTTGGCTGCCTGTGGATATATTTTTATTTTTTTGATGTGTGTATGTGTGTGTGTATGTATATGTGTGTATGTATGTATGTATATGTGCGTATGTTTTGTCATATACCTACATGGTTCTAAATAATATGTTTATTCATAAAGATATTTCTAAATATTGTCGAATGAGGTAGAATGAGTGTTTATTGTTATTTTGTACTTATTTTATTTTGTAATATTTTATTTTTTATTTTATAGTAATATTTATTTTATTTGGTTTGATATTTGAATTTTTATTTTGTTTGGTAGTTTGGAGTGAAGTGTTGCGGAGTAAGTGCCGATACAATTAATGAAATATCTAAATATATTTATTTCTTCTGAGGTATGAACCGCATAAGTCGGTTCTTACTGTAACCTGTTTTGTTTTTATCATGATCATAAATATTATTATTGTAAATGCTATGTATAGTTGTAGGCATAATGTTAGGTAAAATGCATCAGTGTATGGGTGCGTGCACAGCTGCTACTGGATTTGTGTTACAGGTGCATACCTATAGAGGTGGCAATAAGTACCTACCTAATAGGTGTTGGTCAATTAGCTTCTCCTGATTATTGTTGCATGCGCTTACCTATTGATACTTAAATATAAATGTATATTTTTCAATATTATTTGCTGTATTGTATAGATGCCTACAGATTTAAACTGTTTATAAATAGTGGTGTACCTACCTACCTATGTATTAGTTATGTACTTATGTTTTGTTATATTAATGCTTGCTCCTATTCATCAATAAATGTGTGTATGAGTTTTTTAAATGATGTATAAATCAAACACCAACGTATAAATTGTATGTATTTGTATATATTTTGTAAATGGCAATCTGGCCGTAAATTGAATGATAAATAAATAAATAAATAAATAAATAAATAAATATCCATAAAAAAAATAAAGTAAATATTTCAATAAAGCCTTACACCTTTTTAATATGAAATTTTGTGGATAACTGGGAGATAGGATTAATAGCAATCATCCATAATATTTTTTTGCAGTAATTCATGTTTGCAAGTATATGTGGATCAAATATATTATTATCGAATAAGCTTTGAATAACCAAATTGGAAAGTGACGACTTGTCTCGTAAGCATGATGTAGATTTTTTTCAGATTAATAACTTTGCGAAAAAATTTCCTGTGGTTATATTAAAAGTAGGCAAATTCTTTTGCAAATGGTTTAGGATAACTTTTAATTAATTTGTCTGTCTAGAACAAAATATTAGCTCTTGAAAACTTACAGAAAAGAGTGGGAGACCTATACTGTTCCCGGAATTCCACAAAGCTGTAATTTCGTTCTAAAAAGTTGAATTATACAATTTAATTATCTCAGAATAAATTTATTAGCTACGACGATAATTTTAAAAAAACTTTACAAATCGTTGCCGTGGATGTGAAGTGATCTAACCCACAAGACAGACATTCCGAGAAAAAGGGTGTTGAAGTTATGCTGTCACATCCGAAAATACTAATCTGACAATAACTAAGTTATTTTTGCATGGATTTCGCTAAAATTTTGAAACAATATTCCTGATTACATATTCCACTAATATAAATAATAAAATATTAAAGAATTTTTATATTTTAGAAGTAAACACGAATTTATCACTTGGGTTATTTCACCACTGTAGCTGAGAAAGATCCAGCTGTTAAAAAGTTGTTGGAAAGTTAGGCGCTATGCGGCTTGGATCTTTTCACTTCTGAGCTGAGAAAGATCCACCTGTAAAAAAGTTGTATGGAAAGTTAGGCGCTATGCGGCTTGGATCTTTTCACTTCTATAATTTAATTGAACTATTTGTTAGTGAAATGCTCTAACACACACTTGAAATGATGTAAAAATACTTGACATCTCTTTAAAATCTTCCAAAAATGCCCTTTAAGAATATCAAATCACTTATTTCTCTTCACCACTATGTTCTCCGTGGTTTTCTGAACAAAACTGCATACTTAACTCATTTTTCAAAAAAGTGTGGCTTGGATCACTTCACCTCCACGGCAACGATTAATACCACTAAAAATTATTAAACGCGCGACCAAGGTTTCAACAGGTAGTCTGTCATTCTCAAGCGCAATATTTGGTCGCGCGTTTAATAATTTTTTGTGGTACCTATTTGTAAAGTTTTTTGACTCCAAACATTTGTAATTATGTTTAGAAACTACCACAACGTTACCGCGAAATCAATAAATAATTTTATTTATTTCTTAATATTTACAATTCACATAATACTAAATAGATGCTGCCCAACAAGGTAAATCCTGTACTAGGGAAAACTTTAAGTTTACCAGAGGCCGATTGTAAAACGCAGGTGTTCGCAATACCTCACGACATCTCCAATTCAACGACAAGACATGTCAATCATCAACTTTATTGTCACGGAGAGGACGACCTGCATGTTTATTACTTGCAGTTCATCTGCTGGCTTTTTCACGTGTGGGAAAGTCCGTCATTGTTAAAATACAAAAATGAATGACAAAAATATGAAATGAAACACAAAGTTTCAAATTTGTGAAACATTTATTTTTATTCTACCATGTTATTCATTCTCAAGAGAATGTCAATTTGATTTGTATTTTTTAAATAAATTAATCACAAAAAACATTGTTTAATTTATTAATAATTTATATTGAAAATCAAACAGTGTTTTTTGTAATAAATTAATTTAAAAGTAATTTAATTTTATTTTTTTATTTTATTTTTACAATATTAAAGAATCAAACAGTCATAACATAACATGTTAACAATTAAAACACTCAACATGTGGACCAGCAAAGATTCAACTCTTACCAGAAATGTCACAGTCTTGAGAAAAAAAGCAAAAGTTAAAAAGAATTAAAATAAAGTTAAAGTAATAATGGATTTTCAGTGTTACCAATACATAATTTAATATAACATAATTTAAATTTAAAAATCATTATAAATATGGACTTTTACAAAATGAACTTCAATTCGAAAAGAATAAAAAAAAGTTTCTCTTATCCACAAAATGACAGCAATACTTACTTGATGGACTAATTTTCAAAAAAGATAACTTTTCAGAACAACATGACTGTAATCATTGTCACCATTCAAAGTCATTGGTTCATCATATCAATACTTATTATTATTTTGCTTATAACAACATTATTTAATAATTTTAGTGCAATAATCCTATGAAAGCTATCAGGAATGTCTTTCCAGTGAAAAGT
The DNA here is from genome assembly GCA_947579605.1 of Athripsodes cinereus. Classification (NCBI taxonomy): domain Eukaryota; kingdom Metazoa; phylum Arthropoda; class Insecta; order Trichoptera; family Leptoceridae; genus Athripsodes; species Athripsodes cinereus. The sequence continues at coordinate 14,042,265 of OX388323.1, forward strand.
CAGATTTACATAATAACCAAACATAATACCTTTATCAACTTTTACCATAGAAGTAATGTAGTCGATATTCTGAAAAATCTGAACCCTTTTAGTATATACCTACATATAAGTTACCACAGTAATAGTAGAACACAAGATTAGAGATGATCATTGCCTTGTCTTCTGTATTTCAGTCACGTAGTTTAAGGCACCCTCGAGAGGAAAGTGACTTTCTATAATGCTTTTCATTTGAACGAGTCTAGATCAGAGTCTATTTATTAGTGGGTTGGACTTAGTGAGTATGTGACGAAATTATAAAAAAATATATTTCCCATTTCTTTCCTTAATTCTTTTCCATGATAACGAATAACGATGTATTGAAGCGTATTTTTATTTAAGATTTGCTCAATACATATGTAAGATAAAAAGGATACAGTTATTTATTGAATTTAGTTAATGGGTGTGCCGCATCAATGCTCCTTAAAAGAGAACTTCACCACTGGTTTACGGAAATGGTTGCTCTGAAATCTAAGGCATTATTGTTGTTCTGCTATCACACATTAAGTAATATTTTTTATTTTTTTTATTTTTATTTATTAAGCATAAAAAATATAATAACCTAAAACATAATCTTATTACAATATTAAATAATAGTGTACATGTATTTTACTGTTTTACCCTCCTTAAAAAGTAAACTTGTGTAAAGGAGGGGAGCAGATTACATTATATAAAACATCACATAATTATACATAGGTAGATACAACAAAAAACAAATTCCACAATATACAATATATAGCATTAAACATGTCAGCAAAATTGTTCAACTTTTATCGTATGTCTACCTACATTACCCAAAACAATACTAAGACTAATTGTAACAACAATAATATTATAATAAATGTGAAGCAACTCATGATATCTTTTTATGAAGCGGTTTTGTTGTTGGTTCCGATGTCTAAGTGCCATCAACCCAGATTATCAGTACAAAAATAATCTTCAATCTATACACCCACATTTAGGTACACACATTTTAATACGTAGTAGTATGCTAACTTTAATATGATGATGTGCTAAAATAATAAATAAAAAATGACAAAATCATAATAATGTATTCTATGGAGTCCACAGGATAAAACAGGCTTCCCAAATTTTCATAAGTTTTTATGTGTCATTCGAAAGTCAGTTTTCTAAAACTTCATGAATAAGAAATGTATATCTACAATTTTCTTGCCCTGGTTTTCTATTTTTTTGTTGACACTGAGAGGACGAAATGCAAACTTATTGCATACAATATTGGTCTGCAAGTGTTTATTTACACTAATGAAATATGTTTTGAAGGTAGGTAAGTAGAGTTTTTTCAAATATATATAACTACTTAAATCTACTTATGTTTCTTCTGAGGTAAACTTCTCACTTTTGCCGAGAATATTAAATTACGTTACCTTGTATGGAGCTCATGTGGAGTTATTTAATTACCTAAATTTTAATAAATATTGAGTTACGTCCATAAATAAACAGCAATTAAAAGCAATAAATTATAAAACCTTTATTTATATTTAAGTTCGTCGGTAGTCTGAAGGTAGAGTCTCATTAACATACACAAGAGGTGCCGGCAAACTCCCTGTTGTTGTGTCTCGATCGTCTATGTCCCTTCACGATCGCTTAATGTTGAGTTGTGTGTAAATGATGAGTAATGCAGAACAAACACTGTTCTTTCTTAATTATATTGGATTTAATGTAAAACTTGTAACAAAATAGAACAGTATAGATATTAATGTTATTTGACTGTGTATTGGAGAAGAAGAGGTGGATCAACAAGTGTGTGTGTATTATATACACGTAACCAAAGACAAGCTACGATTTTAAATTAATTGCCATAGATTATCACTTTATGTCTATAGCCAGTGACTAAGGGCTTCAAAATTCACCACACAGATGGCGGTACGCAACATCCTCCTCCCCTGTAAGCGATTGATGATATCAACATCAATTGGACTTACATTTTTACAATAAAGATAACAACAAATTAAAACCAAATGAATTTACTTTCCCATTACAACCCATGATTAAATCCTTCCTCTACCAATGCTAAGATATTTGAAAATACATACAACAAAAATACAATATACATAATAAATCTTCTTTCTTGAGGTTAAATGTCCATGTTTTTAATTAAATATTTTGTTTGGGTTTATAAGCTTCATGTTCAACTATTATAAATGATTAATATCTTGATGTAAGTCTTGTTTGGAGTTTAAAATCTTGATGTACTGTATTATTGTTTGTTTAATGCATATTATTATGTATTCAAGTTCACTTCACAAAAGAAAAAATTAAAACAATATAGCACATAGGTATTTCACTGTTCCGAAGGCTCTGGTAGCAATGCCACACGATGGATGGCTCTTTTTGTCAGTCCAGATTGGGTCCTCAAGGTGACAACTCGGGTGACGTTATCTGGACCTGGATGTGTCTGGACAACTCTGCCAAGTCTCCACAGCATGGGGACAGTCTCGTCCTTTATTAGCACCAAATCCCCCTCCTTCAATTGTCTCTCATTTCCGTGTGTCCATTTTGTCCGTTGTTGGAGTCCTTGGAAATACTCCCTGCTCCATCTAGTCCAAAAACCCTTGAACATAGCAATAATCTTTTGGTAGTGGTTTAAACGATTATCTGGTAAGTGTGATACATCTGGTTCAGGTAACCTCGCCAACGAGTCTCCAATCAAAAAATGGGAAGGAGTGAGTGGGTTGAGATCAGTTGGATCAGAGGATAAACTGGTTATTGGTCTGGAATTAATGGAGGCTTCGATTTGACAAATCAAAGTAAGCATAGAATCATAATTCAACACCTGAGAATTCAAAGCCTTTTTTAAGGGAGTTTTTACTAGTTTTATACCCGCTTCCCAAAGAGAACCAAAATGGGGTGATCGAGCTGGAATGAATTTCCAGTCGATCCATCGTTGAGAACAAAAGTTAACAATCTCCTCCTCAGAGGCCTTTAACTGTGTGTAAATTCTGGAAAGATCGTTGCTTGCACTAATGAAATTTGTGCCATTATCTGAATAAATCTTGATTGGCATTCCCCGCCGAGCAACAAATCTTTTTAATGCATTCAAAAAAGCCTCTGTCGTCATGGAAGTGACAACTTCCAGATGCACTGCCTTAGAGGCAAAACAAACAAATAAACAAATATAACATTTTACAACCTTAGCGTTCCTGGTAAAACCTGATTTTATATTGAAGAAACCTGAATAGTCTACTCCAACAATTGAAAATGGCCTTGTCGCAGTGACCCTGTCTGCAGGCAGATCCCCCATCCTTTGGTAATTCACTGGCGTCTTGTACCTAAAGCACAGGATACAATGCTTGAGAACCCTTCTTATCGTATTCTTTGCTGACAATGGCCAGTACTTGAGTCGTAGCTGCGCCAACAGTCCCTGCAAACCCAAATGTAAATTAGTATAATGATAATACTTTATAATTAATGTTGTAAAAGCGTGTCCCGCAGGCAACAAAATAGGATGTTTTTGTTGGGTAGGTACCTCACTGTTTTTCAGTCTTCCTCCAACACAAAGTATACCATTTATCAATACTGGATTTAATGATTTTACATTACTACGAGCAGACACCTGACCATCCTTTTTCAAATCCCTTATTTCTCTGTGAAAGAAAATACCTTGGACGATGTTGCACAATACATCATGTGCATGTTGAAGTTCAGATACCTGTAAAGGTCCAGTTCTACGCCCTGTTTTTGATGTTATATTATTCTTAAATCTTATTAAATATGCAGTGATTCTAAGCAATCTATTAAATGACGAATATCTTGTAAAAATATCCCATGATTCAATATTTACCAGTGTGGTAGTATTTACCACTATATTATCTTGTTGTATATCAACCGTAGAAGAACATTCTGTAAGTTTCTCATCCTCTTGTATGAAAGATGGACCATTCCACCACAAAGTTGAAGATGAAAGTTGTTGTACAGATGTACCCCTGGAAATCAAGTCTGCTGGGTTGTGTTGTGACGATACATGTATCCATTGACAATCTTCTGTGCTACGCTGAATTTCTGCTACCCTGTTTGCTACAAAGGTATCCATTTTTGTTGCTGAGGCTCGTAGCCATGACAACACAATAGTTGAATCTGTGAAAAGCTTAGTGGATACACCTTGATAACCCATGTTCTCCTTTATGGACTTGACAAGTCCAGCTAATAGTAGCGCTCCTGATAATTCTAGCCTAGGCAAAGTAAGTTGTTTGAGAGGTGCCACTCTAGATTTTGCACAAAGTAAATTGATCTGTGTCCTACCTTGTTCATCCATGGACTTCAAATATACAGTACAACCATACGCTTCCTTTGATGCATCGGAAAACCCAAATATTTGTATGTCTGCACTACCTATTGACGTCACAATTACCCTCCTTGGAATCTTGATGATGTTGATGTCTTGTAGATCCCTTTTGTAAAAGTTCCATGCAATAATAATGTCTTCAGGTAGTTCATCGTCCCATCCTATCTGTAACTGCCAAATTTTTTGCATTAATAATTTTGCCCTAATTACAATGGGCCCGATGAGTCCTAACGGGTCGAACGTCTTAGAAATATCTGAAAGAATTGTCCTTTTAGTAGACGTTGATGTATTTGTTTCAATGTTAACCTTATAATGAAAAGTGTCTTCGTAACTGTTCCAATGCAACCCTAGAATTTTGCACTGAAAATCGTCCTCGAGATTCAAGGATTTACTGTCATTGTTCTGACCAGTGTCATGTAGGTCTTCCAGATTTGACCTCCATTTGGTAAGTTTCATACCTGCCTTGTCTAGAAGGTATGACAGTTCATTTTTTAAATTAATACAAGTCTGCTTATCATGATCTCCTTTTAAGAGATCATCCACATAAAAATCCCTTTCTATCACCTGAGAAGTGAGAGGAAAAATAGAAGAATAAATTGTACTTAGTTCCTTTAGACATCTCATCGCGAGATATGGTGACGCACTGAGTCCGTATGTGACGCTGTTGAGTCGGAAATGTCCTATTTCCTCACTGGGAGATGTCCTCCATAAGACCCTCTGGTAATCCCTGTCCCTTTCATGTACATTGACCTGCCTATAATACTGTTGTATATCTGCACTCAAGACATATCGATGTTTCCTGAAATTAATCAACAATGTAAATAACTCATTATGTATGGTAGGTGTTTTCATCAGATTATCATTTAGGGATTTTCCATTTGACGTTTTTGCAGAACCATCGAACACTACACGGATTTTTGTTCCTTTGAAAACGGAATGATGGGGAAGATAAACTGCATTTTCCTTGTCAGGTAGACAAGGAGACATATGCCCCAATTCCAAATACTCATTCATGAATGCTGCATATTGTGTGTGCAGCTCTGTATTCTTCTGAAACCGTCGCTCCATCGAAAGTAACCTCCTCTCGGCTATCTCAAGAGAGTTTCCCACGTTAGGTGGACATTCCTTGAAGGGTAGACTTACTGAAAATCTGCCAGACTCATCACGAGTCGTAGTACTAGTAAAGTGTTTCTCGCATAATGTCTCTTCCTGGGTTCGAACCAGAGAATTAGGCACACTTTCTACCTCCCAAAATTTCTCAATATTTTTGTTTAATTGATTCAAAGAAATGTAACAAGATACCGGCCTTTGTCTGCTGATTCCTTCAGAGTTCCACGGAATAGCTCCTGCAATGACCCATCCTAACTTGGTCTGATGCATCATCGGCTGCTGACGTTGAGCTGATGCATGATTTCCCTGAAGTACCTCCCAAAATACCTGTGCTCCCAATAACAAGTCTATTGGAGAAGATTTATGGAAGTCAGGGTCCGCTAGCTGCATCTGGGAAGGCACGTGAAAACGTCGTCTGTCCACAGATCGCAGTGGCAAGTTTGATGTAATTACAGGCAGGACCAAACAGTTGATTTTCCTCCTGTAATCATACAATAAAGAATTAATTATTATATCTACCTTTTCTTCAATGTGAGTTACCTGTTGCCGCAGTCCCGAGACTGGCAGATATGCTCCCTTTGTCCGTAAGTTGAGTTTCTCGCATAAACTCTTTGTAATGAAATTCGACTGTGCTGCCGAGTCCAAGAGTGCTCGTGCCCTAAAAATGCCGCCATCAGGGAGTTGGATCCCAACCATGGCCGTGGATAACAGTACTTCCTCGTCGTTTGAGAGCGAAGCATGGTTCACCACAGTAGGAACCTGTGAAGTAGGTCCCAGAGTTTCCGTATTTGCTGTCGAATTGTGCACGCTCGGTGTGTGCAATAAGGTGTGATGGTCCCTCCGACACACCTTACATCTTCCTCCTGAAGAACAATCCTTGGCAATATGATTCCTTAACATACAGTTACGGCACAGTCGCTGCCTTTTTACCAGCTCCCACCTTTGCTGAGTCCCCATCGACTTAAACTGCTCACATTGGTTTAATCGATGCTGTGAAGAACAAAGTGGGCAAACTGGGTTTGCTCGTACATTTGCAACCAAGCCAACTCCTGCTCGGTTGGAGGTGTTGGATGGTTTGAAGTTTTTGTTGTGAGACGTCGTCTCCAAAATACGTGCTCTCTCCCCAATACATTCGTACAGTTCCTTTAATGTAGGTAGCTCACCCTGCAAGTGATGCGATTCCCATATGTTACGTGATACTGAATCTAATTTGTTAGCAATTATGTGAATTAACAGGATGTCCCAGCTGCTTGTGGGTAGTCCCAAACTTTCCAAAGCTCGCGTATGGAGCTGTGAATCATCGATCAATCGCCTTAAAGATTGATATGATTCTGGCTTCACTGGAATGAGATTGAAAATGTGATTAACATGTTTGTCCACAATGAGGCGGGTGTTCTCAAATCTCCTTGTTAAGATGTCCCATGCTAAAGAGTAATTAGTGTCTGAAACTTCCAAAGAAGAAACTAACCTTAAAGCTTCACCCTTTAATGAGCTCAGTAAGTAATGATACTTTTGTAAGTTAGATAAAGAATTATTGTTGCCTACAAGAGATTTGAATGTATCTTTGTAGTGTAACCATGTTTCATAATTACCATGAAATGTAGGTATTTGAATTGGATTTAACTTAACTTCACATGTGACTTGTAGTTGATCTTTCAATAATGATTTTGCCTTACTTAAAGTGGTATAAAATAGTTGTTCAAAAGTATCCCTATACACCACTTCCTCACCATCAATTTCTTCCAAGTCACATTGCAACATTTCAAATTTTTCAAGCATGCTTTCCATTCTTGATGTCCTTAACTGTAATTCACAAATATCTAAATCTTTCTTACTCAAATAATCTTTAAAGCGCGTGAGTTGTCCCTTCAAAACGCCTCGCCTTGATATCAATCCTTTGCAAACCTCCATTTCAGAATCACGTGTTTTTTCCATTTCTGAAGTGGCTGTCCTTGTTTCTCTTTCTCCAGACAACATAATTCACTAGAATGTAACAAACATACAATAATAAAAAGAGAAACTCAATGCAAAAAATGCCAATCAATGAACATTGAAAACACGCGACTATTTTGCAACAATATTTCTCACGAGAATTTACACACAGTTTTTTTTCAATAAAAATGCCGAAAAATGATGGAATCACGGGTTATCTGCAAAACAATAAAGATAATATTAGTTTTATTTATTAAACAAATGTTTTAAATCAACAATTAGATAAGAGTACAGTTATGAAATTGTAGGGTAGATATTATTGTAACAATTAACCTTAAAATGTATAATATTTATATAAAATGGCAATGAATCCCCAGATAGTTAAATATATTGATCTATTTGAATGGAAATGTAATATTATAGGATAGAATTGTAAATGAATAGGAAAATATAGGATACGATACGCAATGATGGATTCGATGTTTTTTTTTTCCGAAAGATGTCCTGTTTCACGGTCGCCAATGTTGTTGTGTCTCGATCGTCTATGTCCCTTCACGATCGCTTAATGTTGAGTTGTGTGTAAATGATGAGTAATGCAGAACAAACACTGTTCTTTCTTAATTATATTGGATTTAATGTAAAACTTGTAACAAAATAGAACAGTATAGATATTAATGTTATTTGACTGTGTATTGGAGAAGAAGAGGTGGATCAACAAGTGTGTGTGTATTATATACACGTAACCAAAGACAAGCTACGATTTTAAATTAATTGCCATAGATTATCACTTTATGTCTATAGCCAGTGACTAAGGGCTTCAAAATTCACCACACAGATGGCGGTACGCAACACTCCCCCTTCACGACATAAGCTTTTATTAAATAAATTTTTATAATGAGGCACCATAATATGCAAGTCGAGATGACTGAATGATGTATATTAATTTTTGTTATTGTGGTTTGTGTAAGAAATCGGAAAAATTAATTAACGATAAAATGAGAGGACATTAACTAACTGATTTTTGTCTGTTTTCAATATTAACTATAAATATCGTAAGAATTTTCAGTTTTAAAAAAGTGCTTTTATAGAACAAAACATTATCATCAGAATTATTTATTTCTAGATTTGTTTATACCTGAAACAAATAAATAGGATTTTTGCAGACAGTAGCTAATGAGTAAATAGGTTGTTGAAATTGAAGATAGTAACAATATATCATGCTTATTCCCTATGATTTGCGGACTCCGGAGAGTGTGGAGGTGTTCAAGGCGAGGTTAAAAACCCTATTGTTCAGGAGTTGTTATGATTCTTGAATGGCCCCTTGCGGTGGTTTGTCCACAAAACGGTGCATCCTAAAAAAAGTTGTCAAGTTATTACTATTATTAGGGAAAATACCTGAAATTCGTGATCAACTTTTGACTCGTGATCAATTTTTATAATATTGAACCGTGACCACGTGATGAGCTAGTTATTACACATGAATGTTCATATGTAATAGGTGTATCTACTTGCATCTGGTTTATGAATAACTATCTGCATATCTTCTCACCTTTAAACAAGAAAAGGTTTTTGCTGTGAAGGGTGAAGGATATCAATGATGTAGGTACTATGCATAACATAGTCTATGTATATCAAGTACAATACTCTTCAATAGTACCTATACATATGTACATTTATATTATGAGAGAATACTCGAGAAATCTTTTCATCCAAGTATAATAATAACAATACGTATTATATTCGCGTTTCATTTCTTTTTATAGGTACTCGTACATCATACTTGTGTCTAAAAAGGTGAGAGTCTGTTCAATACAGTTAAGTGGTATTGTAAAACATGCATATTTTTTTATACTTTTTAAAGAAGATAATAGTGATATAAAAGTTAAGGCTGACTCCTGTTATTATAAAAATATTTAGTATGATTATTATTGGCGGGCTTATTACATGCATACTTTAAATAGATCAAACTTGTATCACAATAATACGATATGATTCTTTAATTTTGGATTCCCAAGCGATGATGCGTCCATTTGCATACAATGCACTTAATACATATATTGTTTATTAATTTATTTTATACATTCATAAAAGCCTTTTTGACAATGACTCATGTACAAGTAATACAAATAATTTCCTTATATAAATGGAAAACAACAACAAAAGTGTCAGCAAAAAAAGTGATAATGTTTTGTTACCTGTAACACCTAGGTGTTACCTAGAACAATTTGAAAAAAAGACATTTTAATGAACCCTGGATCTCGTGATTCATCACAAGGGTTATCTCCACGCCACGCTGGCCTAGCTGGCTTATTGTCTAGCAACGACGATCCTGCAGGCACAAGGATTTAGCCAATTAGAAAGCGAAAACATAGATCTGTCCAATACTATCAGTCAAAATCTATTGTAAAGGGTTTTTCAACAAGGACTTTGTTTTTTAAAACAAAATAAAACAAAAAAATTTGATGAAGATGATTAAAATTTTTATTGAATTACAAAGAGAAAAGTTTGGCAATTATGCATGAAAAATGATATCTGACAAATGTCCACCACGAGCACGCTGACAGATGTCGATTCTTTCATCAAAGTTTTTAATCACTTTTTGGCAAAATGGCGGGACTATTTCGCTAATCACATCACGGATTTTGAGTTTTAAGGCTGCAATCGATTCGATTGGCTCCGTATAGACTCTGTCCTTAACATAGCCCCACAAAAAATAATCCAGTGGCGTTAAATCACACGATCTGGCTGGCCACTTAACAGCTGAGTTTCGTGAAATCATGCGATCGGGAAATTTGGTTTGCAATAAATTGATCGTTTCATTGGCTGTGTGACATGTGGCACCGTCCTGTTGAAACCACATGTCAGTGATATCCACGTCATCAATAATAGGCCAAAATTGAGTTGTCAACATCTTGCGATAGCGTGATCCATTGACCGTTACCGCATTTCCAGTCTCATCTTCGAAAAAAAACGGCCCAATCACGCCTCCAGACCACATAGCGCACCATACAGTGACACGCTGAGCATGCAACGGCTTCTCAACAATTGCTCTAGGATTTTCAGAAGCCCAAATGCGGCAATTTTGCTTGTTGACGTACCCTGACAAGTGAAAATGGGCTTCGTCTGAAAAATGATTTTTTCAGAAAAACCAGCGGGTTGTTCCTGAATGAATTGAGCGAATCTACGGCGATTTGAATGGTCGTTCGGCTTCAATTCCTGCACCAGTTGAACCTTGTAAGGCTTCAAAGCCAAATCCTTACGCAAAATTCGCCATGTGGTGGTTTTGGATAACCCCAATTGTCGAGAACGTCGAGGAATTGACAAATTTGGATCTGCTTCAACACTGTGGCTCACGGCTGCGATGTTTTCAGTTGAACGACCCGGTCGTACAAGCGTTGGTGTTAACACATTTTGTATCGAGCCTGTCGACTCAAATTTAGCGACCAAATTCTTAATAGCGGTCTCAGAAGGACGATTATGTTGTCCGAAAATATCACGAATTTGACGAAATGTCACTTTAGCAGAACCACCATTTTCATAATGGATTTTAATTATTTTAATGCGATTTTCAAGCGAAATTGAATTCATTGCAACAATTGCCAATGCATCCACTACGAATACGTCAAAAAATTAAATGTCAAAACTATCATGTTGCTGGTGTTGCCACAATTAAAAAACAAAGTTCTTGTTGAACAACCTTTTATAATAATTTATTTATTATAATAGATTTTAACTGGTAGTAATGGATAGATAGATTACAGAAACCGGCCATTAGATACATATTATTTTGATGCTGACTCTCCTTAGACTTATCGATTCATAATAATTTTTAAGTGGTGACATTCTTTGCCTCTGTAAATTTGTTCAATGATATTTCTTACCATATGCCGTTGTTGGGAACTCACTTACTGAATACTTTCAAAGTTGGAATTTACATATTAACATTTTTATATGTCTCATTTATTTTAAAAAAGTTCGTTATATGTGCCGATTATTTTACGATTTTATAGCTGGACGTATTTTCGAAAAGTTTCGGTATAACTTTCCATGTCTTTCATATCCAGATGTTTGTAGCCATCGTTAAATTGATACCTTATAGTCTAGGGGTGTGATATTTTTATTATTTTCAAAATAAAAATACCAGTTTCAATAAAAAAAAACCTCCTGATGATTTCAGTTCGGACAATGCCCAATGAGATGAATGATTATGCTAATATCATTGAGACGAATGATTATGCTATGCATTGTTGCTTGCATGTGTTCTTTTTCTTTTCTTTTGTTTACTTTGTGTTGTATTTTTATTTCTTTTATGACTGTTGATATGTAAGGGTGTATATATGTATGCATGTGTTTTTTTTTTTAAAATTTGTTTAGTTTTAGTTACCGGGTTAGTTGGAAGACATCGCATTTTAGCGATAAACTCGCCCTCTGTACATTGAATTTATAATTGTTATTTTTATGCCACTTTTTCACTATGTAATATTGTAACCAATGTACAGTAAAGAATAAAATAAATAAATAAATAAATAATATCTAAATGTACATAATAATAAATAACTTTAATCAGAACTAAATACATATTGTTCTTGCTTAAAGTTCTATATTAGTATTATTTTATTTGGAATAATTTTTGATTTACATAGAAGGTAAAGGAATATTCAAAATGGCCATTAACATTAAAATCCAAAATCTGGTTTCCGTATAAAGATAATATATATTTATCTATGTATTTGTCTATATTTTAAATATGACGTGGATGTAATGTCCTAGAATTTATGAATTGTACAGTGTCCTTGAGGTGCTTTGGCACGTAAACGATACTTTAATATTGTCCAATAATAATAATAATAATATTGATATAACTTTCATGTATTGTAATTTTGAAAAACTGTTTGATAACGAAATAAAAGGTTTGTTCCACAAACTAACTTCAACACAACAAAAACTTAAAACAAACGAAATAAAATTGTAGGTAAATAATAATATAGGTATAGCTAATATACCGTCTACTATAGAAATCAAGGTGATCCTGATCCTGAGATTTTTCAGCAAGATTATGCAGAATATTGCTCCCTTTTCAAGGCTTTACAGATGATTTTTCAGATTCTCTAAGATTAGCGAAAAGATGTCGTAATATACCAATTAATTCCCCTTTTGTATGTATATTGAATCGTAATACGTATTCTTATTGTGCATAATGTAATATTTTATATTTTGTAGATAATGCACAGTGTAAAATAAATTAATATTTTAGCATGATTTGGCTTATTAAATTCATTATTTTATATTTATAGCTTTAACTCAGTACACACACGAATTCGACTTAGATAAAAAAAAGACTGATCTCAGACTAAATCGTTAAAATAAATATGAGACATTTTTATTATTTATAGAATTTAGAAGTCAATACATTAATTTAAAAACTAAATTTTAGTGAAGGCTTATTAAAACATTACTTACTAGGGACAATTTTTTTCAAAAGCTTGCAGGGTTAAACGTTTTCACCTCATGCATTTAGCAGGATATTTAATCAATTGTAATAATGTCATGTAATAATGTCATGTAATCTTCTTCTTCTTCTTCTTATGGCCTTAAACCCGTACTTCCAGCTCACTCAACCATCGTACGGCTGCCTCCGAGTAATAATGTCATGTAATAATGTTGTAAAATAATGTCTGAACAAAAGTGCTACTTCAATTCTAGAATGAAATTGGAGAAAACACAAACTGTATTTCATATTTGCCGGCCGGTATGGCGTGGAAGTAACGCTCTTGACTTTAAGTCACGAGGTCCCGGGTTCGATTCCCGGCCAGGGCAGATTGAATAATGACCTTTTTCAAATTGTCCTGGGTCTGGGTGTTACATGTAGGTACCTATACGTGTTTTGTGCATTGTATATTTATGTGCATCGTCGCGTTAGTACCCATAATACAAGATTCAGTCTTAGTTTGGGACTAGCTCGATCTGTGTGAATTGTCCATGCTTGTTATGTTATGTTATATCCTTCATGATTAATACAAATATTTTTTTTTATTTTTCGGCTACCCACCCGTTGTCGAGTTATTTGAACAATATTATTATTATACTCCGAGTAATACTTAGAGTATAATAATAATATTGTTTGCAAACAAATGTTAATTATTTAATATGCAGATAGGCTAATTGTGACAATAACAAGTAACAGGGACTTCCAATACACTCAACAGTACACATGTACACACAAATTTAGATAAATCCAGTCTATAGACCATTTCAATATTAGGGCCAATTCTGAATCTTGATGAACTAACTAAACTAATTAATAATAGTTGACTAATATTAGTCATTATAGTACAAATTCGTATTCAGTATTAGTTACGAACTATAAACAACAAACTATAAACTCGATAACCACCAAGGGCAAACGGTAAAATCTATGGGACATTGAAGAAAGATCCACCACACACCCGGATACCTCAGGAGTTTTTAACTCCTACTTATCCGCACATTCAAACCAAAATTGTCCTCACGGGCGGGCCATTAGGGAGGCCTGAAGGGCCGGCCGGCCAAAACCGCCGTCGTGGGAATCTTTTATATTACTTCTCTCTTCAATGTCCCCTCTGGGCGGTAATAATGTTTATTGAGTAATTGTACAATATATATATATAAGTAAAAAAAGAAAGAAAAATAATCAAAATGATACAAAACGTGAAGCAAAATAAACAAAACATGATAATAAAATATATACACAAATTGGTAAGTACAGAAGGCCGAGGTGAGGTGTCCAGAGACGTGCTGTTAGGCGTTTAAAGGGCGCGAGCCCGAGAGTCGCCAGCGCCAGCATGGTGTGGAAACATTAAACCCTCCCAAAAGGGACATCCCTACCAAACCTACTCTCCACCAAGGGAGACAGGACGACACAACAAAAAGACGAGTTCGCCACACGCACCACCGCCACAATGGGCAAAACCAACCCTACGAAACTCCCACGTCAGACGGGGGTGAACCCGGCTGACGCAGAAGCTCCCAACGAGATACCCAAACATCCACAAACCCCAAAAATGCCTTTAGGTTCCTTGGGCATTGCAAAACCTCCCCAAACCATATAGGTCTGGGAGTGTTCTCACTATGGGACAAACAAATATAAGTCGGTGATGCCGCAATAAAAAATGTTTTTCACGTTCCGATTTACACTTCTGGCAACAATTTAATAGTTGACGCGCGTGAAAATTGTGAAATGTCAGATTTGCCGGTATATTTTGACATTCGCATTTGCGTCGGTGGTGGTATAATTTTACAATTTATAGATGCCAAGAGTTGTGAGGACTCTAAAAATTTCCATTTTTTACTTTTAATTGAAAAAACAACTTTAAACTTCCAAAATATAGCAATATTCTACGGCAAAATGACAGCAAATAATATTATTCGCACATTAAAAGTCGCGAATAAAATTCTGCCAAATATGTACCTACAACTAATTGTAGTTGTCAGATGTCAACTAAAATTTTGTTCTAAATACGAAATCCATAGATTATCGAAATTTAAAGTTATACTAAGTTGTCAAAATGAACTAGCTAACTAAATTAGTTTTAGTACGGAAAACTGTGAATACGAATATGAACTAAATATTATGACTCTACTATCTCCTTACACTTAGTTATAGTGCAACTAAACTATTTTATGATTCAGAATTGGCCATAATGTTACTCACACACACGTGTATTTTATTCAATGACTACACACAGCAACGTTAGAGCGTCTAACACTATGGTGCGCATAAAATGTTCGCAAGGGTAAACAAGTTTTGAGAATGATTCTACCAAATTTGTTGAAAATTAAATATTTTACCATTTTTGATAGAGAATGCTCTTAATATACCGATAAAAGTTGATAAAGTAAAAAATACCTTTACAACATAGAATTTAAAAAATATATAATAATACTCCCTCGGGTGACTAAGGATGGATTTGGGTTTTCCTTGGGCCACTATTTTTTTCAATACTCCGTGAAGTCAATCATTTGACTATGTATTGTACCTACATTTTGAAAAGACTAAGCAACTTATTTTACATTTTGATAAAGACTAATCTGCTAACAAAAAAATTGACCATATTATAATAGAATTTTGATAGATAATTTAATTAAAAAATACCAGAGAATAAGATAAGATTTTTCGAAGCTTTTCATTTGATATTTTGACACAAGCAATGCGGCGCTATGAAATAAAATACCAAACAAGTATAATGATCATAAAATGACGTCTGAGGTTTATAAAACTTTACGTTTACGATGTTTATAAAAGCTACCCGATATTTTTTGGGAATTGGTCATAAAATAAAAAAAAACCTTTATCAAAGAATGTTAACATGTTTAGACCTTTTTAGAAAGTTTATTACGTGTACATTCATGTGTTACATGAAAAATTTTGAGAGAGCTTTTAAAAAGTAAAACTAGATAAGATATAATATGTGTACTTAATCTAGTACCCTTCAAGCTATTTAATATGTGCTTTTTGAAAAGAAAGTTCTGATATATTTTGAAGAAATTACATTTCATTTTGTTTGTAAGAGATTTGCGAGAGATTGTTTCTCGCATGTATTTTATGCGGTGAGAATGAACTGAAAATGGATATTGGAAAACAGAAAATTGTAGTTTTTGTAAAAGAAAATTCTAGAAAAAACCGTGACAAAAGACATTTGGAGTAAACGAATGAGTATATTTGTTTTTCTGGAAAGTTTTTACGGGAGAGATGAAAAATGTGAAATCGTTATTTATTTTCATATACTCGTATAAAACATTTGACATTTTCAATGCATCTGTGATGAGATGTGCCTCCAATTCTATTGTCTTATTGTTTATATCGCAGAATGAAAGCTTGTTCGTTACGCGAAGTGAGTGCATCCCGCTTCCGTAATGATATATGAATATAAAAGAGGAATTTCCAATTCACTAAGATTGTGTTTTCACAAAATGAAACGTTAATGTAAGAAGCAACAATTCATAAAAAGTTGTCGCAATTCAGGAAAACTGTTTTAACACCTAAATACAGAATAAAATGTATTTCAAATGATATATCAGTCTAAACAATAATATATAACATTTAAATGGATATTGTTTATAATATTTATATTGCGTTAGCTATGGAACAGAAAGGGATTTATGATAATTTAAGTTCACTGAAATTTTGTGATAAGTCCAAGTGTTGCGAAAAAAAATGGGAGATAATGTTTTCACTACTACGTACATAAAATAATTTTAAAGAATGGCCATTAAAAAAAAACAAAAAAAAAAATTTTTGATAGTGTTAAGTAAAATTTTTTCCCTCTTAAATTATCAAAATTTTCCCTCAACTCATCAACTAAGCAAATTATATCGAATTTTGAAGAAAAAGTTATACAATTTGAAGTATTAGTATAATATCTTTTCTAATTGAATAAACTGTTTTGTGAGTAAAGTTAATAGGTATGTGTTAAGAATTCTAGACAAGGTTAGTTAACGACGTATAAATATGTATTATTTTATGAACTCAGTTGACATTTACATTACATTAGGAGTATACATTACCTATTTAAAAACATGAACGGTGTGGAAAACATAAAGATGTGATAAAGTGAACAGCGTCTTTTCAATTAAGATGTTTACATTTTACTTCTTTAGTATGGCAAAATAAAAGATTTTGCAGATGAAAAACAAATAATGTTTCAGAAGTAGTATCTACAGTAAGCTTGAACGCAAAAAATGAAGCAATAGAATTTTTCAGTCTTTTAGTCTATAATAAAAAAAGGTCTTTCATAAGCTTCTTCTTATCTCGTTGAGATTCTGGATTTGACACGGATCTGGAAGTAGTTCCTTTGAATTTCGATAAGGTTACATAAAAGATGACAATATTGTTCACAAATAATTATAAAAATTCAACTAGGTATATATCCACCTTTATTGATTTCACGATAACCTACATATTTGTGTATGTACAGAAGCACTCTACAGTTTAGATACTCATCGACATTACAGCCAAAACGATCGATACAACATATCAAAAATTACGTTAGATATAAAGGTGAGTTACAAGTTAGTCACGCATATCTAGTGTTTTGAAAAATGGATGGTATTATGCAACAACGTGCCACATCAAAAAATGAGTAATGTTAATTTTTAAAGAAACAACATAAAGACATCTCAATCTGTGAATCATGTTGCACAATAATAACTCGTCGGTAGCCTGGGGGTAGAGTCTTGGCCTCGTGAACAAGGGGTTTGCGGTTCGATCCCAAGTGCCGGCAAACTCCCCTTTCACGACACAAGCTTTAAGCTTGCTGTGAAAGAAGTATAAGGTTGTATTTGGGTTTCAAACAAAACCCAGATACATCTTTCAATCGGAAGACACGATAAAAGCATTCTCTCGCATGTAAAATGGCTTAAGTATGACTTAAGGGATCATTTTGATTAATTAATTTTCAGACCATTACGCTACAAGGTCAACCAATCAAGGAACATTTAATAAAAACAAAAAAAACAACCTTTTTTTAGGGATATCCTCTTTCAGATCCCAATAAATTTAGACCTCCCTTCTAAGTTTTCTATTTTTAGATGTGTAAGGTGATTCTCCAATCAAAATGTTTGATTAATTGTCTCATCCGCATGTTGGGATCGTAGTTGTTCGTAATTTCTCATTTTTTTCTATGTAGACAAAAGATAATACAGAACAATCATTCTCACCATTCATTCGATACGTGTGGATATGACTACTGGTACATAAATAATAATGATCATGCATTTTTTATCATTTTCTTTCCCCATTTCAGTTATAGTACGTTCTATGGAAGTTTGCGCATGGATTTATCGATTATTATTACTTCATTATTATTTTATTACAAAAAACGAATAGTTGAGGTGGTCAGTTACAAGTTAGTAAGATAGAAGGGTCACTTCGACTATAAAGAGATATCGGGTTTGAATAATCTTTTTGCTATTATACATAATTCAAATTTTTTTCATTCTTTTCAGCATATTATGGCTAAATAATTCATCGTAAGCATTTCTCCCCCTCCGTCCTCTTCCCTCTTCATCTTATTTACATGTGTTATGTTTGTTAGTATTTATACATAAATATATTTTATTTGTTGCTTCATACAATACAACAACAAAGTCAAATCAGAATTTTTCCATTCACTAGCTCACACAGTCCAAACGTTGCAAGTGACATCTTATTAGGTTCGTTTTAACATCAGATATCATCATAATACTTTTTGAGGTTTCAAACATTCTGCACGAGCTATTTACATCGTTTCAATTCTGAAGAAAGACCTTTTTACTCACGACCTTTGACTTGCAAGACAAATGCGTTAGCTAATTTTCTACCCTATTTGAAATAGGTATTGATTAGGGTATAATGTAACGCGTGACACAGAGTTTTGATACTTTGATATACCTTATTTATCTTAATCCGTATAAACATACTTCTAAGCTAGTGAAATCCAGTTTACGAAAGAAAATTTAGTTTCATTGAACTCATTAATATAATATGCACTGGTATTTTACTTACAGTATTAATTACCTACTGATGGTGAAGTTAGTATATACATAACTAATTTATGTAGGTTTATATTTTTTAAAAACTATTTCATTTTGATTGGTATCAAGCACCACAAATGCATTGTCTTTTTACCTTCTTCTTCTTTCTGTGGCGATCACTCCGGCGAAAAACCTCCCTGTCCTGTGCTGCTCTGAACAGGTCATCCACTGTCCTCATTCCGGTCCATTCTCTAATATTGCGCAGCCAGGACATCTGCTTTCTGCCAACTCCCCGTCTTCCTTCTATCTTGCCCTCCAATATAAGGCGGAGGAGACGGTACTTCTCTCCACGCAGCACGTGACCCAAATATGAGACCTTCCTCACTTTAACAATCGACAACAGCTCTCTCTTGGCTTCGCACTTCGATGTTACTGACCCTTTCGGTCCAAGGTATACGAAGCATTCTTCTGTGTACCCACATTTCGAATGCTTCTAACCGATTCATTACGTTTACTTTCAGAGTCCAAGTTTCACATCCGTATAATAGAGTTGACCATATGTAAGCTTTTATCATTCTTTGTCGAAGTTTAAGATTCAAATTATCGTCTCAGAAGAAGGGTCTCATCTTATTAAATGCAGCACGAGCAACTTCTATCCTGCATTTTACCTCTGTATCTGCGTCGAGTGTATTTGTTATGATACTGCCGAGGTATTTAAACTTGTCAACCATTTCGATATTTACTCCTTTTAGTTGCAGAGATGATCCAGAATAATCAAGTCTTCCAAACGACATCCACTTGGTTTTAGCGACATTTATTGTCAGACCCAACTCTTCTCCAGCCGTGTCAATCTTATTTAGGAGTTCTTGGAGATCGGTTATACTTTCAGCCAATATGACTGTATCATCAGCATATCAGCATTTTTACCTTGGTAAATAGTAATAATAAGTAGACATTTTTTTAAGATGCACCGTTGTGGAAAAACCACCGCAAGGTTCCATTCAAGAATCATAACACCTCTCGAACAATAGGGTCTTTAACCCTGCCTTGAACACCTTCACACTCTCCAGAGTGCAGAAATCATAGGGAATTTTGTTTCACAGACACACAGAAGGCACGGTCAACATAGTTAGCCAGAACCCTTCTACGTGGCAGCACAAGTCAATTGACAAAGTCTGTGTTAGCAGACACTAGTGATTTTTGTCTTTCCGTTACCCCCTCAGAAATGTTGAACTCCGAGGTGTACCTACACCGGAAAAATCTCTCTTCATATTCTCTCTTCAATCTTATTCCAGGATTCTAGGAGTCCATCTTTTATCTTGTCCTTTGCATGGTAATATGGTTACTTATTATCTTTTTTCATTCGTAAAATGGTTCTGTATTAATTTTCTCTTCACCTTATGCTAAAAGATCTATAATGTGATTAACACATATACGTGTTAAATACACAAGTTGTCCCATTTTTACCAATTAAAAATGTATGGATGCTGTCCATCTAACGATATCCATCAACTTATTTTCATATTAAAATATTTGAGTGTTGATAGTAGGTAAATACAATATAGAGATATGTTGTAATAAATAACACAATTCCTGTATAAGTATAACCAATTTAATATATGTAATCTCAAAATAAAGTTTTGTTTTATTTAAAACTGATTTACGCATCACTAGCATATTGTTATAAAAACAATAATAAAGCAAATCGTGCATATCATGAACCACTGGTTTTATTAAATCGCTACAATTGATATCTCAAGAGACTACCAATAGTATTATTTTGTTTATTCTCTTCCATCGTTATTCGTTTACAGGTAGGTACTTATAATTTTATATTAAGTATGTATGAATGAATGCAATCCAGGAACATAATATTGTTTCAAAGCTGTCCCGAAGGAAATTCCTTCGAAACATCATTATATATTTAGTCCATATCATTCTGAATAATAAAAATGCATATCGGTTATTTTTCAACGTTATGTTGGAATTTCAGTTTTGTTATTTAAAAAAATATATTATGTAGGTACTGGATATTGGACATTTAAAAATTAATTTCTTGTAGGTACTTAGTATTGATTAAAGAATAGGTTTATGCTTATGTGCTGAAAACTTAAGGAAAAAGTGTAAACATTAAAAGTTTTTCTTCCATTTTCCCCAATGTTTCCAGAGCAGAGTTTCTTTGATATTCATAATCAATAAAAAATATTCAAGCCAATAGTAAAACAAAATTCTCTCCAGAAGTACAAACTCTTTATGCCCCTTATTACTTAAAAAGGTATTAAAAAAATTACATACTTCATGTTTATACTACCATACTATCACGATACTTTACACAAGTGGGGTAGTCACCGGGATAATTGTAAATTGTATACTCCATGCTAATAAAAATATGGCATGTCTCATTGCTGAATTGAAGATATTAATTTTTCATTATTTATTAATCGTTTCGAAACTCAGAAAATTTCAAAAATTCAATTTCTAATATTTTTTTATCTTATACGTGAGATTCTAGGAATACTTGCTTTTTACAGGAACTTGAAAATTTTAAGGAAACACCACAGAGTAAATAGGCATTCATATTAACTATTTATCTATTTACCTATATAGGTACCTATCTACATATTTATTAATTTTAAGCTGTTATTATAAAAAAAATCCCGTGGAGCACCCGTAAAGAATTGATCTCCGACCTTCATGAGTTTTCGAGTGTCCTGTAAAAGGTAGGTGTTCGAAAAAATCAAGACATTTTACATCTTAAATTCTGCAATGCCACCCATCCTGAATGTCTAGATTTTATATTGGCACAGAGAGGACAGCTTGCATGTTTATTATATGCAGCCTGTTTGCTGGCTACCCCACTTGTAAGATATACCATGATGGTATAATAGTAGTAATATTAAAAAAAATCAATAGGCACAAATCAACATAATATTATGTTCGACTGACTAAGAACAACGACGAAGGTCATGGTTGACTGGAAGACATTGCTCAGCAACAAGTCTGCCCTTTGTTCTAAATTTAAAACATCACTTGAATTATAATATCGTACATATTTCAATGTACATTTGCATTGAAATTTGGCCCAACAACTTTAATAAGGTCATAAAAAAAAGAAAAACATATGTTACAAATCGATTGTGGCCAATGTGCGTGTATGGTGAATATTTATTAAAAAAGAAAATAATAATAGACTTGAGGGTATATTTGCTTTCCGAGTTTCATAAACAATAATACCTGTATTCAAAGAATATTGCAAATTTATACCTGGCTTACTAGCTATGTCTAGTGTGAGAATACTTATTTCTGATTAAAACAAAACCTTTTTTATAAAATATTTTTTCCACGATACACATACTAAATAGCATAAGATATTCTCAATTTTCATCTTTATTAATTTTTCGTTGTATAACGAATCCTTTCCGTTAACGGACATAAATAACAAATTAGAAGAGAGGCAACTAAGATGGTATGGGCAAATAAGGCGGAGACCACCGGAACACACTGTAAACAAAGCTACGTCAGTAAATCTCCCTCGACATCCATCAAGAGGGAGACCAAAGAATACCTGGATGACACAATGCAATAGAATCCTGCGGAGAAATGGCCTGGATGAGGATGATATAGGAAACAGAAGAATGTATAACCTCAGAACGAGAAGAGCCGATCCCAACAGCCTTCAGCGGCAATAAGTTGGGACAGTGCCAGGAAGAAGAAGAACGAATCATTTCCGTGAAGCGCCCGGCAAAGAATTGGTTTCCCACCCTTTTCCATAAGTTTTCGAGAGTATCCTGTAAAAACAAGCAAAAATATTAAAAGAAATAAAAAAAATTACATTTGAAATTCATCGATGAGATTTGTCACCTATTCTGAATGCATAATTTTTTTTTTGGCACGCAAAAGACAGCTTGCATGCTTACAACTTGCAGCTGTTCCGATGGCTACTTTATTTGTGGGATATAGGTACCGTGATGGTATAGCAGTAGTAGGTATTCATTTTATTCTGTATATATTTTAAATTTTTCGAATATCAACTTTTCTTCTGCGATTTGACTTCTTATCTTTTAGCACCATCTCTTCTGCTATTTTTTTTCAAATAGCTGTTTTTGTTTTGTCATTGATTCTCTTAGCGCCGTATCCTTCGCAAATATTGGCGATTACTTCCACTTTGTTACTAATTTGACAAAGGATAATTTTTTTTAGTTAAACATAAATTTTGGAATAGCATTTGTTAAATGTATGTTTTTATGAGTACAGATACAAGAACATATGAACGTCGTTTTTTATTACATCAAATGCAAATACTCGTAGAATATTGGAATATGAAAGTAAGGATGGGTTGGTTTAATATTATGATGATACGTATGGAAATACCTATACAATAAATGAAGGAAAACATGTATGGAGATTTGAATATTTTGTCCCTTGATATTACCTTCGTGGTTTACCTGTCGCAATTTCTATTGTATACTCTTCTACAATGTTTCGAACTAGTTTTGCTTGAGCAGTACCAAAACTAAAAAAAATAGATTGAAATGTATATGAGTAATTTATTGGTATACTGTCCTTATTTTATAGCTATAAACTATGAGTATCCCCGAAAAAACATATGTTTTCACTTTTTTCTATAAATTTTTGAAAGTTATGTAGAACTTAAATTATATTTTGTACAGTGTGGTTGATCTTTTCTTTGCCTCCAACGCTATTGCCGTAGTCAAGTTTTCGAGTAATTTCAATAAAACATAAAAATACACAAACTCTTTCACGGGTCATAATAAATCTACGAGTTACAATTTCAGTTCAATTCCACGTGTGCTAAGCTACATGAGTTAGTCATTATTATGGGAGTTGATAATCCAGCTGGTTTAGTATACCTTCTGCGGATGACATTGTTCCACGAATTATGAGAGACTTAAGATAAAAAATGTTGAATTTGATTTTTTTTATCACTTACCTAGCTCAAAAGTCTTTGGATTCTCTTCCTGACAGCACAGTCCAGAAACTAATATCCTCAATTCAGAGCATCTTTGCGTAATCGAGTTACTCTTTCCATGATATTCCTGAACTTCAGATATCGTTTTTACAAGAATGGTGCATCGTGAAAGAGGGACTTTAAGGTCTTCAGAATATTTGTGGATAAACAACAGTATTCTATTTGGCCATCAAAGCATGATTCGGCTAATATTCGTCTTCTCTGTTTTACAAACACTAGAAAATTTTGCCGGATATATTGGAGCACTGTATGGCACGTGAATATATACAACTGAACAACCAATTAACTTATTTTCGAAGTATCTTTCGCTTCTGAACTATGGTTTGTTGAAAAAAATTACAGCTATATAGAAATATTAGAATAATACAGTTAAATCTTGTATGAGAACAGGTTTAATCAAAAGATAAGAATCAAACAACTTGATAAAATGTGAGTCAGATTTTATTTGCATAAAAAATTTGTTTGAAACATTATAACTATCGGTAATTACCTACTGCTCACTTTATCGTGAATTCTTTAAATCAAATAGAGGAAATACTGCAGCCCATAAAAATATCACTTTTGTTACCAGTAGAAAATTCTTATTCCCATTGGGTATATAAAATAAATTGAACGAAAAGCAATCTGGCTTGTGAATTCCACCGATCCCAAATACCAAATAATCATTACGACATTTAATTCCAGTAACCTCAATGGTTTTTGTGGTTGGATTGATAATTATTTTCCCCCATTTTTATCCTCTCATCAGAATTTTTATTAAAGTTTGTAGTATTAAATTTTTACATAGAGAGGATTAGGGAGAAAAATTGAATAAATTAGAAGTCTTTGAAATAAATCACCTAAACTTTAACACCAATATTAATTAATTATCAGACTGATCTTAAAACGTCCCTATTATAAAAACTTATATGAGTAAGGAAATATCTAATTACTGTTTCAAACAACGAAACCACATATTATTTTACTATTATAACAGAATATTGAAACACAAAAATATGTCTCCCAGAGATCCTGAACCACCCGATGAAGAACTTTATTTAATTTGCTTTATAAATCTAAGAAATCACATACGATTAATGCATATTTTTATCTTATCAAATTTAAATAATATATGTTCAATCACTATCTATCTATATATACCATCTGATATATTTTCTTAAATAATAGGTTAATCTAGATCAGTGATTCCCAAAGTGGTCCTGGTGGACCCCCAGGGGCCACGGGAACTCGACGGGGTTCTACGTTGGCGTGGAACCCCGTCAAACATTCTAAAAAATGGGGGCTCACGAGTTGTACCCCCCAAATTCCTATACCATCTCAAAAATTTAGCGACGGAGGGGGGGGGGAGGGGTATAAATGCAGGGGTCTACTGGAACTAGCAAAAATTTGAAAGTGGTCTATTATTAAAAGTAATGCACATCTCTGTGGTTCTCCTTTTATTAAACAAAATCAAATGCTGAACATGTTCGAAATTTATTATAAAATGGTTGCGCAAACCTGAGAGAGCTTATACGGAGTTTATCTCAAATGGGAAAGTTTATGTTTGTTTTGTTTTCCATATATGTTGACACGATATCGTCCCACTAGGACGATCGCATCATATCATTATACAAAATTATCAAAAGAGAAATTATCAAATATTTAGAAAGTAATGAATTTACATGAATTGTACATAAGAAAAGTATATAAATTGGCTCAGCCCCCAGCTTTCTATGTACAAAGCACATAGAAAACACATAGAATAGAAATTACATTATATAGAGAAAGTTTATAAAGAAAGTTACAATTATATTTGCAAGTAAAACAGATTAATATATTGGCTCAAGTTCATGTCTAGGTATGATTCTACTTGGTCTGTGCAAGAGGAATGCATTGTGTGTGGGTGACAGTTACATACTTCAATTATACATATTATACTTACGTAAAGTTCAGAGAATTCTTTATCCTTCGGTTTCATCATTTTCTTATGGTCATCATATCATTATAGAATACTTAGGCAATTTATGCAATAATGTTTCTTCTGTTAGCATACTTTATATTGCAAAGATTCTACTTATATCTTTTCTTGAGTAGAATTATAGATTGATATTCATTTCCATTTTAGATTCTTGTACTCATGTCCCTTATAGATACTCATACAAAAGTTCGTTACATACAGTTTCACTCAGGGTTCGAACCCGAGGGTATCATAATATATTATTAAATTATTATATACACAGCTTATTCCGGAATAGAGCCTGGAATAACTCCTTTTTCGAGTACATTAATACATATCCAATAACAGTTACAAGTTTGGTACAATATCAATATCCAGCAATATCCACTTTTGGTATCTGTTTGTACGGAAGGTACATTTTATTAATAAAGGAAAGGTGATTATGTAAAAGCAATAAAATTCGTAAATGGAGATAAATCAAGACAGTATGTATTGAATAAAAACAGGGATGATACATAACAATGGTTCATAGACTTATAACTCAATTATTAGAACATTACACAGACATTTAAACATATATAGTGGATTATACATAAAAGTATGAAAGCAATGGTTATACCATATTCAATACGGACATTTAAACAAAGTGGCATGTACTTAGATACTCAAATATTCAATACATAAAGTGGCATTTACAATGGTTCTCTGATCATAATTAAACTTATAGCTTGTCGGGTACTTACAGATTAAATTACACGTTAATTACGCTTGGTTCCTGATTATCGGGCGATTCAAATATATACGTTGACAAACGCGCAGACGAACATCCTATGTAGTTCTGTTACATACCGTCTATATAGACAGGGGGTGGAACATCCAAAGCTGTCCACAGTTGATGCCGACGGACGATGACGGGTTCGTTCAGAATGAAATCCCTCAAGAACAAATACACGTTCTACTGCTATCACCATAAGGATATGCATATAAGATTCACTCGCATTATCTCGTACTGTTCTGAAGAAGTCAATGAGGTTATATATTTATTAATTCCCTCACTACTACACTGACACACGTTGTAGGAAGTCTTTACTCAATTGATATTATTTACTTGGTTGCTGGGTAAGTGTACAATATAAACAATAGTATATTTAATATTTCTTCGTTTTGTATTATTATTAATGTCGACATAATTACATGTACGTTTTGTATGCATTCCCGACGTGGTTATTGTACAATTTCGACATTATACCTCACTCCCATACACGAGTTATTAAGAATAGTCTGTTTACCTTTACTAAAACACATAATTAATCTATAGCAACAATATTACGTTACACTTTTGATGACAAACAAAGTTCGATCGGTGAGAGTACTTTTATTCATTAATTATCATTATAACGTTGGTTGCAAACTATTTTCACTTTACCAAGATCAGAAATATAATATCTATAACATTCATTCTGGTATTTAAGAAACTACATTATTTGGAGACGCGAACATTTATTAATAAGAAATTTGCATATGGCGGGAACACGTTACTTGGTTATATGAATTCCATATTAACCTCACTATTTTGGTCATACACTAACAAAGGCACTATATTATTTTGTACTTAATATTTAGACAATCTCTGCAATAACTAGTTATATTATATTTATTATTATTACGAATGAAATACTGTCTTATTGAGTTCGCGGTGTTGGTTTCTCCAATGCGACGGGCGAACTGAACTTGCTTGCAAGCGACGCGCGGACCTCCGCCGTGTTGACCGTTTTCTTCAACCGTTATTTTTGGCGCAACGACAAAATCATACGTTTGGCGTACAAGGTTAGAGAAACACGTGTTAAGGATATGATATTCATAACGTCCAATTATTATTACGAGTGACCCCGTGGACATCAAATGAATGTAGGAACATTAGCCAGTATGAACTTTTCCGCAGCGATTATTTAATGCGTAGCATTCTCCCTTTCGGCCCCTCTTGAAAATTTGAAGAGAAGCGACAAATTTTCAAGTTCCTCAATTATACAAAAAAAAAGTTGAGAACCACTACAAAAATTGTTGAGAACCACTGGTTACATGAAAAGATTGAATACCACTGGTCACATAAAAAGGTTGAGTACCATTGGTTACATAAAAAGTTGAGAACCATTGGATACATAAGCAACTATATAGGTACCCAATTACAGAGAAACAATTCAAAAAAATGGTAGCTTATATACTATTACAATGTTTCTTACATCCTATAGCCCGTTCAATTATTATTATTAAGCACTCGCGGTAAATTGCCCATAGTCAAAATTGATGCGAACTGTTTTCATATTTTGACTTACACTTCTTAATAATAACACAAAATTCACTTTGGTTGTTTTAGTACGGGGCTCCTATCAAGTTTGAGAGCTACAATCACAACAATACAATAGCATATAGAGATGAGTACATATATATATAGACATGTGCATATGTGCATGTATACGAAAGACACAGGTTATGAAAACAACAACTTCAAACATTTTACAATACAATCTTATAAGAAACTCAGGATCTGTAGTACGTTTCAATATACGGTTCGTTCTACACTGGAGATAAAATTCTTTCTTTCAATTTCTCAATATACGTACGTTACATTGATGGATTCATTTACTACGATCGACGACAAGTTAATATTTTAAACATGACAAACATATAAAACAAAAGTTACGTACTTAAGAAGTTGGTTCATATTATTTTCGATTCCGGTTACATGTATCCAACAAGGGAAAAGTAACATAAAGGGATCTAAATAAATATAAACAATTTTGTATAGATGGAATTAGAGATACCACATTTTCGCTTCATTTTACCCATTAAGCTTAATAGCACTCATATACAAGTGATTTCATGTACCATGTACCATACAAAGATATTGGCAAAGCACAGAAAGAAATCATACATAATAAGGACATATACATATTAGAAAAACAATTTACACGCAGACATGACATAATGGTAAATCACGGAGGCTGCAATCACATATACAGTAACCGATATTCATTATTGGCGTCAAATCCTTCTACGCATATTACATAGACACAGTTCTCACACAGAGATAGATTTCTCACGTAGAGATAATCTCAGAGGGAGCTACCCTCACACAGGCTTAATACATGACAAATACATTGAACAACTTTCGATCTTTGCTACACAATATACAAGTTACAAGTTCAATAAATTCTTTACATACATCATTATTCAAATTCAACATTAACTTCTTCATTCAGGGCTCACCTTTCATAAACAGATTCATACATCATCTTTATTCACTAACATACAATTAATTAAAATTATCCCATTGAATATCTGCAGCCAACATTCCACTACAGGTTTTATTCTGTGTCCTTCATAAGCCATTCCGTTCAATGTCAAAATGTTCTATCACATTTTCCAATGTATTCAAGCAACATAAACAATTTTTTACATAAAGTCACAAAAATTAATTAATTCAACAAGGATATACTACATCCAAACATTTCCAATTACAATTCATAAGAGATTACTACGTGTCCTACACGGAATTAAACGTCATATAAACTCAAACTCAAAATAATAGGCATGAACGATTAGCAATCACATTGTCTACATTCATCAAAAAGAGCATTACGATTTATCTTTCACACATCCAGATAACATCGTCTCTATATTGATTACACAAAAGTCACAAAAAAAAGTATTTAAACACATCTCTCCTACCACGGCTTTACATATTACATAAACATAACTCATTTTTTATCAAAGAGCGTTCGTTAGTTTACCTTAACGGGACAATTCACTTAACGGACTCCGTTCTCAAATAAACAAGGCATAGGTTACTTCAATATGTCACGCTGATAATAAGCCGCAAAAGTCACATTATTACATTTCAAGAAAATTAATTACTCCACAAAAGATAACAAATTCCGTACACAAAGGGTTAATATTCAACAGCAAAAATTCTACATCGTTACATGGTTACTTCTTTAATTTCCAAAAAAAATTTACAAAACATCATTCTACTATTTACGTTAATGTCAAAATTTTCAACGATGGTCATCAAAGGGTTAACTGTTTCTTAACTAAATTCAAAAATTCAGTTACAGTTCACAACTTGACATTAAAAAAAAATTCAATTATTGTTCACAAAGGGTTAACAAATTCGGTCATGGTTCACTAAGGGTTAAGTGTACTTATATTTCAAATTTCGTGAACGGTCGTGAAGGTTTAACATTATTTGTTTCGATTTATTTTTAACTTTAATTTTCTCAAAACAAAAATATTTATTTAATATTATTCATCATTATTATTTCGTCACATCACTACGTACGCACATTTATTCTTATCAAAATTCTACTACGCATAATTTTACACAACAACGCTCATTTAATATTATTTCTCCAAGAGTTCAATAAAGATATTTATTCAAAATACAACATTTTACTGTTTCAAAAAATTTAATTCAATTTAATATCGATTTTTATTCTCAGTTCGAAAATGAATTTACTATCAAAATAACATAACAACAAAATTCTGTTTACCGGCAAAGTTCTTTGTACACTTTGGTTTACCATACCTATAACACTATGGGTACATATTATTTTGTTTCATTCAAATAATATTATTTTCAACTATGCATTTTACCAGTATTTTGGAGTTCCCGTTTCGCGCGTGAATATTTCTATTACATTGTTGCGGCAGGTCTGTACGCTGTCTCTCTTTCGCTTGCGACGTATAGGTACATACATACTATGCTGTGTTTTATTTCTCAATAACGGACTTCTCCCTACGAACGGAATAGTTTACACTATTTTAAAAACTGACTGCACACAATTGTGTTCTGCATACGCGCTCTCGATGGTACATACTACACGTTGTATAGGTAGGTATGTATACTGCGGTATACTAATATTATCGTTCTAATATTATATCTATTCTTACGGCGTTCGCACACGCGACGTATAGATACACACTATATTTTCATTATGTTATGTTGGTCGGTTTGCGATGTCTTGTTTACCGCTTAATACGAAACATTTACAACAGAATATTTTCACCATACAATTCTTTCTATACGGCATCGATTCTTTACTCCACATTATAACAATACTCGCGACAAACGTTTGCGCTATACACCAACACATTTATTTTTTAAATACGGACATTTAAATTATTTATCTCATGATTCCTGTTTCATTTTTTAAAATTGTTTTCATATAAATACACACATTAAAATTATTACATTTTCAATTAATATCAATACACATAATTACACAATAAAGATAAGAATTCTGAACTTCACGATTAGGCATATTCACCACACAATACATTTAAAATTTTAGGGTCTACAGTTATACGAACTGTAATTATCTCGGACAAAGCCCACAAATTGATACGATATCGTCCCACTAGGACGATCGCATCATATCATTATACAAAATTATCAAAAGAGAAATTATCAAATATTTAGAAAGTAATGAATTTACATGAATTGTACATAAGAAAAGTATATAAATTGGCTCAGCCCCCAGCTTTCTATGTACAAAGCACATAGAAAACACATAGAATAGAAATTACATTATATAGAGAAAGTTTATAAAGAAAGTTACAATTATATTTGCAAGTAAAACAGATTAATATATTGGCTCAAGTTCATGTCTAGGTATGATTCTACTTGGTCTGTGCAAGAGGAATGCATTGTGTGTGGGTGACAGTTACATACTTCAATTATACATATTATACTTACGTAAAGTTCAGAGAATTCTTTATCCTTCGGTTTCATCATTTTCTTATGGTCATCATATCATTATAGAATACTTAGGCAATTTATGCAATAATGTTTCTTCTGTTAGCATACTTTATATTGCAAAGATTCTACTTATATCTTTTCTTGAGTAGAATTATAGATTGATATTCATTTCCATTTTAGATTCTTGTACTCATGTCCCTTATAGATACTCATACAAAAGTTCGTTACATACAGTTTCACTCAGGGTTCGAACCCGAGGGTATCATAATATATTATTAAATTATTATATACACAGCTTATTCCGGAATAGAGCCTGGAATAACTCCTTTTTCGAGTACATTAATACATATCCAATAACAGTTACAAGTTTGGTACAATATCAATATCCAGCAATATCCACTTTTGGTATCTGTTTGTACGGAAGGTACATTTTATTAATAAAGGAAAGGTGATTATGTAAAAGCAATAAAATTCGTAAATGGAGATAAATCAAGACAGTATGTATTGAATAAAAACAGGGATGATACATAACAATGGTTCATAGACTTGTTACGGGTGGAAATTTAGCTCCTGATAAAAAAATTATCCTGAATATTTTTTAAATATAAATTGTAAGATTGTCATATTTTTAAGTAATAATAATAATTAAGAATTCAAAAATCGCGCATCTTTGCGATGTCTTCGGGGATAGCAGGTATCTGCCGATCCGCTTTCAGACCCAAACCGGACAACATGTGTTAAGAATGGAATATTCCACGTAGTCCAAGTGTTTTAGTATTATCTCATGGACAGTCGCTATCCACACATAATAATAGATTGTATTTAGGGTGTGTGTCTGTTGGTATGTTCATTATAATTTCGATGTGAACGCTCTTGTGGGTAGGTAGAATATCGAGTGAGATATGAAATACTGCCTACACGAGTGTATATACCTACAGACATACACCATCATGAAATTGTAACTAGTATGTAAGTTCTAGATAGGTAACTTAGCTACATAGGTTGTTTTTAGGATAGTTTGTTTTTCTTTGAGTTGTACTTATAATGGGGAGAGATATAAAATATTAACAGTGTGGTGAAATGGACACGAATTTAAAAACAATATAATGATACCTATGTGTGATCGCGCGGAATAGTTGCCAAGCGTCACCGAGTAAAGTCCCCGGGCATACTAGCTAGTAAGTGGTATGGCCCGGGTGAAGGATATTGTTTGAATGAAACAACAAAGGCCTTGCAACACATGTGTCACCACCGATACTAGGACGCGAGGATGCGATAGATCGGATACAGGCTAGGACACTACCCGCCAGGCCTCCGTGGAGAGCGTTGCTCCCGCCCTTGTGTGGCGGAGCCAGCAAGATGGGACCCCGCGGTTTCCCGCCCAGGACGCCGGGTTCCACAACCACTTCCCGTCAGGCATCCGTAGAAGCAGGTCGACCACTCCACCAGACGTCCGGGGAGGACGTCGTGCTGGCTCGCTGCTGCTAGCAGCGAGCGGAGACTGGACGCCGTGCTGTCCCGCCACCGGCCTTGGACGCATGGTGCAGACCTCCTTTGGGGCGGCAGCTGCCGGCCTCGGAACAATTCATCCTGAAGGCTACATTCCAGGATGTCCTCGAGGGATGGATTGCGTCTGCCTGAGTGCCCCAGGCAGAACGATCTTCGGGGAGACAATGGATCAGGAGATTGCGTAGTGCGGTATTTTTTTCTGTGTTTATTATTATGTGCAAAGACTATTAATTGTGTTGAAGAGAAAGACGATTTATCGAAAAAGGGGTGGTTTTTTTTATAGGACTAGAGATGTAGATTTTAGATTAGGAAATTGATTAATTTTTATATTTTTTTTTATTATTGAAATTTTTTACATGTCTTTTGTTTCCTAATAAATGTATTAATAAAATTTGTGTTTTGCATCATCCGCCTCACATCATAGTAATATGCCAAAGTAAGCTCTCAACCAACTTTTTTTTGCTTTAAATATTTGTATTTTTTTTATTGCTGCTGTTGCTGTGTACTCTTTACCTCCTTTCCAGCAAAGAAGGCCTTGTCAATTTTGGCGCCGCAACTGAGTGGCCCTTAGTGAAAAAAATACATCCTTTTAAGGGATGTATAATCACTATAAACGAACCCACGATTATTAACCCTGAGAGATGAGGTGCTGGAAAGGAGAAAGAGTTTTATTGTAAATTTATTGAATATTTTTTGTTGGTTGGCATATTGCTTGTTGTTTGGCGATGATGTAAGATTGTTTTGAAATGGCTGGTAACATAATCAGTATGTTTTTTGCGCCATGGGAAAATAAGTTTAGTGTTATTATGTAGAACAAAGCCGTGGGGTTTACGGCGGATGAATATTGCCCCCACTTTTTTTCAGTATATTTTTGTGTGTCCCGTAAAAGGCGGGAAATCGAAAAATTACTACAGATGTGGTGTAAATAGACTAGGTTATTTTTTTATGTGTGTAATTTTGTTTAAGTTTGTGAATATTAGGTATAGATTTTTTGTTTCAAATAGTTATAGGTTGTATAGAAATAAGGCGCCTTAGATAAGTTCTAGGTATAACAGATTTTTTTTTTATTTTAGGTAGGTCAATTCAATTAGCGTAGATATGTACATATGTATATAATATTATTGTAAATAAAATTGTGATATTAAATGCTATGGGGTTTTGATAGAAACTGTTGTATACAGTATTGTGGTAGCTGGCAATGATGGACAGTTGTCGGAGATCCGAATGAGGGAACCAAGTGTTGATCGGTAGTAATTATCGATCGGCGGATTAATCAAGTGGAGATTAATCAGGTTCTCAGGATCGCGTACACTGTAGAGAAATTGAAAGATAGGTTATTCAGTATGGGACAAGTGATAATTGGTTAGAGAAACCATATCGGGCTAAATAAGGGTGTTTAGTCAGTCCCAGGAAAGGAATACCTAATTAGGATGGTATGAGATAGTAGAAGTCACTACCTTGGTTATATGTTTTAAATAGATTGTAAATATTATTGAGATGAGGGAAAGAAGAAATTGTTTTGGTAATCAATGAGTAGGTTAATTGATATATAATGATGACTTATGGAATTAGTTTAAAAAAGCTACGTATCTATAGTAGGTACAGGGGAAGTTATTGTACTCGTATAATCAATTTTTATGTGGGTGTATATTGTTATGGATATTGTAGGTTTTATATTTTGATAAGTTTGGTTGTTTCGCTTAAAAATAACCTGGCGCTCAGCTTGGGATTGTATTTAATAATATTTTAATTTGATAGGTATTGAGGTAGGTAGGTACTCGAAAATAATTTGTATATCTTGTAATCATAACTGTTGAAAGTGTGCGGGAAGATATGAGTTTAATTTGTCGTTTTAATTATGTGGAAAAAATCATTTCTAGTAATAAATGTCTGGTGTATAAATAGATGGAGTACCTATTATAATATGTCTATGTGGATAGTTACGTTTTTTGTTTTGAAAATGTATGGAAAAAAAAGGGCGCGATATTGAGTGCGCGGGAAAATAGAAGCACGTGGAGTGTAAAAGTGCGCGTTTTTTTTTTGTAAGGAAAAACGCGGGAAGACAGTCTGTTGCGTGGGAGTTGAGTAGGTATGTATGGTGATACATGAAAGGGTGTGTTTGCAATACGGCGGAGAAGCGTGAAAGAGAAAGATGGTGTGAGCGAGAGGTATGTTGTTGAGGCACTGTGTAGAAAGGGAGAGGTAACGAGGGGAGAATTAGTAAAAAGGCCCTGTGAAATATGATTATGTGTAGATGTTAAGAGAAAAGATAGATCGGATCATGCGAGATGGCTGATCGAAGAGGTAAGAGAGGGAGATTATGAAGTGTGCCAATACTGCCTGAAGAACGCCATGAGGTGTCTGTATTGTGAATGAGAAGACCCTGTGTAACTACATACCTATCAGTTAATGTTTCGTTGTTGATTGCGCAATTGCTTGTCTATATTGAAATTGAGATAATGGGTGAATTTGAGAATGAAATGGGTAATTATATAAATTTGTAAATGTATTTAAATTTGTAATTGTGTGAGTACCTACCGTACCTGTGATGTACCCAGATGAGGGTATTTTTGAATCGGTGGTTAATTGTAAGTAATTGTGTTGTTTTTTATGTGTGGATGGCGAGGGATAATAATAGTTTCTTATGGATAATTTTTTTATCAAAAAGGAGGGACGATTGTTACGGGTGGAAATTTAGCTCCTGATAAAAAAATTATCCTGAATATTTTTTAAATATAAATTGTAAGATTGTCATATTTTTAAGTAATAATAATAATTAAGAATTCAAAAATCGCGCATCTTTGCGATGTCTTCGGGGATAGCAGGTATCTGCCGATCCGCTTTCAGACCCAAACCGGACAACATGTGTTAAGAATGGAATATTCCACGTAGTCCAAGTGTTTTAGTATTATCTCATGGACAGTCGCTATCCACACATAATAATAGATTGTATTTAGGGTGTGTGTCTGTTGGTATGTTCATTATAATTTCGATGTGAACGCTCTTGTGGGTAGGTAGAATATCGAGTGAGATATGAAATACTGCCTACACGAGTGTATATACCTACAGACATACACCATCATGAAATTGTAACTAGTATGTAAGTTCTAGATAGGTAACTTAGCTACATAGGTTGTTTTTAGGATAGTTTGTTTTTCTTTGAGTTGTACTTATAATGGGGAGAGATATAAAATATTAACAGTGTGGTGAAATGGACACGAATTTAAAAACAATATAATGATACCTATGTGTGATCGCGCGGAATAGTTGCCAAGCGTCACCGAGTAAAGTCCCCGGGCATACTAGCTAGTAAGTGGTATGGCCCGGGTGAAGGATATTGTTTGAATGAAACAACAAAGGCCTTGCAACACATGTGTCACCACCGATACTAGGACGCGAGGATGCGATAGATCGGATACAGGCTAGGACACTACCCGCCAGGCCTCCGTGGAGAGCGTTGCTCCCGCCCTTGTGTGGCGGAGCCAGCAAGATGGGACCCCGCGGTTTCCCGCCCAGGACGCCGGGTTCCACAACCACTTCCCGTCAGGCATCCGTAGAAGCAGGTCGACCACTCCACCAGACGTCCGGGGAGGACGTCGTGCTGGCTCGCTGCTGCTAGCAGCGAGCGGAGACTGGACGCCGTGCTGTCCCGCCACCGGCCTTGGACGCATGGTGCAGACCTCCTTTGGGGCGGCAGCTGCCGGCCTCGGAACAATTCATCCTGAAGGCTACATTCCAGGATGTCCTCGAGGGATGGATTGCGTCTGCCTGAGTGCCCCAGGCAGAACGATCTTCGGGGAGACAATGGATCAGGAGATTGCGTAGTGCGGTATTTTTTTCTGTGTTTATTATTATGTGCAAAGACTATTAATTGTGTTGAAGAGAAAGACGATTTATCGAAAAAGGGGTGGTTTTTTTTATAGGACTAGAGATGTAGATTTTAGATTAGGAAATTGATTAATTTTTATATTTTTTTTTATTATTGAAATTTTTTACATGTCTTTTGTTTCCTAATAAATGTATTAATAAAATTTGTGTTTTGCATCATCCGCCTCACATCATAGTAATATGCCAAAGTAAGCTCTCAACCAACTTTTTTTTGCTTTAAATATTTGTATTTTTTTTATTGCTGCTGTTGCTGTGTACTCTTTACCTCCTTTCCAGCAAAGAAGGCCTTGTCAGACTTATAACTCAATTATTAGAACATTACACAGACATTTAAACATATATAGTGGATTATACATAAAAGTATGAAAGCAATGGTTATACCATATTCAATACGGACATTTAAACAAAGTGGCATGTACTTAGATACTCAAATATTCAATACATAAAGTGGCATTTACAATGGTTCT
Organism: Athripsodes cinereus; assembly: GCA_947579605.1. NCBI lineage: Eukaryota > Metazoa > Arthropoda > Insecta > Trichoptera > Leptoceridae > Athripsodes > Athripsodes cinereus. Next base: position 14,079,684 of record OX388323.1, read on the forward strand.
CTGATCATAATTAAACTTATAGCTTGTCGGGTACTTACAGATTAAATTACACGTTAATTACGCTTGGTTCCTGATTATCGGGCGATTCAAATATATACGTTGACAAACGCGCAGACGAACATCCTATGTAGTTCTGTTACATACCGTCTATATAGACAGGGGGTGGAACATCCAAAGCTGTCCACAGTTGATGCCGACGGACGATGACGGGTTCGTTCAGAATGAAATCCCTCAAGAACAAATACACGTTCTACTGCTATCACCATAAGGATATGCATATAAGATTCACTCGCATTATCTCGTACTGTTCTGAAGAAGTCAATGAGGTTATATATTTATTAATTCCCTCACTACTACACTGACACACGTTGTAGGAAGTCTTTACTCAATTGATATTATTTACTTGGTTGCTGGGTAAGTGTACAATATAAACAATAGTATATTTAATATTTCTTCGTTTTGTATTATTATTAATGTCGACATAATTACATGTACGTTTTGTATGCATTCCCGACGTGGTTATTGTACAATTTCGACATTATACCTCACTCCCATACACGAGTTATTAAGAATAGTCTGTTTACCTTTACTAAAACACATAATTAATCTATAGCAACAATATTACGTTACACTTTTGATGACAAACAAAGTTCGATCGGTGAGAGTACTTTTATTCATTAATTATCATTATAACGTTGGTTGCAAACTATTTTCACTTTACCAAGATCAGAAATATAATATCTATAACATTCATTCTGGTATTTAAGAAACTACATTATTTGGAGACGCGAACATTTATTAATAAGAAATTTACATATGGCGGGAACACGTTACTTGGTTATATGAATTCCATATTAACCTCACTATTTTGGTCATACACTAACAAAGGCACTATATTATTTTGTACTTAATATTTAGACAATCTCTGCAATAACTAGTTATATTATATTTATTATTATTACGAATGAAATACTGTCTTATTGAGTTCGCGGTGTTGGTTTCTCCAATGCGACGGGCGAACTGAACTTGCTTGCAAGCGACGCGCGGACCTCCGCCGTGTTGACCGTTTTCTTCAACCGTTATTTTTGGCGCAACGACAAAATCATACGTTTGGCGTACAAGGTTAGAGAAACACGTGTTAAGGATATGATATTCATAACGTCCAATTATTATTACGAGTGACCCCGTGGACATCAAATGAATGTAGGAACATTAGCCAGTATGAACTTTTCCGCAGCGATTATTTAATGCGTAGCAATGTATAACGTATATTCTTTTATAATAATGTATCGCTTTTCAATTACCCGATGATGAGAGCGAAAGCTTTTGAAAGTTGGCGAGCAAATTAATGAAGTCATCAAAGGAATCACTACATATATTTTGTTTCATTTCAATTTCTTATTTAAGTTTCATAGTTGAGAGTAATTTTTGACGACTGAATTTTTAAGATGAGTATTGATGGATGATTCTGTTCCGTGCTCGCATGTCCAAAGTCAATATACAGAGAGCAGTTTTATTCTAAATATAAGAATATGTCACAACAAATCTTAATTTGTATCTGTGAATATGAAGAAAATAAATTTACGAAATTGACAACATTTTCATTGCTTTTGTCCGTTTTTCTCAAAATATTTAATTTCTCAGATTGTATGTCAAGTTTAATACTCAATACCCGAGAATACTTAAGTGGAGAACAAGTCTTCTTCTTCTTCTGTAAGGACTACGTTTTGTGATTTTCGGAACTTGCTCCTGGGAGGTGGATGCCCAGCTTTCCCTCCATCGTTTAGGTGGTCTTCCAGGGAGTTTGTTTCCTGTCATGCATTCGTCTGCTTATATTCTAACCACTCGATCTGAGCTTGCCCTTCATACGTTCTGCCCCATCACAAACAACTTCGACATTACAGATTCTTCTTATTTATCATTCTGTCACGAAGAGTTACACCTGAGATGGGTCGAAGAGTTTTCATTTCAGTGGTTCTAAGAATGCTTTTTGGACTGGTGGTGTCGGCTCTTAACTCTATGCTTTATGTCATGATCGGTTTTATGCAGGTCTTATAAATCCTTACTTTACTATCTCTCAGCGTGTCTTTGTTTCTCCATACAAGTATATTATTTAAGTGTCAATTCTTGAATACATACTCGAGACTGACCAAGCACGTCAACATTGTCGAAGGTTATAAAAAAGCAATATTCGCTCTACAACATGAAACAAAACAAAAGAGTACCGGTGTATACATGAGAATAGTACGGTGGTGTAATTTTAACCCTTCTATTCCATTAACCTGAGAGCTGTTGACAAAAGTTTTAGCGAAACTGTATGAACAATAGCAAAAATCATCTTATCTTACATTAAAAATAAAAGCTTGTTGAAATAATGCGCTTTCTTTGTGATTATTACTTTAATTTCAAACGAAATTTCTGAAAATAGATTAAACAATCAACTTTTAACACAAAAGAAAGGAAAATATATTTTTTAGAATATTTCCCCGTATATTTTGGCAAACACAATACTCACTTATGGCTTCCTATAACGTTTAAGAATCCTTTATGAAAAAGCATTACGTATATGTAAATATTGAAAATTACTTCAATATTATTTGAACAGGAATCAAGGAATACCTATATGTATAATTCTTTTCATAAGTAACATTGCGTAAAGTTCTTTGTAGAAGACCTTCTGTGGTTTTATGTTACAGGTTTGTAATAAGAACCATTATGCCTTCTGTTTGAATTTATATATATTTAGCATGTTTCGAGATTATATTATACACTTAATTTTGATGACTGTAATACAAGAGAGACGATGGTCCTGGCTGGGACATGTTTTGAGAATGCCCAATGATAGTTGGCCAAAAAGAGCACTGTTTTTCCGTCCGCAGGGGTTCCGTCGGCCCGGGCGTCCCTCTTTCATAATACACCGTTCCTATGACAACGATATCAGAGCGCAAGGAATGTCGTGGGAAGAGGTGACGCAATTGGCACAGAGACGCTCTGAATGGAGGAGGCTGGTTTCTGCCCTGTGCTCCCGAGAGGAGCGTTGAGGGCGATGATGATGATGATGATTTGATGACTGACGGTACTCACTGGAAGTTTATGATAAATAGTTGGAAATGAAACATGTTTTATTCAAATTGACTTTATTGATCACGAACTGGCATTGGACCTGGCATAGCATTTGGACTTCATATCAGTGACATAACCGACAAGGCTACTAAAGTTCTTGGTTTCGTGCTAAGACATTCAAGACATTTTCGTGAGCCTAATACTATTGGGTTGCTGTATGATTCTTTGGTTCGCAGCATCTTAGAATCGGCTTCAGTTATATGGAACCCTTGCGAGGCTAGATATTGTCTAATGTTGGAGAAGGTCCAGAAAAGGTGTTTAAGAATGATTTACTTCTATACATTTGGATACTATCCTTATTTGTTTCCATCTGCTTTCATACTGGGTTGTCTGGGATATGATACGCTGATGCACCGTCGGGATGTATATTGTGCGAGACATTTTTTCAAACTCTTGAGTGGCTTTATAAGTAATCCAATGATTTTGAGTGAGTTTTGTATCTACGTCCCAGTGTCGTTCAATCGTTCTCGACAGCATTTACTTTTTTACCCCCCTGGTAGCAGAACAAACATAATACCAAACTCTCCTGTCGGAAAGGCTATAAAATTGTTTAATAATTTGAATGTTCGTGTCGATATTTTCAACATAACATACAATGACTTTATCGCCAGGATAGAGATTCTCCTTTGATTGTCTCTTTTTGATGATATCTTTTTTTTTCTTGACTTGGAATTCCTTTGTTTTTTTTGTTGCTTCTTCATTTTTCCTGCTGAGACCGCCTTGGCCAAAAGCTGTTATGGTCTCAGTGCAGGGTGTTGTTTTATAATAATAAAAATAATAATAAAAAATTCAAAAGCTACGGTTCTCCTCTAGTCTGAGGAAAGAACTTATGCTGTCTGCAACAGCTGTTGATTTGTTACGTTTTCGTTTGTTTTCTGATATAAGCGATGACAGGTTTACACAAATATTAGCTTATTTATTTGTTACACTACAACCCGGGCTAGTTGTAAGACATCGCATTTTAGAGATAAACTCGCTCTCTGTCATTGAATTGTATAACTGATATTTTTGTGAAACTGTTTTGATTAGTATTGTTGTAAACAACGTAGGTATAGTTAAGAATAAAACAAAGAAACAAATATTTACTGTTTACGTCTCTTTGATATTAACTTGTTAACATATTTCTTAGAAAAAAGTATTTTATAAAATGAAAATTTAATATTATTTTTTTTTATTTCAAATCAATTCGAAGTTTCATAAAAATATCAGTTATTAAATTCAATGTACAGAGGGCGAGCTTTTCGCTAGATTACTTTTTTGCGCGGCGGCAGAATTGCCATCCACACTTCTCAGCATTATACAACCAGATAAGTCTCCATATGATCAGTCATGGTCACACAAAAACTTAACAGTCTAATGCCGGGAAAAATTCGCCTATCCAGATATACAGGATATCAAAGGATTAGGCTCAGAACGCGGGTTCAAAATACCAGCATTGTGCCTGAAATATCTGTGTTCAAAAACTTTTTTACAATATTACAAGTGTTTATTATAATAGATTTTTGAATTTTAATGTACAAATTAACCGGTAAATCTAATTTTGTAAATTATTTATTAAAGATTTCGGTCTAAGTTTGTTATACTTTTGTTGATTTGTATTATTCCATTTTATGTTATTCGGTTATGGCGAATAACTCTCAATTGACATTCTATTGATAAATTATAAAATTTTCAAAAAGTTCAATACGAACGTAACTTTCTCAAAACGATTGCCATCAAATTATTCATTTAACTTTTTTATAAAATAATAAATGCTGTTAATTGTACGTAAAATTTGATATACATAAGTAAATGTACAGACATTTGTGTGTTTATGTGCCGATTGATTTCACATCGTCATCGCGATTGTTTTCAAAAATGTTAAGTGTAATTTTTCATCCCTTAATCCGTGAAGGTTTTTCACCCCCTTGACATTTTGAATGTATGTAAGTACCTATCCTTTTGTTACAAACAAAAATCAGAGAATTATTTTATATTGGATTTATAGGGAAGGAAACTGTGTCAATAGGGTAAAAATATATTTATCTGAAAGAGGGGTTTAAGGAACAACAATGAAAGCTGTCGATTTACTATAGACGTTGTCTTTATTTAAAAACCTATCTAGTGCCTTATAAAAGTGTCTTGTTGAGTGTACCGTGAAATATTATAAAAGTGATACCTTTAATAGAACTAAGAGAAAATGTAGTCACACGGAAAGTTATTAACATTTGATTTCTTCAATTTAGTTATGTTACGCAACTTGTATACCTGGTATTTGATTTCTTCAATTTAGTTATGTTACGCAACTTGTATACCTGGTACGAAAAGGATGACTTGAATGTTATACACTTACTTTATAAAAGATTTAATAAAATGGCAAAAATCAATATTTTTCATCATCATCAGCTTCAACCTTTCTCCCGGGAGCACAGAGCATAAATCAGCCTTCTCCATTCAGAGCGACTCTACGCCAATCGCGTCACCTTTTCCCACGACATCAACAGCGTTCTGATGTCGTTGTTATAGGAACGGTGTATTGTGAAAGAGGGATTCCGGGCGATCGGGACCCTTCGTTCTTTAAAGAACACACAAAAATCTAAATAAAAGGGGTGGACACTTAACCTTTGTCGGAATGTCACAAAATCAGCAATTGAATATAATGAAGTAAAAGTCGGTGGATGGCGCTCGTAGTAGCTGTCTGAAACCTCTGACTTCTCATTTTTAAAAATTAAAATATTATCTAATAATGATTCGAAATATCAAAATTTTATTACATTGTTTTTAAGTTTCAATAGTTTTTTTTTTTAAGTTATATCTGGGTTTTGTTATAAAAGTTTAATAAAGATAATTGTTTATTGAGTGTTTAATTATTTTCAGACTAATTAAAATTACAAATTTAAAAACAAATGAACTAGAGGATAACATTTGTGACAAATAATACACAGTAAAAACTCACATAATTGTTTCATATTTGAAATTTGTGACAATTACAAATGCATTAAATTTTTTAAATAATTATATGAAAATTATGAAATAAATTAAAAATTGATAATAACAATAAATAAAAAACTGAAATTGCGTCATTGCAGTGGTTTGTACCTCAAAACGGCGCTAAATAAATTGTTCAGATTATTATAATATTAAATACTAAAAAGATATTTTTTTATACAACATTTCTATTATACATACTATTTACGGTATGCCGAACATCACGAATGTCTTATTTTTTCGGCACGCAGTGGAAAACTTAAATGTCTATTATAAGTAACATGCAGTTGATCCACTGGCTTTCTCACTTTTGCTATGTACCATGATAGTATGAATGAATGAATTTACGAATTAATGAGGAATATGCATGTGTGAGGAATATGAATAAATGTTATCAATTCATATTAATAAATATACGCTGATCACGAAAATCCTAATAAGAAACGATAAAATAAAAACACATCTTAAATTCAGCGATGAGGCTTGCCACCCATCCTGAATGTCTTGATTTTATATTGGCACGAAGAGGACAGTTTGCATGAATCTTAAGTGCAGCTGATCTGCTGGCTACCCCACTTGTGGGATATGCCGTGATGGTATAGTATAGTATAGTATTTTCATTTTGTGGTATTTTTGTATAATGGTAACACCACATGTTAGATAGATAGGCGGCTTATATTAGTGAGTGTAAGCCGGTAGCGGGCCTCTTTCATTATCCGACATTAGCACGATACACAGCTCGTTCTCTCTCTCTCTGTATTTGAAACCTGTACTTTTAATTATTAATATATTGTGTGTATATTTACATTACGTTTATTATTATATATCCCTGCCCTGAAACCCACCAGAGTACCTACAAAACACATTTTAAAAATCCTTATTTTCTGTTATTGAATTAGTCCGTTGTGACGTCGCTAGGCGCTATGTTGTATTGGCATACATTTCATTCTCAGTACTGTTTGTAGCGGCTGATGACGTCACACAGAGCTCCGCCACGATTGGACTTTTTTGCATCGAAGTGCGAAAATTGCTTTTTCAAATGGTGAAAAAGTCTTTAAAATGCACATTTAAAAATATAAAAAGCGCCATAATTTTACTAATTTTTTGAGCTGATTTTTTTTGTGAATGTTCCCCATTGGATATAATTTGTCATCAATAGTCTTAGAAAGAATTCTCAATTAAGTTTTTATTTGTATTTTATACGTTCCTAAGTAGGCAGTTGATTTTAATTTTGTTTTACATACATCATGTTGAAAGGCATTCTAACTCAGCAGTTGATATTTAGAATCGCAATAAAGTCCGTTTTCATCAACGTGCCATTCTCAAAATCGTAAATTACAGAGATTTATGTCAATTGTCTGCCGCCAACGTGTAACTAGAGGATCAATTCAGCGATAGAAGAAATATTGCCATTACTCCAACAGAGACTCTAGTTTCAAATTAAGCTTGTTTAAATATTAATACACTGAGAAAAATACTAAAGAAATTTCAAAACGAATCATTGGTACGTACTATCAGATTAGGACCAGAGATAGTACAAACGATTCATTAGTACGAATCTATAAAATTAACCTATCGCAAACAAGTCGTTGGTAAATTTACTAATGACTTGTTTGCGATAAGTTAATATTATAGATTCGTACTAATGAATCGTTTGTACTATCTCTGGTCCTAATCTGATAGTACGTACCAATGATTCGTTGTGAGTATTTTTCTTAGTGTAGAATGAAATATATAGGGAACTTGCTGACCCGACAAACGTTGTTTTGCCATATATGTACATTATGCCATATAAATTTTCCATATACTAAAAGCGCTATTAAAAAATAGGGATTGATTGGAGAAGGGTGAAAATTTAGGGTTTTATGTATTTTTAATGCCTCACCATAAAAAAAACCGAGGTGAGCCACGCTTAACTTTTAGGGGTATGAAAAAAAATGCTGACCGATTCTCAGACCTACCCGATAAGCACACAAAATTTCATCAAAATCGGTCCAGCCGTTTCGGAGGAGTATGATAACAAACACCGTGATACGAGAATTATATATATTAGATTAAACAGGAGGAAATCTCATGAAAAAGATAATTTTTACATCCAAATTTGACTTATTTTTGTAGAAAGAGCACTATTATATCCTACCTTAATGTTCTATTTTCATAACACGTCTTTCATATTATGACAATGATATCTGAGCGACAGGTAGATATGTCGTGGTGACTCAATTGGAGTAACGACGCTCTTAGTGGAGGAAGCTGGTTTCTGCGCTGTGAAAGGGCGATTGGACAATTGATTGATTTTTGGCAGTGAATGTTACAATGAATTCATAATGGTATGCACATAGGTAATAGAACAACTGTTTTATGAATATATGTATGTACCTATATACTAGTACGATATTTTCCACAAGTGGAAAAGCCAGCGGAATTACTACGCTTAATAAACATACAATTTTCCCTCTGCATGCCAATTATAACAATTATTTTAATTATTCTTTTTAAATTACTTTCTTTCCTGGATAAAGTCTCTAACTTTTTCAATTCTCCGCCGACATCTTCTTTCCGATTTATTTTGTGTTTCACGGATTTTTCTCAATGATCGGTATTTATATATTATTTCATTTTGTGTGTATTTCATTGTATATTGTGTACGATAGCAAATGCCAGTTTTATCACATTATTAATTCCTGCTCTAAAGGGTGTCGAAACATAATACAAAATTCAGGTTAGATACTAAATGCCAATACAAACCGCCAGTGTAGGAGCTTTAATGATCACTGTAAAATGACAGCGGAATAAAAATGTACACGAAAAAGCTCTCCAACTTGATATGAATTTACATAAAATTATCATATTAGTTTAAAACCTGGTTTTGCTTGGATATGTATATAATTATTATAACTATTGCACTTTAAAACTATGGAATTACAAAATGTAAATATATTCTCCGGCGCCATTTAGTGTTTCGGGTTGACAATCAACGATAGATTGTCAACAACCTCGAACACAATCATAAAGATGGTTGCTGTTAGTTGACATGTATGCTCAACAGATGTCGAACACGGCAGTTTGAAAGAGGAATCGGTGGGATTGGTAAACGTACCATGGGTAAAGTGCACTTAAACCAGCCTAAGCCGTTTCGTAAGCATCGGGACACCTTTCCTGTTTCATACAAAAGGGAGTTTGCACGGTCTGTTGGTTGTGCGGATGAGGTGTCTGTTGGGTAATATTCTTAATATCTTCACTCTCGCAGGTGTGAAAATCCAGCTAAATGCGAAAACTTCGTTTAACATATATATATTTTCGTTGGGGTAAGACACAACACGTTTTTGGGAAACATTTTAATATCTCTTTTAATAATCATCTTTAAATCACCATCTTCCTCAAGTGCTGTAGGTACTAGATTTCTACTTTAGGCGTAGAGGACAAGTTAGATGATAAAAAAGAATACTTGAAATAGCTTTACCACTACAACTGAGATAATATCTATCCGAATTGAATTTTGCTATCTGCTAATTTTACCCAAACTTAATAAAAGAAAGAAATTCTAAATATGAATGATTTTAATGCCGTATTGTGATATTAATGCTTTTTTCACTGATCGATACGTCTTGATATCAAATGGTTTCTATTACTTTTGTACATTTCATTGTTATACTCTGTGTATGTTCTGGTATTTTGTTGTTTTTGTTTGTAGGTAAGTAATAGTAGCCAATCGTGCCTAATTGCCTGTTTTATTAACGAGGATAATTACAAAATCAATATCATATTATCGCCTCAATGTGTTTCATAAATATGTACCGATCTACATTTATAGGCCATAAATCATCATTACTCCAAAAGTGACGAATTACATGCTAAAAAAATCATTAATTTATAATAGTCATCTTCTTTTGATACAAAGAAAGGATACAAGCTGTTATACATATGTACCTACACAAAGATATAATAGTTAATGTAAACTTAGTCTCTTCCTGGGTAATTAACTGCTTATTGAAAGATTAGTTTATAAACCCTCAACATGAGATCGCTGAGATGTCTCTGTTATTGAAACTAACTACTGCCGTTTGGAACTTTTAAACTCTTTGCAGAAAGAATTGCGATAGACTGGGAATATCTTGATACAATGCCTATTATTTCAGTTCTAATAGTGAGGTGGTTTCATGTTTATTTTCTATTCAGGAAATATCAAAAAGTGAAGGAAAGTGCCGTATTAACCTTTTACCATTGACATGAAATATAATGGAAAATAGAAATACTAAAATACCGAAGCAATTTTTTACTGATCAAAATCTCAGTGGTATATATGTACATATGTATAAATGATGGTTGACACTTCAATTAAGCTGAGAGTAGAGTAGATTAGAGTAGAACAGAATAATATAGAGAATATAGAGTAAAGGTTGTCGTAAAAATGTCAATCTCAACTCAAGATAATGTTGGAATTTGTAGATTTTCGTGCATCACAAATAAAAAAAATATTTATATCGATTTTTCATCTATTAAACAGTAATCATTTAAGCAACAACTAAATCATGTGTTGTCATTATATATATCTTCCTCTTCATGTGTCGTTTCAAATCTCCCCGACGTTTACTGTCACTTGCGAGAATGCGATCCTATTCTGGGCAGTCCGAAATCGTTCCTCGACACTCTGTATTTCTAAATAAAGTCAGTTTAATAATTTAACTTCCATTAAACTATTCATTCATCCTGTATTTGATTATGCAGTAGTGTGCTATTTAGATCTTTCAGTCAAGGCGCTGAATAACCTGGAGCGCTTTGCAAACGCGTGGATTTGCTATTAATTTGGTCTAAAAAAGTTCGACCACTTTTCTGAATTTCAGCAGCGTTTTGATTTAAAGACGATAGTTTAACATACGGATGTACATTTTTTCTCTCTTTTATACAAAATTCTCTTTGCTCCTGTCGTATTCTCTTATCTTAGGGAAATATTTGTCCATTCTCACAATACTAAACGTATTTTTTAAGTAAACAGATTTTAATTTAAAGGATCTCTAACTGTTAGAAGGGAATCGAAAATGATCATCGAGATGGTAAGGTTTTTCACACTGTTGAAAAACTAGTACTATATGATATTTAAACATTCTTGTTCTTGAGACATAACCTTTGTTTAAGAGGGAAATTTTGTTTAGAACCAATAATTAATATAGAACAATCAATATTTTGTAGGTAATACCCGCCCATATACATATTATTACACAACAATAGGTCAGGGGTGAGCTCCACATAAAATCGGTGATCTACAACTATGAAATGAGGCGACAAGCAATTGACTGACAAAAAGGTCTCAGATTCTCAGAATTTTATTATTTCCTTTACAGCACAAATTTTTACCCCTCCTCCCCGCTGCCAGATTTTTGATAAGAGTAACTGAATTTAAAATATTTCAAGATCTCCTCGGTTTTATTAAAGATTTTTTCCTATTTTTCATAAGCGAGGAACTTTCCTCTCAGATTGTCTTAGATTCTAAAATTTTATACTTCCCATTATATTCAAATTTTTTCCATTAATCAACAAATTTTCTTCTTCTTCTGCTTCAGTTAGGACTATGTTCTGTGATTCTCGGAGCCTGCTCCTGGGAGGTGGATGCCCAGCTATCCCTCCATCATTCAGTTGGTCTTCCTGGGAGTCTGTTTCCTGTCATGCGTTCGTCTACTGCTATTCTAACCACTCGATCTGAGCTCGCCCTCCCCACATGATCTCTCCAGAAGTGTCTTCTTGTTCTGCCCCATCGCATAAAATCTTCGACATTACAGATTCTAACAAATTTTCATATTTAGAAGTCGAAATTTTAAACGTTCTCTCATTTAAATATTTTCCCACAATCTCGAATCGTGTTGTAATCCGTCTTTCAAAAGTGAAGCTCTGTTTTTAGAAGTTGGTTTACGCGCAATTTACTGTTGGCCCACCCCTGCACTACGTTATAAGTACAATGTACAATTTGGTTAATATTGTTTGTACTGAAATAACAATATTTAAATAATTGATGGCGTAAGTTTCTACGCACGTTTAGGTTATTATTATTCCCATAACTTAACCTTTACTGTCTTGTTTATGACCGTACGATGAGCGAAGTGATTTTTTATAAGCTGTTAAATTTCGCGACAATATATATGTGAATGCCACTCTCTGATATACTGATATATTTTTAAAGTAATAATAATAATAAAAAACTTTTTTGCACAATATACATAAGTACTAAGTTATAAAATAATATGTTACAAATAAATGCCATTGTGCAATGGGCGAGTTATATCATATAATAAAAATGTAATCGTCGAAAATAACCATCCTTAATTATTGCAGGATAAGCATCAACATATTTTTGATTATAGTCACTTCGCTTATCGTAAGATTGAGATAAAGACGAGATCACAGGACAAGATTAAGATCGTATTTAGATCCTGGCAAGAGTATCCCTGCTTCTGTCATTAGATATTATCAAGCACTAGCAGTCAAAATTTCCTCCTCTTTCCCATTCATTCATACCGTTCGCTGGCTACCCCACTTGTGAAGTAGACAGCAGACCAATTGCACGTAACAAATATACAAGTTGTCCTCTTCGTGCCAAATAAGTTAAGATTTTTAAGACGGGTGGCATACTCGAAGATGTTAAACATCTAGTTATATTAACTTTTAAGGTTTTACCTATGTCACTAACGGGTGTTACCTGCATGGTCAGACCATTCCGTTCTTAATTTACTAACGGATGTGATCTTCCTGAAAATGTCCTAAAATGAGATGTATTCCGTATTTTATTATAACATAACATAACATAACATAACATGTTTAGACAATTCACACAGACCGAGCTAGTCCCAAACTAAGAAATGAATGTTGTATTATGGTACTAACACGACGATACACATATAGACGATGCACTACACACATATACATGTAACACCCTAACCCTGGACAATTTGAAAAAGGTCATTCCTCATTTTGCCCTGGCCGGGAATCGAACCCGGGACCTCGTGACTCAAAGGCAGATGATGATGGGAATGATACGATTAATAATAATTTCTCTTATTTTTTATATTGCATAAAAACCATGTAGGTAGATAGTAAATATTTTACGAGGGTTAATTTTCAGCTACTCTCTACTAAACAATACAACATGTTTACGATATAATATTAAAGTCCAAGTACTTGTCTAAAGAGATCATACCAGGTGGTTAATTATTGTTTTCAAGAAGCATTGTTAGCAAAATATTATTATAGTGAAAGATAAGCAAGTACATACACTTAACAAAGTGTAGGTTCTTGCTTATCTTGAATAATAGTTCAGGTGTAATTTGTAGATGACAACTCTCAAATAATTGACAATGTATTATTGTTTATAATAGCTATTTCCTATTGATTGATTATCAACCAAACCATGTCATGAAAATATGATAATAAATATTTGGCTGACAACAAAATGTGATGATAAATTAATTATGAGATATTTTGGAGATCAAATTGTTAGTTTAAATCTAGTTAAGTTTGAATTGAATTGATAAAATATATTTAAATTGGGTGATAAGAATAAAAAAATAAATAAATGCGCCCTTGCTGATTTATATCACAAAATGGAAAAAAAAACTTAATAAATTGTCCAGTTTATTATTATTATTTTTATTCAAGCTTTACACCACATAAAAATATTACGATTTTCTTAAGTACATAACAAAAAACAATGAAATATTTATTTATTTATTCATTTATAGCACACAACAGACAATAACTACATATAAAGTGCAGAAAAAAGGTAAATCTTTCAGAGATCAGCTATTACACAAAACTTATATTGTACTGTATTTTGCATCTTGCTTAGTAACATTACATTTTTTTTTAAATTTATTTATACATATAATAAAAACAATTTACATTACTTATACAAATAATTTCTTAAATATTTTTTTTTTCAACCTCGAAAAGAGTGTGACTCGTGCTTCGAGGGGAGTTGCATTATTTCTAATTTTATACATAATGATTTTTCTTATATTTCTGTTACTTATATTCTAATTTACATTCTATACGGTATATTTATTTTGTCTGGCACATTTGTTACATATCTAATATATTACATATTTACATTTTATCTTATATATAACATAATAAATATTATAATTACTAAACAGTTTCACTTACATTCTAACTTGTGACAAACCAACTATAATTATGATTTTCGCTTTGTTTTCTTTAACTTAATCTACTAAATGGCAATTTGAAAATTCTGTATTAAATCATAATAAGTATGTTTTTATTTCATTATGTTTATTATATTTTTTTTCACTAATTTTATATTCGTAAGTCTAACTGAATGCGTTAATATCGTTTCCTGGATCTTGTTATTTTAATATACGGTAGACAGGACATTTGTTTTCAGATTTTGCGTTCCGAGATTATAAACAATATCTCATGACATTAAAATGCTTATGGTCTCTTTCATACTTATTTATTCTATATATTTAAGCAATAAAAACAATTCTGTAATAAAATAACGCAATGAATGTTCTTGATGTTGTACGCAACACAAAATACATATACATATTGTGATCCAATATGAGAATAATGTAGAAAAACAATGGTTACTATTGTGAATAAACGTCCATCTTACATGGATCATAATGTATTTTGTATTAAAGTTTGCATATTTTTGTAGATTTATAAAAATAAAATAAACTTTATTGTGACAATAATAAGTACATTGTACAAAAGGCGGGTTTATTGCCAAATGTATCTATAACGAGGGACTCGAGGTAGATATAAACGTGTCTTTTTTAACCAACTCTCGTTACAGACTGATTAATTTAAAGTATCTCAAAATTTGATTGGTAGCATTACCAACTTTTAACTAATTTGAATTTTGATAAGTGTTATGCCTTTTTTCCGACGAGATATAATAATATAAACTCTTTCCGTAACTTTCTTTTCCCATGAAAACATTATTATTTATTCTGTTACTTTCTTCGCACATAAATCGATCGTTTACTGAGATATTTTATTTTTTTACTTTCAGATTCTCCAAATCCGTTCAAAATGGATGTAAAAATGTCTGTGCCAAATGACAATACAGATGTCATAGTCAACGCGGAGTACGGCAGTACTGATGAGACAGCCAGTCTCCTTGTTCATACTCCATCTGTCACAGTGATAGCTTCGGGACCAAGCGATAAAGAAACTAATGGACCATCATCGTCATCCTCATCATCGAATAAACCAATATCATCGAAACCAATTCTTATGAGACAAGATTGTACTGCACATTATTTAACATCACCTCATCCACAGTTATCAGGAAGTGGAGGATTTGGTGGAAGCGAGGAGAGTGGAACATCCATAAAAATTGAAGATCCAAGTACAAGATCTGTACCTGATATTGAGTTGCATTGTAGACTAGATGGTGCTGCTTCAGGAAACAATTTTGACAAACAGCAACATTACACGTCGCCAATCATATCAGTTTCTGGTCTGAGACATAGAGGATCAGGCAGTGGGTGTCAGCTTGTTCCTTATACACGGTGTAGAGGATGTGAGAGAAGAGCATCTACAACACCCATTTCTTCATTTCATCTAGCTAGATCTGTTTCTAGAGAGAGCGTCAGATCAGCAATACATTTACCATGCGGTTGTAGCGCTCTACATATATCAGGGACATGTCCCTCTATGCAACCACCTACGTTGTTGTTGACCGCTTCAAATAATTCCAGAATAATACGGCAGAGCTCGCAACCCGAAGCCAGCGCCATCGCGTGTTGTAGCGGGCATTGCGTGCACCAACATCCACCGAGCAGTTCTCTAAGACAGCTGAGGGAGCCGGGAGATGGAATTGCGGGCATTGCTGCTGATTCGCTACGTATCAACGGAGCTATGCGGCCATTTAAGCAGGTAATGAAAATGGTTCTGACATTCGCTTAATATTATGTAACAACTACAAGCTTTGTAGCACCTAAGTTAGTTGGTAAGGAAAGCTCTTATTGTGAATAAAATTTACTTCAATAGATGGCAGTTATAGTCACCGTACTTGTAGCAATGGGATTTTCTTTACTATTGTAAAAGTCTACATAAGTCATTCGTGAGCACTTTTAATATTTATTAACTTTTTACTCTAAACTTAAATTTAATAATAAAATATAACCAATATTTAAATTTGATAATATTCAATTATTAACATTTAATTAAATATTACCAAATTTTATCGGTAGAGTCCTTATTACATCCAATATTTTTATTCTTATAAACATATTATTTTATTTTAATTCAGAAGTGATATTTAAAATTTTCCAAATATTTTTGTCACAGAAATACAAATAACAGACTTATAATATCTTGATGAAATCATATTCAGGTACCTACTCAAACTTCAATGAAAGTGAGTCGAACAGTAAATACGTCAGTGTTTTTGTTACAAAAACACTGTGTATATTGATTGCTGTAATGCGTTTTACATATACCTATATTTACATATATTCATACTCGTATATGTAAAATCCTTGACATTATTTATATCTATATATCTTTGGCATTTATTTAAATTATTTTAAAATGTTTGTCATGTAGAATGTGTAAATAAATATATACTCATTATGACAATGACTGCTGAAGGATATACCTAGGTATATTTTTTTTTAAATACGAAACAGTTCATAAATTTATTTGAGTTAGTTAGAAGATTTATCGCTATTCAGTGGTATGCTCGCTCATTATTTGTGCATTGAATTGAATAACTGAGCAGTGTTTTTGATTAACGTGGTATTATAATTTACGGTAGAAATAACACCTGATGATAACCACAGCAAGCGAGTCGAAACGTATGATGCGTATCTAACACGTAGTTAGGTAGCTACGAGTCTGTGAAATAACAAATGTTGGTTTTGTGAACTGTGTTATGATATTTTATTAATTCAAGTGATGAAAAATCTAAATAAATGAAATAAAAATAAAAAAATGAATCTTTCAAAGCAAAAAAAATAATAATTATTATAAAACAATCATATTTTGAACCACTCTATTATTGACATCTACACTTCTAGTAAGTAAAATCTAGTTCCCGACATCCAATTGTGTCAAAAAATTCATAACATAATAAGAAAAACAATTCAACATTACACAAATTTAATCCAAAAGCGGATTTCGTCGTTGCCGAGCAAAGTTTTCAGCTTACACATGTTTGTTTAGTGAAGATGTGTAGTAGATAGGCAAGTGAATTCACATAACGGGTTTCTGCTCAGAAGCCAGGAAATATGCACGCACTGCACGGACAATATTGTGTTAAGCTTAATGCTCACATTTTGCTCAATGCCTCACAAACTTTCAATGTAATTAATTCATCAAAGCTTCCACTCATCATTAATCATTTTGATAAATTTTCATTCAATTATTAATTTTAAAGATTTCTCGTTCACCCCTTTATACACTTCTCCGGAGAACAGGGAATAAATGAAACTCATTTATGAGGAGTTATTCTATACGTATTATTTCATTAGTTTTTCTCTTAACGATACTTAAGATCTGATATATATTTTTATTACTAAATATCTACATAAAACAATATCTAAATTAACATTACAATTGTATTTTATTAATCACATATTTACATACGATTTTTTCAATCGAAATAACCGACCGAACTTTTGTGTATGGACAGAGAGTAGACAATTATTTTTTTTTATTTTACACATACTTACTACGAGAAAAGACATTTACATATTTACTTTTTAAATTTATCAAATACAATTTTTTTCTTACATTATATATTATTCGATATCATTGTTACACATACTTCTATGTTAATCAGTCGAATTTTTTTTTTGTATAGGTAAAAAAAATTACACATAATTAAAATAATTTTTAAGCATTAAAAGACAACTATTTGTATAATAATTTATGTTTAATTTAAGTTAACAAATGAGGAGGTAACATATAAAGGATTGGATAGCTAAAATGCTCAATTACATTTTAATACGAGTCGCAGTAACAATATTATTTCGAAGCTTGAATTATGACAAAAGTTTTTTTTTGAAGATTGTGTCTTGATGACTTGTTTCAGTGTGCACATTTCGAAATCAATATAGGGGAGAAAATACACCCATGTACAGTAAGGTGATAAAAAAATACTACACCCTAATATTTTGTGGATGAACTCACCTAGTAATTGCTAACATTGAACGAAGTGATTTCATGGTCTTGTGAAAAAATGGTCTTAAGTGATTATAATTCACCTCATTTTTTATTTTTTTTCACAATGCGCTGAAAAGAGATAAGTCATAGAAAAATAAATAGCAATATCATGTATTTTCGTATTCTTCTCCACGTGTCTTGTCGGCTCCTCCAACTTTGACGACCATCTGTGAGAAATTTTTCCTGTTCTGGACAGCACGAAACAGCTCCTCCACCTCTCTCATCCCGGTCCACACCTGAATGATCTGATCTTTTTCCAAACCCTCTACGGCCCTCAATCTTCCCTTCTATGACCAGTTTTAGGATGACATATTTTTCTCCTCTCATTATGTGACCAAAATATGAAGTTTTACGGAGCATGATTGTTGTGAACAATTCTCTGTGAGCATTTGTTCTACGTAATATTTCAACGTTACTTGTCATTTCAGTCCAAGGTATTCTTAACATTCTTCGGTGGATCCACATTTCAAACGCCTCCAAGCAGTTAATGGTATTAAACTTGAGGGTCTATGCCTCGACACCATAAAGTAGAACTGACCACACATTAAATGCAGAATAGAAGCAGTTCGTGTAGCTTTTAATAGGATGAAGAATCTTCTCTATCTCTTCACGATTATATAAATTCGAAAATCAGACAAAGAATGATTAAATGTTATGTGTGGTCAGTTCTACTTTAATATCATGTATAAAGAAAATTTATAAGTTAATTTGTAACTATAACAGTGAAGAACAAACCTATCTTACAACAAGCTAACAAGCAAAATAAGCCTGACATTTTGATTGAATTGATATTTATTTTGTAAAACTTCAATTTAATTGATGGAAATAAACAAATTGCTTTGAGTTTAAGGGTATTGAAAATAGGTGTAATAACTTGGTTTCCATTTACAAAATCGTTGTCAAATTCAGTTTCGATAATGATTTTGTATGTCGAAACCAAGTAACTACGTAAATCTCAAACTAGTTTGTAAAGTTCCGTGAATTAAACGTGACAAAAATAATTTCTTAGTAAGTAAATTACAAGTCTAAAGCATTTCTCTATTTACAAAATAATTAAAATGAAAATTGTGATATAAAACGGAAAATAACAGTTTTGCAGTCTCGTCGCGCTTTAATAGATTCTTGAATTGGTCTTTATAAAGTTCTTAACGTTAGCCTGATTACGAGAGCGGAAGCTCCTATAAGTCGGCTTGCGATCAATAAAGTCCCATGAAAAGAGATACAATAGAAAGACGTTTAATTTAACTGATCTAGAGTTTCAAAGATATGTTTAGAAATAATGGGATAAATTGAACAAGAATAGAAATAATAGATTGTGACAATTAATTTGAACATTTTTCGTAGTATTGCATATAAGTCTGTTATTACCAGTAGAAGTGTTTTTAGGCCTATTTTTATAAACTGGAATTTAATTAATTTATTTTAAAATACATAGAAAAACGTCTTCTATTATGGCACGTGAAAATATTTTTTACATGGAATACAAAGATCCTCATCTTATTCTATTTTTGAGATAAAATGGAGATGGGTACTGTTAATTTTTTAAAAGTCAGTCTCAGCATCGTTGTCTGCAACGTGAAATGACTTGAAATATTTTGGAAACAATATTAAGCAATGCTTTGGCCATCGGTAGCTATGTAATGGTTTATATACATTTCTTATGGTAATGATGTTGATTTTTTATTTTTTTTTATATTCTCAAAATTTTATCATATCAGAATTAAAAAAGCTATCTTTTATTTCATATAAAAACCTAAAACATTTTAACTGTAAATATTTTTGTCGCACTATAAGTAAGATTAATTTGTAATAATTTCCGTCATTTATTTTTTCCAGAGTTTATTTATTTTTTCTATAATAATTTCAGTAAGCGTAAATGAATTTCAATATGGATATTATTTTATGGGTTGTAATGGAAAGCAATTTGTTAGGGACATGTCATTCAATGATGTATATTATCGCTCTATAGAAAATTATTTACCGCCGTATTTGTGTCAGCGTTGAGAATATCGTTCCAATTTATTGTGACAATGAACTATTGATATAATAAAAAAATATATACATATATTGAACTCAACATGGCATTTTCACTATTAGATTATCTGTTAGTATTTCTAATGATGAATGATGGGTATGTTTGGAAATCACAGGTTGCAGACAACGTGATTGTATGACGTCGGTGTTAGTGTCATTATTATAGTTTGTGGTTATTAACTCAATGTATATTATTAAAATGTTTCAAGTTTGTTATTCAGGTATGTTAGTGTTGAGATTGCTGTTGGTGGATGAGGAATATAATTATAGGCATATTACCAAGAACAATAAATAAGTCACAAAGGTGAGAGTTGATTATGTTCATTAGTTTGTATGACAAGTTAATGACAATTGGTGCCTGGAGGTATATTTCACAGAAATGTCTTCTTTTTCACACTAATAATACATTAATGAATTATGTCCAAAAGCAATCATAAGTCTCAGTCTTTTTTTAGTAGTATATTTGAATAATAAATAATTTGGACTGCAATACATTTAATATAATTATGTAGATGAAATTTATAGTTTTATAGTACCTAATAGGTATGACAAATTTATTGTATTGAACTATTCTTACAGTAGTAGGTTCATGAGAAAAAATATTATCATTTTAAAATTAACCACGTAGCACATCTTCATCTTGAGCGTAAAGATATAAAGTTTTCGAAAGATAAATTTTTACTTCGTATAAAATAGAAGATATCACGTGCTTTGAGTACAATATACATGATTCGGTATTGAGAAAATTTCATTATTTATATTATATTGCTCAGCGGGGTATTGCTCCGAAGCTTGTAGACTAAATTAAGAGTAAGCAAACTATCGACTGCGGAGCTAATTCAATTCGTCAGTTGTGTGTTTTTTGATACGGATATTGAGTTATAATATATTCGAAATTCGATATGTGAAGGTAATAGAAATAAAGTCACATTATTTATTTATTTTATTTACTTTAATACACAATGAATGGCTATAAGCCTTTAACAAAAACCATATACTTTACATCTAAATACAAAAAAATAAAACAATATACAACTAAGAAGTCTATAACTTAGTCAATGGAGAAAAAACATTAAAGTTAACAAAGTCCAACAAAACAAAACCCAGAAATACACGCATTGTACGCTATCATTTCACATGAGTAATCATAGAGTAAGTAATATTAGTTGATTTTTGAGAATAATAAATCAATTACAGGTATACATATACATAAATATAGACAATGAAAACAATAATACAATGCAAGTACAATATTAAATAGGTAGATTGCGGAGCAGGGAACATCGCCCAGACTAGGCAAAAATCTAAACACTATATAATATATACCATTTGTATTATTCTCAATGGCTAAACATTATTTTCGTCTTATAGGGACATTGATGAGAGAAGTAGGTAGTATAAAAGATTCCCACGACGGTGGTTTTTGCCGGCCGGCCCTTCAGAGGCCTGAGTCAATAACACACTTTCGCATCACGTTCCCGCTCCGTTATGTGGTGTTCTCACTTTGGCGAATATCGCCAGGCACCAAAATATCGCCAGCCATTTGAACTGTGTGAACAAAATGACAGCTAGTCTGAAACGATAAAAACCAGTAGAAACGATATCGTCTCGAGTTGACCACCTTCCAACTTTCTCGGCCGATTGAACGATTTGCACATGCGCAGATATGCGCGGCGTTTGTACCTATGGTAAAAGCTTTATAACCTATAAATTTTATAATGTTTCCCGCTTCGTGACAGCTGTTATCTTTTTTGTTGGTTTGTGGCGTTTGTTTCCTTAATTAAAAGGCGCCTTATAACCTCTACTTTAACATTTTCGACTAAAAATAAACACTTCGCGATCTCCATCTCGACGCCATTTTGAAAACAGTGTCAAAATCAAAGCGCATCTGACAGATCGTTTCTATATCGGGGGTCTTGTGTGAACAGGTGTGACGATCAATGGGCGTACGGCGAATTTCGTTTTTTCGCCTGGCGTTATATTTTGAAATTCGGCTGGCGATATTCGCCAAATGTGAACACCCCATTAGCGTTCGGGTGCAGACGATGTTGCAAGCAACTGTCAATTTCGTTGCTAAGATACACAATAGTTACGAAAATTAACACTTTGGCGCACCATCGTCTGCACCCGAACGCTAGCGGAGCGGGAACGTGACGCGATAGTGTGTTGTTGACTCAGGCCTCAGAGACGAAAGTGTGTTGTTGACTCAGGCCTCAGGTCTGCGCAATGCCCCGCCCGTGAGGACATACTATTTGGTTTAAATGTGCGAATAAATAGAGGTCTACTACTCCTAAAATATCCGAATGTAAGGCGGGTCTTTCTTCAATTTACCATTTTTAGGAAGAAGTTAATAAGATTTTATGATTTCTGAAATATCCAGATTATAAAGTGAGATTGGTCTCTCTTTAATTTACCATTTTCACGAACATTTATCTATGAATGCATTAACTTTCTCGTTTTTGCTGGCTCACCATAGTTTGATTGATGCAATGGAACTCCACATAATTATGTCCTCAAATTTAATATAATTATGAGTCCTAAAAAATGACTCAAAAGACAGACAGGAGCAAAAACAACAACAATAAATAAGTACCTAATTAGTTTTGTGCAGTGGGTGAATTTATTGCAGAAGCGCGATATCTTCTAACTAACCAGATACATAATAAGAGATGGTCCTTCTTGATTTTTGGTCTAGTTAAATATTTGACATTATTCTTTCTTAAAAATGTTCGTAATCCCTGGACTTTACAAAGAGTATCATATATTATGTGAAATAAGAAAATTAAGAAATTTACAAGCTCATGTGCAATTATGGCAATTTATTTATGAATCTAATAACAAGACAGCTTGTATGTTTAAAATATGCAGTTGGTTTGCTTGCTTCTTTAACATTGGTACTGTAACAGTGCTGAAGTGATAGTATTAGTGATGTAATAAATTTAGTTTAGGTACATTTAGTTCAAGTGAGTACAAGCTAATGAATCAAATTACTCAGCGATATTTTATGCCACTAATTTTGAACGTCTTTAACTTCTGTAGGGATGGAGAAAATTATATGCATGTTTTTATATCTACTATCTTAGTGGCAACACTTATGTATGCAAGTGAGATGTGGACATGGTTAAAGAAGGATGAAAAGGGGATCGTTGAGAAGGATGTGTGGTAAAAGTCTGAGAGATCGTGTGTGTAACAGTGATATACGAAAGGAATGTGGAATGAAAGTTGGTGTAATTACAAGGATGAATGTAAATAAGTTAAGATGGTTTGGGCACATGGAAGGAATGAATGAGGACAGAATGACCAAGAAGGTATATTTGGTTGAGAGGAATGGTGCTCGTAGACGTAGACGTCCGAGGATTAAGTGGCAAGATCATTTAAATCAAATCCTACAGGACAGTCACGTGTTGAGCACATTGAATAGAAAAGCATGCATGTGGAATTGTATGATGGAAGCGAGAGATGTATGCAAGGATAGAAGGAAGTGGCACTAGATCCTTTCTGCCTACCCTGCGAAATGGCGTGATGGAATGTGTGTGCTCCTACTGAAATATTTTTACGTTATATATTGCAATTATATTATTAAGGCCGTAGTTATAGTATGGTGTGTAATATTGTATCTAGTTATAATAAAGAGAAAAATGAATTTAATGTCATAATTCTAACATAAAAATGATATTCTTATTTGCCTAACCAATCCTTTGTATACCTCCATTTGTTAACTCGCTATTCTAACAACACTGTTGTAGTAACTCAATAAATAATAATATGTACATTATCTCAGCTTTAAGTTAGTATTGTTAGATTATTATTATTTTTTTGTATTACACAGTTCCATTCTTTAGGTACCGTTTTATTTCCTTTGAGGGAATAATCCTTTTGTGTCTAGTAGGTAGTTTTGTATGATGTTGTCTGTGTATATATTATTCTAATATTATGATTTTTTTTTAAATATATAATTGGTATTCTAGATGTTGTGATATGTGTTTCTTATAACAGGGTGTCCTCCTCTGCCCACAAACACTGTCTCAGGCGCGGAGAACGCGTCTAAGGAGAGCTTTCACCGAGGCAACTGGTGACACGGTTTCCTACGTTAAAACGGTTCGGAACATTACTAAATTTTTATTTCAAATAAAATCTCATATAATAAAATAAAGCAGATAGTGCTTTATGCCACGCAGCCACTCAATATTATTTTTGCACACTTTTGCATTTTTGGAAATAATAGATTAATATTTAAACAAATGCTTTGTTTCTTTTTATTTTTTCAAAAGCTTTATTCTATTACTTAAATTATTATTTTTCAATAAAGATATTTATATTTAATTTTGGATAAATTAACATAAAAAATAGAATTAAATTTCAATATAATTGGTATTTTTTATCGATATAAATTGAATCAATTTCGTATTATATTTTGAACAAAATCATCAATTTTTGATGAATGCTAAAATTTGTGTCTTACTTATTTTCATTTATTTATTCTTAGATGTTTACTAACAGCGAGTTATTAAACGTGTAGAGTGTATTATATTAAAATTGATAAAATTTTTGAGATTAAACGTAATAATACCTTATTTTATCATAAAGGCTTATATTTGTCTTGGCGCAAGCAATTTAACATAGCCAAACGCATTATTTAGTATTTTGGAATGGTAAAATGATAATTTTGAGAACACTTTAGAAATATGTGTAGTTGTTGAAAAACTTAAAATTTTATGCCTAACAGTTTTTCCTATTATATTTATTAGCATATCCTTACCTTGTTTCCAAAAGTGTAATGCATATAGATTTAAGTGGCACTTAGAATAGAGCACTTTACCCTGCAACATAATATTATATAATATATGATATTCAAATATACATAATACCTTTATCTACAATATATATTATATAAAATACTTCAAAGCCTATATAAAATTTCATTACCGCTTTTTTATAAAAGTACTGAAAAGTTTGAAAAGCTTAGTAGAAAATATTATTGTATTTTTACCAGAGCTGGGCACCGTTAAAAAAGAATTTTTTTAAATCGTTAACCAGTTGTCGAAAATATTAAATTCATTACTCATTTTTTTTAACATTTAAATTCAGATTAATATTGTTACAGCTCATTTTAAAGAGCTCAAAATTAAGAAGTCACCAGTGTCAAAAAGTCGAAAGCTTAACAGAAGTCTTGTAACAACTTTTCAAAAAAAAAAAACTACGATTCATTTGAAGGATGTCTTTTTAAAGAAAGTAAACGGTAAAGCAAAAAAAAATGGAATTTTTTGTGTAAAGTAAATCAGAATTTTAACGGAAATAATTAACTCGATAACCCGTTAATAGTTAACGCCCAGCTCTTTTTATTAATAACCTTTATTTCTAAAACTGTCCAGTCTGTTAATTGTGCTTTTGCTTTAAGCGCTTTTGAAAGTAAAATTTTCACAGCATTATGCAGTATTACAAAATTTAAATTAAATTTAACAATGTGAAACAATTCTTGTAATTAATTTATGCGTAAAGTTTATCAGAATTTTAACGGAAATAATTAACTCGTTAACTTTTTAATCGTTAACGCCCAGCTCTTATTATTAATAACCTTTATCCCTAAAACTGTCCAGTCTGTTTATTATGCTTTTGCTTTAAGCGCTTTAGAAAGTAAAACCTTCACAGCATTATGTAGTATTACAAAATTTAAATTAAATTTAACAATGTGAAACAATTCTTGTAATTAATTTATTTATAGCATACATAATATGTAGACCTCGATTTTGTATTTCAATAATTAGTTCAGTAGACTTAACACATTGTAACTAAAACATGTATATATTTAAATTGTTTCATTGTAGTTCCTGCACATTTTTGTTAAATGAACGAAAAAAAACATCGTTGATAATCAAGAAATCCGTAAGTACCTATTTTTACGTTGTAAAAATTTAGATAATTTACACATTCTCCCTTATACCACGCATATTGTATAGGTAATATCTTTGTCTTAAATATTTTAGATTTAGATAATTAATTAGACTTCAATTTTCCCACTCACCAGTCACCAAATTGTAGGTATTGCACGTAACATCTTTATAATAAATTTTACTTTAATTTTAAAAATACCTTTTGAAGAAGATAAATTTAAAAAAAAAAACACAGTTTATAGCTAACTTCCAAATGACTTTTATTTACTTCGCGTATTAGTATTCGGAGAATCTCGACTCCATCATCAGGCTATTAGTAAAAAAGATGTAGATTAGTAAATTTTATATAAATCTTAGTGAAAAATTAGCTGTGTTGCGTAATTAAAATAAAAAACATAAAAATAGAAGAAAAAGGATTAGCAAAGAAAACAACTAGTACGCGAAGTTAATAAAAGTCATTTGGAAGTTAATTACATACTGTGTCCTTTTTCAATTTATCTTGAAATGGACTTCCAAGAAGTACCTTCGGTCAATAACATCCGTTTAATGATCCAATTATTTGTAAAGAAATTTATTTTCTCTACTATTTTGACAATTTAAGGTGGTTTAAAGAATATATGTATAATGTACTACCTTTGACGTAAAATTACCTTTTATCTTAAAAAAAAACTTTTAATTTTGATTTGAGTACATTAAAAGTTTTTTTTCCTTTCACCTTTGTTCTAATAAAGTAACCTCACTATTTAAATAAGTATCTTTGTCTTAATTGTATTTACTTTTTATCTTAATATCACGTTTTAATTGTAAGGTATTTTTCAAGTATTGAATAAAAGGTAGTGAACAACATTATTTGTTCATCATCTTCGTCTTTGTAAAAAAAAAATGTTGATTCAAATATTTTTTGTGCAATTTATCCGCTGATCTATTGAGCGTGCAAACCAAATATCTCATTTATTTCTTTATCTTGAAAATACTATTTGAGTGTAATTTTATACCTGGGTGTTTGCATTAAAAATAAGCAACTGAAAGAAGTAAAAAAAGAAAGGTAGGTAATGATAAATTTTATATAGCAATACTGGAGGTAATAAAAATACAGCTTCATTACAAAACTTAGTCTCCACGGCGCCAAGTGATAATTCCGCAACATAAATTATGTTGAAAAAACTATCGATAACGTCGCTAGGTTATCTTGTGGTTACATTTATACTACTATAGAACTATGTACAATATTGTACATAATATAACTTAATATTTATATGTATCTAGAGGTAAGCCCTACAACTGCTACTGTACAATCACAACATTTACCAAAAGTGGGGTAGTCAGCAGAATATACGCATATTATAAACGGGCTGTCATCTATATTCTAACAAAAAGTAAGCTATAGAATATTTTAAAATTTTTGAATTGCTTAACCAGATATGGGCACAACATGCAGATGTCAAAATCAATCATGTTTAGGTACACTATATAGTGCAAAATCTATTCGGAGAAAGGTGTCCCATTGTTTACGAATTGGCTCTAGGCTGGCTTAAGTGTCCATGGACAACCTTCACTAATTCCACCATTTTCAGAATGGATGGCATATTTCATCATTGCTGAAGTGAAGATACAGAATGTTTTATCCGTGAGGCCTATTCTTTATCCCGAAGCGTTGTATGTATTCAGTGTCTTATAAATAAAGTTTGTATTAACACTGTAATTAGCCTTATTTTTTGTCACTTTGATTAAAGTTACTTATGTTTTATGTGCTATTGTGTTTGAATAAATAATAATATTATGAAGATATTAATATCATCTACACAAAACGATGATGACCTCGAGGATCACTAGGTTGAGATAAATTTATTATCTTCCAAATGCAAATATGCCTCACTGTTTACAAATAAAACTATTTTGAACAATCTCAGCCCTAAAACTATTTTGAATAATCTCAACCCTAAATACTCGAAAAATGTGATGGTTTTGATTGATATTATTCTACTCTTAATATAAAGTGATATTGAATGTGGCTAAATAATATTTACACTTTTTTTTTAACTTTATAGAATGTTTTTTATGGTTTGATACTTATATTTTCCCGTGTGAAGCTAGTTAATGTTTCACAAATTCACATTATTGTTCGTGCAGCATATAACATGTCTGAGGCCTGAGTCAATTACACATTTTCACGTTACGTTTTCGTTTCGTTAGCGTTCAAATGTAGACGATGTTGCGCCAAAGTGTTAATTTTCGTAACTATTGTGTATCTTAGCAACGAAATTGACACTTGCTTGCCATTTCGTCTATACTCGAACGTTAAAGGAACGAAAACGTAACGTGAAAATGTGTTATTGACTCAGGCCTCAGCTTTGATGTATTTAATGACCTACGAAATTTAATTTTAATAAAACATTATACCTACTTGTAGATTATTTCCAACAGAGCATAATATCTTACTTCGTGTAAAGCACTTCCGTATTATGTAAGTTCCTGTATTTGGTGCATTATAATATTCAGCGATGTTGTATGA
The DNA here is from genome assembly GCA_947579605.1 of Athripsodes cinereus. Taxonomy (NCBI): domain Eukaryota; kingdom Metazoa; phylum Arthropoda; class Insecta; order Trichoptera; family Leptoceridae; genus Athripsodes; species Athripsodes cinereus. The sequence continues at coordinate 14,108,397 of OX388323.1, forward strand.
ATCAATTTTAAAGTGTTAAACAATAGCTCCAAAATGGAAATTGGAATATTTTATAAGCAAAGTAGTAAGCAACTAGCTTGGTTCAAGTGCTGCTGTTTTCATTATAAGTGTGACTCTATCCAATTCAGCTCAGAAAATAAACATCGAACTGTGAAATTGTCTTTTTTAATTAAAAGTGTTATTTGATTATTTCTATACTTCCTTGGAAAACAGGCAAAACATGGGAGGTGTAAAAAGTTGTTGATCTATTTTTGCTTAGTAGTCTAATTTTTATTCTAAGCAAAAGTTATGACTTTATACAAATATTAGTTTTGGACATTATCTTATTCCCATTTTGCACTTACATACATACCAACATGCGGTTTTGCTTGCGGGGTAGGCAGAAAGAATCGAGCAACATTTCCTTCTATCCTTGCATACATCTTTCGCTTTTGTCACTGCCATATAATTCTTCATGCATGCTCTCCTGTTCAATGTGTTCAGCACGTGACCATCCTACGGGATTTCATTTAAATGACCTTGCCTTTTGATTATTAGACAGCCACGTCTCAAAGCACCATTCCTCCCAGCCAAATATATTACATATCTTCTTGGTAGTACCTACTCATTAATTTTTTCCACAAGCCCAAACCATAATATTGATATATATATTGACATTAAAAACAAATATTTTTTATAATTTAATTATAAAATTCTACTACCTACCTACAGTGAATGAATTAGTAGATCAGTTTAAATAAGTTATTTATTACATCTCAAGGGCTCCACATTAAGTGACCAATGGAATTCAACATTTTCTTTAAGTCTGATTTTGGGCGTTTTTAAAATGGTCGGAATACTAGCCGCGCTTAATTTAATCATAAATAACTATTTTTAAGCTTGGCTTATAAAACCTGGTTTTTCAGCTTGAATGGAAAAAACGATAATGGTATTTTAGAACTGTATTATTCCATTATTTTTAAAGACAAGGATATCCCAGGTATTTTACTAGAAAACAAGAGGCACTTCCGTCAATTTTAATATTCATTGAAATTATGATAATCTGAAAATTCTGGTAGATACCGACACAACACTGAAATGGAATACTTAAACATGTTGAAATTCTAAATACTCAGATGTACCTTGCTTATTCACACTCACTAGTCAGCCATCTGTACATCGCTGGATAAAGACATTTTCTAACCTCTTCTGAAGGTTACTTGATTTCCCTTTCTACATAAAATACAAATACATTTTAAATATTTTGTTAAGGTATTTGACCTATTTATATGTAGTCCTGTAGCTGATTGATAGATTCAACAATTAAATTAACTGTTTTGGCTCAATTTGACAGAGACATAAGAATCTGTTTTCTCGTCAAATTATAACTCAATGTCAAATTGTAACTCAATGTCAAATTGTAACAAACGGATTGTAACTCAATTTTTTGATAAAAATATTTTGTCATCAAAATTTTTAATCTGGATTCTTTTTATTTAGTGTTGTGGCTAAGACGACAGAGTAGTACATACATTTTCTCCTTACTTTACATTCATGTAGTTTCTTACAAATTTTACTCTTATTACCTATCACTTGGATAGTCCTTGATTTGGCATGTTTAAACAACATGATTTTTGGCCGTTCAAACTTTCTTAAATCCCTTCTTTCTGACAGATAAATTTTGTCTGCCAACCTTCAATCATTTATTCACTTCACATGTATAAATCTAGCACGATTTTTATTATATACGCTTATCTCTAATCCGCCAATTATCATTATTTCCTCATTCCTTAAACTTTCTCTCAAAGTTTACTGAGTTTTCGTCTCAATGATCGCGTCTCTGCAGTTATAATTCCGTTTTCGTCCTTTTTAAAACAAGTTCACGTTTTTAATTTATTTCGAGTTGAATTTTGAATTTAATGTTATTCTGAGAGTAGCCGGGTTGAAGTTAGTAGAAGAAAAATAATTGTGTTATCCTGGCCTTGAACTCTTTTTTAATGTCAAACAACTCACGACGAGGAATAATTGAGTTGGGGGAGAATATTATATTTTTTATTGGTCTATTATGTTTCTTGCGTTGTCATATTCGGTAATGAATTGCCCCCGTTCTTTTTTTCATAACTCCGCAACATTTGTCATCGTTTTGCGGTTGAAAGCTTTGTCCGAACGGTTTAAATAAACCGCATTAATGACAATAACAAGATTTAAATATTAAAGTAACAGAGCAAATGTATCATACTTACTAGCTTTGTGCTCGGATAATAATGAAACTTTATGCCTGAAACTTTATTTCTGATGCATGAATATTGATCTTTCTAGTTATATATTGTTATTTGTTTTCTCATATCTCTTCTCTATCGGTTCTTCGGATAATAAAAGGATATTGTTAAAAACAAAATGGCACCATCATGCCTCACAGAGCTTTGTCCCCTTGACTTGACCATGGGAAGACCTCTGCGCTCTTCGGAACTGGCTGTGAATAGACTTACTGAGCACAATATCTACTTAAAGAATATTGTTAAAAACAAAATGGCACCATCATGCCTCACAGAGCTTTCCCCTTGACTTGATCATTAAAAGACCTCTGCACTCTTCGGAATTGGCTGTGAATAGACTTACTGAGTCCGATAGAGCCGGAAAGTCGAACTTCTGTAAGAGGGCTTTTGGTGTTGTTGGGCCGATTACGTGGAAATACCTACCGGAAAAATCATCCAGAATCATCATCAATGACTAACATACCTCATTTTTGTATACACTATAATATCGCTATAAGATCTTCTTCCATGCGTAGAGTCCTGTGTAGTGTGTTATCGGTAGCATTGTTTTTTGAAAAATGTGTTTATAACTTTAAATTGATACATGAGTATGATGATCTTTTCTGGATTATGTTATAAGACGTCCTGATGATGGCTGGATGAAAAAACAATATTCTTCAATGTCCATTGAAGAGAGACATACCTCACAACCGAATATCTAAATTGTTTTGACTTTTTTAACCGAAAATTCTAACGGAGGCGCCGTTAAGTAGACCTAAGCCCGTAGACAATTTGTACTTAGCGATCGTCTACTGGCGAACTTTTCGACAATCTACCTACACGTACCGTATAATTATGCGTTATTGTTGCAGTTATTGACGAAAATTCGTTTGTAGGCGATCGCCAAGTACAAATTGTCTACGGGCTCTGAAGCGAAGACTGGCCAAAACATACTCTGTCTTTCAGGTATTTAACATTCAGAAAAAAAAGAAATAAACACTATAGATCAAGGGTGGCCAACCAGCGAGCCGTTGGGTGTCTACGTGCGGCCCGCGAAGCATATGCACACTTTTTTTAATAATAGTCGGTGCACATACACGTGACTTTTTTGATAGAGGTAATTTTGAAATTAAAGAAAACCCGAGGAGTTTTGAAACATTTCAAACTCCTATACCATTTTGAAAATTTGGCGACGAGGAAGGGGAGGGGGTTGGAAATTTTAAGGTGAACTAAAATTATTAAATGTTCCATATATGGGGTATATCGTTCTGCGGCCCGGTAGGAAATCTCATTTCTAAAATTTGGCTCGGCTGCTGAAAAGGTTGGTCACCCATGCTATAGATAATATAATCAACTAAAAATGCCAATAATTTTCATTTCACCCTTAGAACGTTTTTGGAAAAGGTGAAATATGTAGGTATAATGTCGACAGTAATATTTACAACTATTTACCTTTCGATACCTACAATGTAATAATATTTAGTGTTGTGTTATTAGTGAGTAGGGTGGTTGTGAATGGGTATGTCGATGTGACCGGAATATTAAAATATTTTACATTATCCGTAGTTCGTGGTTTAGATGACAACTGATAGCAAGTATAAAAAAAATACATACACATGCACGCATGAACATACTCAAAACATAATGTATTAGGTAAAATATATTCCCAAATGTATTGTATGAATGACAGATGTAATTAAAAAAATTTACATATGAATGAAATAATATTCGGATTTTGGAAATATTTAACAGATTGAGCCATTTTTATGACGCACATCAAAATATCTGTCGTGTGCGATAATTTTTTTTTATATTTTGTGGTACTAAATAATATTGAGGTTTTCTCTACATAAACATTTTCCATATTTTATGTTCACTCATCTCGTATAATTTTCAAAATGTAAATGAAAAAAATAAAACGATTTCATAACATCCCTTTTCGTGGAGTCACCTGTAGAGGAAAGGTCTTCCACTCTTTTCTGTAAGTTTTCGAGTGTCCTGTAAAGATGAGTGTTTAGTAAAACCTGATTTGACAATTGATATCTAAAATTCATTTTGAGGTTTGCCATCGTCCCGAATGCCTAATATTTTTATTTGGCACGAAAAGGAAAATCTGTATGTTTGTTCATTGGCTGCGTTGGTTGTATTATGACACTTCAATTTTTCGTAATTGAAAAAGTTTCATATTCTTTTAAGGAAAATGTTGAGCAATCCATTAACACAGGACGAACTTTTGTTTATCAGATCTACCTTGTTGTTTCACTTATAATCTCATTTGTAGCAGATACTATGATGGTTAAGAATTTTTTTCAAATTTTCCGAATTGTGTAGTATAATTTCAATTTAATTTAATTCAAAATTTTGTGTTTCTGTTTTGACCATACTCTTTTTTCGATATTGACTATTTTATTTTATGACTCTAAAACTTTAATTGATAATATATTCTTTTGACAATTTATTTTTAGTCCTAGGTAGGTATACATATTTTAATTTTAATTGGTAAATCACACTCAGTTGTTACTTTTTTTTGTTTGTCTAATGATTTTAATCATTTTAAATTCAAATTATCTTTTGTACCTACATCCGAAGTTTATATCAAATTATATATATATATCTTTTTTTCATCAATTTATTTGCATAAAACTGTAACTGTATATTAATGCCTTCGTCTGTCAAATTGTTTTAATTATTATTATTATTTTATTGTTCAACATGTAAAAGGCTTTTCCGGTTAAAAAATAAATAAAAAGATAAGAAATATAAGGTTGTGATCTTTGGCACCTAAATAAGCACCACCCAAGAGCGGAATTTACTTGATTACAAAAACACGTTTTAAAGAAGGATTTTGGAAGAGCGGAAGGTACTTAATTACAACAACAAGTTTTAATTTATCCGTAACACGAAAAGAAAAATTCTAAGATTTGATACATGCATTTATTGTATGTTGCCATAATGGCACAGGATGGTTCACTCGTACGAATGTACTCGTATTTTCAAGAGCTTAAACTTCATGTAGGTAGGTATACGAGCTTTAAAGTTGTTAAACTTTCACATTTGATATCAATAAAGATAATCCTTATGTAAGCTTAATATTTTAAACTCTCTGCGTTTTGTGAAATTATAAAGTCATTGTGCTTTAGTGAAGCTTTGCGTGTTGTGTGGTTTTCAAGTTAAAGCGTTCATAGTTTACAAAATAAGTTCTTGTTATAATCTTTAGAGACTACCATGAACTCAATGGAAATAAAAATAAAACATACTACTACTACTACTATACCATCACGGCATATCCCACAAGTGGGGTAGCCAGCAGATCAGCTGCATGTAAGAAACATGCAAACTGTCCTCTTCGTGCCAATATAAAATCAAGACATTCAGGATGGGTGGCAAACCTCATCGCTGAATTTGAGATGTACAATGTCTTAATTTTTTCGAACACCTGCCTTTTACAGGACACTCGAAAACTTACGCAGAAGAGTGGGAGACCAATTCTTTACCGGGTGCTCCACATAAAATAAAACATATTATAAAACAATTGAATTCTACACTTAAATTGTTTTATAATTTGAAATATTTTCATTTTTATCGAGTTTATGGTTTAGTTAAAATGTATAATTTTAACTAAACCAGTTGAGAAGGATGTGTGGTAAAAGTCTGAGAGATTGTGTGCGTAACAGTGATATACCTACGACAGGAATGTGGAATGAAAGTTGGTGTGGTTACAAGGATGAATGTAAATAAGTTACGATGGTTTGGGCAAGTAGAAAGAATGAATGATGACAAAATGACCAAGAAGATATATTTGGCTGAGAGGAATGGTGCTCGGAGACGTGGACGTCCGACATTCAAATGGCAAGATCATTTAAATGAATTCCTACAGGACGGTCACGTGTTGAGCACATTGAACAGGAGAGCATGCATGAGGACTTGTATGACAGTGACGGAAGCGAAAGATGTATGCATGGATAGAAGGAGGTGGCGCTCGATCCTTTCTGCCTACCTCGCAAGGGAAGCGGCGTGATGGTATGTATGTATGTATGCATTTCTCGGATATTGCAAGAGTCCAAGGAAAATAATGTAGGTGCTACTAATACTGTAATACTGCTATAACATCATGGCATATCCCACAAATGGGGTAGCCACATATAATAAGCATGCAAATTGAGCCAGCAAAAAATAAATCTTTAGGATGGGTAGCAAATCTCATCGTTGAAGTTAATATGTAAATTGTTTTTATTTCTTCGGAAATTATCTGAAAAGAGCGGGAGACAAATTCGTTACCGGTTGCTTCATGGAACAATGCTAAGTGTGAGTAAAAAATAATTATGGTTACTGAAAGAGTGATCAGTTTCTATGAAATGGTTAACGAGATGTAAAAAGTTATTGTTGGTAATAAAAAAATATCCTCTGAGTTAATAAATTAAAAATTTTCATTTCCTGAATGTCTTATGTCTTATGAAGAGTCTCTACATTTTATTTCATAAACTCTGCTATTTTCGAGAAGATTATGAGTTCACTTTTATCGTAAAAAGTGAAGCGCATTGTGTCAAGAAATAATAAGGTTATTCACCTAGAAACCTTTTCTACGTTAAGCATTTTCCTTCAAAATCTAGGTATTAGTTTTATTTTTAGCTTTGTAAGCTTAATAAATATACTATCTGAATAGTCAAATCCTCTGCTTTTTACTAAGTGGTCTATTAATGTATATATAGACCGTTATTTTACCTGATTTCTTTGATAATATTAAGTTCATTAGTATTTGAGCTTACCGACGAGAGTTGAAACAAATCTGTTCATTATAAAGTGAAAGCTTTAGTAAAGGGCGTATAGAAGAATGTATCGTTTTTCATTAAATTCAAACGCAATTTTATTTTACATCATTTTGAGAGTAATGTCAAGGTAGTTCAAGGTAATTTAGGGATTTGATTCTAAAGCGAATTTAATATTAACCCCTTACTGCAGGATTTTTTAAAAAGTTGTGAAAAAATATATTATATGTAAATGATGAAAAAAAAGACACGTATTTTTTAATTTTTCAAAAAAAAAAAATTTTTCCTATATAAAAATAGAAAAAATATGTTGGTCCAAATATGGCACGCTATGCAGTTGTAGTAAAAAAAAATACCAGATAATATGCCATTACTTGGAAACGAAAACCACTAATCTTCATGAAAATTTGAAAAAAAAACTGTCTTTATTCAGACATAAGTTTATTTTGCATTTTTTGCAGATGACAAAAGATCCCTGTACAATTTGGGTACTTACACCTCTGACGGTCTGTGTCCCAAATTGGCAAATAATCAGTTTTATCTAACCGCACATCCGTTTACGGCATTTCTGCTTTGGGACCTTGCTTTAATTTTTTTCTGCAATTCGACTTTCCAAATCCAATTGGCTATGTCTTCCCCCTTTTATCCCTAAATTAGGTTTTCTGCACTTTATTAAGGCACCAACTACGGCTAGCTTGAAGTCAACTAAGGGTATATAAAAACCATTCCTAAAATAAACATCATAAACAGCATCCAGCTGTCTACTGTCAACAAATCTATCGAATGAAAAAATATTTTCATGTAGAATTTCTTTTACCAAATTTTAATCCTGTTATACCCCAACATTGAATCAAAGAGATCTACACCACCCATGTACTTATTATAAACCGTGACAGCTTAAGGACATGGAATTTGTCTCCTTTCTTTTCCTTCCTTGTAAATTTGCTCGCTTGTTGAATCGGGAATGATCCAACACATGTGGAAAGCAAACCTACAGTTTTGTTATCAAACCACGAAATCGCACTCAGTTCGATGTCATCAACAATAGTTACATTCTCCACGATAGTTCCTCACTCCATGGGAGTAGGTACTCATTTGGAGGTAATCCTCATTATCTGACAAATCATCCTCGATGTCAATACTACTGTTTGGTATTTTTCTTGCATGTTTTTTAGTGTTGTAGAATTTACGAAGGTCCATATATAAAAACTTAAAAAAAACGATAAAAAAAGAAAAAAATCCATTTTACGTGTCTATTGGCATTTTACAACTTACTTTATAATATGTGCAAAAATTATTGACTAACTGCATGGTGGATCATATATGGACCAAAAACATTTTACACAATATTATACATGATTTTATATAAAAGTGATAATTTTATTACTTATCTAATGAAATAATAGTTAACCAGTGTAATATAATTTTTTAAAACGTTTTCATCATCATCATCGCCCTCAACGCTCCTCTCGGGAGCACAGGGCAGAAACCAGCCTCCTCCATTCAGAGCGTCCCTGTGCCAATTGCGTCACCTCTTCCCACGACATTCCTTGCGCTCTGATATCGTTGTCATAGGAACGGTGTATTGTGAAAGAGGGACGCCCGGGCCTACGGAACCCCTGCGGACGGAAGAACGGTGCTCTTTTTGGCCATTGGGCATTCTCAAAACATGTCTCAGCCAGGACCATCGTCTCTCTTGTATTACGGAGATTGCAGGTCTCTGCTGGGTGCGCCGGCGCACAGCATCATTTGTAACATGTTCATTCCATCTGACATCCAAAATCCTTCTAAGGCACTTGTTTTCAAATCTCAAAGCTGTTTTAAAACGTTTTACTAACAAATAACTTTGAAAAAAACACCTTTAAATTCCGCGCTCGTACAGAAAATCCTAAACCGACGGTTGAAAACAGTTGGAATAATGTCGTCAGTCCATTTCTTCCGTGGTCTGCCGATGTTCTTTTGCTACTCCATGGTCGCCATTTGAAGATTCTAGGAGTCCGTCTTATAATTATTATTGAGTTGAAAATAATTTTAATCGATCCATGTTTCAAACATAATAATATAATTTTGATATAATTTTAAGTATTAACACATCTTCACCTTCGTGAGATTGTCATTGCTAATTTAACACATGCAACTATCATAATATAAGGCTTAAAAAAGACACCGTCACATTTTGTGGTATTGTCTTGGATAGAAACTTACTTGAACTTGCAAAGGGTTTGCGGGTTGATTCGCTTATTAATGAAAATTGCCGTATTCGTGCATGATAAATGTTAGAAAAGCTTTTTCTCATCCCTTCACTTTTAATATTTTCATGATGTTGTTAGTGCCAGTTATTATTATTGTAAGCTTTGTTTAATTTGACTTTATAATATAACTTTTTAGACATTGAAATATTTGACATTGTAATTTAAATTATCTTTCATATTGTGAAAAGGGAGAGGGGTGAGTATTATGAAGCGAAATTATTGAATTAAACACGATATTATTATACGGTATGGAATGAGATTTGCAAAAATGCATCAGTAATTCTTTTAAAGTAAAAACACCTAATACCGAATCTTCTTCTTCTGTAGGTGCCCTGTCAGGTCCCCCCGACGTAGGTGATCACTCTGACATAGGCATCTCGGTCCTGCGCTGTCTGGAATAACTCCTCCACATCTCTCATTCCAGTCCAATCTCGTATATTGCGCAGCCACGATGTCTGCCTTCTGCCAGTACCTCGACGTCCCTCTATCTTGCCTGTCACAATCAAACGCAGAATGCGGTAATTTTCTCCACGCATTATATGACCCAGATATGAGATCTTGCGCACTTTCACATTCAACAGGAGTTCTCTGATACTGAATGGTAAATTATAAAAAAGGGTATGTTAATTAAATGAAACCTGACAGAGATAGATTTCAATAAAAATATTATGTGTCTTATTGATTGGCGGAGAAAAGATTAAAGGCATTGCAAATGAATTAAGTTTGATTTTTATTTATGATGAGTCTCGATCCAATAACCCTGTGAAACTAATTAATACTTCCAATAATAAATAATATGGTATCAATTAAAACCAAATCAACCAAATACCAAATACATGATAATTAAGCAGAAAAATAAAGCACCCATTAATCCTAGTTTAATGATAAATGATCTACCTATACAGCGGAGTACATGTGTCAAATACTTGGGTCTGGAATTGGATGACAAACTAACATGGAACGAACATGTCAAAACAATCATCAAAAAACTGGCACCAATGGTAGGAATTATGAAGAGAGCGGAAGTATTTAATAAAAGCACTAAGAAAATTATCTACAATTAATTTATATTGCCACACATAATGTATAGAATTTTAATTTGGTCCCAATCCAGTATGCAACTGCGTGGTATCGTTCACAGAATGATGAACAAGGCGCTAAAAGTAGTGTTTGACATTGACAGATATACTAAGACTGATGAGGTCTATAAGATTACACAAATGCTGAACCTCGACGAGTTGGTATGCAAGGCAAAGCGAAGGCTATATATAAAGCAAAAAATGGTCTAATTAAAACAAACATGTTAATACTAAGAAACAGTGATATACATAACAGATATACCAGAATCAGAAACAATTTAAGAAACGTGTGCCCAAGGACTGACAAAGAAAGAAAAGTATTTTATTATGAAGCTGTAAGGATTTTTAATGATCTACCGGAAGTGCTAAAGAATGTAAATAGTTATTATACCTTCAAGAGGCAATTGAAGAAACGTACATTAGAAAGAAGAGATATTATTTTTTGATTGCCGGAGTTTTTTTTTTTTTTTCTAATTTTGATTTTTTATGTTAAAACAAGAGGTAAATTATGTGCTTTATAGAAGACAAATTCATTTCAAGATTTTCTAGCCCCTAATACCAGCTCTATGGTGCTGTCTGGGGCTAGATTTTGGTATTTTTGTATATTTTCATATATGATTTTTTTATGTTTATAATTAAAATTATTTAATCATAAACCTGTCCCAAAATTGTGCATGGCTCTTGTTCTGGGAAGGTTTTGATCCATCTTTGTATAATTAGGCACTCGCTTGATTATCCAGCACCACTATTTTAGTCCTAAACAAATATTGAAAACATTAAAACCATCAATTTGTCGTTAATACTCTTTATGCTTTTTGTTTTGAACATTTAATTCAACATCTGAGTTTTATTTATTTAAAAAATATCCCTATCTAAATAAAATTAAATCTAATATATTATAAAATTCTCGTGTCACGGTGTTTGTTATCATGTTTTTACTTTTTAACTTTTACATTAACTTTTTTTAAACTTTTTAACTTTTGCTTTTTTTCTCAAGACTAAGACATTTCTGGTAAGTGTGGAAAATTTGCTGGTCCACATGTTGTGTGTATTAATTATTAACATGTTATGTTATGACTGTTTGATTCTCTAATATTGTAAAAATAAAATAAAAGTTTTCCTCCGAAACGGTTGGACAGATTTTAATGAAATTTTGTGTGCTTATCGGGTAGGTCTGAGAATCAGCCAACATCTATTTTTCATACCCCTTAAAGTAAAGGGTGGGAGGCATTAAAAATACATACAGCCCTAAATTTTCACCCTTCTACCATCAACCCCTATTTTTTAATAGCGATATTAGTATATTGCAAAACAACGTTTGCCGGGTCAGTAAGTATTAATATAGAAACCTGGGTCCCGTACAGAAGACACATTAAGGTCCTTGGAAAAACTACAACAACGTCAGATCCGCCGTGAAACTGAAGCGCTCACGATACTCGATTTGTCGAGTTGTTGGCATATGTATTAATATAGAAATATATTTTTTTATAATTAAATATTGTATTACTTTCACTGTGAACAATATTTGATTAAAAAGCCTTTCAGGTATTATGGAATCATTATATAATTATAAATACTTCTTTATTTACATTTTTTTTTATTCTGATAATATTAAGATTTTTTTTATGCAGAAAGTTTTAAAAGCGAATTCAAAAAATGTGTAGGTTAAATGAAATGTTCATACCGCATATTACTGTTGCGTTCAAGGTATGTTCCCAACATTTTTTACCATCAAGAAGTCCGCAATGTGAGAAATTATTCATAATTTCGTTTGCTGAGGCATATAACATAATTTATAATACATTCAACATTCACTTTTATTTTGAGATGAACCGTAAATATTTCAGTCGAGTGGAAACAAACTTAGCTTTTTTGCGTAAGAAAATTATCAACATGAACAAGGTTGTGAAGTTCAATTTAATAATATTATTTACATTATATCTTTCTTTACTATTACGCTATATACTACAAATTAGATATCAACTTAAGTAATCAACAACATAAAATTTATTTATTTATTTTATTTTATATGCTACACAACAGATGAAAGACATGTATATATATATAATGAGTTACAATCCATTGGATTGGTCTGCAACGAGTTTGGTTTTTCTTCTCTATTCGTCCCTATTCTCAGCCAGTCTTTTCAGCTCCACTTATGAGCCACAGTTCATGTCCCTCTTCAGTTGGTCCATATATGCTTCTCTTGGTCGGCCTCTGCTATTTGTCCTCTTGGTCTTACCCTCCGCGATGGCGATGAGTAGTCCTGAGTGCCTGATGTTGTGGCCAATCCAGTTAACTCGTTGTTGGCTGATTCTCTTAAGGAGTTGCCTTTTTTCGCCTACCCTGGTTAATACTTCTTCGTTTTTGACGTGCTCCGACCAATGGATCTTGAGCATGCGTCTGTAGCACCACATTTCAAAGGCCGCCAACCGTCCGCTTCCACTCTTGCTGATGGTCCATGTCTCACAACCATAAAGCAGAATGCTCCATACAAAGGCTTTAGTAAGGTTCTTCCTTACGCTAAGTCAATATTTGGGGATTCCAATATCTTCGATTTTTTGTTGAAGGCAATCCTTGCCTAGTTTATTCTGCTTACAATTTCTGCTTTGGAGAGTCCATCCTGGTATATTCTGCTGCCTAGGTACACGAATTCACTTACTTGTTTGATGCTCACTCCATTTAAGGCAATGTTCGCAGTCGCTTCCTCTTTTCCAACGACCATACATTTTGTTTTTTCTTTATTTATTTTCATGTTGTACTTTGACAACAGTATACTTTCCATTTTTCCTAAGGCTTCGTTCAGCTCCATCTCGGAGTCTGCGAGCAGAAAGTCATGTAAAATACAAATATTAGTTATGATAATATTCCAAAAGTCTTACATCGAAACAGTGCACACTTCAGCAATAACATACAAAATAAACACAGAAAACTCACAATCTCGCACACACAATACACCCATTCATACAAATACATTCACATTTCCAATATGTATGTAACTATATAGTTAAAAAATAAAAACAAAAGTAAAAAATACATCATTAACAAACACTCCACATTTCCCAGCATAAGCTAAATGTCCTTTTCTTGTGAAAAATTACACAAGTGTTTGTGTACTTTCTGGAGGGGTAAAAATCGTATTTTGTTCTCCAGAGAATACAAAAAAAAAATGTATAGTATGTAAGAAACAATCAATGTAAATATATTTTGTTAAATAAATAAATTAAAAAAAAAAAAGATTTTTATGATGGGTGCCATGTTCTATACATTAAATCTTACATTAAGGGTCTCCCACCATTTCCCCTGGATATTTTGAGAGCTGAACACCTATATCATACAGACTCAACGAAACAAGAAAGAAAAATTTAAAGGAAAGACTCAGGATTTGCCTTAAGGGCTCCCCCCGACAAAATCCTCCTCCAAATTACTACCCTTAATGTCTCTTGGAGGAGATACTCACTACAAGGCACTACTCACTACTACAATATTCTTACAGTAACGTATTGCTACGTACTAAAATTCTTAACACTAGAGAAAACACTTTACAACTTATTATCAAAATAGTGGACTTTTATACGTGTTGTTTTACTTACATCAACCTTTCACAGAACACTTCAAAAGCTTTAGAAAAGAAAGATTACTACACCGTAAATTACCCTCTCACTGTTTCCCAAGTAGACAGGCAGATAAAACAGAACGCCGTTTAGTTCTATCCCTAGATGGGTACTTCTAACGCTTTCTTCTCATTCACACCATTTCTTATGAAAACACGGCAATATACTTTACTCAAGAGCCAAAATTAACGTGGTCAAGCCACGTTGCTTCTGGCAACTCGTGCTTTTTACATCCCTTTTTCCAGATAAATATGTATTCCTCGCTTCTTTTTACCATCCATTTGTTCTGCGTGTCCAAACCATCGTCACTTAAAATATAAAAAGATGAGGAAAATATCCTTTTATAGGCGTTCCATGACGAAGTGAAAAATAGGTACAATATGCGTTAAATCAATATTATATTCTAATAAAAATGAAAACTGTAAAATGACATCATCGTTAAAAATGTATAAAGTACATGTCATTTTTTTCTATTTACACATACGTTTGTTTATCAACTTGAACACAAAAATGTTATGTCATTTGAAATGTGTAAATTAATAAAAGTGTTTGGAGTTGAATAAGCTTACTACTATATATATTGTCTAATGTTGGAAAAAGTCCAGAAAAGGTGTTTAAGAATGATTTACTTCTATACATTTGGATAATATCCTTATTTGTTCCCGTCTGATTTCATACTGGGTTGCCTGGAATAATGATACGTTGATGCACCGTCGAGGTGTAGATATGTAGGTATATGTATTGTGCGTGACATTTTTTCAAACTCTTAAGTGGCTTTATAAGTAATTCGATGATTTTAGTAAGTTTTGTATCTTCGTTCCAGTATCGTATATTCCTTCTCGACAACATATACCTTTTTACCCCCTGGAAGCAGAACGAACATAATACCAAACTCTCCTGTCGGCAAGGCTTTAAAATTGTTTAATTAATGATTTAATGATTTGAATGCTCTTGTCGATATTTTTAACATAACATACAATGAATTTATCTCCAGGATAGAGACTATCCTTTGATGCTATTTCTTTTTGATGACGTCTTTTTGTGTGTGTTTTTTTTGATTTGCTATCTTTTTTTCATTTTTCCTGCTAGTATCGCCTTGGCTAATATCTTTTAGGGTCTCAGTGCAAGGTGATATTTTAAAAATAATAATAATCGTTACAGGACGGTTAAGCGAATCGAAAAGGGAAGGATGTGAGAGATTATTGTTGCAGAAGTTGCAATGATTAGATGAACGCGAGTGAGGGAAATATGTAGGTATGTCCAGAGCTATTTGTTTTATGGTTTAAAGAGAGAAAGGAATAAAATACTGGATATAATACAAAATGTTATGTTTGCAAGTTGGTTTTTCATTGTAATTGGTCTTTAAACTAATTTCCTTTTTTTTTTCTTTGTAATATAGAAATAATTAATTATAAATGAAGTTTACATAATGTGAATGTCCACTTTCATGGACTCAAATATTTAATGTAGGTTCTTTTATATTTTTGTAACTCTTTACATTCAGGAACGCTGCGGGTATGTAAATATTCCATTTTAATACACAGATAATACGTGTTTGTCAAGTAGTGGTGTACCGAATAAGAAAATACATATCATTGTTTTTCACTTTCGGGTTTTCACATTTTTCAAAATTTCTGTTCACCCCACGACGCCATATCTTTGATACGGTTTAGAAGTCTGGGACATTTTTGTTTCACAATTTGAGAAAGTACCCAAATCTTTGATTTTCTCTACTCCTTTTTAGCAACTTTTCAAGTTTCTTGCAAAAGGCAGGGATTTGTAAAACATCGCTTTAAAATAGGAATACATTGATGCGGTGGTTGGTGAAGTATTCCATCTATACTGAATATTTTATTTTTTATGGCACAGATAATTTTTTATATTCAATTGGTTTATTGGATAGGTACCTATTTAATTTGTGAAATGTCATGATGATAGAGATTTTTCTTCATTATGATTACATTAGATCTAGTTTCATAAACATATAGCAATAGTTATTTATTTATCGTGTCGAAACCCAGAAAAAACAAATCAAACAAACAAATCGTTGGTAAATTTACCAACAATTTGATTGCGAAAAGTTAATATTATAGATTCGTATTAATGAATTGTTTGTACTTTCTCTGGTCCTAATCTGATAGTTGTGAAGTTCTTTAGTACTTTTCTCAGTGTAGGGATAGCGGTTACAATTAACTGTATATTACAAACATGCTAACTGTTCTCTCCTTGCTTATTAAAGTTAAGACTAATGCTAGAAATGAATTGTCAAACCACAAAAAATAAAACATTGTGTTAACTGTATTTCTATATCATTTTACTTCTTAAGTTTTAAGCAACACTTTTTCATGGTTTTGACAATGTTATCTGATTTTTATCAGTAAAGTTTCTCTGTTTATTACAATACAGTTTCCAAAGTCGTAATATTGTTTTCACCTGACTTTAAGTGCATTAAAATTTTTCCTTTTAACCACAAATTGACGAAGGAGCACGCCCGTATTTCCCATATCCACTTCAAACTTTGTTGAGTAAGTCTCACTCTCACCAACAAACTTCAGTTGAAATCATTGAGTAGATGATTTTGTCTGCCGATTATGCTTTGTTTTTCGTATAATCTACCGCTTTTAAATAAATTTTAGCCTCAGAACTGAACAAAGCTTAATAATGGAGTAAATAGAATTTATGTTCGCATGGTTGTTTGTTAAGAAGTACAAATAAAATCCAAAATAGTGGTTGTAGGGTTCAATTTCTCAAAACTTTTCATTCGTGTCCATACCTGTCCATGATATACGGAGAATTTTTTCATTATATGAATTTACCTAGGTATATCTATTGAATAGTTTATTATTAGTTAATTTAAACTTATTCCCTCCTGAGAAAGGCCGGTTGTTGAGCTGGTGTTTTGTGAATAAATGACTATTTTTTTCATACATATCATATGTTTTCTACAACTTATTAAAATATTTAGTTTATGTACTTTCATCATTAATATTATTCAAATAGTTACGTTATGTTGGTGTTAGTAGTAGCCTTTGTAAATTATAATTTATATCTATCCTTGATGTTTACTCATACCTTCTCTTATTACGGTCAACACGCACATTCGTGTTTTGTGGCTAATGTATTCCTTCGGGACGTTTGAATTGTAAGGATATTTTTGTAATACAATACTACTATACACCAGCTACTCATGTATTAATGTCGTTTTTGATATTTTGCCTTGTCTGGAATACAATATTCGTTCGATTATTGAATTTTTTTTATCTGTCTAAATTATTCTTTATATCGTGATAGAAAACATATCAATAGGAGAGTTGTGTTTACAAAATGTATTTTTCAGTAGAAGTGAGAAAGGCATGCATTCGCTTATGTATTAGTTCTAAGATGCCTTACGTTATCACTTATGGTGTCCATATACATCATTCATCAGTTCCTCCATTCTCACTGTCACAATATAAAGGCATAGAAAAGATTTAAGATTTAGAAAAACTTAATGCAAACCATTGAAGTAACCATTTCTTGGCTGATTTTTATTTATAAGGTTGAATTTATTGCTACCTAATCATTTTGTTAAACAGAATTTAAAGAATGCTATGTGCTTAGATGACTCATTTGGTGTAGGATTCATCCGAATAGAGGGAATCTTTCCAAAAAGAGTCGAAGTTGTTTATTATTATTTTTTAAAATAATATATTTATTGATAATGTGATAGTTAGAATTGACAATCCTTCAGCAAAAAAAAATTTTTTTTTTTGATAACATAGGTAAATATATAAAGGTATAACAATATTTGCCGTATATCAACACGTCCTAGAATTAGTATTCCATGGAAAATATATTCTACTTTATTGCGGAACGGTGTCGGAAAAACGATACTTACTATAAAAAATCAGTTTTCATATTTTTAACATCAGAAAAAATATTATGTTTCACGTAAATCTAAAATGTTCTCCGCCGATATACTATAATATCTACTGTAATACCCTCACGTCCTTTTCCAAGTGGTGTAGGTAAAGAAAAGGGAAAGTTAGTTGGATCTGTCATTCATACTATTTTCGGTTTGTCCAAATTCATGATCTTCTTCATGCAAGTTACCCGATTTTTATTCCGTACACCTTGAAAAATTTAACCCACATATTAATTCAATTTATTCTCAAACTTATCAGAACGATACGAAACAATTAAATGTCATAATTTTTCCATTTCAATGATTGTATAGTTGTATATGAGTGTTGAAATATTTTATTTTTATGGATTATTTGTATGC
The DNA here is from genome assembly GCA_947579605.1 of Athripsodes cinereus. Classification (NCBI taxonomy): domain Eukaryota; kingdom Metazoa; phylum Arthropoda; class Insecta; order Trichoptera; family Leptoceridae; genus Athripsodes; species Athripsodes cinereus. Next base: position 14,126,606 of record OX388323.1, read on the forward strand.
GTAGACAATATACATATTATTTCGTCTGTCAAATGAAATATGGGTCAGAATGTTGCCAAAATGATCTGATATTAGAGAAGATGCAGATATTCGCGAATTATCCGATATTGCGATTTTAATAAGCTGCAACTGTCCGTTGCCGTATAACAAAATTTCCTATGATTAACAAACTCTGAAGTGTCTGGAGGTGTTCAACAAAGGGTTATATTCCCTTTTGTTTAGGAGGTGCTAAAAAAATGTCTGCTTATTATTATAATCATTTAAATTTGAACGAATACGGGGTAGTGATTTTTTAAAAATGCACTAATGAAAATTAAGTTTCGATTAATAAATAGAGTGATGTACAAAAAAACTTTTGATAATAAAATATCCTAAGTAAGGCTAACTGGTTGAGAATTTTACCGAATATCCTGTATTCGGTCAATCTTCAATTCGTGTCATCACTAAATGATATATAATTTACAATTCTTGTAGCGATTTTGACCCACCGAGTGGTGGCTAAGAGCCAAAATTTCATGAAAGGTTCTTCATAAAGAAATTTACCGCATTGAAGAAGGAATGTAAACAATAAAACCATATTTATAAAGAAATAAAAATCGTATAAACTGGAATGAACATAATTTGCTGTCTTTGTTTGCAAACAGTTAATTCAAAAATATTTGAGTGCTTATTTATCCATTCTTCTTTACTACTAACTATCGTGGGCTTTTTTCATTAAAACTTGTATTTGAATATCTTTAGTTTACATTATACTACTTATGAAAACAAAAGATTTTTAAAGCCACTGTAAAAGTACCACATAAAGTGTTTGATTATTATTGATTAAAATGAACTTTCATCAAGTACTCGCCGACAGTATAAACTACCTACTGTTAAATTTGACGACCGGTGTGGCGCGGAGGCTAACGCACTTGCCTTTGAGTCACGAGGTCCCGGGTTCGATTCCCGGCCAGCGCAAAATGAAGAATGACCTTTTTCAGATTGTCCTGGGTCTGGGTGTTACATGTATATGTGTTTAGTGCATTGTATATATATGTGTATCGTCGTGTTAGTACCCATAATACAAGATTCATATCTTAGTGTGGGTTTAGCTCGGTCTGTGTGAATTGTCTATACATGTTATGTTATGTTATGTTATTTAAGTTAATGCAAATAATACAACGTTTTATTTATACTCGTATAGAAAAGTTTTTAGGAATAATATTTATGATTAGGTACCTATTTCTTTTTAAATTATAATGTAAGACATTTTGTATACAAGTAAGTAATTTGGCTAACTCCGTTTTACAGTAGGTACACCGCTTCTTTGACAGTAAACGAGACATTTCCTAAGACAAAGCATTAGTTGTGTCGTGGGATGTTTATTATTATCGAAACAAAAGATCTTGACGTAAAAGCTTGATAGATAATCTCCATACATGTCGAAGAAATCCAGAAGATTAATTTGATATTGCAAAGGTTATATAAATTTATGTCACATATTATATGTTTTTTAACTATAAGTTTTTCATTTGTTGTGTGCCTTGTTGACCTAAATAAAAAAAGAAATGAATCCTTTATGTCGAGATTCTCTACTTTGTCAATAATATACACCATATGTTGTGGTGCATATTATAATCGAAATAGAGAGTCTTGTTAAAGTTATGATACAATTATTATATTATAACATAAATGCAATATGAAATTAATATATTGAATAAAATCAACGTGGAATGATATTATTTATCACCCTGGAGTGATATTTCCAACACAGATCTTGTCTAGTTTCATGGAAACGTAAACTTTTCTTGAAATTAACTTTAATCTACAAACTATTGCTAATCAAACAGGGGGGTTTTTAAAATCTGTCTTGATTTTATATTGGCACGGAGAGGACAACTTGCATGTTTCTTACATACAGCTGGTCTGCTGGCTACCTCACTTGTGGGATATACCGTGATGGTATAGTAGTAGTAGTAGTAGTAGTTTTTAAAATCGCTACATATGTAAGCTTTGAATTAATTTACCAATTTCATCACTAAATCTTGTTTTGAAAGCTTGGTATCTTTTTTTGTCTAAATGTCTCTTTGTGTAGTCAATTGAATAATAAAACAAAGAACTTATTTTTACAATTAATATTTGGTATTCTTGAGGTTATAGAATACGGACTTGATAATATAACCTTCTACCGATCCCTTCTTCGGGTGATTCATGGTGACACAGATAATGAATCAACCTTTATAGTGTAAACTGTGTTATAAGCTCGTCTCCAATATCCACAACTTTTGGATAAAATGTTCAAAAAATTGTGTAATATATTCAAGGAATTTAAGCAATGATACCCAAGGGTTCTGCGATTATATTTTTCACGAATGTTCGTTTATACACTTCCAAACTGGAAACTTGTATTATTATAGAAACATAATATAATATAATATGACTTGGTCGGCGTTTATGACACCCGAAGGTTTTTAAAAAGGATATTTGAATACTTTTTACATTGTAGGCATGCGCAAACTATAACCAGTGTTAATGTTAATCGGTTTCCCAATAATAATTTCAATGTTTTGAATTTACTGTAAGGTTTTATGTCAGTTTGTCACGACAAGTGCGTGAATTTTATTATTTAAGGCGAAACATTACACTATATACCTACCATACATACAATGAAGTAATAAATATTATAATTGTGTATTATTAAATTTTTAAATTAATATCATATTTGTTGAAGTAGTGTTTGTTTAATGCGTGCATCATCCCAATCCTTCTATATGGCTGTGAGTTTTAGCACCAGGGCTCAAAAGCGGAGGATACAAATCTTTGAAAAGAAGTGTCTTAGAAGGATTGAACAAAGTTTGGAAGGCGTCTGGACTCAGCATCAGGACAAAATGTCGCTTGTTCAATGCGTGCATCATCCCAATCCTTCTATATGGCTGTGAGTCTTGGCACTTAACCAAGGCTCAAGAGCGGAAGATACTAAGCTTTGAAAACAAGTGTCTTAGAAGGATTTTAGATGTCAAATGGTATGTACATGTCAATGTAATCGCCAGCCATTTGAACCGTGTGAACAAAATGACAGCTAGTCTGAAACGATAAAAACCAGTAGAAACGATATCGTCTCGAGTTGACCACCTTCCAACATTTTCGGCCGATTAAACGATTCGCGCATGCGCAGATGTGCGCGGCGTTCGTATCTATGGTAAAAACTTTATAACCTATAAATTTTATAATGTTTCCCGCTTCGTGACAGCTGTTATCTTTGTTGTTGGTTTGTTTCCTTAATTAAAAGGCGCCTTATAACATCTACTATAATATTTTCGACTAAAAATAAGCACTTCGCGATCCCCATCTCGACGCCATTTTGAAAACAGTGTCAAAATCAAAGCGCATCTGACAGATCGTTTCTAAATCGGTGGGCTGTGTGAACAGGTGTGACGATCAATGGGCGTACGGCGAATTTTGTTTTTTCGCCTGGCATTATATTTTGAAAATCGCCTGGCGATATTCGCCAAATGTGAACACCCCATTAAACTCATTATCTAATCATGTCGCGTAATTATCACATACCTAGTTAATGCCAAAAACATCGAAAATATTTAGAATTTATTATAGATTTTTTGTATGAAGATTGTTGATGGTTACTTGTACATAATTATCATACCTACTCATTCGTTAGTCAGCAATCTCTTCACTGCTGGATAAAGACCTCTTCAAACTCTTCCAAACTTCACCATCATGTACCCTCGGCACATCCCGCGACTTATTTAATGTTGTCAGCCCAACTCTTAGTGCTATACATACTCATAAATAAATAAATAAACTCTTGCATGCATTTTTATTAAATAGGTTATAATTAATATACACATAAAATCAGAAACAATACTTCACTAATGTGTATACATTTATGTTGCAGCAGCCTCACTATGTTGCCTTTTGTTAAAAAAATAACATGTAATGAATAAAGGATTATCGAACAACTAACAAAATGAAATAATTGAATGAATGATAAATATCAGACAAATTATCGATAAAATATTATATAATCGCGTTGTATGGACGTAAACTGTTGTTTCTCTTAAAACACGTGACACAAGCACGTGATCTAAAATTAAAAATAGTGAGGTTTACGTTTTCATACATTTACATAATACATAACGCCATCTTGACGTAGTCGACTTTGCGGTACACGAGCCTCAAAAACGTAGCTTCACACGTAGTCAGTGAAGTGAAAAAAACTTGGATGTAGGAAATCGTTAGCAATATAAATAAAACTGTATTATTTAAAAAAAAATAATCATCACAATTCAATAATCTCAGAACGATTTGCGTATTTTCAAAATGTGTGAGTCTTCCGAGCTTTTGTAGATGAAAAAGCAGTGATTTTTTTGCCACAATCATTAGAGATTCTCAAAACATGACCCAACCATCATCATTTTTTTACTTTTATATAAATATATTATTATTATAGATATCAAGCAGGCAGTAAAGCTGATATGCTTGAATGAGTCCACGATGTCACTGCAATCTGTTGAGTCCATTTTTAAAAGAATTTACACTCCCAGCAACAACCAAATCGGTTGTCGTGTATTAATCAAAATTGTGTACATAAATTGGTTAAATAAATAAATATATACCATACTAAATGATTGTTTGTAAACTTTGTTAGTTTATAACTGTGCAATTTATTTACGTTATGTGTCAAAACTGTTTGTTTTTAAAATCTAATATGTAAAATTCTCGTGTCACGGTGTTTGTTATCATACTCCTCCGAAACGGCTTAACCTATTTTGATGAAATTTTGTGTGCTTATTGGGTAGGTCTGAGAATTGCCAACATCTATTTTTCATCCCCCTTAAAGAAGGGTGGTCTACCCCGATTTTTTTTTGATAAATTATTTTATTTATTTCAATTTTATTTTATTTTATTTTTTATGGTGAGGCTATAAAAAAATACATACAGCCCTAAATTTTCGCATTTCTATCATAAATTCCTATTTTTTAATAGTGACATCAAAAATTCAATCATTTTCAACTCCGGTCGATATAAATATAATGTATGTATGTAGGTATATTTCAAAACAACGTTTGCTAAATATAAAATAAAACGACTCAAGCCCACCATCATTTCTCAAAGTTCCAATTTGCCCAGAAACTCCAAATATTCACAGTATGACACTGCAAAACGAGTCATATATATGGAGGAGAAAACCTGAGAAAAAGAGATTGGCTAGAGTATAGTGTCAGATATAATATTATGCTTACAATGCTAGTAGAAATAATAAATCTATCCACAGTCATCTGATATAATAAAGCTTGTGACGGGTATTTTTATACAAAAGAAAAAGCGCGATGGAGCAAAACATTAAGAAAGCATTCACTGTAATTTATTTCAAGTATATACTTTCGTAGCTGGATATTCAGTAGGTACCTACTATTACGTATGTATGAAGAAGATCCTTATCGCTTCAAACCGTTTCATTATGGAGGAAATGGTGATATAATAAAGCGGTGAATAGTCGAGCAATCAGTCGATAATGGCGTTTTTAGTGTTTTTACTATTTCAGTCTGGTAATAATAGTAATAAAAATATCTAACGATAGATGGCGCAGTTTATGCGAAATATATCGCTGAATATTATTGTGTTCCGACGGTAGGTAAGTATTCCAACTGATTGCAACAATGTGGAAATGTTTTTTAAAAATATATTATTTTTTTTATTTTTGATATCTGTTGTTGCCACAAGTCCTGAAAAAGGAAATTAATTGTGAAATGCGTGATGATGTCAAAACAAAATTCACAATAACAACAAAAAATATTATATTCATAGTACTTCCAGATTCCTTAGGTAGACAAATTTTATAAAAACCAATTTTTATAAATGTTTCTGCATAATATGTATATTCAAAATCTTGTTGAAGTAATAACATACACAGAAATAATATTATCCATATACCAACATATTATATTATGTAATGTTACACAAATAAAAAAAAACACATTCGCTTCCCAATATCGATTTTATAAATTAACATATAAAATTCCATCAGAAGATCCTATTAATACTTTCTTTCCAGGGATTCCCACAAAATAATTTATTTTTTGCCCAACGCCTCAAGGCGTAACCTTACTGTATTTAATAAAATACGTCTCAGTTTAATCCAGAATCACGTTTTTAAATAAAATATACTTATCTGAATTTCCATAATATTTTTATGTTTGCATATTATATAATATTTATGATTTTTTTTTTGTAAAACATTCTTACAAACTGGACAACCGATGTGACTCGGAGGTATCGTTTTGATCTCTGAGTTGAGCGATTCCAGAGGCCTGAGTCAAAAACACACTATCGCGTCACGTTCCCGCTCCGCTAGCGTTCGGGTGCAGACGATGGTGCGCCAAAGTGTTAATTTTCGTAACTATTGTGTATCTTAGCAACGAAATTGACACTTGCTTGCAACATCGTCTGCACCCGAACGCTAGCGGAGCGGGAACGTGAGACGAAAGTGTGTTGTTGACTCAGGCCTCTGGTTCGGTTTCCAGTCAATGCAAAACAAAAAATGAATTATCTTTAATAATTTGACATGGTCTATCTATGAGTTGCTTGTATATTTTTGGTGCATGTTTATTCTCGCAAACTTGTGTAAATAAAATAAAATTTATTGTATAACTTAATATATTGTACTAGGTTTACAGATATCTAACCTTCTTCCCATAGTAGTTTGTGATTAGAAACTTATTGTACCGCTTAAAACCGCACGGTTCCGTCGATCAGGCCGCGTAACCACGACCTCTCCTTTGAAATGTATTAAATCACTATTTAATTATGGCGTAAACAGCTCGTCAATGTTGTGCGCCATATTTTCAAAAATTCTAGTGAAACGCCACAAAGCTATTTAGAAAAATAATTAATAAGTAATCTATCACTATGAATAACAAATCGTGAAATTTATTCTCTATTTAAAGAAAACACTGAAAAATGGAGTAAAATATTTTGATGATCTCATCGGGTTGAATGATAATTTTTCAAGTGTAGAATATTAAATGCAGGTTTTTACTGTAAAATATAGGTTTTCGTAAAGTATGACGAACAAGTCATCCATAATCTTTGATAAAACGTTGAGATATGTCCTGAAGTCATATTTTTTAATACACATGTTTGGTACGACCTACATGTTCATAACATGTGGTTAGTGAAATTTAAGCAATTTTTAAAAATATTAAATTATGATTTATAAAATAATAAAATCATTAAAAATAAGATCATTTGCATTTGTATGTCGAAAAGACCAGAATGCCACCTTTATTTCTAAAATTAATTTTGATGCATGGTCTTGGATGGTAGCTGACTTTTGTAAATTTTTTTCTTTTATCTATAGGTATCGTATGTTTATATTGTGAAATTAAGTAAGCACACATATCATCGTTTAGTTCAGCCCTTACTCAGAATTTGGGTTGTATTTATTATTTATATTCTAATGAATCAATCAGAGCGATAAAGCTAGATAAAAAATAATTGATGTACATACAATTAATTAATAAAGTAATAATAATGAAATTCTATATTAAACATGTAAAACATATCAAATTTACATTATATTATTATTATAATTATAAAAAGAGTAATTATATACATACGAGGCGAGCTTTTTGTTACGTGGCAATTTTTCCTATTTGACTAAATTAACATATAAGTTGTAAATATCCAAAAATCACATCGGACATTTTTGTATTTTATTTATGACTAAATAAACAAAAATCAGATTTATTGACTTCCATACTGCATATTTGATGCTTAAAAGAAATTTATGAAATTTCCGACTGATAGAGCAATGTTTCTAATTCATCAAACAACGCTAACTGTGCCAGCTATGCTAAATATGATAAATAATGGCACAGTGCCATATTTTGTTTTGTAATCCTTACACAAATGTTTTAGTATATATACCCCCTAAAACAAGCATTTTACGGTATATACTAAATGGGAAATGAAAATTCAATCATGTTTACTTCCCTAGACTCTTCTTTACCAGTATCTCAAGTAATTAAACAGAGAAGACCAACCTTTTATCTGTGGTAGATATGTTTCTTTTATAAAATCGTCCATTTACGATTCTTCACTATTTCTTGAACAACTAGTACGATAGTATGAATTTCTCGATTAAAATAAAAATTAATAAATCATAATATTATTAAATTATGAGGATATATTATTATGTATGTAGATGTATATGTATGTACATATGTGTTATAGAACTAAAATATTTATGCGGAGATTGTAATATATCGTTTGTCATGATCTGACAGAGAACAAATGCCCCATTTAATATGTTGTTCACGAGAGCAATGGGTTGAACCTCACCTAAATTTATCGACATTTTCTATTGGGAAATAATTTATTAAGGAAACAAAATGCGAATGTTTCTTTCTCTCAACAAAATACAATACATATCATTAATGTATAAATAAATTTAAAATAAATATTTTTGTTCCTTCCTTTATTTATATTTAATTTTTTTAACATATGTACCTACCTATTATTATTTTGAGAACACAATCACATATAGTTAACACTTAACAAAAAATGCATAATATTAAGCAAACCAATTATAATTTCCTAAAAGTTAATAATTAGAAAAAATAATTACACAAAATAAAAAGACATATTTATGTTACAAGTAAGTGAAAGTTTTTAAAAAGTAAATGAAAGAAATAATTAATTATTAAAAATAGCTAAAAACGCCAAGAACCTTTTACATGATAATTCTCGAATCAATATAACATAAACATAAAAGAAATTCCAATAACAATTATTTATTTATTTATTTTATTCTTCACTGTACATTGTTAACAATAATACAAATTAACATAGAAAATATCATTTATACAATTCAATGTACAGAGGGCGAGTTTATCGCTAAAATGCGATGTCTTCCAACTAACCCGGTTATTAAAATCAAAAAACAAAACAAAAAAAAACAAACATAAATATACATACATCCACATACATATCTACAGTAATATTATAAAAAAAAATACAACAATCAACTCAAACATGGACATTAATATTAAAAAGATAAACATTCGTAACAAACAAGTTAATACCTATGTAATAAAACAAAATCAAAAAAACTGAAAGTAACGATACTATAAATAATAAAAAATAATGTAATAAATGAAGCTGTATTAAGTAAACATGATATATCATGTCGCTGCATAAGAGAGTGGCAGCGACGTCTAATATTCGGAATCGAAAAGTGAAATAAGTTTTTTTTTTCTTATAATTTATTAACAGCATTCCACCCAATATATGAGTGATTTAGCACAGAAGTAAGTATTAACAATACAGAATTTCAATTTCATATTAAGAATATGTCTTCAAAATATATGTTTGAGTCGACAATATTGAGGTAGAATAAAGCATTTTATATAAAATTTCCTTCCTTGTGTAGATGTTAAGGGGCGTTCACATTTGTTTACTTTCACTCTGGATGATCCTCCAAAATGAATAGGTGTGAACAGGCGTTTCATTAATAGTGATCGCTAGCGATTATGTAAGAAAGCGGTTACTACGCGACATAATTTTGATGGAAGATCCTTTCACTGAAACGACCATTTACAAGTAATTTATCTTAAGTGCTATTTTTCTCTTCTTTTTATTTAATTATTGTTTGACTAAAATACGTCATAAAACATGACTGTAAGTATTGACACGGTAGTGAAAGCATTGGATGAACAAGTATGAACATACATACGTGTTCATTTTCGATGAACAGGTTTGACCCAGACACTCTGGATGATCATCCGAAGTGAAGTAATATGAATGCTACTTTAGGCTAAAAATAAAAGTAAAAATATATCTTATATATTGACGGAGATATGAAGCATATTATGAGACCATGTTATCAGATTTATATGAAATTTAACAAATATTGTTCAGCATGTTTTCTTCAAGCTAAGTATTTATATTTTGATTTGTTGAAAATATATCAATATGGAGAAATTTGTATTTCCATAAAACCATTACGATTTGCTCACAATAAAAATTAGACTACCATGCAAAAATATATGACCAATATGGATTGGGATTTGTTCCGTGATTTGTTTTGTGTTTTATGTGGGATGATATACGTGTGTTAGTATGTGGTGTGGGATTTGTGATGTGTGTGGTTGAGGGATATGTTGTTTTTTCTTGTTTTGTATGGAGAAATGGTTTGTTTGTGTGTTGTTTCATGTATGGACGGTTTACAGCAGTGTTTTCTTGTGATGAATGTGATTGTGTAAATATAGGAGATGAATTCTTTTTGTAATTGTGTATATGTTTCTATATGATTGATATGTTTGTGAGATGTTTGCCCTAGTACAGCATATACCTAGTTGGGCAGCATCAATAAAAGTATGAATGTAATTTGTAATTTATAAGTCAAATAAAATAAATAAATTAAAAAAAAATATTTTAATACAAATTTAACCAAAAATATTTGAACACTGTTATTAGTTTCAAGATGATTTCCTCTATATAAATTTTATAATGTTTCCCGCTTCGTGACAGCTGTTATCTTTGTTGTTGGTTTGTTTCCTTAATTAAAAGGCGCCTTATAACATCTACAATAATATTTTCGACTAAAAATAAGCACTTCGCGATCCCCATCTCGACGCCATTTTGAAAACAGTGTCAAAATCAAAGCGCATCTGACAGATCGTTTCTAAATCGGTGGGCTGTGTGAACAGGTGTGACGATCAATGGGCGTACGGCGAATTTTGTTTTTTCGCCTGGCATTATATTTTGAAAATCGCCTGGCGATATTCGCCAAATGTGAACACCCCATTAAACTCATTATCTAATCATGTCGCGTAATTATCACATACCTAGTTAATGCCAAAAACATCGAAAATATTTAGAATTTATTATAGATTTTTTGTATGAAGATTGTTGATGGTTACTTGTACATAATTATCATACCTACTCATTCGTTAGTCAGCAATCTCTTCACTGCTGGATAAAGACCTCTTCAAACTCTTCCAAACTTCACCATCATGTACCCTCGGCACATCCCGCGACTAATTTAATGTTGTCAGCCCAACTCTTAGTGCTATACATACTCATAAATAAATAAATAAACTCTTGCATGCATTTTTATTAAATAGGTAATAATTAATATACACATAAAATCAGAAACAATACTTCACTAATGTGTACCTATACATTTATGTTGCAGCAGCCTCCCTATGTTGCCTTTTGTTAAAAAAATAACATGTAATGAATAAAGGATTATCGAACAACTAACAAAATGAAATAATTGAATGAATGATTAATATCAGACAAATTATCGATAAAATATTATATAATCGCGTTGTATGGACGTAAACTGTTGTTTCTCTTAAAACACGTGACACAAGCACGTGATCTAAAATTAAAAATAGTGAGGTTTACGTTTTCATACATTTACATAATACATAACGCCATCTTGACGTAGTCGACTTTGCGGTACACGAGCCTCAAAAACGTAGCTTCACACGTAGTCAGTGAAGTGAAAAAAACTTGGATGTAGGAAATCGTTAGCAATATAAATAAAACTGTATTATTTAAAAAAAAAATAATCATCACAATTCAATAATCTCAGAACGATTTGCGTATTTTCAAAATGTGTGAGTCTTCCGAGCTTTTGTAGATGAAAAAGCAGTGATTTTTTTGCCACAATCATTAGAGATTCTCAAAACATGACCCAACCATCATCATTTTTTTACTTTTATATAAATATATTATTATTATAGATATCAAGCAGGCAGTAAAGCTGATATGCTTGAATGAGTCCACGATGTCACTGCAATCTGTTGAGTCCATTTTTAAAAGAATTTACACTCCCAGCAACAACCAAATCGGTTGTCGTGTATTAATCAAAATTGTGTACATAAATTGGTTAAATAAATAAATATGTACCATACTAAATGATTGTTTTTAAACTTTGTTAGTTTATAACTGTGCAATTTATTTACGTTATGTGTCAAAACTGTTTGTTTTTAAAATCTAATATGTAAAATTCTCGTGTCACGGTGTTTGTTATCATACTCCTCCGAAACGGCTTAACCTATTTTGATGATATTTTGTGTGCTTATTGGGTAGGTCTGAGAATTGCCAACATCTATTTTTCATCCCCCTTAAAGAAGGGTGGTCTACCCCGATTTTTTTTTGATAAATTATTTTATTTATTTCAATTTTATTTTATTTTATTTTTTTATGGTGAGGCTATAAAAAATACATACAGCCCTAAATTTTCGCATTTCTATCATAAATTCCTATTTTTTAATAGTGACATCAAAAATTCAATCATTTTCAACTCCGGTCGATATAAATATAATGTATGTATGTAGGTATATTTCAAAACAACGTTTGCTAAATATAAAATAAAACGACTCAAGCCCACCATCATTTCTCAAAGTTCCAATTTGCCCAGAAACTCCAAATATTCACAGTATGACACTGCAAAACGAGTCATATATATGGAGGAGAAAACCTGAGAAAAAGAGATTGGCTAGAGTATAGTGTCAGATATAATATTATGCTTACAATGCTAGTAGAAATAATAAATCTATCCACAGTCATCTGATATAATAAAGCTTGTGACGGGTATTTTTATACAAAAGAAAAAGCGCGATGGAGCAAAACATTAAGAAAGCATTCACTGTAATTTATTTCAAGTATATACTTTCGTAGCTGGATATTCAGTAGGTACCTACTATTACGTATGTATGAAGAAGATCCTTATCGCTTCAAACCGTTTCATTATGGAGGAAATGGTGATATAATAAAGCGGTGAATAGTCGAGCAATCAGTCGATAATGGCGTTTTTAGTGTTTTTACTATTTCAGTCTGGTAATAATAGTAATAAAAATATCTAACGATAGATGGCGCAGTTTATGCGAAATATATCGCTGAATATTATTGTGTTCCGACGGTAGGTAAGTATTCCAACTGATTGCAACAATGTGGAAATGTTTTTTAAAAATATATTATTTTTTTATTTTTGATATCTGTTGTTGCCACAAGTCCTGAAAAAGGAAATTAATTGTGAAATGCGTGATGATGTCAAAACAAAATTCACAATAACAACAAAAAATATTATATTCATAGTACTTCCAGATTCCTTAGGTAGACAAATTTTATAAAAACCAATTTTTATAAATGTTTCTGCATAATATGTATATTCAAAATCTTGTTGAAGTAATAACATACACAGAAATAATATTATCCATATACCAACATATTATATTATGTAATGTTACACAAATAAAAAAAAACACATTCGCTTCCCAATATCGATTTTATAAATTAACATATAAAATTCCATCAGAAGATCCTATTAATACTTTCTTTCCAGGGATTCCCACAAAATAATTTATTTTTTGCCCAACGCCTCAAGGCGTAACCTTACTGTATTTAATAAAATACGTCTCAGTTTAATCCAGAATCACGTTTTTAAATAAAATATACTTATCTGAATTTCCATAATATTTTTATTTTTTATTTTTTTTTTATTTTTTATTTTTTTTTTTCACAATATTTAGAATCAAACAGTCGTTACAAAATATGTTGACAATTAATACATTTAACATGTAGACCAGCGAAGATTCCACTCTTACCAGAAATGTATGTCTTGAGGAAAAAAAAGTAAAAGTTAAAATTCTCTAAAAAAAGTCAAAGTTAATTTAAATTTTAAAACAACGATAATACAATACTTAAAACAATACAAAAACATAAATATAAAAGCAAAAAATCCTAAAATACTAGAAATCAGTCCTTCAGTCACATTAGTCCTTAGATAGAAAGTAAAGTTAAAATCTTCTGAAAAAGTCAAAGTAAATCCAAAAATATAAAATCCAAAATCCCAAAATACCAGAAATCAAAACAAAACAAATAAACAAAATCACCCATCCAGTATGAGCTACAAAGCCCAATCAAATACACAGCCAATATCCAATGTCCCAAGGATGCTATGATTTAGAGAGCCATGCATTCAAGCAAGCTCATCCATCCACCCCCCGCCCAAATGTAAGTGATCCAATGCTGCCAAAGAGTGAGAGACCGAGATCAATCCACGGGGACCGCTGATGACAACAAGGCCCCGGACACTCCCGCTCTAAAGTCTTGCTTATTCATGACGAGTATGTCAAGGCTTTGAAAGAATGAATCATAAACAGAACAAGAGCGTCTCAAAAAAGAATTCTGCACATAGTTGGTGGTACACAGTGGAAATCTGAACAAATGATGGAACCGCGTGCTTCGCGTCGGACAATTAAATGGTATACTCTGTACTAGACCAATCGAATCGACCTCGTTATTCAGCAACTTATACAGATACATCATATCACCTACAGTTCTACGATTTTCAAGGGTCGAAATATGATAAAAACGTGTAGCAGTTTTATAATCATCGAAGTGATTCTGAGTCAGAAAACCTAGATGCTTTATGAATTTTCCCTGCAATTTCTCAATACGTTCAATGTGTGTAACATACTGGGGGCTCCAGACGACTGAACAAAACTCCAACTGGCTTCTCACAAACGCATAATACAGTATCCTAAAAGTAAATGGCGATTTAAATGGTTTACTCACCCTGATCACGAAACCAAGCATTCTATAGGCCTTATCGAGCACAGCATCGACATGGTCTTTAAAGAGTAACTTCCTGTCCATAATCACTCCCAAGTCCCTAACCGCAGTTTCCCTTCGAAGTAACTGACCCTCAATCCGATAGTCGTAAATAATGGGCCGAGCACTCCTAGTAAACGATATTGAGCAACACTTTGAAACATTTAAGTATAGTTGGTTACTCCTGCAGTATTCCGAGAGTCTGACCAAGTCAAGTTGAAGCAATTCACAGTCATACGGACCAGTTATACTTCTAAATATCTTGGTATCATCGGCAAAAAGGAGAAACTTAGAGTTCTGGAAACAAAAACCAATATCATTGATGTACAATAAAAATAAAAGCGGACCAAGATGGGAGCCCTGAGGCACACCAGATTGGCAAAATCTGAAACTGGAGACCACTCCACTAATCGCAACAGCCTGTGAACGTCTTTCTAAGTAAGATGAGAGCCATCTCAGAAGGTCACCGTGCACACCATAAGCTTCCAGCTTGTGCAAGAGAATCTTATGATTAATCTTGTCAAACGCCTTTGAATATGTTTGTTTATATTTATATTTATGTATATATATTAATATTTATGTTTGCATATTATATAATATTTATGTTTTTTTTTTGTAAAACATTCTTACAAACTGGACAACCGATGTGACTCGGAGGTATCGTTTTGATCTCTGAGTTGAGCGATTCCAGAGGCCTGAGTCAAAAACACACTATCGCGTCACGTTCCCGCTCCGCTAGCGTTCGGGTGCAGACGATGGTGCGCCAAAGTGTTAATTTTCGTAACTATTGTGTATCTTAGCAACGAAATTGACACTTGCTTGCAACATCGTCTGCACCCGAACGCTAGCGGAGCGGGAACGTGAGACGAAAGTGTGTTGTTGACTCAGGCCTCTGGTTCGGTTTCCAGTCAATGCAAAACAAAAAATGAATTATCTTTAATAATTTGACATGGTCTATCTATGAGTTGCTTGTATATTTTTGGTGCATGTTTATTCTCGCAAACTTGTGTAAATAAAATAAAATTTATTGTATAACTTAATATATTGTACTAGGTTTACAGATATCTAACCTTCTTCCCATAGTAGTTTGTGATTAGAAACTTATTGTACCGCTTAAAACCGCACGGTTCCGTCGATCAGGCCGCGTAACCACGACCTCTCCTTTGAAATGTATTAAATCACTATTTAATTATGGCGTAAACAGCTCGTCAATGTTGTGCGCCATATTTTCAAAAATTCTAGTGAAACGCCACAAAGCTATTTAGAAAAATAATTAATAAGTAATCTATCACTATGAATAACAAATCGTGAAATTTATTCTCTATTTAAAGAAAACACTGAAAAATGGAGTAAAATATTTTGATGATCTCATCGGGTTGAATGATAATTTT
Organism: Athripsodes cinereus; assembly: GCA_947579605.1. Lineage (NCBI taxonomy): Eukaryota > Metazoa > Arthropoda > Insecta > Trichoptera > Leptoceridae > Athripsodes > Athripsodes cinereus. Next base: position 14,142,625 of record OX388323.1, read on the forward strand.
TCAAGTGTAGAATATTAAATGCAGGTTTTTACTGTAAAATATAGGTTTTCGTAAAGTATGACGAACAAGTCATCCATAATCTTTGATAAAACGTTGAGATATGTCCTGAAGTCATATTTTTTAATACACATGTTTGGTACGACCTACATGTTCATAACATGTGGTTAGTGAAATTTAAGCAATTTTTAAAAATATTAAATAATGATTTATAAAATAATAAAATCATTAAAAATAAGATCATTTGCATTTGTACGTCGAAAAGACCAGAATGCCACCTTTATTTCTAAAATTAATTTTGATGCATGGTCTTGGATGGTAGCTGACTTTTGTAAAATTTTCTCTTTTATCTATAGGTATCGTATATTTATATTGTGAAATAAAGTAAGCACACATATCATCGTTTAGTTCAGCCCTTACTCAGAATTTGGGTTGTATTTATTATTTATATTCTAATGAATCAATCAGAGCGGTAAAGCTAGATAAAAAATAATTGATGTACATACAATTAATTAATAAAGTAATAATAATGAAATTCTATATTAAACATGTAAAACATATCAAATTTACATTATATTATTATTATAATTATAAAAAGAGTAATTATATACATACGAGGCGAGCTTTTTGTTACGTGGCATTTTTTCCTATTTGACTAAATTAACATATAAGTTGTAAATATCCAAAAATCACATCGGACATTTTTGTATTTTATTTATGACTAAATAAACAAAAATCAGATTTATTGACTTCCATACTGCATATTTGATTCTTAAAAGAAATTTATGAAATTTCCGACTGATAGAGCAATGTTTCTAATTCATCAAACAACGCTAACTGTGCCAGCTATGCTAAATATGATAAATAATGGCACAGTGCCATATTTTGTTTTGTAATCCTTACACAAATGTTTTAGTATATATACCCCCTAAAACAAGCATTTTACGGTATATACTAAATGGGAAATGAAAATTCAATCATGTATACTTCCCTAGACTAGACTCTTCTTTACCAGTATCTCAAGTAATTAAACAGAGAAGACCAACCTTTTATCTGTGGTAAATATGTTTCTTTTATAAAATCGTCCATTTACGATTCTTCACTATTTCTTGAACAACTAGTACGATAGTATGAATTTCTCGATTAAAATAAAAATTAATAAATCATAATATTATTAAATTATGAGGATATATTATTATGTATGTAGATGTATATGTATGTACATATGTGTTATAGAACTAAAATATTTATGCGGAGATTGTAATATATCGTTTGTCATGATCTGACAGAGAACAAATGCCCCATTTAATATGTTGTTCACGAGAGCAATGGGTTGAACCTCACCTAAATTTATCGACATTTTCTATTGGGAAATAATTTATTAAGGAAACAAAATGCGAATGTTTCTTTCTCTCAACAAAATACAATACATATCATTAATGTATAAATAAATTTAAAATAAATATTTTTGTTCCTTCCTTTATTTATATTTAATTTTTTTAACATATGTACCTACCTATTATTATTTTGAGAACACAATCACATATAGTTAACACTTAACAAAAAATGCATAATATTAAGCAAACCAATTATAATTTCCTAAAAGTTAATAATTAGAAAAAATAATTACACAAAATAAAAAGACATATTTATGTTACAAGTAAGTGAAAGTTTTTAAAAAGTAAATGAAAGAAATAATTAATTATTAAAAATAGCTAAAAACGCCAAGAACCTTTTACATGATAATTCTCGAATCAATATAACATAAACATAAAAGAAATTCCAATAACAATTATTTATTTATTTATTTTATTCTTCACTGTACATTGTTAACAATAATACAAATTAACATAGAAAATATCATTTATACAATTCAATGTACAGAGGGCGAGTTTATCGCTAAAATGCGATGTCTTCCAACTAACCCGGTTATTAAAATCAAAAAACAAAACAAAAAAAAACAAACATAAATATACATACATCCACATACATATCTACAGTAATATTATAAAAAAAAATACAACAATCAACTCAAACATGGACATTAATATTAAAAAGATAAACATTCGTAACAAACAAGTTAATACCTATGTAATAAAACAAAATCAAAAAACTGAAAGTAACGATACTATAAATAATAAAAAATAATGTAATAAATGAAGCTGTATTAAGTAAACATGATATATCATGTCGCTGCATAAGAGAGTGGCAGCGACGTCTAATATTCGGAATCGAAAAGTGAAATAAGTTTTTTTTTTCTTATAATTTATTAACAGCATTCCACCCAATATATGAGTGATTTAGCACAGAAGTAAGTATTAACAATACAGAATTTCAATTTCATATTAAGAATATGTCTTCAAAATATATGTTTGAGTCGACAATATTGAGGTAGAATAAAGCATTTTATATAAAATTTCCTTCCTTGTGTAGATGTTAAGGGGCGTTCACATTTGTTTACTTTCACTCTGGATGATCCTCCAAAATGAATAGGTGTGAACAGGCGTTTCATTAATAGTGATCGCTAGCGATTATGTAAGAAAGCGGTTACTACGCGACATAATTTTGATGGAAGATCCTTTCACTGAAACGACCATTTACAAGTAATTTATCTTAAGTGCTATTTTTCTCTTCTTTTTATTTAATTATTGTTTGACTAAAATACGTCATAAAACATGACTGTAAGTATTGACACGGTAGTGAAAGCATTGGATGAACAAGTATGAACATACATACGTGTTCATTTTCGATGAACAGGTTTGACCCAGACACTCTGGATGATCATCCGAAGTGAAGTAATATGAATGCTACTTTAGGCTAAAAATAAAAGTAAAAATATATCTTATATATTGACGGAGATATTGAAGCATATTATGTATATGAGACCATGTTATCAGATTTATATGAAATTTAAAAAATATTGTTCAGCATGTTTTCTTCAAGCTTAGTAGGTATTTATATTTTGATTTGTTGAAAATATATCAATATGGAGAAATTTGTATTTCCATAAAACCATTACGATTTGCTCACAATAAAAATTAGACTACCATGCAAAAATATATGACCAATATGGATTGGGATTTGTTCCGTGATTTGTTTTGTGTTTTATGTGGGATGATATACGTGTGTTAGTATGTGGTGTGGGATTTGTGATGTGTGTGGTTGAGGGATATGTTGTTTTTTCTTGTTTTGTATGGAGAAATGGTTTGTTTGTGTGTTGTTTCATGTATGGACGGTTTACAGCAGTGTTTTCTTGTGATGAATGTGATTGTGTAAATATAGGAGATGAATTCTTTTTGTAATTGTGTATATGTTTCTATATGATTGATATGTTTGTGAGATGTTTGCCCTAGTACAGGATATACCTAGTTGGGCAGCATCAATAAAAGTATGCATGTAATTTGTAATTTATAAGTCAAATAAAATAAATAAATTAAAAAAATATATTTTAATACAAATTTAACCAAAAATATTTGAACACTGTTATTAGTTTCAAGATGATTTCCTCGAAAACAAGTCATTTCTTAGGATAGTACTTTTAAATACCTAGCAAATATAGGTAAGATACCAAAAACTGAGTGGAGCTCTAGTGTATAATATAGTGCTTCAGTTTATTATGAAGTTCATAAAAGTACTGGTAAAGAATTATAAATGGACTATTTTGTAAAATATTACATCTAAGTTTGTAAAAAAAACATTATGGAATCTCCAGCAATGAATAAATCACCTACATTATTCAATCTATTCCAATGTTTTGTTAAAAGCAGATATTCGTAAAATATCACGTTAACAGATTTAATATCTTAAATTCAGCAATGAGGTTTGATACTTACTATGATTGCAATGATTTGCTTGGCACGGATATGCCTTATTGTACATATTCTTGCATGCAGTCAGATTACTGATAACCCACTTGTGGGTTATAAAACGATGGTGTAGATATTTCGCGTACATTTTAATATCTGATTTTTGGCACGAAGACGACAACTTGGATTTTAATTATATATGGTTAGTCTGCTGGTTACCCCATTTGCAGAATATATTGTCATAAACGTAGTTTTTTTATGTGATATATCCGGGTTTTCGTTATAAACCCACATACAACCTTATAGACCTTTCACAGTAAGCTAAAGGCTTGTGTCATGAAAAGGGAGTTTGCCGGGATCTGGTATCAAACTACACACCTAATGTACACGAGGCCGAGACTCTATCTCCAGGCCACCGTTGAACTCTAAAACGAACGAACGGAAAATTAAACCACATTAATGTCTTTGTTTGAAATGTATTTTTGTGTAAATTTGCTTGTTATCAATGTACAGTAAAGAATAAATAAATAAATAAATAAAATAAATAATATTTTTTTTATAACCACATAAAGTAAGCATTACAACTCCACATTATTATGACAAGAAAGTATTATTTGTTGAAAGTATATAACAGCTAAACCCATATAATTGAAGTTTAACACACCATAATCTGCATCAGTCAATTTTATTTGAAGTTTTTTTTAATTACAAATAATCCATTGCTCACTATTGATGGTTTGTGTGACATTGAGGTTACACTTTTACTTGAGAGTTACGAGGTCCCGGATTCTATTCTCGGCTAGAACAAACTAAAAGATGACCTTTTTCAAATTGTCCTGGTTCTGGGCGTCCCGTTTGTGTGTATATATGTGTCATCGTGATAGTAAACTTTACACGAGTTTCTTATCTTAATTTGGAATTTTCTTGACCTCTGTGCATTGTCCATACCTATTAATAAGATTCTTTCTTGACCTCTGTAGCTTGTGCAAAACCTATTCAAGTATGTTAAGGTATAAATTTATAATTTTAAATCACATATGAAAGAGGGACGCTCGAGCCGACGAAACTCTTGCGGACGGAGGAACAGTCCTTTTTTTGGCCAACTTTCATTGTGCATTCTCAGAACATTACCCAGCCAGGACCATCGTCTCTCCTGTATCACGGAGATCACAGATCTCTGTTAGGTATGGTTGAAAGTTCCTTAGTGTTTATTATTTTTTATTCTTCAACCAAACTCTCCTTCCTGAAAGCATCATCACTCTTTTCAATATACTTTGAGTCAGGGGGTCTTTAAAAATGGTATTAATAAAAAATAATTAATAACACAAGGTTGTACTTATTTATTATGCAGATCATGAAGTGTTAAAGAAAAGGGAATCTTGGTTCTCATTCTAGTTGATCCTATTATACTGATTACTAGTATAGTTTACTAGGTTGTACTCGGGAAATAAGAAGCTAATTAAAAATTGTAGAAAGCACAAATATTTTACAAAGATACGTTATAAAATGACGGAAATTACTTTTAAACTGGAAGAAAATACTGGTCGAAAATCAATCATGATTGAATTAAAAATGTATTGGTAGTATGTTTTTGCATATAAATATAGTTCTTATGGTAAGCAAACATTGGGTTTTAATGTAATTAATACATATTCTAGATATTTTACGTGAAGGTAATAATACAATATTTTGTAACCATATTGATTGTTTAATTAACGAATTGAAATAAAAATGTTCAGTTTTCACAAAATATAAAATAAATCAGATTTCTGTTTGTGTTTACCTGTGTTCGAATGGTTTGTTTATGCATTGAGACTTTGTTATTTGATATTTGATCTTTATATTGACTGTAACGTTGTTTTACTGACTAGGTTGCTGTTTTCTGATCTCCCCTATATTTGTTTCCTTCGTGGAGTTGATTTCATGAATTACCAATTAAATCAGATTTCTGTTTGTGTTTACCTGTGTTCGAATGGTTTGTTTATGCATTGAGACTTTGTTATTTGATATTTGATCTTTATATTGACTGTAACGTTGTTTTACTGACTAGGTTGCTGTTTTCTGATCTCCCCTATATTTGTTTCCTTCGTGGAGTTGATTTCATGAATTACCAATTAAATCAGAATTCTGTTTGTGTTTACCTGTGTTCGAATGGTTTGTTTATGCATTGAGACTTTGTTATTTGATATTTGATCTTTATATTGACTGTAACGTTGTTTTACTGACTAGGTTGCTGTTTTCTGATCTCCCCTATATTTGTTTCCTTCGTGGAGTTGATTTCATGAATTACCAATTAAATCAGAATTTTAGAAAATTTTGACTGTTTACAACTATAAGAGGGGTATTTTTTTCAATCTTAGCCCATTCCGGCATTTTTATAATATGATAAAATTTGTTAATTAAAAACCTTAACACTAAACTTCACATAAAATAAAAACGGTACAACATAGAACTATATTTTTTTTGTTATTTGGATATTTGTTTAATCTCCAACTCCAGGCATTTAAGTTATGGAAGGGTATGGTATTTTTTGAAATATTCTGACATGTGGAGAGCCATCAAGCATTTTTCACATTTCCATCGTGATTCACTTTTCTTTTTCATTAATGAACACTTTTTAAAAAAACCAGGACGAGTTTTGTTTGACAGGATTTGGAGAAATTTGTCTAGAGAAATGTGCCCATTGTATAGCCTGTAATCGTAAAGGGAGTGCTCCTCCAGATGCCCTTCCTTGCCTCTTGTATGGTGGTAGCGTAGTATTCTATAATATGCCTTCGCCATATGCCAACCTTTGCACATCAAACATATCTTTATGTATTGTTGAAGGGTGTTTGTGTTCACACTGTGAAAATTCATATTCAATAATTTGTAAACAATCAAAACACTGTTATATTTTCACCATATTTATTCAAACTCTAACGTTTTCGCCCACTTCAATGGACATTCTCAAGAGTACTGAGAATGCCCATTGAAGTGGGCGAAAACGTTAGAGTTTGAATAAATATGGTGAAAATATAACAGTGTTTTGATTGTTTACAAATTATATCTTTATGTAATGCATGGTATCTTTATGTAATGCATGCAGGTATTATACGAGGCCATGTTGGCCAAACAAAAAAAAAATATCCCTTTTTTAATGCATAAAATGTTTACGCAAAGGCAGACCGGCGTTTCGCCGACTTTGTGAGTCAATGGGTTAAGTATATTCAATATTTACTTGGTATATTTTTCATAACAAATTACTTTATTCATAATGTACCTACATAAAAACATACAGATACGATTATTTAAAAGATTGTTTGACGATAATAACATGTGTAAAATAATATTGTTGAAACTAATACCATCCTAACCTTGTTTCAAAGAATTTTATTATATTATCACTATCCAAACATTCTTAGAATTGTTTTCACCTCAAGAAATCTAGAAAATAAATTTAATATTTACATTCCCTTTTTAGATACTTAACACCCTGTCAAAGATAGATATTCGTAAAATATAATTTATAGGTACTGTAATACAATTACCACATGCATTATGTTATGTATTATGTGGTTCTATACCAGGTGTAGTGATGTGAGAATTTCTCCTCTGATGGTAGAGAAATTTATCTCCATAATTTTTCTTAGTGGTATTATGACCAGTAAACTTTGCAGTCAAACTCATTGATCCAAAAATTTGTGGGGCTGATTAAGGCCCAAATCAGAGGTTATTAACACTTTTTTTCCATGTACTTACCTGCAATCTTTTTTTTAACTTAAATATGGGCATGTGGGGTGTCAAACATCAAGATTATTAGTTATTAGCACTTTTTTCTATGTAGGTACCTAACATTTTTTGTTTCCGTAATTAATTGTAGCCATATTGGTGATAAATTGTCTCAACATTTGTACATTGTTATTGATTGATTGATTGAATAAAATATTTATTATTATTATACTGTTAAATAAAAATTTAAAAAATTCTCTGAAAATCCAAAAATTATTTCTTGAGAATTCTACAACACTAACCAGGTGTCGGCAAACTCCCCTTTCACGATACAAGCTTTTAGTAGCTTACTGTGAAACGTGTATAAGGTTGTATTTGGGTTTAAAACAAAAACCCAGATACATCTTTTTTTTTTTTTTTTTTAAATGTCACCTTTTATGAATATCATACTTGTATAGAGGATTCGATCCCGGCTCTTTTTCCTAACCCCGGGGCTACGGAAATATCTACTGTTAATTCTGGGATAGTCCCGATTGGAAATGAAAAGTGGTAAAAAAGTCAGTAAACCATATAAAATTCAGTTTTTCATTTATCTTTTGGAAATGAAATTAAGTTTTAAATTATTTTTCTATGCAATAAATCATAAACGGCTTAGTGAATACCATGTGCAAAACAAACTTGGTGCTCTGCATTAATCAAGTTATCTAACCTTCAGCATAACATTTGGACCATCAGTGACTATTCCCACAATATAGGTATCTAGTGAGATATCTAAGTCAGAAAGGTGTTTTTTTAAGATACGAACACAAGTTTCGGCTGTCAGTGATTCATTAATGCGAATGAGTCCCAAATTCCTGACTTATTTAAAAATTGTACAAATCCCGAAAATCCCGGGATTCGATAAATTAAATACCAAAAATTACGGGACTAAAATACGACCGAGATCTTGGGGTCTTAATTCCCGGTTCCCGGGATCGTAATTCATCATCATTGTGTCATTAAGAGAACACAACTTACTTATGTTAATTACGTGCAAATAAACGTACGCTGACTCTTCTATTTTTGGAATATTCCATGATGGTAGGTATATAATATATAAAATACAGGATTAACGGGTAAACTTCTGCTATGTGAATATTTTAAAGTTTTTATTTATTTATTTATTTATTTTTACAATATTAAAGAATCAAACAGTCAGTACATAACATGTTAACAATTAATACACTCAACATGTGGACCAGCAAAGATTCCACTCTTACCAGAAATGTCTTAGTCTTGAGAAAAAAAGCAAGGGTAATTATTAAAAAAAAAGTCAAAGTAAAGTTAAAAATAAAAATCCCAAAATACGAGAAATCAAAATAAAATCACCAATCCAGTATGAGTTACAAAGCCCGACAAAGAGTTTTATTTTCTTTTATGTTGCACAGAAGACATGGAAAAGATTCTGACGTACTTAGAAAATCAACTGCTTAAAGTGAACTAGGCAGGATATGTAACAACGTACTCCGACTTCAGGTAGACGGTAAAAATGTTTTTAAGTGGCAACCGAGAAAAGACAAGAGAAGGATTTGAAAAGTTTTTGTTTATATATACAGGGGACGTAAAAATAAGGATTAAATAAACAAACTGCAGAAAATAGTTAAAATGATAATGGAAACCTTTATCTAAAGATAGACTTAAAATGACAGGAAGAAAAAGAGAAGATGAAAAGGCAATTATCTCAAACCATTATTACTGACATAACAAAGATCAGTATAGCTTCTCAATAGTATGTAGGTACTAACTAATCAGAATTCACCTTTCATTGTTGTCATACTACATAATTGCTTTACACGGCGACACCTGAATTCCATTTACACGATCATTAAGTTCATTGTAGAGTTGAATAGAAATTCCTTAGTTTAAATGGGATCAATTATCATTATTATTTGAAAAGTAAGTGGTAAAAGTGGCGAAAACTGCTATTAATGTGTATATTTGAAAAGTGGAGGTATTTCTTCTACATTTTGAACGAATTAATCTGCTAAATATTTGAGTCCATTTGTATGTTTGTACATATTTTGAACCACTCTAGATTAATCATTCCAATTGATCACACTCACCGATAGTCAACCTATTTGAATAGGTATTAACTAGGTAGGTATGTTGTATATGATACACATTACATCTGTGAACTTCCTTTAGGATTGCATGACACAGAGTTTTTTATGTTTATGAATCGACTCAAGGCTTGGTTAAGAGTACTGTTTAAATCTAGGTAACACATGGAAATAATAGAATGGTAAGCGATTACTTACATAATACTATGCTCAATAATATTGCAAGTGTACACAATAAGCAATTATGTAAACAAGTAAAGTATCCACTCTTGCCCATTAATGAGTGAAGCATTTATATAAAGGAAATTTAAAAAAAAATCAAAAAGAAGGAAAATCACAATATACACGAATTAAGTAGATAAAAAATGAATTAACAATATTGGACACTAAAAGAACTAAGATAAAAGATAAAAACATATCTTATACCAAAAACATTAAGAACATCGGCATAATATTGTTATTCATTCGCAGTAATAATAATCCGCAAAACTTTACGATAAGAAAAACATAATTATGGGTGTTGAATCATTGAACAAAATTCTAGGTCCATTTGTTTATACGCCTAATACCTACCTTTAGTCATGTAAGCTTAGGGGTAACTCCGAAATGTTTTCTAAGTAATTTATTAAATTCAGATTTGCTGGTAAATTTATTAACATCAAAATTCAAAAATCTATTGTAATAAATACTTGTAATATTGTTTGAAAGTTTTTGAATACAGATATTTCAGGCGCAATGCTGATATTGTGAATCCGCGTTTCGAGCCTAATTCTTTGATATCCTGTACTTTTGGACTGATCATATAGAGTCTATATAATTCACTCGGTATCGGGTGCCTTGCCTCGAGGAAAAAGAAAGAAAGATATAGAGTCTATATTATAGACTTATCCGGATGTAAGTTGCTGAGAAGTGTAGATGACAATTCTGCCGCCGGACTACATACGTTTTTCCTATCAAAACAAAAATAAATATTTCTATTAATAATAAGCACTTTAAAACTAGGACATTCGATAATTTACAGAAATATTGTCACATAGGTCTTTTATGTGACAATCTTTCAGTCATACAAAGTATGTAGATAAAAATAATAGTAAAGACAAAATGGAGCTCCCATAAAGGCTGATTTACGTAGCATCGTAGCAAGTTTTAAATAGTCGTAGGTGTGCTGGGAGTAGATAAAACGGCGTTAGGTACCTCCCAGAATCGTAGAACTTGCAGAGGTAGCAAGGTGTACTGTGTAATAAAGCAAAATAATGAATAGCTTGTAATTTATTGTTCTCGAGAGAACAATACTACATAATATTCTTACTATGATATTATTTAAGTACAAATCTGTATGCCACGTCAGAGCGCAATTGTTTCATAACTTACCTATATATTAAAAGCGAACATTTTATTATAGTCGTCAATTTGCTCTTTTTGATGTCAAATTCGCTTACCATGAAATGGCGCCATAATAATAATTGTATTGTGCTAATTATGTAGTTAAATATTGTTAAAAGTAAATTGGTATAATTAGAACTTAATAGTTCAAATTAAATAAAAATGTGCACAGTAGTTAAACACAGTGGACCCAAAACATGCTAACAAATTGATGTTGACAAATATCTACGTGAGAAGCAAATGTTATAATGAACGGTCGTGCTTTAAAATGACGTCTCGTAACATAGTGTACTTTAGCTCTGATGCGCTATGCTGGTGAATGATATGTAGGCAACTTTAATATTTAGGAATACAGGCTCATAAAATTTCTTGTAAGTAATCAATGTACAGTTAAGAAAAACAGACAACAGATACAAGTTGTAATCATAATATAATAATATGAACATTTTTTTCCGTTTTGCATGTCAGAAGGACCGCTCCTGTAAGCCAAGGGTATCTTACATAATATATATTCATTTATTGTAAATAACAAACTCAGGGTCGAGTTTACAATGGTGGTTATTATATTTGACCCTAACATATATCAGTGTCCCAATTTCACATCTTTATAATACAAAATGTGTTATGTAAATTATACCTTCTGTCAGCATAATGTTTTGAGACAAGGGCTTACCGAGGATTTACTCGTGAGTCGTGAGTGAATGGGATGCTTTAGCAGATTATTTAATTGTTACTAGCTGTCAACTATGTGGGCCATTTTTAATTTCAATTTCCTCAATTCGGTACCTGTGCAAAATTTCTACAATCCCAATGTCAAATGTTCATTATATTGTAGGAATGTTTCTGAATGTCCTTTTTCTGTGAAACTATTTACATATAGTTAGCTTGATTTCCAGGGAGGAACAGTTTTCCACTTCAATGCTTATTTAACATACTTTTCTTGTACTTTCAATTTTATTTATCTTTTTTCCTACTATTTTCGAAATAATTGGTTTAACAAATAACAATGCTCTGATTCGCATCCCCTGGGTACGTCAATGCTTTGAGGGTATAAAAGATGTCGAGGGTTGTTTTAACGATATCTTCATAAAATCATTTTATATTCTGAATTGAAATAACAGGAATTTCTAATTTCGTAGCATTTTAATTTTTGAATAAATCTACATTATTAAATTTTTATTGCTATGCTAAGGAAATATTGACTAGCTTGAATATAATGTTATATAACGAATAAATTCAGCGAAAAAATGCATCAATTTATATTAGCAAATAATAAAACTAACCAATATTTTATTTAATACATCGTTTATTATTTCAATTCCATGCCTTTTTGATAAGGTTTAAATGAAAAACATTCTCGTTTATCCCATTTATTAAAGGGTTGATGGGATATGAAAAAATAGTTGGTACATCACATACTCGTACATCAATAAATTAAATTTTTGGATGTTTTGTATAGAAGTGAAAAAAAAAAATGCTTTAACTACTACCTACTATACTTTCACAGCATATTCCATATGTGCGGCTGTAGACAAACCGTACTTAGCGATCGACTACTGGCGAACTTTTCGACAATCTACCTACATGTACCTACCGTATAATTATGCGTTATTTTTGCAATTATTATCGAAAATTCGTTTTAAGTCGATCGCCAAGTGCGAGTTTGTCTAGGAGGTCAGACAGAGCACACATTACACATTAAGGGTTGCACCCTCCCTCACCCATGTATGTTGCAGGAATGTCAATTCCCATGTCATCCATACTAAACGCGTAAAAAAAAATTAAGACATTAACAGGATTTTCACAGAACACTCGAATCATCATAATTGCACTCAACACCCCTCTCGGGAGCACAGCAGGGGCCGTAAACAAACCGCACGTAGCGATCGACTACTACTGAGTCTACTGACGAACTTTTCGACAATCAACCTACAATATACCGTGTAATTATGCGTTATTGTTGCGGTTATTGTCGAAAATTCGTTTGTAGTCAATCGCCAAGTACGGTTTGTCTAGTAGGTCAGGGCAGAAACCAGCTTTCTCTATTCAGAGCGTCTCTGTGCCAATCGCGTCACCTCTTCTTACGACATTCCCTGCGATTTGATGTCATTGTCATAGGAGCGGTGTATTGTGAATGAGGGACACGAGAGAATATTTTAAATGTATAGCTCACTGTCAATATGAAAAAGAGTGGGAGACCAATTCTTATCCGGCGCTCCACGGCAAAATCTAAAATGCTAATCAAATATCATCATTTTTAATATTATATTTTAATTAATTTTGTAGTGATGGAGCATCACAGCCTGAAGCCATTGCCTCAATCAATTATTATCGACTGTGAACGTTTCGCTGGTAATTCAATTTACGCAAATGCGTTGAAAGTCGTGTCAAATATGTCGATATTTACTGACAGTTTGTTAATTATGCATACAGCCCTATTCATTGGAGAGTTACTCTTATTATATCCACACACCCAAGTCGGGGTATTTTCTTCTTTGTTGTCATGTTAGGTCCTCCAATGTTGGCAATCTCTATGGAGATCGTTTTTCTGTCCTGCGCAACCCGGAATAACTATTCCAATCATTGTATTTCTATACAGTTCTGAATGTTACGCAGTAATGACATATTTGTCATTTATCCAATACTCGTCAACTTTCTACGCTAACGTAGAAAGTTGACGAGAATATAAAATATTAAATTGTAAGGTGTCATTTTTTTCTATAAAAAGGAGAACATCTCCTCGGTGTTTTAAGGAATACTTTCAATGAAAAGGAGGACGGTCCTGTTTTCATTAAAAAGATATTTTAAAACTTGTTTAATTTTTCCAATGTGAGGATCTTATTTTGTCTCATAATATTTTAAATTTATACACCATAATGTAATTTTAAAATATAATTTTTTAAATTTATATTATGGGGTAATAATATTTTCATAAAGTCTCATAATATTTAAAATTTATACCCAGTCGTCACCGATTTGTTGAAAGTGTATATAAATTTGAAATATTTCCAGATATTTTCGGTTTTGTTAAAGAATATTTTTCGAATTCATTTTATTAATTTCTACAACTTAAAAAAAAATAAGACAAAATTTCAACGGGAGGAGGACATAACTAAACAAAGAGGCCTATTGATAACCTTATTGTATAAATCAACTGATTTCTATCACAGGAAACAAATTGAAAACTGCACTGCTTAAAGGCGCATTTATGACGGTTTTAGTAATATAAAAGAACGACAATATTAAGTGATCCATCATCAATGTCTGATCGAGTTAGTAAATTGATTAATACATGAACAAATTATTTGAAGAAAAAAGTATATGATGAAATTAACAAACGACCAATAAAAAAAATAAAAAAATCAAACAAACGAAACAATTTATTATGCTCTATTTTACTTTGTTATTTTGTTATAAGCTAAAATACTACAACTTCTACTACAACATCGGCATCGAAAGTGGGGTAGCCAGCACACATCCACATGCAAGCAATATTCTTTGTACGGCTGCGTATGCAAATATGCGTATAAGTAATTATAAAAAAATCCTCGAAACACGAGCTCTGCTCAGAGGCATTTATCTGCATTTGAGAGTATCAATATTATGTTTTTATCTATATTTATGAAAAAATGATTATCATTCCAAAATGTATATTTATTCCATAATAAAAATATTTAATTTTAAGTTTGAAATCCTCAACGCTTTAATAAATTATTTAATTAAGGAATCATCAAATTCGGAAGCAAAATAATATAGAATGATTCAATTAATAATTAACCCATGAGTGAATTTTATTTATTGGAGAGAAGTATATAGCCAACAATTAAATTAACAATTAACTTTGATTAATCAAATTTTAAATAAACAAATGGATGTTTAATGAAACGAAGATAATAAAAAGAAACCGGAAGGTATTTATGTCGTATTTATAGAAGGGAGCGTACCCATCCAATTCAAGAATTTTATGACATACCTACTTGTGCTCCAACACAAGAAAAAACGAAATATGTGATTAACACAAATTTATAATTTGGGTAACTTTTTTTATTTTTTTCATTTATTTATTTTCAATTCTCAAAGTGGACAAAGCATAATACAAACAGCAACATGGGAAATCTAGTTAACAAAAACATTTTGTCTTCCCAAAACAGCAATGAAATGCTGGCATGAGGGGAGGATGTTATTCTTAAACTTGACACATTGTGACTTATATAGGTAAATATAATACATTATAACCATGTTGCAACTTGCACTTTTCACTTAATCAACACTTTCAGTATATATAATTCACCAAAACATTTCAATTCTAAATTTCAAGCACAAAATGTCATTGCTTGTCACATAACTGTCACTGTTTGGCTTCTAGGAATGTAGTTTTTCAAATATTTTTTAAATTGATCAATCTTATTCATTCATTTCATATTATCTGCTAGTGGATTGAACAATTCAATAGCTGTATACAAAAAAAAACTTTCTCTTTCTTCAAAGATTTTATTTAATTTGTATTAAAACTTCAAAGATTAATCAACTGTTCTTCTCATTAGCTCGCTATTTCGATACAAAGTGTCATTATATATATCATCGCTGAATTGAATATAATTATTAAAGTTTTTTTAGGTAGGTAAGTGAAATAATTAGAATCGGACAACTGGAGGCCTATTCTCCAATCTCGAATGATAGATGTCGTAAGCGAGATTTTATTACTTTCGATCGATTTCTTAAAAACCCTATTCTTGAAAGTCGTAGACGACAAATGTCACACGATATCATGCGAGAATTTGTCGAGTGGTGTTTTACCACTCGAGATGAATGTCACACCAATCGACATGTCAAAAATTGATAAAAAATGGCCGCCGTGAGTCACTCAATGGTCGTTTACATTTCGCAAACGGTATAAAATAAAATAAAGTGATGCCGCATTTATAAAGTATTTTAGTTTAAATAAAAATATAACGAAAAGTTTGATATTGATTGTGACTCCTCACATAAAAGCGCCATCTTTGTGCGTCACGTGCCTCCCCACACGAAAGCGCCATCAGCGCCATCTCGTGAAAAAAGTATAAATAAATGTAATTTTTCGATGACCACATACAAAAACATACAAAAAGTGCGACGTTGCCGGTAGCTTCTCGAATGTCGACCGTTTAAATCTCGAATGACGTCAAGAATAGGGTCGTAGACTGCCATTCGACTTTTCGTGCGAGTTTTTCAATCGACATATCTCACAGGCGACATTTATCAATCGAGATTAGAGAATAGGGACCCTGGTAACGAATGTCACAGTGTCAGTCGAAGGGCGATTTACAACATTTAGGATTTACATAATAAAATGATTAATTGAATCAGAAAAATGATTGTTTAAGGTGGTACATGTTTAATGAATTTATGCCTTTTATAGTGTTACCTACTAGCTGACCCGGCAAACGTTGTTTTGCCATATACTAATATCGCTATAAAAAAGTAGGGATTGATGGTAGAAGGGCGAAAATATAGGGCTGTATGTATTTTTACTGCCTCACTAAAAAAAAATAAAAATAAAATTTTAGGGATATAAAAAATAGATGTTGCCTGATTCTCAGACCTACCCGATAAGCACGCAAAATTTCATCAAAATCGGTCCAGCCATTTCGGAGGAGTATGATACCAAACACCGTGACATGAGAATTTTATATTTTAGATTAAAAATATACAGAAAGAAGTAGATATAAGACCTATGGATTTACGTTATTACCTACTAAATATATATGTATGTAGGCACAATTGAGTTGAATGCCATTATGTTGTAAAAATAAGTTTAGATTGACGTCTAAACTTAGAAGGTAACACCTGTTCAAAGTGGATTATGCATTATTAAGTGTTTTGAAAATGCAGTGAATTACTTATTATTAATGAAATCAATTGAAATTTAAAAATGATAAATAAAATTGAATGATTCCACTCTTTTGTAAAAGTGGCTGTTGGTAAAACAACAGGTGCAAAATCAGAAACGCCTACAGTATTTTATTTTTAATGGTTAGTTGAAGGATGTTCTGCATATTTATTAAATGGATGTACGATTTTCATTGACTACACGTACACGTTACTTATTAGTTAACAGAACAGAATAGGATACTTCTTATTTACCGAGAACTTCACAGGGTAGACTACATTTCACTTAAAAAATATACTTTAACAATACGAGTATATTCCACAAGTACAGCTTCTGGTTAACTTATTATAATCACGCAAGGTATATGGACATACACCTATTCAAAAATAAAGAACATTATTCAAATACGTTCAATCAACATACAGAGGACAGAGGACGTATTTATTGCGAAGCGTAAATTCTTCCAACTGACCCAATTACCTTTTTAAAATTTTTGAAAAGCTTAAAGGACTGTCCCTTGCAGGTTCATAGTTTGTTAGCTGGTCCTTTTTGGAACATACGGTGTTGGTAAACATAGATTTCCTTTTTTTTGAATGATATCTTGTTTTAATAATTCAAGAGTTTTTGTGTTTACGCTGTGGAAATCCATTTTTAATTTTAATAAATAAAATATAAGAATATATTATTGAGCACTGTTTAATCTCCACTATGAAAATCAAAAGGAGCTAAAAATTTGAAAAATTAATTTGCTATCTTGTTTTGTTTATTAATTGAAATTTCTGGTTTTGTCCCCGCAAAATGTGACACAGATACGAAGTATTGGACAATAGGACTTATTTCAGAAGTTCTTTATTACCATTATCTCGTAAACTTTTGTATGGGATACAAAATCTGTCCAATGAATGCACGACATTCTTCACTTCCAATCTAATCGTTCCACTTGTTTCAGAGACCGTGTTTCCGAGTCATAAACAAAACGAATCAAACATAACACCTTTTTGTATGTGGTTTATACTTTAATATGAATGCTGTAGACACGCCTAATCAGTGGGTTGGCCTGATCAGATCAACATTATTATCTCTATTTTCATTTTTCATATACCTATGTTTTGTCAACCTACTGTGTGTGTCTCTATGTAATAAATGAATAAAATGAAATGAATAACACTTTATCATTCTCTGAAGAAATTTTTCATTCGAGCTGTCATCTTATTGAATTCAGCTCTAGTCATTTGCATGCTGCATTTTATTTGCATACATTTTATTTCGACACACATCCTAGTTGAGAGTTTTTGTTACATGCTAAAAAAATAATTAATCAAATAATATGACTCAGCTCTAATGAGCTTAATTTTTTTAAATTCTTAGCTCCTTTTGATTTTCAGTATTTTTACTGAAGATCCCTTTATAACGATAACCTTGTTTTCAAAGTCAGAAGTGACAAAGTCGAGTTGGCTAAACATACAAAAAGCTTGTGCCTTAAGGGTTACATAGCTTTGTTATTTTAAACCTTTTAAGTTGACGCCTGGTTGAAAATTTCAGTTTTAAGAAAGATTAATATTTTCGTATTTGTTAGTTTTATTCGTAGAACCTAAACTAAGCAAGATTTATGAGATTCTTTACAACCTTGACGTCGTTTAGTATGTCCATAGCAAATATCAGTTGCTATTTTTTTGTCTTTCTTAGAAGTACAGGGTGTTAACAATCTTTCTCCCTTTTCATTAATTATATCGGCATTTACTTTCTAAGCTTAACAATAAATTATTATACGAAAAAAATCTTCAGGTAAAATGAAGGATAAAGTATTGTTAATTAAATTAACTATTACATGGCACAGCAACAATGTACATTTTTCAGCTTTGCATTTCAAATGAAATAATGGGAAGGCGAAAATCAATCAAGTCTGCTGACATAGACGCTGATTGTAGAACTGTGGTACCGCATAGAAGTGGTTTGAAGGATTATGTTGACCGTGACTACTAGGTACTTAGCTGGAGCGAAAATCAAATTAATACAATTTTGTGATCTGTAAAATCCAATGAGAAGAAGGGAAAAAGGTGTTGTTATATTTGCAGATTAACATCTAGAAGAGAGATCTTGATCTATTCGAGGAAATAATATGAGGTTTCATAAAATTGGTCGCTTCATTAGTTTGCACTAAATCTCTCGATTAGTGGGCTGTTGTGAAAGTAAGATTGTCGTTAAAAGTAAACGTTACCGATGAGCATCGAAAATGATCCAATCCAGAGCCATTTCCTTAGTGTTGCGGCGCTTCTTTCACTTTGAATTTTGCACTATCTTACACTGTGTTAACTTGGTTATCCAATCGGAATATCTGATTGTTTTCCATTCTATAAATACTAATATGAATTACTTCGGTGTTCGGATGAGTACCGATGCTTTCTATTACGATCACAAAGCGGGATTATTTCTCTTTACCTATTGAAAACATAGAATAATACAGTTTTCACCAATATTAATTAGCACATCATTTATGTGTGCAGAGTTTTGGTACCCATAGTACGCGAGGAGCAAGACGGAAATATAACAGAAATATGCCATATGAACAACCTTGTGTGCGAAGAAGATAAAATGCTATAACTTTATTCTTACTCATTATAATATTATAATTATCGTCTCAGTTACACTTTGTCGTCACAAGAGGGTTATACAAAAGCGCGCGAAATTTAAATTTATCAAATCGTTTATACAAATTAACTTTCATTTTTTTATTATACCTACTAAAGTTTAAAAAATTCATACAAAGCTAAGATTTTTGGCTTTTATATAAGAGACTTAATGTACATAATACATACTTTAACCACAACCCTATTTATTTTATTAAATTTGTTAGTATATATAAAATTGAAATGAATGTTTTTTTCATTACAGGTAAGGAGCTTATTCGCTGATACTAAAATGGGATTGAGTAAGTTTTGTCCTTATTTATCTGAAAAAAACCGCGTTCATACTTAGCCAAGGAATGGTGCGAATTAATCTCTTTTCTCTTTTTGTCATTTTTATAGACAAAATATAGGGAACTTATTTAAGCATTAAAAAACAATGTATGGATGTAGATGGATGTTATGAGCGAACGTCATTTATACAATCTTATCATTTTGTTGTATAATTATAAATGTTGTATTACTAATTAGTTAGGTGTATGCTTTTTGGTTGTTCTCCCAGGAGTAAACCGCATGATATTGCGATGTTTCGGGGTGACCACTAAATTTGTGAAATAAATTTACACAGCCCCTACTCAGAAACCTGTTAATGAGTTTATTACAAGTTAATGAGTTTATTATGAGTTATTGAGAAATAAAAAAAAATCATGAGATGCCAAAGGTTCGCAAAATTGTTCTGGTATACTTGATACCCTTACTATTCCTCCTCATCGTTCATCTGTTTTCACATCTTTCTTTACTATGTATTATTTTTCAAAGTTTTAATTCTACAGCGCACAGGCTATTATTTTATTCACTTGGACCTGAAGTACTCAAAATCTTTTTTCTAAATGTATTTCACTCATGGAACTGGTTGTTTGACAGAAATTGCCTCAAGGCAATAAAATCAGCATTTGTACTACATTATATAATGTTGTTAAAAACATGTAAGTGCCACTTTAAAAATTGGCTATGATAGAATTTTTTTATGGTCACCTTTATTGTGACATCTATATAAGCCATTGCAATCTATGTACCAACTCTCTGTCACATTTCCCAAGATAGAAACCAAAGTTGCTGGCTTAACAAGTGCTATACAATACAGTATATTTAATTCATTTATTTAAAAACGGAGAAGATATTACCTAAATCATTAGAACAGACTCAAGTCTAGTGTGGCAGTAAATTCCATTTTCGGAAGAGTATGTGTTTTAAGATTTAATATTCAGTTATTATTAATTTTTTTGTAGTAGTAAGTTGTTTTTATGTTGTTGTATTTATGGAAAAAAAAGTTCCACTTGTGACTGATTTCACTGGTAAGTCGTGATTGCACTGGTCACATGTGGAATTAATTAATACCTTATTTCATACAATACTTCATCTCTGTAAACATAATATATATGTATCTATGTGTTGTGTGTGTATAGCGATCCATCCTTTCTATCTATTTCATTAAGTATAAGGGCTTCTTAAGGGTAAAGTATATGTTAAAATTATACATACATAGATCCTTTTCCAAAACAAAGACAAATAAACCCACTCCTACATCATAGAACACATCTTCATTAGTTAAAGACACGTAACAAGAAAGTTCCAATGTAAATATTCTCTGTTTATCTTGTTTGGGGACAAATAAATACTTGTTTGTTTTACTAAACTGTTGATAATTTGAAGTTCTAAGATTTGCAAATATCTACCTTTGTAAACGTATCGTTACCCTAATGCAGAACTAGTCTAAGCACTTTAGGATGAATTTTCAAAGGAGCTGTTTGAAGCTCTGTTTTTTTTAATAAAAAATATTTTAAATTTCTAGAGCAAATTTTGACATGAATTATTAAGGAATCAAATAACTCTCATTCATTATTCTATTATTACCATTTCTTATTTCTTAATACTTAACTCAGTTTGACAAAATTTTAAACAAAGGCTAGTTCTGCATTAAGGTAGCGGTATTTAACTAAAATCCCATCGATTAATTTAATTGTTTTATGCAACAATACATTAAGCCAAATCAATCAAACCGAAAATCGGCGATTTGTGTTGAGTCAACACTAACATTCCCATGTGTGTACTCGTATAATTGTATTGTGTACATATACACTATGGTTTTTCTGAAAATACACCATTATTCACTTCTTTTGCAACGATAAAACTAGCTGATAGTTGTGGAAATGGTGTCATTTAAAACGTGCTTTTTGGTTAGCAAGGCCTTATACAAGATGCCATTATTTTGCTTTCTAATTTTTTTAAATAAACTACGGCATTGTTTGTAAATAAACTCGCAGAGCCTGATAAAACCAGTAAATCTAATTTCTTCGAGAGAGATTTTGATATTGCCGTACTTGTGCTATGGAAGAGTCTACTATAGTTACTAAGTATGTAAAATCAACCGACATTTGGGTGCTCGCGTATGCAGCAACAGGTCAAGAAATTTACCATTGAATATGTAGGGTCAGAATGCCAGATGCATTTAAAATGATAATAAAACAAGTGTTTTATATAACTATTGATTTATTCGACGAGAGATTTATTCAAGGCATTGTCAATCGATTGATTGACATGGATTGACAATTCCTCATAAGACGAAAGACGTCTCTCTCGTCGAATAAATCAATAGTAGAATAAAACACTTGTTTTATTTATTTCGCTATTGAATCTATATATATCTATACACCGACACAGTGAATAAATTAAAAATAATATTCATCAATGGCGACCGGTGTGTCGCAGAGGTTAATGCACTTGCCTGTGAGTCACAAGGTCCCGAGTTCGATTCCCGGCCAGGGCAAAATGAAGAATGACCTTTTTCAGATTGTCCAGGGTCTGGGCGTTACATGTATGTGTTCAGTGCATTGATATGTGTGTATCGTCGCGTTAGTACCCATAATACAAGATTCATCTCCCATACTCCCATTCGATACCCATAATCTCGATTCATTTAGGACTAGCTCGATCTGTGTGAATTGTCTATGCATGATATGTTATGTAATATTGTTATATAATGTCTTCTGGTAGTGGACCCCACAATTCAAGTACCTACCTGGTTTTGATCTGCCGAGAAAGGTTTGGGTACAGCAAAATAGAGTGAGGACAGAACATGGATGCTGTAACTACTTGCTCTGGAGGTGGGGAAAAAGAGATTCCCCTGATTGTGAATGTGGAGATGTGCATAGTGCAGAACTGCCATCTCAAAAAATTCAGCGGGGATCTGCAGGACATCCATAAAGCAGGACAGGAGGCGGTGAACTGGCTCTCAGCAGCAGGAGCCAAGACTGTAGAGGACACGACGCAGCCCACATGGGCTAAGATCTATCAACACCGGGCCATAAGAAAAGTAAAGTAAAGTAAGTATGTCTTCTAAGGGGAGGTTTTGACCATGAGCTCTTCATTTGAAAAAAAAATGTTTCGTTGAGTCTGGATGATAAAGAAGCTCAGTTATTAAAACATCCATGGGAAAATGATGAGAAACCTTTAATAAATAAATGTCTGCTATTATTCAAGTCAAGAAATAATAATAGTAGGTAAATTTGTTACATGCGGAATCTCCGGCAAAGAATAGATCTTCTTCTTAGTACAAGGGAGGTGTTCGTTGAAATATTAGGTATTATAAGTAACAACACTGTTTCATATGCATTTGAAATTCTTTAAATTTTATGAATAAAACTTTGAATCCAGTATCTTTGTTTTTATTTCATTGGCAATGGAGGGCAACTTGTATTTATTTTTATAACATGCATTTGATCTTCTGTCTACTCCTTTTTTTGGATATCTTGTAATGGTAAAGATAGATGGATCATAATAATGTTATTTGTTTTGCATCGTTTTTCGGTATCAATCGCCACAGGGGTGCATTTGAAGTTAAAAATGCATACAACTAAATTTCATACTCGATTAAGTTTGGAATTTAGAATGATTTTTTTCAGTCTGATAATTTAGAAAGATGTCGACCTTAAAACTTTAAAACCTTAAAACCCCTTTCACGACACAAGTTTTTAGTAGCTTACTGTGAAAGGTGTATGAGGTATGAGGTTGTATTTGGGTTTATAACGAAAAACCTAGATATATCTTTAAAAAAAAAAACTTGTGTGGACTAGTTTTCAATGTATGCAAATACGTTTATTTGGTGTCTCCTAAAACAATAAACAACACGTAATAAATAAAATGTCCTGAGCTATCTTCACATACAATTTCTTGAGTTTGTTATCTTTTGACGTAACCCTAAATTTCACCCCATTTCATTATTTTCTCTTGGGTATTTTTCTGATATAACAAATAAACTTTTTTTTATTCGCACTCAATTTGTTAGTGTATCTGTTATATGTGTCTATTCTGTAAATTTTCTACACCCTCACGCTGTATATCAAGTGGGCTTGGCAAAGATAACAGACACTGTTATATGTGTCTATTCTGAAAAAATTTCTACACCCTCACGCTGTACATCAAGTGGGCTTGGCACAGATAACAGACACTGTTATATGTGTCTATTCTGTAAATTTTCTACACCCTCACGCTGTATATCAAGTGGGCTTGGCACAGATAACAGGCACTGTTATATGTGTCTATTCTGTAAATTTTCTACACCCTCACGCTGTATATCAAGTGGGCTTGGCACAGATAACAGGCACTGTTATATGTGTCTATTCTGAAAAAATTTCTACCCCCTCACGCTGTACATCAAGTGGGCTTGGCACAGATAACAGACACTGTTATATGTGTCTATTCTGTAAATTTTCTACACCCTCACGCTGTATATCAAGTGGGCTTGGCAAAGATAACAGACACTGTTATATGTGTCTATTCTGAAAAAATTTCTACACCCTCACGCTGTACATCAAGTGGGCTTGGCACAGATAACAGACACTGTTATATGTGTCTATTCTGTAAATTTTCTACACCCTCACGCTGTATATCAAGTGGGCTTGGCACAGATAACAGGCACTGTTATATGTGTCTATTCTGTAAATTTTCTACACCCTCACGCTGTATATCAAGTGGGCTTGGCACAGATAATAGGCACTGTTATATGTGTCTATTCTGAAAAAAAATCTACACCCTCACGCTGTACATCAAGTGGGCTTGGCAAAGATAACAGACACTGTTATATGTGTCTATTCTGTAAATTTTCTACACCCTCACGCTGTATATCAAGTGGGCTTGGCACAGATAACAGGCACTGTTATATGTGTCTATTCTGAAAAAATTTCTACACCCTCACGCTGTACATCAAGTGGGCTTGGCACAGATAACAGACACTGTTATATGTGTCTATTCTGTAAATTTTCTACACCCTCACGCTGTATATCAAGTGGGCTTGGCACAGATAACAGGCACTGTTATATGTGTCTATTCTGTAAATTTTCTACACCCTCACGCTGTATATCAAGTGGGCTTGGCACAGATAACAGACACTGTTATATGTGTCTATTCTGTAAATTTTCTACACCCTCACGCTGTATATCAAGTGGGCTTGGCACAGATAACAGGCACTGTTATATGTGTCTATTCTGTAAATTTTCTACACCCTCACGCTGTATATCAAGTGGGCTTGGCAAAGATAACAGACACTGTTATATGTGTCTATTCTGTAAATTTTCTACACCCTCACGCTGTATATCAAGTGGGCTTGGCACAGATAACAGGCACTGTTATATGTGTCTATTCTGAAAAAATTTCTACACCCTCACGCTGTACATCAAGTGGGCTTGGCAAAGATAACAGACACTGTTATATGTGTCTATTCTGTAAATTTTCTACACCCTCACGCTGTATATCAAGTGGGCTTGGCACAGATAACAGGCACTGTTATATGTGTCTATTCTGTAAATTTTCTACACCCTCACGCTGTATATCAAGTGGGCTTGGCACAGATAACGGAACACCACATTGATCTATCCTAAAAAAAAACTTTTTCGCTTCCTTAATATATATAAATGCATTAAGGAAAAACTTAAAAAAATCAAATTAAATTACAGTCGAATATTAACATTATAGAAAACTATTTAGTTGTGACTAGAAAAAAGTTAATAAGTTTTATATGGACGAGGCATGCAACATTGATGATATAAGAGAAAAGTATTCACTGTGTCAGTGTATATGTATGTAGTAGAATTCCATAATGAAATTAAAAAAATAAATGTTTTTTTCCGCTATATTAATTGTGTATTAAATCATCTTTCAAAAAAACACTTGTTTTTTCAATTTTAGAGGATTTTATATTTATCTATATATTTATTTTATACTTTTTGCACATCATCATTTACATACATAACAAAATCAACAAAGCAATTTACATAAGACAACATGTGATGATATGCAGTGGCGAGATTATCACTATATTAGTGATTTCTTCCATCTAACTCTGTCATGTTACAACAAAATAAAACGGAATACACACAGCATAAAGAAAACAAAAAAAAAAATCACCAACAATTTGAAAAAATGTTATATAAACCAAGGATTTTAAAGAAAAGACATTATTTATTTTTGACAAAATAATGAACCTTTTACAATTTTAGTTACATTACACACAGTTAGTTATGTCGTCAGATGCATCCACATTTGCTGAACAAATGTTAATCGTTTTTTATTAGTTCAATCTCTTTCTTTAAGATATTTTTATATTTTTTACTAAGTTGGCTTTGTTTTTTAACTATTCTTTTGAGTTATGAAGACGGAGCAGGTAGATACTAAAATTCAAACAAATGCGGGATTACTTGGTTGAAAGTCGAATACTTACCAAAAGCTCTCTCCTTCCTTTTTTGTGCACCATTGCGTAATTTATCACAAATGGAGGAGCCAATGAATTTACAATATGTAATGAATACGCAGGTCATCCTCTACGTGCCAATAAAATTTATTTAATATAAAAAATAAGCCAGTGTAGAAAATAAATTTCCTTTTCTACGTAAAATTCTCAGGCTTTGGATTGTTTGCGTTGGTATTTTTATGTTAATTTTTCTTTCCTTTTTATAACGAGATTCTTATAGATTGATTAGTTACGTGACCTGTCCCAAAATTTCAATGAAACTTAAAGGTTGTCACGTCTCTTATCATTTAATTTCAAGAGGTTGATGTGCGTTTAATATACATTTTATTAAGCTTTTTTCTTTTTTAAAAGCTTCTTTCTTCGACTTCTACAATCTTCTGTTGGATGCAATTTATTTTCACTGCAGAACGGCTACTCTTTGAATGTCATCTGTGTAAAAAAAAACAAAAGTTTTCATCTACTATGTGCTCTTTATTGAAAGATACGCCTCATTAGGACATTGTCAATCGTCACTAGGTGCGTCCTTATATAGGTTACGAAGGCATTCATTCAAATATTTCTTCGAAGAATGCTCCGAATCATCATCGAATGATAGAAGATTTATTATTGATTGACGTTCGCACCCTACTATTTGGACGCACACATTGACAATTGGTTTGAGTGTCAATCTCCTTTTAAAACGAAATACTTCTCACTCAATAAATAGTACATGAAAATATTTGTTGTATTGAATTTGTACATGAAAATATTAATAGTATTTGAAAGTTATGGCATTCTACCTAAACACCGACACAGGGAATAAAACTTTTATAGCCCACGTAATCAATTATCTCCAATCAAGAAGGAAATATTTATAGTCATGCTGGCTTTCTTTACTTAACATTTCGCATTTATTAATATGACACTAATTGAAGATCATTGTCATTATGTTGTTAGTTTTATTGTCAGGATTTTAATTCATCAATGTGTCATTGTATTTTGACAATGTAATAATGTGAATTTCATAATTATATTTCATAGACATGGTGCCCTTGGGGTCATGTTGTGAGTTAACGGCACTGAAAAAATATTATAAACTTAAAAATATATCATGATACTTACTTAAACTTTTACATGTTTTTACTTGTGTGCACTTGTGCTTTTTCACAACATTTTTATTTTTTTTGTCATGTCATAGATTTTAAATATCAATTATTTTATAATACTACGTATGTTTACCCTTCCTATCCAACTTTTTAAATAAATAATATTTTTGTTACATTTATAATCCTCCACTACGTGTTAAATTAAAACTATGAAAGAGTATAACGATATTAATTTATTTGCCGCAACAAGGCGAAAGCGCTCGGCACTTAATAATTGTATTTAATCATTGTTTATTGAGTTAATACTAACTTAAACGTGAAAATGAACAGTGTTTCTAATTTTACATTTCTTTTTTTTTTATATAAAAGTGAATGTCCACGACGTTAATGCGCCAGCTTTAAATTTAAAAAATATATTTGTGTTGCTTTTTCTAATGGCAGCGCCCACCACATTTCGTACTGTTCCTGGAGGTATGAATCTCCATAACGACACACTGGATTTGATTTCGCGTTGAAGCGAGAAACGCTGCCCCAAGGGAGCATTATAGATTAAGCCGTGATACACCATTTTTTTTTGTGTGAAATGGAAGGGGAGATATAGAAATATGCCTAAACCACTACTACTACCTACTACTGCTATACCATTACGGCATATCCCGCAAGTGGTGGGATAACTAGCGAACCAGCCGCATGTAGCAAACATGCAACCCATCTTTTCCGTGGCAATTAAAAAAATTATTTTCAGGATGGGTGGCAAAACTCGCTGCGTATATTAATGTACGCATTGGGTACTTAAAAATACATAATATATTATGTGAACCTTATTGAATTTAATTGAAATGCACAAAAAATAGCCTATAACGTAAATCGTTAACTACCTACTCATTTTAATAAATAATCTATGTGTAAATAAATAAAATTGTTTTTATTCTTGAAATGTTTCAATATGCTAATTAATGCGATAAGAGTTTTGTCTTTATTCAATTAACACTCATGTCACATAAGTTATACAATTTGAATCGAGTTAAATAACGAACCTTTAAGAATAACTTTCTACAAGAGTGTATAATATGATAAAGTAAGTTATGTATAGGTGTGTAGTGTAACTATATTAACATGTAAACAATACACGTGATCTTTATTCAAAAGGAAAAGGGATAGAGTACGGAGATGTTTCATGTTGTGAAATATTTGTAAAATCATTGTGTACAAGGATGTTTATTTTACTTGGTGTTTTCAGTGTATTGTGGCTGTATTATTAGGTTTGGGGAAAGGGGGTGTTGCCGAATGCCGACTAAGGGAAAACTCCGTGACAGCAGTCATCGTTAGTTAATCGGGCGGGGAGGTTGTGCTCTAGCTCTCTCCCAAACCGATTATGATAATATGATGTTTTCGATATCGAGTGTAGTAACAATGGGTAAAAGAATATCGAAAATTCATCCTGTAAATAAAACCTAGTTTTAAAGAGGCCATATGGCGCCGCCGAGTCTAGTGATATAAACTTTGTCCCAAATCCCCTATTTCATTAGACAAAACATCTAAAAATAAAATAAAATAAGTTTTAATTCATAAGATTGCTATAAATATTTATAATTTTTTAGTGGTAATGATGTTTGTAAGTGGTAAATTGTATATTTTTGTCATAAATAAAATGCTTGATTGTCGTTACAAAGAACTGTCAGCCCATTGTCCGAATTCTTTCCAAGCTTATGGATAACTGTAGGCTACTTCAGAGGTAAATATTGTTTTGGTTAATTTGTACATACCTATGTACTTTCTTAAATCAGTGTTTTTTTTGAAATTTCGTTTAGGTACTTTTTCTTAAAATTCTTATTCAAAAATATTCTTCCTTATGTGATGTATTTTCAATTCTGATGTGTATATAAATGTAATTACATATTATGTCATATTGAATGATTATTTAATTATTATTATTTAAAGAATTGATTAACTTTCATTTAAGATTACTGAACTTCAGTTTAAAAACAATTATATTAATGATTTTGCATTTGAGGAATGGATGTAGGTATCTTTTTGTATTAATAATGATTTTCATAGTTGTCATGTAACTTAGTATAATTAGATTTGAGATTAAACTGAATTTAATATTTTTTGTGATAATTGAATCTCTGTTTTTGTATGATATGTCATTTGAATTTGTATTTATGTTTAACTTCTATGTATATTTTCAGATATATTAAAATAAATATGTGCTTTTTATGTAAGTATTAACTGCTTGATTGTTCAAAATATTAGAACATGTATGTATGTTAGAGATAAGTATTGTGCATTCTAAGTGTTTTAAAATGTATTTATTGGATGTTGTGTTTAATTTTTCCTATCTTTTTAAACTTTACAAACAAAACTTTTCTTTTTTTAAATACATACATCAATAGTTAGAAGCCAGTGAGTTAATCAAATAAAAATAAAAATCGGGACGCCTTTTTTCAAAATGTAACTTATCATTCTTTTGAAAACATGTTTTAAAATAAAACGAACATATCGTTTTCAAATAAATTGAATATTTTGAACGAGTGACGTATTCTTAAACATGGAAATGGTGTTCGATTACAAAATAAATTTGATATCTTTCAGACCTGATCTAGTTAGGACCTTGAACCCTTGTATCACAAACAGATATTGAAATAGTTGAAAAAACCTCTCGGAAAACACACTCAGAAACTGATTACACTTATTTATCTGTACTTCCAGACGATTTTTCTTTTCTTTACGGGCGGCCCGAAAGACAGACCGACGTAAGCCGCCTTGTAGTAATACTATAGAAAAAAAAACAATAATAAACCCATAAAGCCAAAGCTACATGGGGGCTTAAAACATATGAGATAAAAATATATATTAAATTAATAACACAGAATACATGTGCAACCGGATTAACAGACAGAATAAATTCTTCATAAAAAAATTAATACTATCCCTAAAATTGAACACATTTTACCATAGGTAGGTATATGTTAACGTGAGCTCCCGTGGTAGTACTTTGCCACGGCTAGCTTGGGGGCCACGTTACAAGATATGTTCCTCTTAAGTAGGTGGGTACTAATATACAAAATAAAAAAAATAATAATTATAATTATAACTACGATTTATTCAAGGGAATAATTTATATGCATGGACCAATGCAAAATAAACACAAACAATAACACTGACGTGTTCACACAGAAAAAAAAAAACACATGTAAGTACTATTATCATATAGTAATAGAATATAAGTAATGTACAAAAATTATAAATAAAAAACAATTACTTCTTCGTTGCGCTGGCTAAACGCGAGGGCGCGACCCTCAGCGATTGTAGTACAATTAACACAATGTCCATATATGTGTCACGAAGAGTCCAGTTGCAGTGCACAAATATAGTTCCCGATGAACAACTTCACAATGGAATATTTTATCAATAGTCTATTAATCACTTGTCGAATATATGATATTGCAATCAAATTAAAAAAAATAGTCTCTGATGATTATAATGAAATTCACTTTTCAATTTATTTCTCACTTTCGATGGATCACTTCTTACTTAGGTATTTGTATATCGTAAATACCTAGCAGACAAGGCGAGTACTATATCGGTGTTACGCGCACGGATGTTGAAAAACTTCTGAACTCTCGTCCTTGAACTGCGCTGGCTTATATAGTTCTCCGGGGCGGCAGACAGAGACAGAAATAAAATTGTTCTGTCTCCTTCTATGTCCTTGTACTTTTCTTCAATGGCAGTATGAAATAGTATGTATTTTAAATTTGATTGCTTTATCATAGTATGAAGAATATTAAAATGATTAAAATGCGATGTTTTTTCTTTCTTGAAGTTACAGCCGTTTTTCGGGAAATAATTATCAAACAAGATTATTTACATACATTTGAATTATGGAACAAATACTTAACTTATCTTAACATATGCAAAATTATTTACAATCAATTTTCACCTAGATATCTTCATCTCTAAACAACAATTTATTTAATTAAATACATTTTCATGTTCTTTTGATATACATAGGTATCGTAGGATTTTAAAACAATAGTTATGACTCTAAGATTACCATAAAGTTTGATCCTATACCTACCGATACTTTACATACTCGATCTACTTTAAATATAAAAAAAAATCTCAATTGTAACATATCTTCATAATATCTTATTGAAATCATTAAATATTATTAGTGTATACCTCGGTCTATCAACAAGCAATTATTTACATATCAAACATTATTATTTCTTATAATATCCAATTATTTACACACGTCCTTAATCAAGTTTATTATTACTTTTGTTTTTAAATATGCAAAACTTTCTTTATACCTATCTCAATGCCAGATATTAAATCCAAATTATATTTTTCAATATAATGACAATATCCCATAAGTCGTGTGACTTGATAGATATTTATTAGATGCAATGAATCAGTGATACAATTAATCATTGGATGGACACATCTATATAATTATAATAAAATTAATTCTTTCCGTACTAGTAAATATTAACTACCTACTATATTATTTACATTTTTACATATTTAAACATTTCTTTTACTCAATAAATTACTATATGCAATATTTACACAGGTTAGGTATATTTTAGGATCTCTCATACGACCCAATGTATTATCACATACATCATATCAAAAATCATACAAAATAAATTAGAATTAAAATATTACTATACCTAGCGCGGACATTAGTCATTATTATTAAACAGGTGTAAAAACAAAACACTTTGTTAAACAAAAGGGAATATCATAAAGCCATTAATATTTTTGTAGAAAAAGTTACAACAAAATAAAATTACCCAGCGGCTAAGTGAGTAGTCACCAGAACTCTCATTGTTATATGGGATAGTTATAATCCTGCCATTGTTTATTTAACTTTCACTAATACATACAATAGTATCTAAGTGCAGGTAGATATATAGGTAGGTACATAAAAATAGATGCATCAATATTTGGATTTTTCTAGACTTTCTTGCGAACTCTATTATTTGAAATAAATATTCCCGTATCAACAAAACAATATTATATTCATCATAATGTTTTCCGTCATAATTAATTGGCAATGCATATCAAATTCGACACCCCCTTCTTGACGGAAAAATTATGTTCAATGATACTTAAATTATTCTTAACCAATTACAAGTCCCGAAAAAATTACATCATTCTTAAATTATTACATATACAATCAATAATGTGTGCAAACTAGATAACCAAGGTATGAACCGATATATTTAAAAATTTACTCTAAACCCGATAGGCGCCAACTCATTCTTCTTATTTAGATGTTCGACGGAGAATGAGTAAGACCGTCATGCTCAATGATAATATTATCGGAAACACACCTGTATTATCCCATCTGCACACCACATATTAGGCAAAAAATAAAAAACATAATTATTGCCAACTTATAGCCTATATACAGATCATCTTAACTAATGTTGTGTGAACACGTCAGTCCTACCTATCTATTATATACAATTATTTACAACTTAGCACTAATCTTACCTACATGTTATCCTATGCTTACCTAAACTCTACTTAAACTGCGCAGTTTAACTAATATTTACACTAACTACCTTTCTACATACACGCACCTACCTAACTATTTATATATTTACAATTGATTAATTATGAAAGAATTATTTATATTGTACTCATATTTACACGCGATGATTTAAGGAAACTAGGTATTTACAATTACAATTTACAACGATTATGATTTTTTTAAGAGACACGTATAATATATTTACTCAGCCGTTTCTTCTAATAGCTCTCCGCCAACTTCCTCTTGTACAGACTCGATGTCTTCCGTAGTGTTTGGGGCTGATCGAAGGTTATCTACGTGAACCTTGATTGGTTTTCCACGTCTGTCAATCCAATATACGTTTCCTCGGCCAACCGACATCAAAACAGAGTAAGGCCCTGACCATTTTGGCGCAAAACCTCCATGAAACCCAGCTAAGTGATTTGAAATAGGATGTTCTCTCATCATGACTTCTTGACCGGTGGTAAATTTAGGTATGGTGGTCGTCGCAGACGCATATTTTTCACAATAACGTGCTTGATTTTGACGTATTAAGTTATCCTCGTCTGTGCGGTCACGTGCTTGTTCCACTTGATCGTTATCCGATGCAGGTATATGTGCCCATTCTCCTGGCTGCTTCCGTTCATATCCTAATAAGGCCTGTGATGGGGTTACTCCTGTAGCGTCATTACGTCGACCTCGAAGCGCTCCAATTATTCGAGGTAAACACTCATCCCAATGACGATGTTCTCTATTCAGAAGATGAATCCTTAATCCCTTCTTGATTTCCTGGTTTCTTCTCTCCGTTATGTTCGCTCTGGCATGGTAAACTGCAGTGGTCCAATGTTGGCATTGCCAACGCTCGATGGCCAACTTCCATGATCTATGTATAAATTGTCGTCCATTATCTGAGAGTATGGCCCTTGGATAACCATATCGTGAGAATACTTCCGTTTCCAGGATCCTTACGATTTGAGATGCTTGTCCAGTCTTCATTGGAAATGCTTCCACCCACTTGGAAAACATATCGGTGACTACCAGTAGGCACTTGTTTCCTTTCAATGATCGTGGATAAGGCCCCATTAAATCTACTGCCACAATTCCAAAAGCATGCTGTGCTTGGTATGCTCCTAAGGGAGCATGTGGACGGTCGGGCAAAGCTCTTGCTTTTGCGCACACGATGCATCTTTTTACGTATCGCCGTATATCACTGTTCATTCCGGACCATAAATAGTATTGTCGGACAGCTCTGATCGTCTCTTTCTCTCCAGGATGTCCTGCTCGACACCCATTATGATAACTTTTGATCACTTTCGAGATCATAAATTTAGGTACGATCATTTTCTCTGTCTCACCATCTTCCATAGCACGATAAAGGCAACCGTCACGTAATCGATAAAATTGATTTTCTGTATTGGGATTGGAATTGTCCGCCGAAACTTGATGCTCTAAGCTACTGATGAGCCTCATAATCCTAACATCAGATCTCTGAGCCATACGCACTTTATCTGCTAATCCTATGGTAATATCGTCGTCACTGGAAGCTTGATGTTGATGTGACGATCCTAATTCATCTTCAATATGCATCACTTGTGGAACATTGGATCCTGTCTTCCAGCCTTCCTGGTGTACTGCTGGATACATGGCTCTACTAATTTCCGTATCTGGGTAAGTAAGAACTTGCTCGGGGCTACGAGAAAGATAATCCGGAAGTTGATTCTTCTCGCCGGGACAATGTTCAATGGTGAAATTATATTCTTGAAGAAGCAATGCCCACCTTGTAAACTTGGCTCGTTCATCCTTGGCGCTGTCCAACCATGTTAAGGCTCTGTTGTCGGTCCTCAAGATAAAATGTCTACCTTCTAAGAAGGCACGGTATCTTTTGATGGCCCACACTGCGGCCCATGCTTCTTGCTCATTGGAGTGCCATTTTCGCTCAGCGTCAGTAAAACGAGCACTTGCATAAGAGATAACATCTCTACCACCATCTGAACGTTCATGAAATAATACTGCTGCAACACCCAGCATGCTTGCGTCCGTTTGTAAAATAAACTTTCGGGTAAAATCAGGTCTGCATAGGGTCTTTGGCTTAGTCATCTCAACCTTGATACGCTCCATTGCTTGGTTAGCATGTGTGTTCCATTTAAATGGTCTTTTAACACTTAACAAATCTGTAAGTGGTGCTGCTAATTCAGAGAAACGAGGTATATACTCCCGCAGCCAGTTGCATAAACCTAGAAAAGCGCGTAATTGTTTTCTGGTTGTTGGGACAGGAGTGTCCATTACGCTAATCTCGTGTACCTTTTGTGCCTGGTTTCCGGAAGCTGTTACAACATGGCCCAGGTAGTCTATTTCCTTGGTGACAAGTTTACATTTATCGGCCGCACATCGAAGACTATACTGTTGTAATCTTTCCATAACCAACCGTAGATGACGTTTATGTGACTCCCAATTTGGTGAATATATTATCAGATCGTCTAAGTAAACAAGTACAAATTCTCGTAAGTAACCTGCAAGCACTTCCTGCGACATGATCTTCTGAAAGGTTCGAGGAGAACCCTTCAAACCAAAAGGCATAACTTTAAATTGATATGACGCGCCATCAGGCGTGGTGAACGCAGTATAAATCTTGGAATCCTCATCCATTGGCACCTGCCAGTATCCCTTCTGTAAATCTATTGTTGAGAATAACTTTGCGTTGCCCAAGTCTTTAAGTGTCTCATGAATGATAGGTAAGGGAGAAGCTGCATCTTCGGTGACGTCATTCAGTTTTCGGTAATCTACACAAAATCTATACTCGTCTTTGCCTTTCTTGGGAACCATAACGATTGGAAAGCTGTACGGAGATCTGCTTGCTTCAATTACTCCATCCGCTAGCATTCCTTCAAGTTGGGAGTATAAGTTACGTTTCTTAGCATCTGACAGCTTATAAGGTGGAAGTCTAATAGGTGCGTTATCCCGCAGTGTGATGGTGTGAGGTTGTAACGGCGCAGGACCAGCATATGGCAAGAAGATATCCTTAAATTCATCCAGAATCTCGTTCAGCTCCTCATGTTCGGTCCTAGACAATGTGGCTGGTAGTTCTGGAAACTCTACTTTTCTTGAATCGATACCAGCTCTTCTTACTGGCAAAAGGTGCGTTGTCATCCGTTCCTCTCTTCCAAAATGTAAACATCCTCGATACAGGTCCAAAACTGCCTGATGTTTAGCCAACCATTCTATGCCAAGAATTATGTCTTCACGGAGATCTTCTGATACCAAAAACTCCTCCTCCATTATTGCCTCCTGTACCTGCATCCTCAATGAAATCGTTCCCTGTACATCCATACGCGTACCGAAATTTGCCAACTGCAATTTTTTTATGGATGTATTTTGTACATTTCCCTCTACCAGGGATAACTTGATAAGGTTGTGGGATGACGCTGAATCCACCAATGCAATTCGCTCCTTGCCGCTTATTTGTATTCTTATCTTAGGAAGAACGACACGCCCAGGGTTGGTGATGATATTACACTCAGGAGTTACTTCAACTTCAATGGCATCGAAGTCTTCTACAGGCAGCCTCCTTGGAACATGCATATCCTCCACTTGGATATGTCCGTGGGATGTGTTATCCACGCTTTGTTCACTCTGGAGACTCCTATTTCCTCTTCCTTCACCATCCGAGTGTATCATCGCTTCGACAATAACTGTCTGTACTGCTGGCTCTTCGTCTGGGTGGGGTTCTTCGATGGTGGCCGTATCTCTTAATCGCGGTGCCCTTGGGTTGGACGAGGTCCGAACTGTCCTTGACCCGGGCGTTGTCCGTTTAAAGGCCGATTATTAGATTGAGAAGCTTGTCCGTTATGTGGAGAATTTCGTCCGTTTCGTCGAGAATCTTGTCCGTTATGCTGAGTGTTTTGTCCGTTATACTGAAAGCTTTGCGAGTTTTGTTCGTTGTTCCAGGAGTTATGATTGCGACCGTTATTTCGATAGTTACGATAATTGCGTCCGTTATTCCGAGAGTTATTTCCGTTGTACCGTGGGTACTGTCCGTTCCATCTTGTATTGTGTTGCACATTGTTATCGCCTCTTTCCATCTGCTCATCTTCTCTCTCCTCCCTGTGTGTTGTTTCCTGATGAAGAGCTTCGATTGGCGAGTCAATGTCATTCACCTTTGTCCATAATTCGTCAAAACTACCCCCGACGTTTCTTCCGATTCTTTCGCGATATTTCAGAGTCATAAGTCCGACAGTATGTAGGAGTGATGCGTGTTTCCAAGGTTTATCCCCATACACGTTGGAATATACCCGTGCTTTTCTTCCGAGAAATGCAATTCCTGACTCACGATTGTCTTGTTTATTTGTCAAGAAATGTGATTTGAGGCTCTCCCTGTATTCCTCACCGGTGTATCTTGTTAAAAAGAGCTTTTTGAATACGTGCCACCTAAAATGGTTACTTCCTATTCTCTGCCACCAAAACATAGCCGATCCCTTAAGCTTTTTAGCTACTTCTGCAACACGGTCATCTTCATGTACATCTACTTTATTGAAATAGGCCTCACAATACCTAATGAATTTTTCCGGAGATTCTTCAGGCCTCCCCTCGAAGTTCATTGGAACGCCGTCCCTCCTTTCGTTCATTACATATATGACCTCGCGCTGTATCGTTTGACTCTCCTCTTCATGTTGACTTCTAGACGTATTTGAATTTTCCCCGGACTCCGTGGTAGTTCTTCCCGAACTCCTAGAGTCCTCACGAGATACGACAGACATAAATACATATTGAAACAATAATAAAAATCCACCGATGCCTATAGTTGCACCACCCACAATAAGAGGAAACATTTTAAACGATTAATTTTATAAAACAATAACACAAATAATCAGGTTCGTTTTAGCGATTATACCGATAATAGGTATTTTTTCGCTAAATCCACCACGTTGGGACCGCCAATATAACGTGAGCTCCCGTGGTAGTACT
Source organism: Athripsodes cinereus (assembly GCA_947579605.1). Taxonomy (NCBI): domain Eukaryota; kingdom Metazoa; phylum Arthropoda; class Insecta; order Trichoptera; family Leptoceridae; genus Athripsodes; species Athripsodes cinereus. The sequence continues at coordinate 14,180,490 of OX388323.1, forward strand.
TTGCCACGGCTAGCTTGGGGGCCACGTTACAAGATATGTTCCTCTTAAGTAGGTGGGTACTAATATACAAAATAAAAAAAATAATAATTATAATTATAACTACGATTTATTCAAGGGAATAATTTATATGCATGGACCAATGCAAAATAAACACAAACAATAACACTGACGTGTTCACACAGAAAAAAAAAACACATGTAAGTACTATTATCATATAGTAATAGAATATAAGTAATGTACAAAAATTATAAATAAAAAACAATTACTTCTTCGTTGCGCTGGCTAAACGCGAGGGCGCGACCCTCAGCGATTGTAGTACAATTAACACAATGTCCATATATGTGTCACGAAGAGTCCAGTTGCAGTGCACAAATATAGTTCCCGATGAACAACTTCACAATGGAATATTTTATCAATAGTCTATTAATCACTTGTCGAATATATGATATTGCAATCAAATTAAAAAGAATAGTCTCTGATGATTATAATGAAATTCACTTTTCAATTTATTTCTCACTTTCGATGGATCACTTCTTACTTAGGTATTTGTATATCGTAAATACCTAGCAGACAAGGCGAGTACTATATCGGTGTTACGCGCACGGATGTTGAAAAACTTCTGAACTCTCGTCCTTGAACTGCGCTGGCTTATATAGTTCTCCGGGGCGGCAGACAGAGACAGAAATAAAATTGTTCTGTCTCCTTCTATGTCCTTGTACTTTTCTTCAATGGCAGTATGAAATAGTATGTATTTTAAATTTGATTGCTTTATCATAGTATGAAGAATATTAAAATGATTAAAATGCGATGTTTTTTCTTTCTTGAAGTTACAGCCGTTTTTCGGGAAATAATTATCAAACAAGATTATTTACATACATTTGAATTATGGAACAAATACTTAACTTATCTTAACATATGCAAAATTATTTACAATCAATTTTCACCTAGATATCTTCATCTCTAAACAACAATTTATTTAATTAAATACATTTTCATGTTCTTTTGATATACATAGGTATCGTAGGATTTTAAAACAATAGTTATGACTCTAAGATTACCATAAAGTTTGATCCTATACCTACCGATACTTTACATACTCGATCTACTTTAAATATAAAAAAAAATCTCAATTGTAACATATCTTCATAATATCTTATTGAAATCATTAAATATTATTAGTGTATACCTCGGTCTATCAACAAGCAATTATTTACATATCAAACATTATTATTTCTTATAATATCCAATTATTTACACACGTCCTTAATCAAGTTTATTATTACTTTTGTTTTTAAATATGCAAAACTTTCTTTATACCTATCTCAATGCCAGATATTAAATCCAAATTATATTTTTCAATATAATGACAATATCCCATAAGTCGTGTGACTTGATAGATATTTATTAGATGCAATGAATCAGTGATACAATTAATCATTGGATGGACACATCTATATAATTATAATAAAATTAATTCTTTCCGTACTAGTAAATATTAACTACCTACTATATTATTTACATTTTTACATATTTAAACATTTCTTTTACTCAATAAATTACTATATGCAATATTTACACAGGTTAGGTATATTTTAGGATCTCTCATACGACCCAATGTATTATCACATACATCATATCAAAAATCATACAAAATAAATTAGAATTAAAATATTACTATACCTAGCGCGGACATTAGTCATTATTATTAAACAGGTGTAAAAACAAAACACTTTGTTAAACAAAAGGGAATATCATAAAGCCATTAATATTTTTGTAGAAAAAGTTACAACAAAATAAAATTACCCAGCGGCTAAGTGAGTAGTCACCAGAACTCTCATTGTTATATGGGATAGTTATAATCCTGCCATTGTTTATTTAACTTTCACTAATACATACAATAGTATCTAAGTGCAGGTAGATATATAGGTAGGTACATAAAAATAGATGCATCAATATTTGGATTTTTCTAGACTTTCTTGCGAACTCTATTATTTGAAATAAATATTCCCGTATCAACAAAACAATATTATATTCATCATAATGTTTTCCGTCATAATTAATTGGCAATGCATATCAATGTTATAAGATTTTTTTTAATAAATATCTAAATTTGTTTCTTTATTTAATAATTCAAACCACCATAATTATCGTGTTCAATAAGTGGGGTAGCCAGGAAGCAAATTGCAGAAAATAGACGTGCTAATCATTTTGTTCATTCCAGAAAATGCTAGGAGTAACGGCATACATCATCGCTTAATTTTTAATATTAAAAGAAACCTTAACCAATACCTGCATTTTATAGGACATAGTTGAACACTTACAGAGATAATTGGGAGAGCTATATTTTGCCGAGGACGTTTATATTCAGCAATATTTCATTTCAATAAAAACAGTCTAAATTTGTCAACTCTGTCAACTCTCTTTTCCTTTGTTTTTGGTTACATTATTTTAGTGAGTTTAATTATGTTGATGGTAGGAACACTGAAGCGTTTAGTACTTGTTTAGTTCTTTGATAAAAACTAGTATTTTGTCAAGGATCTTTCATACATAATTAAAGTATAATGACAGAGATGAATAGGACTGAAGGGTTCGTTTGATGTACTATAAACCCTTTTAAAATATTTTTACTATACATGACTTTATTTTGTATGGAGTTAGTAATTATAAAAGGGAAAATGTACTCATAAAATTTTCATTCATCGCGTTTACCCACATAGTGCCGTAATAATTTAAATGAAAATTCTGTAACTATTCTTGTATACAAGTGGGGTAGCCAGAAGACTACACTGCTGCATGTAATGAACAAAATTTTATTCTTAATTATTAAATTATCTTATTTTTTATACTTTAAATTCTTTATTATGTTATTTTGTTTTATTATTCTTTTGATTATTTTATAGTTATGGTGTTGTAAAATGAAAAAAAATTTTTAGTATTGCCCCAGAACAGATTTCGATCTAGTGGGGCATTATATTCCAATATGATTTTTACTGTTATTTAAAAGTGTAAAATTTTGGAAATAAATAAATAAATAAAAATAATATGTTCATTACATGATTACATGAGGTCTGCGGTTCGATCCCAGGTGCCGGCAAACTCCCCTTTCATGACACAAGCTTTTAGCTTACTGTAAAAGAAGTATAAGGTTGTATCTGGGTTTGTAACAAAAATCCAGATAGGTATATCTTTTGAAAAAAATATGACGTTATGGTCAGTTCATCCTATTCGAACTAAAAAGATATTCGTAGTAAGATAAAATACGTGTTATAAACATGCATGCCAATTTTCCTCTTGATCCCGATAAAAAAAGACATTCAGCATGGGTAGCGTAACTCATCGTTGAATTTTAGGCATTAATTGTCATCTAAATGAGGTCTTATGAAAACTTGTATAAAAAAAAATCTAATAATAAATATTCTTCTTTAATATTAAGTAAAACACCTTGTTCATATTCTTTGGTACCACTACAAATATTATCTTCTCGGTATCTGTCATAAGTGGGTGGCCAGTAGATCAACTGCACGTAAAGAAACATCCGAATATTCCTCTTCATCCGAGTAAAATTTAAGTAGGTACAATATCAATGAATTGAAGATGTAAATATAAAGCTAGCTTATAAGCAAATTTAATACCTTCTTCTTATTGAACTCTCGCAAATTTACAAAAAAAAACTGGTGAACCTTTTATTTGCCTAAGGCGGCACTGGAACATATAATATACTCCAACCCCCTTTTCAAAATTCCTTCAGTAGTATAAATAGAGCCTTTCTTTAAAGATAAAACTATTTCATAGAAATAATCTCTACCGGATAAATTGAAAATTAATTTATGTATTTACCAGCACGTGGAAACGAAATGAGAAATATTATTTTGGTCAATTATGTATATATAATGAGTTACAATCCATTGGATTGGTCTGCAACGAGTTTTGACTTATTTCTCCACTCCTCCCTATTCTCAGCCAGTCTCTTCAACTCCATATATGAGCCACAGCCCATGTCCCTCTTCAGTTGGTCCATATAGGCGTCTCTCGGTCGACCTCTGCCATTTGTGCCTTCGGTCCTGCCCTCTGCGATTGCGATGAGCAGTCCTGGGTGCCTGATGTTGTGGCCAATCCAATTAGCTCGTTGTTGGCAGATTCTTTTGAGGTCAATTATGATGGAAACTAAAACAAAAATAGAACCATAGATATTATAACACCCAGTGTTCTAAGATATTCAGTTAATGAAACGTCTTAGTTTAATTGAAAAAAAAAACGTTTTTTTTAGTTGAGTAGAAGGAAGTTCATAATCTAAATACTTTCATTTATAAATATAACGTCCCGTAATCGGAATACGTACATTTTTATATGATAAGTGAATTCTATAAATAATTCTCTGTTATGTAAAATCATTGTAGTTATTATATTTTTCATTCCTTCATGACATTTTGCAGCAATTCCCGCAAGTGATATTAAATTTGTTTGTAACAAAAATGTTAGTTTTTTCTTTACTAAAAATATAAAGTAAGTAAGTTTATTAAGATTTTATAGATGGAAGGCGTACCTCATTGCTGAAGCGAGGATATTAAATAGTATTACTATACTATATTCCCTCACGCCGTATCCCTCACTCCGTAAGTGGGGTAGGCAGCTGAAACGGAACGCTATATAAATCTGTCCTTGCATTCTTCTTTTGCCCCCACTACACTCATGCAGCCTATCATGCACGCATGTCGATTTCTCTTACTCAACAACAGCCATCCTTGAGAATTTGATCTACGTGATCAAGCCACAAATATATCCTCTTTGTCACCCTTTTCCCTTCCATTCGTTCCATATGACCAAACCATCTCAATTTATATACACTCATTCTATCCACAAACTCCCCTTGCATCCGCTCATTTTCCTAATATCCTCATTCCTCACTCTATCAAGCAACGTTTAACTAACCATTCTCTTCAGTGATCGCATTTCAGATCACATTCGCATCAAATTCTTTATCAAAACGTTTTACGAACGAGCTTTCTTTTAACGTGACACTGAAAAACTTTGAGAAGAGAGCGGGAGACTCATAGTTTTCCCGGGGCTTCCCGGAAAAAGCTTAACTACGTTGTATTAAATATACTATTGTTACGTAATCACCATTAGGAGGGTACTTAAGTTTGGAAGTTTAATGAATTTGAATTTTTATATTATTTTTGGTTATGGAATGTTTGGAAAATAATGACAGGTGGTTGTTTTGGTTTTGATAAAAAGAAAGATCTAGATAGGCTGGAAGAAAGATGTTATATAATGGGTATATAAGAAATCTGTGTGAACTGTAATAATATGTGACGTATATATAAATAATAGTTGTTGTAATATGTATTTTAAATAAATAATAATTGTAAATAAATAAAAACGTTTAAATAAATTGTTAATTTTCAAGATGTCATTCTTTTAATTGAATTCAGACTTTATTTTCCCTGACACAAGTTATAGAAGAACGATTTACGTTACATTGGTGTCAGGTGTGGGGTTGTGAATCAGATATTTAAGTGCTTAGTGGAAATAAAGACTGTGTAAAATATGTCATCAAAAAAATTAACTCTACTTGACTTGAAAGTGGTGGATCTGAAGCGCGAACTAGAAGAAAGAGACGCGGATACATCTGGAACGAAGGGTGTGCTCCAACTTCGACTAAGAAAGGTGATGGAAGAAGCAGGTGAAGATCCGGAAACATATATCTTCGAGTTGCCTATAACCACCAGTGAGCTTTATAAAGAAATCGAAAAGAAGCTTCAAGAAAATGCTACAGCTATGAAAGAAGAAATAGAAAGGCTTCGAGAAGATTCTAGAGGAACGAAAGAAGAAATTGAAAGGAAGTTTCAAGAATATTCTGTGTCCTTTGATGAAAGGATTAGCGAGTTAACAAAGCAGGTGAAAGTTTTGGAGAATCAGGCGCTTTCTTCAACAGCAAGAACGGATTTTGAGCAGAACACAACGGTGGACACAGAGTTCAAGTGTGTAGAGAGTGGTGCAACTTCAATAGTGGAGCATGTGCGTAGTGATATGCCAACTTTTGATGGAAAGAACTATTGGGAAGAGTACTTAACTTTGTTCGAAACAGTAGCTATGATAAATGGCTGGTCGATGACAAGAAAAGCATCAGTATTGAGTATATCTTTACGAGGAGATGCTTTAAGAGTCCTTCAGATGATTCCGCTTGCGGATAGACAAAACTTTAAATCTTTGGTTGAGAGACTGGAGATGCGATTTGGACATAAGCATATGGAACAAGTTTATAGGTCACAGTTGAAGAATCGTGTGCAGAGGCCCAATGAAACTCTACAGGAATTCGAGGCGGATGTAGCGCGTCTAGTGAGATATGCATACCCTACAGTTTCTGATGATGTATGTGAAAGTCTTGCAGTAGACAAGTTTTTGGATGGACTACGAGCAAGTGAGACACAACAAGCTATAAAACTGGCTAGACCACAAACTCTTAGTGATGCTTTAACCCAAGCACTCGAATTTGAAGCTGTAAGACAATCCGTACGAGGTCACGCTCAAGCCCGTGTGATGGAAGCTGTACAAGAAAATCAACCACTTTCAATAGAAGACATAGTTAAGAAGGTTTTGGAGGCCTTGAAAGGAAAGAAGAGACAACTACGTTGCTGGGACTGTGGACAAATTGGACACCTGCGTAATCGGTGTCCAGGAAAACTAAAAAGGGTTGATGGAAAGGAGCAACTGTCGACCCGCATTGCCAATGCCTCGAAGAGATATGCAGATGTTGCGTCGTTCAGCGGACAAGTCAGCAGCATGTTTATAAATGGCAAAGTAAATGGAAAGAATTTGAAACTTTTGTTGGACACTGGAGCAACAAAGACAATCATGAGACCTGATTTAGTTTGCGAAAAAAAACAAATAAAATCAACTAAATGGACATTACGGACGGCAATTGGAGAGTCGGTGTCTGTATGCGGTGAGACAGTTGCCAACTTTCACATTGGAAGCACCATCTTCGATCATCAGGTGTTGGTGGCTGAGATAGAGGAGGAAGTTATTCTTGGAATGGATGTAATGGCGAAGTATGGATTCAAACTGGATCTGAAGAGGCGAACTCTGAAAATTGGGGATGAAGATATTCTTGTACAAGAGCATGAAGAATTCGCTACACGTGTGCTTGCGGCAGAAGTTGTTACTATTCCAAAACAAAGTGAAATGTTAGTACGAGCCTACTTAGATTGTGACATTCCAAATGGACATGTTTTAGTAGTGGAGTCCAACGCTAATACTGAAGCTGGAAAAGGAGTGTTGATTGCGAGAGTCCTGATTCAAGCTAAAAAGGATATTTTGGTCAGGCTAATGAATATCAATGACTATCCAGTGACTATCAAAGAAGGAGTTTATTTAAGTATGTGTTCATCGGTTTCGTCAGTAACATGTAGAGTGAGCGGTGGCCAAGTTTCTTCAGAGGAGGTACCAAAACACCTTGACGACTTAGTGAAGGAGGCTTGTAAGGAACTTACCAAGGAACAGAACAAACAGATTAGATCCTTCATCGCTAGAAATCAGGATGTCTTTGAGAACCCAAGTCAACCCAAAGGAAGAACAAGTGTTGTTAGTCATCGAATAGACACAGGTGATGCAAGACCCATTCGTCAAGTACCCAGAAGATTACCTTTAGCAAAACGGGCGGAAGCAGATCAAATTATTCAAGATATGGAACGGGACAAGGTAATAGAACCGTCAAGCAGTCCATGGTGTTCACCTGTAGTGCTGGTTAGGAAGAAGGATGGCTCAACTCGGTTCTGTGTTGATTTTCGCCAACTTAATAATGTTACTAAGAAGGACAGTTACCCTTTGCCTCGTATTGATGATACGTTGGACACATTGGCTGGCTGTAAAATCTTTTCAACGTTGGATTTGAAGAGTGGATATTGGCAGGTTGGACTGGAACCTAAGGATAGAGAGAAAACAGCATTCTCTATTGGAAGTGGATTATGGCAGTTCATCGTTATGCCGTTTGGACTTTGTAACGCTCCGGCTACTTTTGAGCGTTTAATGGAAAGCGTGCTGAGAGGATTGTCGTGGGAGACCTGTTTAGTGTACCTGGATGACATCATCGTACTTGGAAAATGTTTTGAGGAGCACTTACGAAATTTGGAACAAGTGTTTTCACGATTGAGAGCGGCCAACTTGAAACTCAATGTTAAGAAATGTACATTGTTCCGAAGACAAGTCAACTATCTGGGTCATGTTGTCTCTGAGGAAGGAGTGGCGGTGGATCCTGAGAAGATTAGAGCTGTTCAAGACTGGCCTACACCTAAAGACAAGCATGAAGTAAGAAGCTTTTTAGGTTTAAGCACTTACTATCGGCGATTTGTTTTGGGCTTCGCTGATATCGCTAAACCATTGACAAAACTCACAGAAGAAAGTAATGAATTTATATGGGATTCGAAATGCCAATGCGCGTTTGAAGAATTGAAGAAGGTATTGATTAATTCCCCGATTCTAAGTTATCCTCGAGCCGAAGGGAATTTTATTCTGGATACGGATGCAAGCAACGTCGGCATTGGAAGTGTACTATCTCAGGTTCAGGATGGTCAAGAACGCGTAATTGCGTACTTCAGTAAAGTTTTGTCAAGGCCGGAACGCAATTATTGTGTAACGCGAAGAGAGTTACTTGCTGTAATCAAGTCAGTTGAGCACTTCCGCAAATACCTATATGGACGGAAATTTCTTTTAAGGACAGATCATTCGGCGCTTGTATGGCTGTTACGATTCAAGAATCCTGAAGGTCAGGTTGCAAGATGGATAGAAAGATTGCAAGAATATGACTATGATTCTGAGCATCGAGCTGGACTTCGTCATAAAAATACTGATGCACTGTCAAGGCGTCCATGTCCAGAGGATTGCCAGCATTGTAATAAAGCGGAGGAAAGGTTCGTCATGATTCGTAGAACTACAGTCATCGATAATTTTTGGCAAGATGATGAAATTCGAGCGCACCAGTTGGAAGATCCTGACCTTGGACTTTTAATGCAGTGGAAAGAAAATGATCGAAAACCTTCATGGGAAGAAATAGCTTCATGTTCACCAAATGTTAAATCATATTGGGCACAATGGCAATCCATAGTTGTGGAAAACGGGTTGTTGAAACGTATTCTGGAAAGTGAAGATGGAACACAGCAGAAACAACAGCTATTGGTTCCAAGGAAGAGAGTTCCTGATGTCCTTAAGCTGCTTCACGATGATGTGTCTGGTGGACACTTGGGAGTTAAAAAGACTACAGAAAAGATTCGTCAGAGATTTTATTGGGTCCGTTACACTGAAGATGTAAAAGATTGGTGTAGAAGATGTGTGACTTGTGCTACTTCGAACGGACCTCAAAAACAGAGGCGTGCGCCAATGAGACAGTACAATGTAGGTAGTCCATTTGAAAGAATAGCCATCGACATAGCAGGACCGTTTCCCACAACTGAAAGAGGGAACAAGTATATTTTAGTAGCAATGGACTATTTTAGTAAATGGACAGAAGCCTATGCATTACCAAATCAAGAGGCTACCACTGTTGCTGAAATCTTGGTAAGAGAGCTGATAAGTCGTTTTGGAGTACCGTTGGAGCTTCATTCGGATCAAGGAAGAAATTTTGAGTCAGCCGTATTTCAGCAAGTATGTGAGATATTGGGAATTCGAAAAACGAGAACAACTGCTTTGCATCCACAGTCGGATGGAATGGTGGAGCGAATGAATCGAACATGTGGAAAATATCTGTCGAAGGCGGTGTCTGATCATCAGAAGGATTGGGACGAATACATCCACTTGTTCTTATTGGCCTATCGTTCGGCAATTCATGAGACAACGGGACAAACACCAGCGAGTGTGATTTTTGGCCGTGAACTACGGTTACCTTGCGACTTGCAGTATGGATCTAAGCCTGGAGAGGATCTTGTTGGAGAAGATTATGTATCGGAACTTCGGAGAAAGATGAACGACATCCATGAACGTGTACGGGCTAATATTCAAGTCGCTAGTGACAGGATGAAGGAAAGATATGATGTCAAAGCTGTGGAAGGAGGGTATCAAGCTGGAGATTTAGTTTGGTTGTTCAATCCTCAACGGAGACGAGGCTATTCACCGAAGCTTCAAAAATCCTGGGAAGGACCGTACGAGGTGATTAAAAGAATAAATGACGTTATTTATCGAATACGACGAAAATCAAATGGCAAGCCGAGGGTGGTACATTTCAATCGCTTAGCACCGTTTTTAGGAGACAATAAAAGTGAAGGAAACAACCCGATTGTTCAAGTCTGTAAAGTCCTAAGTAAAGAGAAGAGTTTTGAAGAGTTTATGAAGATGCCTCAACGAAGAATTCATCATGGTGTCACTATCGAAATTGAGCAAGATCTTTTTGACACTCCAGAGGATTATGTTTTGGCTCATTGCTTGGCTCAGAATGCAAAATTTACTAATGGCATAGCCAAAGTTTTCAAGAAGAAGTACGGGATATTGGAAGAGATTAAGGCCAAGAGTTTGAAAATTGGAGAAGCGGTCCATCTACAGCATGGGGAACGACATATATTTTACATGGTAAATAAAGCAATCCCTGAAGAACAAACAGAGTATGTTCAGATGTGGCACTGTTTACAAAGTTTGCGGGATCAAATGTTACAAATGAATCTTACGAAGCTCGGCATACCAAGGATAAGTGGCAATATGGATTGGAAAGTTGTTCGAAATATGATAGAAGAGATCTTCTGTAATACTGGAATTAATGTTTTAGTTTGTTGTTTTAATCCAGGGTATAGTGAGAACATCAAGAAGTCTGTACCTTGTTATTTCTTCAAGACTTCACATTGCAGAGAGGATTCAGGATGCTCCTATCTTCATCCAGAGAATTCGTTCGGGACGAACTAAATTAAGAGGGAGGCAATGTTACGTAATCACCATTAGGAGGGTACTTAAGTTTGGAAGTTTAATGAATTTGAATTTTTATATTATTTTTGGTTATGGAATGTTTGGAAAATAATGACAGGTGGTTGTTTTGGTTTTGATAAAAAGAAAGATCTAGATAGGCTGGAAGAAAGATGTTATATAATGGGTATATAAGAAATCTGTGTGAACTGTAATAATATGTGACGTATATATAAATAATAGTTGTTGTAATATGTATTTTAAATAAATAATAATTGTAAATAAATAAAAACGTTTAAATAAATTGTTAATTTTCAAGATGTCATTCTTTTAATTGAATTCAGACTTTATTTTCCCTGACACAAGTTATAGAAGAACGATTTACGTTACACTATTATTCCTCGTAGTTGGATTTAGGGATAGAAAGTAAATTATGTACCAAGATGAGATAGAAATTGATTCTGAAATATTGTAGGAATATTTATTTCCTGGGAAGAGAACGATAACAGGTTTTCAGTGCGTGTATATATATTAGGTATAAATAAATAACAAATAAATCACTGAATGAATCGGTATATTGAATTTCATTCGTCGTTTGTTGAAGGTGTTCCAAGAAGAAAAAGGAATATTCTTGTGAAGTAATACATATTCCTTTATTCCTTGGGGTGAATGAAGATTGATATTATTTATTTGTACACAGGTATATTGATTGAGTTACTTGTATACAAAAAACAATATTTTATTCGGTTTAAAATAACGGCATATTTATTCATTTATTATTTATTTATTTATTTATTTATTTAATACATTAAACGGCGTTCAAGCCTTTTAACACTGTATTACAAAGTATACTTGAACAAATTACATTACAGTTATACACTCAAGGTATATATAGATTACAAAAGATAAAAACAAATTTCATTACAAAAACATTAAGACATTAGCATTATACTGCAATTCATTCACAATCATAACAATTATAATGTATATAAAACAATGAGTGACATGACAGTTATAACCTTTGCGTCACTCAAAGTTAAAAAAAATCCAAGTTCAATTTTCACATGACTGTCAGCAGATAAACTGTATTTTATAAATATTTCAGTTGTCACCTAATAATGTACAATGTGATGAGGTTACTAGCAATAGGCCAAGAAGAAGGCCAAAGCGCAGATGGCGTGAAGTAATGAGACAAGACATGCAGAACTACGATGTTTCCCATGAGGATGCACTCGATAGAACCAAGTGGCGAAATAAAACAAGAAAGCCAGACCCCACCACCATGTAGGACTAATAAGTGTCCAAGGAGAGTAGTCATCTATATCCCAATACAAGTTAGACATTCGATAAGAAAAAAACTTTTAAATATTATTACACTAATTGTGTTTGAGTAATTATCTCCCTTGGTGTGTGTAAAAAAATATACGAATATAATAACTCGTTGAGATTACTGAATAAATTATATGTACATAGTTTATCTACCTTCATCAAAATTATGTTAAGTCAATGATAGGTTGTAAAGAAGTAAAATTATATTAGCTTTCAATTGCACACTTGAAAAGTATGTCAAGTTGATTAATTACTAAAACTCGATATAAAATTCAAGTTGTACTACAATATTTCAAATATATTGTCAAAAATTTGTTACAAATACAAACTTCAATCAAATATCGATTAATAACAAAAGTTTTATGAAGTAGACAGATTTTGATGCTAAGAATCGTAGGAATATCCAGGATAGAGACGGAAAAGAGTAGCAGCTGATCCCAAGTAGCTCGAAAATGAAAGGAAAGTAGGCAAACTTTGTATTAAAGTATGGTAAATTGGCATCAAATTTGGAAGTCTAGTAGTTAGACCAAAATGTAAATCTGCAAATTGGCCTAACCGTGAAAATTGAGGCAAGAGAAAAATATTGATTCACACATTTGATAGTTGTGATAATACATATTTGCTAAGTTGTTGTATGACCCTAGAGAATATACAAGAAAAAACAACCATGGTTAAAACATATCGGAATTATTATAAGAAATTTCACTCTATAATTCTTTATTCTTTCTTTTTTTTCCGGCAAGGCACCCGACATCGAGTGAATTATGACCACTCTATAATTCATACATTTTTGTTTTACATGCTGAATACGTACCGATATCATTACAATTGTAATTGTTTAAGACTTCATGAGATCATTTTCAATGTTTTACTGACTTTATTAATTTATTTCTTTATTTATAAATTGACCATTTCTTTTGTCGTAAGTATTCTGGTTAATGTTTTTATAACACACAAGATAACAAAGATTTTTTAAATGTAAAAGATTTTATAGTCTGGAATTTTTCAAAGAATTACAAAAATATCATGAAAGTGTTAAAGTGCAGTTTAATTTAAATATTAAATGAAAATATGTAAAATCTCGGAAGTTCTAGTAGCTTTAGTAGAGCTTTAGCGTACAAAGTAATGAATCTTTAAACTTTTCAAAGATTGCGGTTAATGTTGTCCTAGAGCTACTATATAAATTTGCATTACAGTTTTCTACCATCATGTATATTTTGAAGAATATTTTTCATTGATATTTAGTTCCTAGGTATATATATATTTAGTTACAATCCATTGGATTGGTCTGCAACGAGTTTGGACATTCTTCTCCACTCCTCCCTATTCTCAGCCAGTCTCTTCAACTCCATGTATGAACCACAGCTCATATACCTCTTCAGTTGGTCCATATAGGCGTCTCTCGGTCGGCCTCTGCCATTTGTGCCTTCGGTCCTACCCTCTGCAATTGCGATGAGCAGTCCTGGTTGCCTGATGTTGTGGTCAATCCAGTTAGCTCGTTGTTGGCAGATTCTTTTGAGGAGTTGCCTTTTTTCGCCAACCCTGGTTAACACTTCTTCGTTTTCGACGTGTTCCGACCAATGAATCTTCAGCATGCGTCTATAGCAACACATTTCAAATGCCGCTTACCGTCCGCTTTCACTCTTGCTGATGGTCCACGTTTCGCACCCATATAGCAAAATGCTCCACACAAAGGCTTTTGTGAGATTCTTCCTCACGTTCAAATCAATATTAGGGGATTCCAATATTTTGGATTTTTTGTTAAAGGCAATTTGTGCCTGGTTTATTCTGCTCACAATTTCTGATTTGGAGCGTCCGTCCGGGTTTATTCTGCTGCCCAAGTAGGTACACGAACCCTTTTACTTGTTTGATGCTCACTCCATTTATGGCAATGTTCGCAGTCGCTTCGTCCTAGTTTCTAGATAGATTTGAAGAATTTTCTGAGAACGTAATTGTGTATGACCAGTGATTAGTTTGTTTTGAAGCGAATCTTTTCACCATTCACCAGTCACATGCGATAAATGGTTTAAGAAAATAACATGGATATTTGAAAATATTGGTATTTCCTAGGAAACATGTAAAGTGTGGCGTATTAGAAAAAAATATTATGTCAGATACTCATATCGAATTCAACATGAACGAATAGGTTTGCATTATTCATGAAGTGTTGTAATAAAAGGTTTTGCCTGAATATCGGAATATTGATCGAGTGTGAATTAGTTAGTTCTAAGTCGAATAACATATAGCCATTACTCGATTAAAAACAGCTGTTCACTGAAAACTTTAACGACTTGATTTTCTTACAACTTTAATAAAGAAATTATGTATGTAAAATAATAGGTACTTATATTATAAATGTTAATCACAACACTAAGTAAGTACACATCTAACTTTATAAAAAAATATTTTATTTAGTTTTTGTGTGAATAACTTTTCATGTCTACGTAGTAATATACCTATGTCCTGGGAATATGGAAAAAATAATTAAAAAAAATGTATTTTTTCTCTATCGTCATCAGACCCTTCTCTCCTAACGGTCTAGTTATTCATTGAAGTATATGTGTAATTTATCCATGGAGTACCTTGCAAAGAATTGACGAGTACTATTAGAAAAATGAAAAAAATCTTTATTTCAGCGATGAGGTTTGCCACTCATCTTAATTTTTGTTGGCACTGAGAGGAAGGATTTCATATTTGTAACATACCTACTGCTAGTTTGTCTACTAGTTATCCTATTTGTGGAAAATGCCGTAAAGTTATGGGAATATTTTTTGTTTATTTGTATACAAAAAACACATTGAATAAATTTGAAAAAGTTTTATACTATACTATACCATCACGGCATATCCCAAAAGTGGGGTAGCCAGCAAAGCAGCCGCATATAATATAATGCAAACTGTCCTCTCCGTGCCAATATAAAATTAAGAAAGGGTGGCAATCCGCAAGGAGTTCGTCAGTAGCCTGGAGGTAGAATCTCGGCCTCGTAAACAAGGGTTCCGTGGTTCGATACCAGGTGCCGGCAAACTCACCTTTCACGACACAAGCTTTTAGTAGGTTACTGTGAGAGGTGTGTAAGGTTGTATTTGGGTTTATAACAAAACCCAGATATATCTTTTCTTTAAAAAAAAACTCATCGCTGAATTAGAAATGTATTATTTTCGAACACCTGCCTTTAACAGGATACTCAAAAACTTACGGAGAAGAGTTGGAGACAATTTTTTTTACCGGGAGTTAAATGAGATATTTGTAGTAGAAATTTTTAAATTGACAAATTTGCCAATATTTAATTAACACTCGCAATATATGAATAATTTAGAATATTGTAATTTTTTAAACTGATTACAAAAATAAATTAGGTATGTAGAGACAAAAAAAATGCGAAGTTGAATATTCGGCGCATCACTAATATTAGTACATATGTAGCTATCTGTATTATTTTGTTCTGTTATGTTTGTTATTGAATCGTAAATATATCTCTATGTTACGGTCTGTTGAACTAAAAAGGATGTTTGTGTAATCACACGGCAATATTTCGGTATCGAAAATATCTCTCACACCAACACTCGAATAAAATATATCACTATAGTATTTTGTATGAAAAATAAAATAAAAACTGCAGCATTTTTAACAAAAGCAAATAATCGTGATGTCCGGCGTTGTGAATACCTACCCAGGGAGATTACTCGTATATTATGTAATACCGAAGATTTTCGACTGATACTCAGTTAGATAGGGAGGCATGGGGATGAAAATCTAAACTCGTTACAGACCAATCCAATGGTTTCAAACCTACTTACTATAATTATGTACTCAGCCATCATCATAACAATTAAATTCATTGTCATTAAAACTAGGTAGGTAAGTAAATTGGTTTATTTTTTTCAAACGCAGAAACTCAAATCATTCGAGTCAGTTCTACCATATGAACATATTGTTATAGAATTAAAGAACATAACTGACATAGCTACAGAGGGAAAGTGTTCTATATTCAATTTTCTGAGACCGTTTGAATGGTTAAACCCATGTTTGTCTTTTTAACAAACAATAAATTGTTTCAATCGATAAATGAATTCTCACACAAATAAACCCAAGTTATTTTTAAAAAACGGAAAGGATTGAGTGATTTTTTTCAACACTGTACAATACATATAGGTACTTAATAGAACTTAGGTAATGTTATTCATGTGCCTCTCAAATAAAGAAATTTTTCATGTTCGTCGGGGGAGGAATGTAATTATACGTATAAATCTAAATATTTAGTTAGTAATTTCCATTAACTTAGCAGTATGAAAAACTCATGTTCTCCACATGTATTTGATTAAAGGAATGTTTAATCAAAATTTATAAACTTAATAACATACTTTTTCTAATGAGATCATTTGTAAAGTTTTACGAGCACGTGACTAAAATTGAAATGATAATGATCATGATGACAAATGACTCAGAACATTGACATTTGCCCGTCTCGAGGTTAATAGTTCAAATCAAGGTACCTACAGGTTTGTTACTTAAATCAATGCTAAGAAAATTATATCTTACTGCCTATCCCTTAATGTTATATTTTTCGTGTGGTAGATATAGCGGTCAGAGCATTACTACTACTTTCCGTGCTAATAAAAAATAAGGTACCTACCTACTCAGGTGCGTGACATATCTCATTGCTGAATTTAAGATGTAAAATGTCTTTATTTTTCAAACATCATGAGGGTATAACCAATCAGATATCTCGATTGGAAAAGCATGTTTACACAATGTAACATTGTGCAAAATGTAATCGGAAGAAGTGAGAAAGGCGTCCCAGCGCTTACGAATTGGCTCTAGGCTGGCTTAAGTAATCACTTTCGGTGTCCATAGACGACGTGCACCAATTTCACCGTTCTCACTGTCACGATGTAAGGTCCATCAATCGAGAAATGTTTTATGCAAACCATAGAAGCAACCATCTTTTTGGAATCTCATATTTCAGATTTCAAATGAATCGCGATCTCCCGTCTAAATGGCGCCGGAACAATTAAGTTCAATACTTTATCGGCTGCTAGTTCGACCAGTCAGCAACAAATAACTAATTTAATAAAAATTATTTACAGTTCAAAAAATCTAGCATGTTACCCTATCCCCCCTAGAGAAAATCCAAAGGACGGTTTGAATGTGATTATTTTTATTAATTAATCTTAGATCAAAACAAATAACCACCATATTTCAATAATTATTTCTTTCATCGTAACTACCCCATTTATCCCTCCCTCCCCTCCCGAATACAGCCATAGTTACAATGTAAGTATAATGTTATTCAATTAGTATTGTAGAAAACAAAAAAAAATGTTGGTCTAGATGAGACAGATACTCGGTTGACCTTTAGGTGATATACCTAATATTAATTATATTATATTTATAGCATTCCAATGAAGATATTCCGTGACATATAAAATAAATTGATATCTTCCTTGTATTGCAGTTGTTTTTTGATTTTTTATTGTCACAAGAGGGTTTTATTTGCTCGCTTTTTTTTACAATTTGGTATGGACATTCGACAAAAATATCTGAATTTAGAAATTCTAAAAACAAAAAAACAAAATGTATGGTTGTTGGAAGAGAGGAAGCGACTGCGAACATTACCATAAATGGAGTGAGCATCAAACAAGTAAGAGAATTCGTGTACTTGGGCAGCAGAATAAACCAGGATGGACGCTCCAAATCGGAAATTGTGAGCAGAATAAACCAGGCAAGGATTGCCTTTAACAAAAAATCGAAGATATTGGAATCCCCAAATATTGATTTAAGCGTAAGGAAGAACCTTACTAAAGCCTTTGTATGGAGCATTCTGCTTTTTAGTTGTGAGACGTGGACCATCAGCAAGAGTGAAACCGAACGGTTGGCGGCCTTTGAAATGTGGTGCTACAGACGCATACTGAAGATTCATTGGTCGGAACACGTCGAAAACGAAGAAGTATTAACCAGGGCAGGCGAAAAAGGCAACTTCTTAAGAGAATCGGCCAACAACGAGCTAACTGGATTGGCCACAACATCAGGCACCCAGGACTACTCATCGCCATCGCGGAGGGTAAGACCGATGGGACAAATGGCAGAGGCCGACCAAGAGACGCGTATATGGACCAACTGAAGAGGGACATGAACTGTAACTCATACGTAGAGCTGAAAAGACTGGCTGAGAATAGAGACGAATGGAGAAAAAAAACCAAACTCGTTGCAGACCAATCCAATGGATTGTAACTCATTATATATTAGAGGGTTACTCCCGGGAATTCCCGGGAAAACCCTCTTATTTTTATTTCCCGTTTCCCGGGAAAAAAACGAATCTTTTCCCGGGAAAAAATACAAATTATTAGTCATGCAGATTGCCATACCGATACCGAAAACTTTGTTTAGTTAACTGTAATAGTCGTGATAAACTTGTAGAAGCTGACGAATATTTTGATATGAAAATATGAAAAATAATATTAATTACTATTATAAGTGTTATACTTTAAAAAAAAAACTTAATTATAACTTCAATGTATTCGTTTGAAAGAAGCATAATTATTCTAAATATAATTCGAAATCGGAGGTGTGTTTGGCCGACAATGTATAAGAATCCTACAATATTTCATGTTTTTTTTTACATATTTCGAAAAGTTAGATAGTTCTAAAAAATATTAGTGCAGCCAACTGTCATTTTTTTTGTTTTATTCATGCATATTAACCGATATAAAAAATCTTTTTTTGTCGAAATTTCTCATTTTTTAAAGTCAAAAATCTTTAAAAAGCTTTGCCAAAATCAATAACATTTTTTTGCTTGATAGGATGATCAAAAATTAAAAGTTTATATATTTTGTAAACAATTTTTATTTTGATATAACATAGAGTACCTAAATAAATCTCGTCAGTCAGCTTTTTAGTTTTTTTTAAGCAAATTACTTATATTGGTAACAAAAAATTGTTTTTTTTTTATCAAATCAAAATGTTTGCAAGGGTCAACAAGTTATGAGAGTTTTTGTACCAAATTTGTTAAAAATTGAATATTTATGAATATAATAATGAATTTTCCGGGATTCCTGGGAATTCCGGGAAATTCGTTTTAAAATTTCCCGTTTCCCGGGAACAAAAATAATCCGGGAAAAGATACCCTCTATTATATATATATATATGATTTTTTATTCTACAGCAGGTATCTATTTGGTAGGTAGACGAATTTAAAAAATAAAAAGAATACTTTATTTTGATTGTTCACGTAAAATGTATAAATTTTATGTTTTGCTATTTGTTTGTTTTAAATATGCTAAACTCTGGCTACACTCAAAGAATTTAATATATTTCAGACTTAGTTCGTAAATTTTGTGTTTGAAAGTGTCCTGAAAACGTCAGCTGTTAAATAAAAATTCTCCTCAGCGATAAAGTTTGTAACCCACCTTGAATATCTCAATTCTTTGTTGGCACGGAGAGGAAAGCTTGCATGTTAATTGAATGGAGATAGCGTGCTTGCAAACCATTTATGAGATTTGCTGCGATGGGATAGTAATAGTAGCAGTAAATATTTATGTATTATAATTGTGTTATGTTTAATGAAATATTTGTCATTTTGTGAACTGTTAATAGTTTATTAACTGTCGTATTAACTAAATAAATAAATACTAGTATTTATCTGACTCTATTAAAAACTTTTGCGAAGTACTAGTAGTCTTTAGCGGATCATTGTTTGGGAACCAATGTCATAGTAGGTATGCATCAATCCTGTTTCATTGCGGATGTATTGAAACAATAAAAAAAAAACATTTCATCGTAAACAATTTATTTCTATCATTGTTCTTTTACGACTTTTTAAAAATTAAGTGAATACACCTGAAAAGTATAGGCTTCCGTCACGTTTTTGTTAATTTTCCAGTTTCCTGTAAAAGATACATATGTTCAAGACAATAAGAATTATAATAACTCAGCGATGAGGTTTGCAACTCTTGTTAGATGTCTTACTTTTTATTAGCACGAAGATAAGAATATGCATGTTTATGTCTTGTCTTCGCTGGTTATTTTACTTGTGGTGGAAAAGCATGATAATTTGAATGTATGGATGAAAAAAGAAAAAGTGTGATGGTTTAGTATGAGACTATGAAACATGACTGAGACGCAACCACAAGTGGTGAAGAATACTGCCCAAGACTCGCCATACGAAAAGTAAAGTAAGTAATGTAATATAATATGTGCTTTGAATTATAAAGGATTCTAAAGCAATCCCTTATACTTATATGGCAATCGCAATGGGATTTTTATTGAACAAAAAACATATCTCTCGCGTATCATTATTTTTTATATCCCCATTTTCCCCAGATAGTGATTTGCGATTATGAACGTGGATAAGTGGATGCGTAAGTCATGTAGTTAGAAGAGAGGGTTATGACAATCATAGATTATTTCTTTAGCAACCCAAAATAAAGTATTCATCTCAGGAGTTCAGGAAGTTCTGTTGGTAAAGCGATGTCTTCAGTTTTCTCCCGAATGTAGTTATGAATTGATTTTGTGAAGATTTCGATTCCTGCCAAAGAATCTCGCGATTCCTGCCAAAGAATCTCGCGATTCTATAGTCCTTCCGTAGAAGCAAGACATTATTGATCTTGTCCAGCAAACTGGTGGTTATTTTTGCTGAGCGACATTTTGAATCTTGGAGTGCAAACCGAATGAGAACAAGAAATAGGAAAATTTCAAAGAAGAAGGGCTGGTGACATTGTACATTGTCCATTGACAAGTTGAAGAGGGTTAGTGTTACTCGAGACGGAGAGGAATGTCAGATTTTTAAGATGGATGTACCCTTACAGCTATCTTAAAAATGGAGAGTTGAATTTCATCATATGGATCTCCTCTTACTAAAGTGATAATTAAAATATTCGTAATAAAATAGCCTTGCTTGCTGTAAACCAGACTCATGTAATATAGGAAAATAATAATAATTAAAATTACTTGGAAAATTTGTTTTATATAATGCGCCATTTTGTTAAAAAAAAGTTTCGCAAGGGTCCATTTAAGATTCATAATATCTTCCAAACAATAAGATATTTCACCTTGTCTTCGATTCAGATAACCCATCAACGTTTCAATCACATAGAATTCAATATTTTTCTCGATTTGAGGAAAAATATTTATCAAGTGCACGTGTTTTCCTGTTTTAAGAATTTGGTTTATGTATAAATAAAAAAAATACTTCAAGTGATTCCTTATTTTTTTTTAACGAACGTTAATTTTTTATGTCAATGTTTTACAGTTACTACCTATTCATTTGAATTTGTCTTTTTTTGTTAATGTTTGTGAATGCCTTTTGAATTAAAACGTAAATTACTTTGTAAAGAAGAATGGTTACTGCGTTTATATCTACAACGACTCGGAGGACGCTGTGAGGAAATGTGCTGTGAGCGGGTTTGTTCGAAGGTACGTGCTTTTCAATGAGAATTCCCTGTAGCATCTGTTTTTATGTTTTTGTTTTTCGTTGTCTGTTGTTATACGTTCACTGTTTTTGTTTCAAGCATACTTTTTAAATGTGTTGTACTGAAAAAAGGCTGTTTTGCCGTTTATTGTGTTAGCAAATAATAAAATAAAAAAATAAAATACCTACACAATACTATATATATTTTACAGAATTTTATATACTATTTTATTATGTCGTAGCACAAGTTAAGTGTGCAAAGAAAACATTATACTATATATATATTTTATTTCAACATACAATTCACTTCTTTCACATTCGAGTGATATCTCATACGTTCAAGCTGATTTCTCCTATTCAGCATTCCCTCTGCACATTATTTGACTCACATGTTCAAGCCGCATAGTATGTGTTTGAGCGTTTGCGTTTTCAAACAGATAACTATTCTTTCCACTTTATCCTATCATCATCTATTCGCTCAATATGTCCAAACCTTTGCAACTTATTCATACATAATATGCATATAAGCTACAATACTTCTTTTGAATCTGCTAATTCTCATTATATCTTCATTCTATCTTGTTACTTTTTCTTTGGCATGCTAATGTATGATGGCATTTGAATTAATTTTGTCAATATATACAGCTTGAGCGATAGCTTTATATACACACCGGATAATTTATTTAATGAAATTGTTGGTCTCATTCCAGGCATGCTGTTCAGCATGACGGGCATGTCATGGTTTGCCTCATTGCTGCTGGAGAAATGCCTAAAGAAACCCAGAGTTTCACAGAGGTATTTTATTGTAAACCTTTCGTAAAATGTGAAAATAATTTTACTTTCCTTCAGTGAATAATTAAATATTTATCAATGTAGATATTTATATGTTTACTCGTACAATTTCAAATAGGTATTTCTTTGATGTTGTTTCGAATGTACCTACCTCTAAAATAGATGTCGCATACAACAATTTTTTTTTTTAATTATTTAACTTTAATATTTATTCTTTCACGAAATGTCCCATAAGTGAGATAACCAGCGGATTAGCGATTTTAAATCAAAAACATTCAGATTGCTATCTCCAATATAAAAATAAGATATTCCATATGGGTGTAAAATCTCATCTCTGAATTCAATATGAACAATGCTTTTTACGAACTATCACCTTTTACATAAGGACATTTTATAACTTACAGAAAAGAGTGGAAGACCTTTTCTGTGCCGGGAAACCTTAGGATAATTATTGTATAAGAAAATAGAATTGTTGAAATGCAGTTTTTTGTTTTGGTTTACCGTAAATGGTCTTCTTAAAATTATTGCATGAAAATTCATTGATGTTTGTTGTTACTGCCTGCTTATGTTAAATGTTTAAATTTTATTAAAAAAAATGTATCTGTCCCCATCTGAACATTTCTATTAACAGTATTACAGTCATATCCTTTGAATATAACATTTGTTTACGTATATTAAGTTATTTTTACATTTAACCATTGTTTAAGGTTTGACGTGCACCTAAGTAAAGTTAACACATGAAATTATCATATGAGGTTTAGGAAAGGCGATGTCAACTTATTTGATAATTTTCCGCCCGGAACTTTAACCCGCAACCCATCCACATGCCTAAACCACTGCAGCTTATAATATTTTTATTTATCTTGGTCGATATTTTTATTCCACATTCTTCTGAATAAGCATTAATTATAATCATCCCTAAATACATATTGTATTAATAAAATTGTTAGTTGCGATGAAAGCATGAACCTAATATTATCATACAGCATGGGTGTGTTACAATAAATAACTCATGTATTATTATGCTTTGTGATATTATAATAATTGTTTTAAAACGAGTAAAGTCGAGAACGTACAAGCACTTAGTTAATTAAATTTTAATGGTATTTAAAAAGCATTCTCATTGAAATTAATTAGGAACATAAATGTATGTGGGTAATAATAATCTATTGCAGGAGTAATGTAGGTTTTAAAAAGAACAATAAACGTGTATATTTATTTATTCATACATATAAAAATTGTTACCAAGATCGAAGGACAATGCGAATACCTATTAATCTATGCTTTTATGGAATATTTCTGAATTGGGTTGAATAAGGCTGTTAATTAACTTCTTCATCTTCACGAATCTCGCCCGACGTTCGATCAATTAAGAGAAATCTTCCCTCCCCCACGGTTCTCACACCGGTCCTTTCTCGAATGTTTCGAAGCCAGGAGAGTTGTTTTCAGCCGATCCCTCTGCGGCCCTCGATCTTCCATTTCATGACTAGTTTGAGTATGGTGTATTTGTTACCTCTCATTACATGGCCAAAATATGATATTTTAAGGAGTTTAAAAGTTCGCTATTTGCATTGATTCTACGTAAAACATCGATGTTTGTTATCGGTTCAGGATATTCTTAGCTTTCTACGGTGGATCTACATTTCAAACGCTTTAAAGCGCTTAGTTATATTAACTCGAGTCCTCGCCTCTACACAGTAAAGTATAACTTAATTAACTGATAAGCACATTTTCGCCGCTGACTTGGAAGATGTAATTTTTTTTTAATATTTTCACTCGAAAATTTATTAGAATGATTAAGACCTCTATTTTCTGCTGGAAATCTAAGGGATGGCATCGGATTTAAGCTGTCCATGAACTCTTCCGATTGATGTAGAACCGAGAGGTCTTTGCCAAGATAATCGTAAATATTGTGAATACTTGGTATGATCTAGTACCTGGTGCTGTCTGGGGTCTAAACAAACCACCAAATATTAACATAACGTATTGTTTTATAATTGATTATATTCTATCAAATTTTATTGAATGAATTTTTAATATCATTAAAGAGATGAAGAATATCATAATATCGAAGCATACTCTTACAAATGATTTTTTTAATACAAAAAATTAAAACACATATAACTTAATGAGTCATACCAAATCAAAAAGATTTGTCGGCATGTTCTCTTACAACGTACTATATACATATTTAACCTAATACGATATTAACCAAAACACAAAATTAATTATTAGTTATATATAAATCCACACTTTATTTACCATTCCAATACCATTTTGAGACCAAATGGTTATGGTACAGCGAGCGCGATATTTCCTTGTAGCATTATTATACCTTTTGACATGAAAGCTTAAGATCCAGCATATAATTTAAACTTATAAAGTTTCTTTTATGTTTTACTGGCTGATTCCCTGTAGACTGAACTTCAGTATTGTTGTGTAATGAGCAATAGAGTGAAATATTCTGACAACTACGCTAACGATATTTCAGTATAAAAAAATATTTTTTAAATAAAAAAAGTAATATTTTAATGCATGTGGGGTGCACAGTTCCCTAAATAATACCTTAAAAAAACTATAAAGCCTGTATTTAAAGTATGCCAAACAAATATGAATGTGGTGATTGTTAAAAAAGTTTATTTTACTGCTGCAACACATGGTGCGAAAAAAAATATATTCTGGCATCAAAATGTTATTGTGAAAATATGAACGTTATTCGCAAATTTTCATTGGAAAAATATTTAAGCTTATCTGATATTTCTACCCCTTTGTCGCATTTTTTTAACACCTAACTGCATAAAATGGTATTACATATTTATATATTTATATATTACATATTTACCTATCGTAACACAATTTATTTATTTAATTTATTTAATTTATCGTATTACATATTTATATATTTACATATTACATATTTACCTATCGTAACACAATTCACACGAGAAAACTCATTATGGTTTATTTCGCACTTATTTTACATTACGTGCATTTATATTGTTTTAATGAGTATAAGATTTTGTTGTACGTAGGTATTCTAACTATTTTATGTTTATTTATTAATCAAATAAATGACTTACGCCTTATACAAATATATAAAAATTAAAAAAATTACAGTTATTTAACATAACTTCAAACCGTAAAAATTATTGTTGATGGTGTCGAAACCCAGAAAAAAAAAACAATTTAACTGATCTCTTGTAGGTACTGTTCAAAACGCGCAGCACGTGGAGATGCTTCAAAAATATTCTCCATAGTGCATGTGACAGGATACAATTGATACTCCAACAAAAAATCAAAAACAAGAAATTAACAATGGTAATTCCTTCAATTACAATCTGATAAGCACATGTTTACGTCGACTAACTTTTAACCTAATTTTGGCTTTATATATCAGACATCATCAATTGAAAGGCACAAAGAGGAGACCGGAATGCCGGGTAGGTGTGTTGAATGTAAGAGGAGGGATGCTGAGAAAGACGAATGAAATAGTTGAGATGATGGATGAAAAATTTCTGGATGTTTTATGCGTGTGTGAGACTAAGAGGAAAGGTAGTGGAATAAACGAAAGAGAGGGAAGAATCGAGTTGTGGTCAGGAGTTCCTGACACTCAACATGCGTGTCAAGGTGTGGGTGCTTTTCTGTCTGAAAGAATGGCAACTGTATGAAGGGATATGAATGTGTTGGTCCCAGACTAATCTGGATCCGCTTCAAGGTAGGGTTGACTAGGATTTTACTCATAATTGGGTACGGACCAGGAAACGATGCTATCGAGACGGAAAAAGAAGAGTTCTGGGACAGTGTGCGAAAGATTGCGGATGACAGGAAAGTGAATGAAAGATTAATTTTGGCAGGTGATCTTAATGGATGGGTCGGTGTAAGAAGAAACGAACTAGAGAGTGTGTTCGAAAGAATGGTGATAGAAGAGTGAATGACAATGGAAGACGTATAGTTGAAGCATGCTTGGAGATGGATCTCTTTGTGGCAAATACCATTTTCGCTCATAAGAAAATCCATCAGTATACATGGGAGAGAGGGGATGAAAGATCGATGATAGACCTTGTGTGTGTGGACTCTCATCTTAGGAAGGTAACCACGGACACCAGAGTGTATCGTGGCGCTGAGTTGGAAACAGATCACTTCCTTGTGGTTACAAAAATAAATCTGTTTTCTGGCTGGCGCTCGAGAACACAAAGAATCACGCCAACTAAAAGGCTGAGAGTCGAAAAATTGAAAGATGAAAATGTACAGGAAGAGTATGAAAGGAAAACGAACGAGAGATTCAGCTCGCATGATGGGAAAGAATGTACATTGGATGAGCAGTGGGAAGTAATGAAGGGTGTGCTAGTAGAGTGTGCTAGAGAAGTATGTGGTGAAACTGCCGTTGGACGCAAGAAAGGTGATGCATGGTGGGATGATGATGTGAAAATGATTGTGGAAAAGAAGAAGAATGCGTGGAAAGATTTAATGAGTGTGAGACAGGGAAATGAAGACGAAAAAGAACGGAAGAAAGAGATTTACAGGATGTGTAAGAAAGAAGTGCGTGATATAGTGGAAATGAAGAAAAGGATGCTTGAAGACAAAGAATGCCAGAAGCTTTCAGTGAACGCGAAAGATAATTTGAAAATCTTTTGGAAGATGGTGAAACGAAAGAGGACAAGTGTGGATGTAAATTCTGTGAAAGGGATAAAAGATATTGATGGTAACTTGTTAGTTAGTGAAGAATGCGTGTTGAGAAGATGGAAAGAGTACTTTGAAGAACTGTTTGAATGTGAAGGCGGAAATACAAGTGAGTATAATAGTGGAGAAAGTAACGTGAATGGTGTAGATGAGATTTGTATGACTGAAATTAAGAATGCTTTGAAAAGAGCCAAGTGCGGTAAGGCGGTTGGGTATGATTGTGTTTCAACAGAGCTCATCAAGTCTGGTGGATCGAAGACCCTCACATGGTGCCTAGAGCTATTCAACACCTGTTGGAGAGAAGGCACTACTCCGGAGGACTGGAGGAAAGCCATCATCTGTCCACTGTATAAGGGGAAAGGTGCTAGGCTTGAGTGCGGAAGCTATCGGGCTATTAGCTTGCTGAGCTCAGTAGGTAAACTGTACGGAAGAATTTTGATTGAGAGAGTGCGAAAGACTACTGAGTGTAAGGTATGGGATGCGCAAAGAGCTTTTTTAAATGGTAGAGGGTGTGCCGATCAGATCTTTTCCCTAAGGATGATCGTAGAAAAGTTTTTGGGTAAACACCAGAAGCTTTTTTGCGCGTTCGTTGACTTGGAGAAGGCATATGATCGTGTGGACCGAGAAAGACTGTGGCGCGTGCTGTCGGAGTATGGAGTGAGTACACAGTTGATACGCGCAATATCTTCACTTTACGTGGGGAGTTCCGCTTGTGTGAGGGTAAACAATACCCTCTCGGAGTGGTTTACCCTCACTAAAGGAGTGAAGCAAGGTTGTGTTATGTCTCCGTGGCTATTCAATCTATTTTTTGACTTCTGTATGCGACCTTTGAAAGGGATGAATGTAGGTGTTGAACTGAATGGAAATCGAGTGAATGCTTTGATGTATGCAGACGATTTAGTCTTAATGGCTGAGAATGAAAGTGACTTACAAGATATTGTTTCGTGTGTGTATGATAGCTGTAGTGCAAATGGGTTAAAAATGAATGTCGCGAAGACGAAAGTAATGGTGTTTGAAAGAGAGAGTGAAAGAACGGTATGTGAAATAAAGGTTGACGTTGAATGTTTAGAGCAAGTGAATGAGTATGTCTATTTGGGAAGTCTGTTTGCGAGGGATGGAAGATTTGATAAGGACATTGAAAGAAGAAAAGTCGCTGGTGCTAGAGTGAATGGTGCACTTCGACCCATTGTTAGCAATAGCAGTGTGTCGAACATGGCAAAAATGCTAGTGCACAATACCATTCTGGTACCGACACTTATGTATGCAAGCGAAACTTGGACGTGGTTGAAAAAGGATGAGAGTGGAATAAATGCTGTGGAGATGCGTTCACTGAGAAGAATGGCTGGTAAAACGTTGCGAGATAGAGTGAAGAATGAGGATATCAGGAGAATGAGCGGATGTGTGAAGAGTGTTGTGGACAGAATGCGTGTAAACAAGTTGAGATGGTTTGGACATGTTGAGCGAATGCAAGATGAAAGGATGACGAAGAGGATGTATTTATCTGAAAGAAGGGGTGTGAGGAAGCGCGGACGTCCAAGAACCACGTGGCTTGATCACGTGGACCAAATTCTTAAGGACGGACGCGTGCTGAGTAAGAGAAATCGGCGTGCATGTATGAGAAACTGGATGAATGAAGAGGAAGCGAAAGAAGTATGTAAGGATAGATCTATATGGCGTTCCGTTCTCTCTGCCTACCCCTCCTGGGACATGGCGTGAGGGTATAGTATAGTATAGTAGTATAGTAGTACATCATCAATTTATTGCGAAATTAATAAAACAAATGTTTTATTCTACTATTTGTTTTTTTGACGAGAAAAACGTCTCTCTCGTCAAATCAACAAACAGTAATATAACAGAACATTTGTTTTACTTATTTCGCTATGGAATTCTATTAGGTACCTAAACACCGACACAGTGAATGGATCTATTTATTGTAAGGCATCTGTGAATTATTTCATTCACACTGACATTTATTATGTTAAACACATAATTACACATACTTCTGTACACCCATACAAACATACCCAAATAATAATTTAATTATACATGGCAATTTTTAATACTATAATTTATTATATTCCTTGCTTTAAATAAATTTGGAATATTTAAACACAGCCTACCCATTACGTGACATTAATTTTGAAAATATTATTTACAGTTGCCAAACGTAGTACTAGCAGTTGCATTGAACTAACGTGTAAAAAAATAAAAATAATCAAATATAATTATATGTGTTGCATATTATCCAATGATGATATTTTATTTTCATTACAAAGCACAGTTTATTTTTCACTTTAATTTATTTTAAACCTTGAGTACTTTCGTCAATATATATAGATATACATTTACAAGAGAACACTAGAACTGTGTTTAGTAATAAAAATAAAATATCAACAGTATGAATTTTCACTCTGTGTACGTACATCATTTAGAATTATTATCCAATGTTTAATCATATGTTTTAAACATAGATTCGGTTTGGTCTTGAACACACTTACCGAGCGAGAGCTAGTTAGTCTTTCTACTTTGAGAGGGCTTGAACCACCTAAAAATAATTTTCCTATGAACAAAATCGTCCAATTATTATTTTCTGTAGCATTTTGACGATTGAACTGTTTGTCTGTAAAATGGTATGAATGTTGAACAACATCCATATCAAGTCATTTATTATTATTATCTTATTAACATCTAAAGGTAGAAGGTGAAACACCTGTTCAAAGTACATTGTGCATTATCGATTGTTCTGCAAATGACATTTATTACAATGAATTAATAATAGCAATAAAACATAACTGTTGTAAATCAAGTGACTTTAATTCAATATTATTAAATCAATAATGAATTCATATTGATTATAAGAACGCATTCCATTTTCAATGTTGCAAATTGACACTGAAGAGAATCACCTTATTAATAAGTTTTACGATAGAAATGAGCATTGCACTCGTTGCATTCGTTGTTCGCGGTTGTTCTTAGCAAGTCGTGTACTGTTTCTTGTGCATAAATTTTTCAATTAATATATTTTTCATATTATGATGGATACCTTTAATCGGAAGCCGTTGCAACATAATTGTAATAACGACAAGTTAATGAAAATTATGCGAGAGTTTTCAGCGTATAGCAAGACGACAGATGAATCACTTGCCACTATTAAAAGAGGAATTCTTGATTTAGATGATCAAATGTGTGAACTGAAATTTTCAAACATGAGGTCCTCACTAATGATTCGCGATTTGATCAAAGAAAACTTAAGGACTAAAGTAAGGAATACCAAAGCTTCGAAGGTTAGTGTTGCGTTTTTATCAGATTTTTTGTAACACATAATTTTTTTTTAATCCCAAAACCCTCCTTTACACGAGACATGTTTCTGTAAGGAAGATGTTTAGAAAATGTTGCAAATAAACAGGTTTTTAATAACCATCCCGTCGAAATTCTGGTAAGAAAATGTTTTCAGCTTTTCTTTGTAAGTTTCCGAAAAAGTCCGTAGTAAAAAGAATAGTGTCCGAAAATAGTAAACGAGGAAAA
Organism: Athripsodes cinereus; assembly: GCA_947579605.1. Lineage (NCBI taxonomy): Eukaryota > Metazoa > Arthropoda > Insecta > Trichoptera > Leptoceridae > Athripsodes > Athripsodes cinereus. Next base: position 14,211,103 of record OX388323.1, read on the forward strand.
CTTGCATGTTTATTACGTGGAATTAGCATTGGATGGCCACCTCATTTTTGAGAAATGACATGATACTGCAATTACTACTACTACTATATCATTACTGCATATCCCACAAGTGGGTTAGCCAGCAGACCAGCTGCATTTAACAAACATACAAGTTGTTCAATCCGTGCCAATATAAAATCCAGGCATTCAGGATGGGTGGCAAACCCCATAGCTGAATTTAAGATGTAATTTTTTCGAACATCTGCCTTTTACAGGACACTCGAAAACTTACGGAGAAGAGTGGGAGACTGGTTCTTTACCGGGTGCTCCATGGGATATGATGGTGATTGGTGTGATTAAGGGCCGATTTTATAAACATCCGTTCGTAATGCTTGATACCAATTTTAACCAAAGTTTGGTTTAATTACCGATTTTCCGATTTTATAAAACGATAGTAGATCATGCACCGGGTTAAGCATGCGTTATTTGATTACCGCTGTATTTTGGCTAGTTAAACGTATTACGAATCGTATTTTATCAAATTGCTATCGCAACGACAATAACAAAATGTCATATGTCATTATTCAGGCGCCATTTTGATTTGTGAAACCTATGAGGAATGATTTACAGTAAAGAATATAATATTATTTCCTTAAATTTTTATGTATTTCAGATTGTGAAGATGAAAATAGAATATTTTTTTTAATTATCACTCTTTCATATTATATCTTTATTTTCTTTTATTAACTTTGCTTGAAATAAAACTTTTTACCACCAAACTTACGTTATTTATTTAGCCTTTTTCTACACACCTACATATATATGACCATGAACATAAAAACGTGATTAAGTTAATTAACAAAGGGTGCAAAAAGAGTGATGTTTTATGAATGCTCCATTTTATTATTTTCCATCAAACTCTCCTGAAAGAAAACATTGGATAAGTGAATTAGTAGGTAGATTATTGAAAATAGATACTATCATGCCATTTTCCTTTCTCAACAGACAAAGAGTATCGGGTATGGTAGTTTCATGTGTTAAATTTACATATATGACCTCATGCAATGGTTAATTGTAAAAATAACATCGATGGATACATTACATCCTTTTTAACAAGCCCGTTTCTGAAGCATTAACTGCTTCTACAACTGTGTCCAGGTTTCACTCGCGTCTTGTGTTGTATTGGCACTAGGAGAACAAAAAAGAGTTCAATCTATACTATCTATTACTAGAATTATATAGGTACTGTTAAGTAAAAAAAGAGAGGTTAAATAATAAATTAACAGTTCTTTTATTAAAATTCAATAAACATACATGGCTTTTATTATTACAGTACTAATAATTATTAATAGAGACATTTACAGTTATGAGTAATAGAGGTATATATGAAAGAAAACTAAAATTATTGTTAAAGATTGTAAAAAAATGAATAGTGTTTGAGTCTTAAAAATAGTCTTATAAATGGGTTTATTTTATTTTTATTATATAATAACAAACGGCGTGACCCTTTTACATGTACAAAAAATATAAGAAATACGTGACAGACAGAAAAAAAATCATAATTAATAAACAATATTATACATATACTTAACACAAATAAATCATAAAATAAAACTTGTTGAAAATCAAATAATAAAAGACGAGCAATAATAAATTATCATGATTAGGATATTTAATTTAAAATTATTAAAATATGTAATTTAGTTTATGTTAAGAGGATGACGAATTGACTGTTTCATTTCTTCATCTAAGTTTTTCTTTTTTTTTGACCATCAACTTCTGGTTTTTGGGTCTCCGCAACACTGCGGGATTCCAATCCTTCCACACGTTGTCAGTTGGTATCGATACGGAGGGCTCATTGGCACACATCTCGTCAGCCACTAAAGATATGGAAGGCTCCTTGGTACATAAGTTGGTGGCGACAGCTCTAAAAGATGTGCAGGGCTCATGGTCCGGTCCAAAATGGGATCTGGCAGGATTTGGGTTTTCCCCCCTCCAGTGGTTCTATAAAATGTTTATAATTTGCAACACGTAAGTTTATTAAAAACAGGATGATAATTTATTAGAAGAAGTATTATTATTTATGAAAATATTATACAAACGAACCGGTTATTAAGATATATGGCTGCAGCCCGCTTCTTGGCACTTTTTTTTTCAAACTGTCCCATTTTAATTTTATTTAGGACAGATCTCTGTGGAAGGAACTATTGACATTGAAACTTTCAGCCAGTGACTCTTCAAAGTGACTCCTTCGTTGAGTTGCTCACGGCATCTGTTTTCTTACTGGTCAAGCCGGGAGACCCCTCGATCAGAGTTAAAAGTAAGCTTAACTCTTCCCCTGTAAAATTTTTACTTTTTTTCCTCTTGTCCATATCTATAAATAATGAAATAATTGTATCAGAAACAAATTTTTTATTTAATACATTTGTCAAATGAAGAATGTGATTAAATTCACTGCAAAACTGTAGATAGAATAGCAAACAGTTTTCCATCAACTAAGTACTTAGCGATCGGATGTTATTGAAGTTAGCTAAATATATTTATGTGTCAGACATGAAATAGATACTTACCTGTGATTGTTAAATAGTGAACAGATTTAAGAAATCCAAAAAAAAACACTCCGACAGCTCTCAATACTCCAAAAGCACGGGGCACCACACAAAATTTGTTTATCAGAAATGACAGTTGAATCATAGATGTATTTCGTAACTATAAACAAATGTCAGAAATTGTTACCAGTATTAGGATTTTTTATGATTACGGGTCGTAACTATTTCTGACAACTGTTCGTTAATAAAAAACGTTTATAAAATTGCCTATGGAAATTATTACTAACGACTGGATAACTGCTCGTATTCATTACGGAAGTTTTATCTAGTGTTTATAAAATCGGCCCTAAATGAATGAACGTTTTACGAGCAGGATAATTGATTTTTTTAAGTGCTTAGCTGATTTGCGATGTTGACAAGCTAGTGTTTCAGTACATTTTATCTTCACACACCATTGCTTATCGATATTTTGTTTTGACGATAAATCATAATTTCATAGTAAATATGTAGAATATTGAAACAAAGTAAGTAATGAACGCCAGTATCGAGCCAGGATCTGATTATCTACATTACATTGTCATACTCTTTTATAAACCGTGAAGGCCGGGTTAGTTGGAAGACATCGCATTTTAGCGATAAACTTGCCTTCTGTACATTGAATTGTATAACTGATATTTTTTTTTTTTAAAAAGATATGTCTAGGTTTTGTTATAAACCCAAATACAACCTTATACACCTTTCACAGTAAGCTAAAAGCTTGTGTCGTGAAAGGGGAGTTTGCCGGCACCTGGGATCGAACCACGGTCCCCCTGTTCACGAGGCCGAGACTCTGAGACCTCCAGGCTACCGATGAACTCACAATATTTTTATGATACTTTGTTTTGATTGTAACCAATTGTTATATTGTAACCAATCTACAGTGAAGAATAATATAAATAAATAAATAAAATCCCGGCAATGAACACGTCTCCAAAACGTTTTATAGTTGTGTTCGTTGTAAGAAATTATGCTTCTGCCATAAATTCGCTCTTAGTATATTCATTGTATGATTGTTTTTGTATTAAATACATTTCTGCGTAAATTTGCTTGTTATCAATGTAGAGTAAATGATAATCAGTATATAATAAATATACTGATTATCATTTACCGTGTTTGTAATAATAATTGTACCGTGGAGCACCCGGTAAAGAATTGGTCTCCCACTCTTCTGCGTAAGTTTTCGAGTGTCCTGTAAAAGGCAGGTGTTCGAAAAAATTAAGACATTTTACATCTCAAATTCAGTGATGAGGTTTGCCACCCATCCTGAATGTCTTGATTTTATATTGGCACGAAGAGGACAGTTTGCATGTTTCTTACATGCAGCTGATCTGCTGGCTACCCCACTTGTGGGATATGCCGTGATGGTGTAGTATAGTAGTGTAGTATATAATAAATAAATAAAAAAAGCAGTTTGCTACTTGTGTTTAGTGTACATATAGTGAACACACATTTCGTCATCTGCTATATACCTACCATTAAAAATTAGATTTTCTAAATGGGTGCCATACCGTAAATATCAGCTATATTGAAGATTTAGACATTTCATACTCGTGATTTTTTCCGGATCCTACGTCTAAAATACTTAAAAATCTGGTATAAAGTATTTATTTATTTATCTACTGAAGCAATAAACGACTTTTGCCTTTTAATTTCATATACAATACAAAATCATCATCGCCTTCATCATCGCCTTCACCCTCAATGCTCCTTTCAGGAGTACAAGGCAGAAACCAGCCTCTTCCATTTACCAATATTGCCTCATCTCATTCCACGACATTCCCAGCGCTCTGATATCGTAACTATAGGAACGATGTGTTCTGAAAGAGCGAGTCCGGCAGTCGGAACCTTTGCAGATGAAAATACAGTAGTCTTTTTGGCCAACTAAACTAACGTTTGCCATTCTCAGAATGTGATCCAGCCAGGATCATCGTCTCTCCTGTATCATCGAGGTTACAGATCGCTGCTAGGTGCCTCTTCGCACAGCATCATTCGTGAGATGCATGCGTTCATGGTTTGGATCGTGGCATGTGATAATGCATATAATGTTAAAATAAATTTCATAAATACACGCATGTTACACTAAATTCTAAACGATCAAGTGATAAAATGAATGATTAAAAAAAGAAAAAAATAAAGCCAAAAAATAATAAACAATAAAAAGTGTCACTGGGAGGAATTCGTGGGACGAACTCACCTAGGGGGAGCTGCAAGAGAGGTCGTTGCTTTCTGGGAGGGAATGGAGTGTAGATGTGAATTTGGTGTTTTTGTTATTTGTCGTTATTGACCGACACGAAAAGAAGAAGAAGACAATAAAAAGGAACCAATCATCACTGGGTCAAAATAAATATAAATTAAAATCTACTGATATTTTCATATAACAATAAACAATAAAATATTCTATATTTTACATGATCTACCCATACATAGATAAATATAAAATTTGGTATACATGAAATTCTATCCAGACTCATAACAAAATACATAAATCCATTACGAAGCGTAAATAGTACCTATTGTACAAAATATATGTAACTATTGTCTGCTCCAAGGCCTGGATATTGATGGTAAGCTGTTCTTAGGTTTATTATTCACTGGTCTATGAATATTAAACAGGTATGATACATTTTGGATCAGGGTCCTTAGAATAATGTTTTGGATTTTTTTTCACATTTAGTATCTAATACAACGTTTTTTGCATTGAATTTAAATTCTTTTATGTGTAGAGAGTTTTTTGGTGAGAACTTATTTATTCATGTTTTTATAAAAAGGTACCTTTTCATCTACAAGACGCTTTCAATCGTGGCTATAATAATAATCTTATCTTACAAGCTGTAAATTAATAATCCATCGAAGCAGTATTGAGGATTGATTAATTGTTTATGTACATAATATAATATATTACTATTGAGAAAAGATACTAAGATAATAAGTACATGAATATTTGGGCAATTTTGTAAATATGCAAATACCGCCTATATTAAAAAAAATACATATATTCATTATTAAAACCCATTACTCATCACAACAATACACAGTATATAAAAACAATACACAGTTAAGAAGTGCAATGTAAACCTGTGTACAAAAAATAAATCGTAAAAATATGATGCATAATATAAATCACAAATAAATAAAAATTTAAACACTTCCTCGATTGTCAAGCAGTGAGTAGGTTTCTCATTCTTTTTTGTAAGTTTGCAGATTGTTACTTTACCTAGTTGTAAGAATCTTTAGTTGCAAATGTACCTATTTCTTTGTAATCTTATGAGCGAAACACTGTTTCTTTAAGATAATAAAATTATATTGAAAAAAAAGATATCCTATGAAATAAAGAAGCCTTTAATTTAAGGACTAGGTAAAAGTTTATTTATTAATTTTAAAATTACTTTAATTTTATCAGGGAGGTTTCAACATTCAGATTAGTCAAAAACTGCACTCAAAAATACCAAAATTTCTGTTAAGTCCTTGTTGATGAAATAATGATGGTAGGTGTTTTTAAATACGCATTATAAAGAAATTATTTTATTAAAGGCTTGAAAGTCAAGTTTCAAATTACTTTTCTACTTAAAAAATAAGTTAATATGGTTAACCAAAAATAGCTTATGTTGAGTTGAAATAAATTTACCACTTTTGTACAGTAATTCCACGTTGACTATATTGGTTGCATGCAAATAATGAAAGCGGAAAATCTTAAGACTCGGATCGCCACCAAGAAAATCGTTGTGGGAGTAATAAGCAAAAGTGATTTATTAATTACTTATAATTAAACCATTCGCATTTCTTCTCATTGATAACCTATTTATGGAAAATGATTAAGTGCTCATATAATTTCCTCTTTTCTTCCATTTTTAATTTAACTCCTTTATTTCCTTCTTGATTGTAGATGATTAATTTCATGCGCTATGAAAATATTTGTTCTTTTTGTGAATTCAAGATCTCTGTATTGACAACTAAAGGAATGTTGACTGGAAGACGTTGCTCAGCAACAAGTCCACCTTTTGGCCTAATTTTGTGAATTGTTATATTATCTAATGTTATGTATTATTGTATAATAAATTATGTAAAGTTATACAGCCAATAAAGATATAATTATTATAGATTTAAAGTTATATAATATAATACTTTACAGTGTTTCAAAACTTTACAAGTTTTCTAGCTGTTATTGCTTTGCTGAATATTATTTATCATGTAAGAACTTATTATTTATCAAAAAGAAATTTTTATGCTTTCGTATTTACAGAAGCCTATTACAAAAGTAAACATTTTGAACATATTATATTACAATATATAAAAATGATAAAATTAAATAATATGTAAGTTGGAATCATTAGTTAAAGTTAACAACTCTAACACAGCAAGTTAGTGTAAATGTTGTTGAAATGTTTTCATACAAAACAAAAAATGTTACTTAAGTCAGCTGTAATGCCTACATTTTATTGATTTGTATCTATCGTCATACACGATAAACAATTATTGCTTTGTACTTCGTAATTCAAGGTTTTATACCATTATTTGTTAATATTTAATATTGGGAGTAGACGAATAGACGAATGTAAAACCGATAGACGTTAGGTAAATATAATTTAGTACAAAAATACGATACAACACAGGGGCGTTTCCGAAATAATACCCAGTGTAGGGGCAACACCTTAGAAAATTCTTACCTCTCCGTCATTAAAACTTCAATTTCATAAAAGAAATTTGAGAAAATCTCTTGATTCTTCCATTACATTTTATAACTCCTCGGGGACAGTTTCCACTCGAAGCCAATTTCCCACTTCTACTTTTTATTATTTTCTAAAACTTAAGGTGAGGGGGGGGGCAACTGTTTCAGTTCACCCCATTTCAATGTTACGCCTATGAAACAACGTGCTTATTGTTTCATTTTAGGACATCATCGACGAAAATTATTTCAAGACGTGAGAATTGTTAAAGAGAAAATTAATGAACCAAAAAAATACATGTAAGACGTATTTAAACATAGAATTGTCTTGTAATTACAAAGTGCCTTAGGACTTTATAATGTATTTTTGTCGTGGGGTCTTGCAATATGTTCGGTCTTCCACTCTTCACTGTAAGTTTTTGAGTGATCTGTGAAAGATATGTGATAATGAAAATAACTAATATTTTTATGATACTTTGTATTGATTTGAATATTGTAGCTAATATGTAGTTAAAAATAAACTAAATAAATAGGTTTGGGTTAGTTGGAAGAGATCGCGTCTTTGCGATAATCTCGCCCTCTGTATATTGATTGTATTTTATTTGAATGTATACCTTTTATGTGATTGTTTGTAATCAATGAACATAAAAGAATGAATAAATAATCAAACAAATAATCAATAAAATATCACGAATATGACATTTGGTACCCTCAATTCAGCAATCCCACCCACCCATTCTGGATATTGTAATATTATGAGTACGCAAAAGATAATTTGCGTATCTATCGTAAAATAAAGTTAATGCACTCTTTTACGTCAGTTTTTCGATGTGAAAACCAATTATCCTTATAACATTATAATAAGATTTTACATCTTAAATTCAGTGATGAGGTTTGCAACTCTTCCTAAATGTCTTAATTTTTGTTGGTACGAAGAGAACGGCTTGTGTTCGTCTACCTCACTTGTGAGATATCATCATCATCATCATCATCGCCCTCAACGCTCCTCTCGGGAGCACAGGGCAGAAACCAGCCTCCTCCATTCAGAGCGTCTCTGTGCCAATTGCGTCACCTCTTTCCACGACATTTCTTGCGCTCTGATATCGTTGTCATAGGAACGGTGTATTGTGAAAGAGGGACGCCCGGGCCAACGGAACCCCTGCGGACGGAAGAACAGTGCTCTTTTTGGCCAGCTATCATTAGGCATTCTCAAAACATGTCCCAGCCAGGACCATCGTCTCTCCTGTATTACGGAAATTACAGGTCTCTGCTGGGTGCGCCGGCGCACTGCATCATTTGTAACATGTTCATACCATTTGACATCCAAAATCCTTCTAAGACACTTGTTTTCAAAGCTTAGTATCCTCCGCTCTTGAGCCTTGGTTAAGTGCCAAAACTCACAGCCATAAAGAAGGATTGGGATGATGCACGCATTGAACAAGCGGCATTTTGTCCTGATGCTGAGTCCAGACGCCTTCCAAACTTTGTTCATGTTATTGAAAGCCCCGCTAGCTGCTCCTATGCGGATTGGTAATTCCAACCGGAGATCACCTTCTGGCGTTATGGTTGCTCCCAGGTACCTGAATTTGCTAACCTGAAATATCTGGGAATTGCCAACCATTAGTGGGGTGTGAGTACTCGTGCATGTACTATTACATATGTACTCCGTTTTACCAGCGTTGATACGATAGATAGGTGAGATATACCGTGATAGTATAGTCGTAGTAGTAAAATGTGTATGTCATGCAGAATATTTATTTATATAACACAGAGAAGACGAATTGCATGTTTATAACATGCAGTTAGTTCACTTGCTACTCACTTGTAGAAGATGTAATGACGGTATAGATAGATTTTAATCGCAATTGTTTTCATTGTTCACTTTTTTTCTCGTTAATACCGTTTTTTTGAGTATGGAAATTTATTAGAAATATATAATAATATTATCAGTAAGTTTGAGAACACTTGTATGGAAATTTAAACTGTGTTTCAATTTGTTTGTTGGTTGCGTTGGGAATGTAAGATTGTATCATATGATTATTCTGAATACGTGCGGTAGATTTAAAATAGAGCATGACTTTCAAAGAGGTTTTCAAGAACATTTACACTTCTTCAAGAAAATTTTCCTTTTAAATCTCTAAAGGCCTTATTTAATTCGACTAAATTTTTCTCCTCTATTCAGAGCGTCTTCGAGCCAAGTGATTAAGTTTTTTATGCAATATAAAAATAAATAACTAAATTCTTACTTGCGATAATTTAAGATAAATAACAATATTATACGCCATTACAAAAACAAATTTAGATCAAGAGGTGGACTTTTTTGCTTGCCATATGATCATCATCATCGCCCTAAACGCTCCTCTCGGGAGCACAGGGCAGAAACCAGCCTCCTCTATTCAGAGTGTCTCTGTGCCAATCGCGTCACCTCTCCTCACGACATTCCCTGCGCTCTGATGTCGTTATCATAGGAACGGTGTATTGTGAAAAAAGGACGCCTGGGCCAAAGGAATTCTTGCGGACGGAAGAATAGTGCTAATTTTGGCAATTGAAGGACCCACCGACCACCCGGATAGCGCAGAAGTCTGAAGAATTCCATTTATCCGAAAAAAAACATTTTTTTGGCCAGCTATCATTGGGCATTCTCAAAACATGATCTAGCTAGGACCATTGTCCGTCCTGTATCACGGAGATTACAGATCTCTGCCGAGTGCGCCGACGCACAGCATTATTAAAACTGAACTCTTCACTGGCGCCCTTGAGACGGTCTAGGGACTATTAAACGGCGTCAAAATAAAATCATCCAAAATCATCATCATCTTCCTTAATTTGCCATATAATACCCACTCGTAATTTGTGTAAAACATGTAACTATTAATTGTCTGCTATCCCTCTTGTGGGCAATGCAGTGACGATAAAGTAGTATAAGCTAATCATGGAAGAATAAGTACATAATATATTCTATATAAGATAGAGTATGTTATATTTAAAAAATTATATGGTTAATTAAAAATAATGTCGCCAACATCCAGTCACCCTGTAGTTTTATAATATTAAAACACAATGACAATTCAATTATTTTATTTAAATGAAGCTCTTTGTTTCTGGATACATAATTATCAAGTTTTCAAATTAAGTAAATAATTAAGTCTGTTTGCATGTAGATATTTATGAAGAATATTCCTGAACGGACACTTTAGATGCATGACTAACAGATGGTGTAAACATAGTAATGTACTATTTTTTAATCCCACAATTTAATTAAAATAGACAAGAAAATAAATAGTTAACTTATTTAGATATTCACTTTCTTCTCCCATTATTAAATTTTCAATTTTGTGTGGGAATATGAGATGTTTATCAACTTAAATTTACTTTCGAAAGATAAGATATTTTGCGATCTCATTGTTATTTCATATGGAAAATTCGCCACTGCTATTGAGATGTTTACATATTTCTTTACATTAATAATGTTATGGCCTTGTGCCCAGAAGACCACTTGAGTATGTAGTCAATAAAAGCTCAACGTATTGAGGTCACCGGCAAGAGACCAAGAGGGAGGCCAAAGCGCAGATGGCGGAAAGTAGTGAGATAAGACATGCAAACTGCAATGTTTCCCATGAGGATGCGCTCGATAGAACCAAGTGGAGAAATAGGATAAGAAACGCAAACCCCACCACCGTTTGGGACTAATAATTGCCCAAGGAGTAGAAGAAGAATGTTATTTTCCATTAGACTTTATATTATAATCTGTGAATTCGCCCGTTGTGCATGATAATTATTGGTATTTATAATCTGTTTATATGTATGTTTTTTTAAGCACAACAAAGTTTATTATTATTATTATTATTATTATTAATATCTATTGGAATAATACATACTATAAAAATTTAAATATAATTAAAAATACCTACTACAGAAATATAAAATTACCCCCTAGAAATAAAAAGAAAAATCTCTTCTATCCTAGGCACTTCAAGACAGTTGTTCGAAATGCTTCAAAAACTTGCTAAACGAATTGTAAATCTTTATGCTTTGATGACAATCGTAGTTATTTTCGCATGGAAGCCGGGCTTTAATCTTGTATAAAATTAATATAATCAACATTAACCGCGATTACTTGGCAAATTGTCATGTTTTTGTATTCATTGTCACTTATGTGTTGATTGTGTTTGTTTCAAGTTTGTTTTTGTAAGTTATTGTACTTTAAAGGCTATTTAGCCGTATATTATGTTAATAAATAAATAAATAAATTAATTGTCAAAAGAGTATAGATTTATGTTGAGCAGAAATTGTTCAAAAGTTGACTTATTTTCTTAACACAACATGTATAGTCAATTCACAAAGACCGAGTTTGTCCCAAACTAAAATATTATGAATCTTGTATTATGAGTACTAACGTGATGGTTCACACATTAAATGCACTAAACACGATATATACATATATAACACTTAGACTATTCGTTTATGTCATAGCAACATTTTATATCATAGGGGTAGGACGATGAGGATATAGAAAATAGAAAAGAATAGAAAATAAAATTAGTCATTTAAATATAGAAATATACTAGACCAGTTACTCAAAGAAAAAATCAGTCATGCGGTCGATCAAATTTTGCATCCATTTTTAAACTGACGTCGGTTGTAAAACAATACATTGCTAATGCTTGAAGGACATCGATGTTGGAACAAAAATTTCGAAAAAACTTACCGCGCTACAAGTCTAGTATGTCCATGTTTAAATATGGGAAAAGTACTTATAGAAAACTGACATCATAGTGCGGAGATGCTAATCTTTACCCAGACTTGGTAAAAAATGGATCTTAAATTTTCGCACAAAGACGAGAAAATCGTGAAACATTTTAATCTTAATTTTAAGTTTAGTAACGTAAGACGGTAGAAGTTGGGCATGTAAATTTAATTTAACAAATCGCAAAAAATGAAACTAAAAAAAAACGATCCATATAATTGAGCTAGCTGTTAGCTAAGAAAAGAAATAAACTGGCGTTTCTCTTCCCTAGAGAAAACTTTGAATGCGCCCATGTTTTATTTCATTAAAAAATTATTTATTTATTTCAACGGTTTTGAGCCTTTAACGTTAATAACGTTTTACATAAATATAATATTATTTAACAGCTTTTCCGGATATATTTCAGGTACCAAAGGACTCCTTTTTTCGTGAATATATTTAAATATTAAAAAGCTACAATGAACTCTACACACTAAAAAAAAAATAGATCGTAAATATAGCCTATCTAACATTATGGCATGTCGTATAAACGGTGCAGCCAATAGATTAATGTTATATGTAAATTTTAATCTAATGCTATCATTGTGTGAATGGAAATGAAAGCTCCAAGTTTGAATTCGACGCGATGTTGTCCGAACCAAGTCATAAGCTAGGTTTATACTAATGATTACGGTGTGTTCTATGCACTGGTTCTCGTTTGATCACTAGTGTTAAGATAATGTTTGGTGGTGTTGTTTTTTCTTGAGTGAGTTATCAATACGTAGTAATATGGAGTCAAATTCTGTGTATTAATTGAAAACATGTAAGTCGAGTTATGAGGTACTAGTAAATAATTATGATCGATCGACGGTTACTTAGTGACATCCAGTCTGAATATCATAACTTTGATTCGCATTGAGGGGACAAAGAGAGTTTTAGTGTGTTTGTTTGTATGGATCTATGTGTGTGTGCTTGGACTTTTGTGTTGCGTCATGAGATTGTGTAGTTGGATAGAGTGGGATAGGTAGTCAAAGTGAAGTGAAGAATGTTGGTGTAGTGTTGGAGCGCTGAGAAGAATTGGAGTTAGAAACTGACTCAGTCTACCTTGATACGGGCTCGTGCTCAGTTAGATAGATTTTATGACATACTATGTGCTCAAAACACTGTTAATAAATTATACAAATGGTTAGATTTTATGAACGAATGATCAAATAAACGAATTTAACGCTAGTTCAATGTAGAATAATGATTGGCCAAGGGAATTTTTCGTCATAAAAACTTAAGAATATCAACATATTTTGCTCCAGATACATAAGTGCACTAAAGCGAAAAAAATATGGTGTGTATGAAACTTCATTATAGGTTTAATGTACCGAAATAAGGACTCAGGTTGAGTGTGTAATAAAGTTTAGTTTTTATTCCTCATAAACAAAAAGATAAAAAAGGGAGAGTAATTTCTAATTCAGTGAATTATGTTTAATTTTGACGGTAGAAGATATTACATGGGTGAACAATTTTAAATTTATTGCTTATTTCACATTCATTCACATTATCACTAAATTACTGTCAGAATCTTTGGCTTCTTTGAATCAAATCTTCCAACATGTCCATCACACTTGTCCTTAACAGGTTTTTCTGGAACGACCCACAGACTTTCTAACCTTGATGAACAATTGCAAATACTCACACGCAATGTACACAAAAAAGCATTGGACTGTAATTAATTTATTCATATTTGATTCCATTTTCATAATTATGTTAGTAAGCAGACCCGGGTATTGCATACTCTAGAAAATTGCAGAAAAGTACGTGTAATTTATGCAAGACATACTTCTATTGCCAAATTGCTTAAAAGTATTATTTTAAAAGCAATCCAAGCATAAAAAGTGAGTTATTCTTTTGAATACCCGCATCGGATAGTAGCTCACGTCAGCATATTATTATGCTGTTTTATCCACCTGCAAGGAAAACTGACATATTCTCGCAAAATATCTAGCGAGAAAGGCTATTCGATTAAAAGTTGCCCCAAATAAAGACATGTTCCACATAACGTTCGCTGACTTTGTGAGGAAAGTGGAATTATTGTAAATAATTTGCTTTCTCTGGGATTGCATCGGTCAAAGACCGCAATGGATTTAGTAGTATGTTTTTAAAATAATAATAGTTATATTAGTTTGTAATAAAATTCAAAGCTTTGATTTCGACATCATTGCACGCAGTTAACCAGACAAACAAGTGGAAAATTAATATATATTATTCGATTCTTGATCAAGGAGCGTATTTCTTTTAAAAATAATCACACCTAAGAAATATATTTAAATTTGTTATATCCATTCTTTTTACTCGTTTTTATTCTTTTTTTGCTTCTTTGGCACTAGTTTGTTACACATAGTGGTGGAGTCTGCTTTTCATGTTTTATTTTGTCACTATGTTCTGTCGACTGTATCGCAGTTAATCATCGCAGTGTCGCATGTCTTGTCTAACTACTTCACGACATTACGCTTTTGTCTTCCTTTTGGCCTCCCGCCGGTAACCTCGACACATTGTGCTTTATTGCCTACATTCTCAGACGGTCCCCTGGCCATTTGACCATACTATCATTATCTGCTCTCCTTGTTTTTATAAAATTAACCAATTTGTGTATTTGTACATAAATGTAGGTCTGTAATATGTAATTTTGTTTTTGTAATGGGTAGTGATGGGAAAAGTTTGTATTTTTTTAATATTATTTATTAACAAAATAATAAACATGTCTTCATAAAAGTATAAAGGGTGATTGCTAAAGATTATTTTCCATTTTTGACAAAATAGTGTAAAATTTTGTATCATTGTATTGAACGAGATATACCTAAATTCATTTATTACTATTTAATTAAGGCGTGTTAAAAGCTTACACAATATACTTTGGTAGGGATTGATACAACGTTAGATAAACCTTATTAAAATATTTTTTACATTGGAATTTCGGAGTCTGTATTTAAAAGGTTATTTAACGCCAAATGACATTAATAACTGTAATTAAAAATTTATAAGTAAAAAATATATACTTTAGAGTTTTAAATTTCTTTATTCACCAGTTACATATGTTTCCGGTTACAAGCCCATATTCATACTCTGAATTGAGTATGAATATGGGCTTGTAGCCCGAAACATATTTTGTAACTGGTGAATAAAGAAATTTAAAACTCTAAAGTATTTTTTACTTATAAATTTTTAATTATAAATAATGGAGTTTTACTCATTAAGTGAAAATAAAATCAATAAATAACTGTCTTTAATCCCTTTATAAATGAAAAATATTTGTAAAAAAATCTGAATCTCATAATATCTATCTAAAATATCACACTATCTTTGACAATTGAATAAGCCGATGAACTGTGGGTAAGAGAATCAACTTGGGCATTTTATTAAGTTTTTTTTCAACATAAAATATCAACTTTTTTGAGAAGAGTTATGAAAATATTTTTATAACTCTTATATATATATCTGAATATATAGATATATTTATCTGAAAGAGAAAGTCTGAGGAAGCGCGGACGTCCAAGAACTACGTGGCTTGATCACGTGGATCAAATTTTAACGGACGGCCACGTGTAAAGTAAATAGGCATGCATGTATGAGAAACTGGATGAATATGGAAGACGCGAAAGAAGTTTGTAAGGATAGATCTATGTATATGGTGTTCCGTTTTCTCTACCCACCTCTTTTGGGGCACGGTGTGAGGGTATACTATTCTTCTTCTTTTTGTGTTGGTCAGCAAACGATAAAATAACAAAAAACAAATCAAAAACATTAAAATTTATATCCATAATCCCATTCTCTCCCAGAAAGCCACGATCTCTCTTGCAGCTCCCCCAGGTGAGTTCGCTCCGCGAATTCCTCCCAGTGACACTGTTTAGTAGCCGTTGGGCATGTCAGGAGGTGCCCAGTGGTTTTGCTCCTCTCCACAGTCTCACACCAGTATAGTATATTTACATGGTGAAGATAATTATAGTACAATGTTTTGAGATAGAGTTCATCAGCAGGTGATCACAAGTCTCAATGTTTTACCTTAGTTACTTTTATATGAGGCAAATATGTAGTTCCAAACTCCGTTAAGTCCACTTTTGGCAGTTTTGAGTAAAACACATTATTCTATAGTGCTATCATTGTTTCACTTCTAATTTTTTTCTAATTTATAATATTATAGAATATCGCTTAAAATTCTAATTGATTAATAAATAACTACTAAAAGTAGTGTTAAAACACAAAATATATTTATTTAGAGTTCGGACTTAACGTAGTTTGATATGTCCATAGGGACTTAATGGTTTTTGGAACAAGCAAATGCCAACATAATGACAGCCATATTGGAATTCATTATTATAATTCGTTCTCTGATTGGTTGATTCAACGACCTTGTGGACTTAACTTAGTTTGAAACAAAATCGTCAGTAGACGCAGTTTGGAACAAATTGTTATTTATTTTTACATTTTTATATAGTATTTAACTGCATCTACACAGAAACGAAAATTAATTTTGGTTGAATATCATATTCATTATCGGATTACACGAAAATTTCAAAATCGATGAATATGGGACTTAACGGAATTTGGAACTATATGCCTCATATATTTAATAACTTAATGGAAGATATTATTACCTGCAGATAATAAAAAAAGTTTCTAACACGACACCATGAGGAAGAGTTATTAAAACATTCTTTGATTAAATGTTAACGTTTAGGGTAGTTAGTTAATGTGAGAAATATGTGACAACATTAAGGAAAGAAATGTCTCAGGAAGTTGTTATAACAATTTAATATCTTTTTCATATTCATCGTGTTTAATTTTTCGTTCAACACGATGTTGGCATCTGCCTTCTTCGTCTTTTTTGTAGTTTTGCACCTACCGCTTATTTTACCTTTAAACCTCTAGCCACCTGCTTTTTTGTCTTCTTCTGTCTAGAATTTAATTGAAAGTTGTTGTTGGGCCCATACCATCATTATATCTTCTTCTGAGCGTTTCAATACTTGATTAAGATCGTATTTAGATTGTGTCAAGAGTAGCCCTGCTGTTTGTATAACTATGACATCACAGCATAATAAATGTCATGGAAAGAGATGAATCAATATGAATGAGGGATTTTCCAAATGGATAAGGCGTGTTTTGAGACAGAATTAAATTGCGTTTAAAGGCGAAAGATTGAAAATAAATACCTAGATTTATTTTCAATCTTTCGTAAAGTATTGATTCTCTTTTTCAAGGTTGCCTTTACTTACAGTTTATTATTAAATATCTCGGAACATAGAAAATCCATTTCTGTTTATTGCAATACACTCGGGACTATTATACATCCTTTGCATTGCATTTATTGGATCAAATATTATCTTCGTGGTAAAAATCAGAGACATGCAATGTTTGGTGCATACTCGTAGTGCGGGCCTGGATGGATTCAATCAACGCTGATAGAACATTTGAGTTTTCACTTTTATTATAAAAATCATTCAATAAACTATATCCTGTGGTCTGATTTTAAGCCATTGAACCACCGATAAATTTTTCCATTCTATTTGGTTATGTTTTATGTTTTTCGTGTCGAAACTTAGAAAAATAATCGAACTGACTTTTTTTGTTTATATTCAGTTTTCCTTTCATATAAAAAAAATATTTTTATTTAGCTCAATACCTAAATTTACCAACCCCGAGATCATCGGATAATTTAAATCAAGTAGGTACTCAATAGAAAGAACTCTGTTGATTTTAAAAAAAGTTTACAATCGTTACATATTAATTTGATCCTTCCAAAAAAGTATAAAATTTATCTTAAACATTTTTTTTATGTATATTATGAACGGCTGAACCAGCCCAGAAAAAGAATACAATATAAGAAATATTTTATACATCTGTTTAAGTAGTAATAAAAACTCGGAAGTCATGTAAAAATATATTAATTATTCAAATATTAAAAAGAACTGGCAATCAGCTAAATACTTTTAAATTCATATTAAAGCTATTGAGAGTTTAAGAACAAATTAGTGGTTTGATTGCCAACCGGTTTTAATGTTAATGATAATAATTTTAAATAAATAATAAAAACGAGTTTTTTTGAGTAGATACGTCAGTTTCCTCTTTATTAGATTACGTGAAGCACGTTTGAAACTTCATTTATTAACATAAGGGGTAAATGAAAATTCTAAAATGAAAATAAAAATAAAAGGAAACTTGTCCTCACAATTACAGCCTGTAAGAAAGATTTAAACTGTATTATTCTTTATTTAACTTCGCATTTTTTCTTACCAAGCTATATATAGTAAGGCATTTTTCAATCTTATTATAAAACGTTTTTTTATTTGCTTTAAAAAGTTAATTACATAGTTGAATTCTCCTATAAAGCTAACTAAAACAGAGAAAAAGTTGGATACAAAAACATAACATCAAATATATTTAAGTGTGGTTTTTGTTTCATTAAGTGAATTTTCTTTTTTTCTAGTGATTTATATATTTTATATGGTTTGTTACAAAATGAGGTGGTTAGATGGAAGAAATTATTTATAATTTTGTATTCTATCTATCTATACCATCACGGCATATCCTACTCGTAGGGTAGCCGGCAGATAAGCTGAACGTAATAGACATGCAAGCTGTCCTCCGTAATGTTGTGTTTCCCAAGGGATATCACCACATTTTTTAACGTTAATTGATTACCATATATTTTGACTGATGAAGTGCAAAAAAGATAAAACCAGTAAATAAATGAACTTTCACGACACAAGCTTTTAGCTTACTGTGAAAGGTGTATAAGGTTGTATTTGGGTTTATGACAAAACCCAGATATATCTTTTTTTTTTAAAAAAAAAAGTAGTGCGTTTATAAAATCCAGTTATTATATTGGCTATCCAACTTGAAGGATATTACGTGATGCTATTTCATAGTAATCGTTTTCTTTATATATTAAAGTTAACTCTAAATATTTGATGATTTTTTAATATGAAAATAAAAGAAAGTATACAAGTTAAAAATAAAATAAAATCAAAAAACAATTATGTAATTTGAAACAAGTGTTTCTTTCTACTATAGATTATTGATTCTGAGAGAGACATCTTTCGACTTATCAGGACATTATCAATGATAATGTCCTGATTGATAATGACTTTATAAAGATCTGATAAGTCCGATTGATAATGAACTGATAAGTCGAAAGACGTCTCTCTCGGAATCAATAATCTATAGTGGAAAGAAACACTTTTTTAAAGTTACATAATTATGGAATTATTCTACTACGAGTGCACCGACACAAATAATAAATAAAAAAACAAGTTGAAAATACAACACAATCGTGAATGTATTACTCACACACGTTTATCAAAATCTGTGTTGTGCTACAGTACCATACACTTTTTTTACTGTCATTTTTGATCGGCGTAAAATTGAGTATGCTGAATTGTTGAAAAGTCAATCGTGCATGAAATTTCATTATATATAACGATTTTTACATTTTAATTAAAAAACTTCGAAATTATTCAAAAAAATTATTTAGATAATTAATTAATTTGCTAACGATCAGGTTTTTTAAAGTTTTGGGAAAGGTAAAGTTTTGATGTAGGTTTTTTTAGTAATGGGTAATATTTTTTTTTGTTACTGTACCTACTTAATATTGTAATATGCGTTGATTGGATATTAAATAATTGGAATATTATTTATTGCTTGTTAAAACAAATAATGTATGAGGTTTGACGAGAATGCGGAGGGAAAGAAAGTATTGGACTAGGACTGTTTACATGGCGTTCTTTTTTCTCTGTATACTCCACAAGGGTGCGCGAGCATAGATTGGTTTGTCAACATAAAGATATTTAAATACTTAGGCAGATTGATAAGTCAGGTAAAAATGGATGAAGCGGTGATGCTAGTATGGAAGTTATAACATTTTTGCACAGATACGTGCTTTGAAGGAATATACACGAAATTTTATACTGAAATTTGAATTTGGAATTGTTTTTTCAGTCGTTTTGACTAGACAAGTAGTTCGTTTGCTGTTAAAATTGAAAAAAAAAAGAATTTAGAGTGTTGATAAAACATTACTTTTTACGCAAAAAAACCATCAAGGAGACGAAGAAATGTCTTGATAAATATTATGGTGAATCTTCTCAGTCACTAAAGGTGATTCACAAGTGGTTTAATGAATTTCGTTGTGGTAGAACGAGCACAGAAGACGTATCTCGATGAGGACGTCCAATTGAGGTAACCACTCCAAAAATGCTCATGAAAATCCACGATATTGTATTGGGAGATCGATGAATGAAGTTGAAAGGAGTAGCCAACACTTTCAACATCTCATATAAACGAGTTTTCATAACATTTCATGAAAATTTGCGTATTAAAAAGTTTTCAGCAAAATGGCTGCCGCGTTTGTTGAAAATTAACCAAAATCGTGAATGAGTGACACTTTTCCAGGCTAATTTTCGACTGTTTGAATGAAATATAGATGAGTTTTTACACTGTTTCATCACTAAAGATAAAACAAGGATTCATTTTTACACACCAGAGACAAAATAATAACCAAGCAGCGGGTGGAAGCTGGTGGAAGTGCTCCGAAGAAGGTCAAGGTGGTTCCATCAGCAGGCAAAGCTATGGCCAAGGTTTTTTTGGACGCACAAGGTACAGTCTTAATTGATTTCCTCTTAAAAGGTAAAATAATTAATGGAGAGTATAACGCTATACTTTTGGTCCAGTTAAATCAAGAAACCAAAGCAAAACAGCATCATCTTGCCAAGAAAAAAATCCTGTTTCACCACGATAATGCTTCTGCTCATTCTTTCGCCATTGCAACGGCGAAGCTGGTGGAGTCACGCTACAAAATGCTTCCTCATCCACTATATTTTCCTGACCTGGCTCTCAGTGATTCTTTCCTTTTACCAAACATGAAAAAATGGCTTGGGGGACGAAGATTTGCAACTAATTTGGAGGTTATCTCCTAAACTATGACGTATTTTCAGGGCCTTGGAAAAGATGACAAAAAAGAGTGGAACAAAAAAACTCTAGCATCGTCTTACCAAGTGTATAGCTCTCAAAGAAGATGAAGTTGAAAAATAAATATCATCCATTCGAAAAAAGTAACTCTTTGTCTAATTTTTACCCGACTTATCAATCCGCCCTCGTATAGAGAGATTCAAAACTAATTAATGCGAGTATATCATGAGAAGTGTTCGACAGAAATTAAAAAAGGTAATAAAGACTTTACTTATCAGAAAACTCCCTTTTGTAGGAAATAGAAATGGTGTTCGAATTATTGGTACAAGCTGGTTTAAGTACACTTTACCGATGGTACACTCGCAAACCCCACCAATTCCTGTTCGACAACTATTAAACACAAGCGTCAGCCAAACTATTTTCAGATAAACGTCAATTGAATTTTAAGATGTACAGTAATATTTTCATTTAATATGTGTCCTTCAAAAGGCACTTTGATATATGGAAAGTCCAGAGTCAAATGTAATGTTCAATCGTATGTAGGTATGTGTGTGTTAAGGGAAACGTACCTATACATAATAAATAAACCTAGACCCTAATATAGCCTCAAATTACTCCACGTAAATATACTAATCCACATATAAATATTTGAGTCGGTTCGTATGTATGTATGTGCGTAGGTATGTCCTTAATGGACTCTGAAATAAGGAAAGACAGAAGTAAAATAATACACTCTAAACGAGGTGTCATCCTTTGGGCAGGTTTAAGGCTTAAAGCATTTTACATATACCTATTATTAATTTTTTTGATTTGGCGGTAACGTTGTGGTAGTTTCTAAACATAATTACAAATGTTTGGAGTCAATAAACTTTACAAATACCACTAAAAATTATAAAACGCGCGACCAAGGTTTCAACAGGTAACCTGTCATTCTCAAGCGCAATATTTGACTTTGAGTACATACAATATTGCGCTTGAGAATGACAGGTTACCTGTTGAAACCTTGGTCGCGCGTTTTATAATTTTTAGTGATATTTGTAAAGTTTATTGACTCCAAACGTTTGTAATTACATTTTACATATCTTAAATATTGATTAATATATTACAGTTTTAATAAGACCATGTCACAAAATTGGCATGAAAATATGCGCGAAAGGTTAAGTAAATAGCAATGTTCATAGCCAAACATTTTTCATTGTATTGAATTAATTTCAGAATAGATGTAACAATATATACATTAATAGGGAAACTAAATATTTAGGGATTATTTTCGTAATAAAATATCGTGTTTGCTAATGAAACCTATCTCGTGAGGTACCTATCTATGTATGGGCATGTTAATATGGGCATTTAGGGTGTCTTACTTCAAGATTTTTTATAAGGAAGTGGTTTTTAATATTTTTTTTCATGTAGATACCTTCCTTTTTTTTTAAACTTAAATATGGGCATGTGAGGGGTCAAACTTCAAGATTTTTTTTATAAGGATTTGGTTTTTAGTTCTTTTTTCATTTTCATGTTTCATTTCATGATACCTACCAATATTTTTTTTTGCTTAAATATGGGCATGTAGGGTGTCCAATATGTTTATTTAAACCCGAGCAATGCCGGGTTCCAAAAGCTAGTACTGTATTAATACACGCATTTCCGTACTAAATTATTCACTTTACTTCCAAATTTACATAATAACAAATGAGTACCTACCTAACCAACATTTTAAACATTCCTTTAATGTGTGTTTGTTTATAAGTTGTGTAACTAAAGTTTTCATATTGTTGTGAACCTACCCTCATTATAAACATATTATTACATAGATGTAAGGTAAGGACAATGATTCCATTTCGTGTATTTATTTGTCTAAATATGTATCTATATGAAAACAAAAACAAAAAAAACATTCCATATTATAACGATGCTTACTTAAAATATCGGGCTAGGGCTGGCGCGTCTTAATTACTTAATATAAAATATGAAAATAATTTTCATACTTTTCCATTCATCACATTTTTTTCTTTTTAAAAGATATGTCTGGGTTTTGTTTGTTATATACCCAAATACAACCTTATAAACCTTTCACAGTAAGCTACTGAAAGCTTGTGTCGTGAAAGGGGACACAAGCTTTCATTTGCCGGCACCTGGTATCGAACCACGGACTCCTTGTTCACGAGGCCAAGACTCTACCTCCAGGCTACCGACGAATTGTTTTGACATGTTACAAAAGTAACAAAATCATTTTTTACAAGTAAATTATTATCCAAATATTTTATCTTATGTGCTAAATCCTTACATTAAAATATAAACATAATATTCCTGACTTTACAATGATACTCATTATTATAACTGAGACTTTACTATGTACTACAATACTTTTATCCTAATATTTCTGAGACTTTACTGGGTAGGCACTATAATACTTACTAATGTATTAACTCATATTTATAATACTTAAAATACAGTGTTTAAATAAATATCAACAATTTGACTGCGGTTCTTATTGCAATTTTTCTAACATTATAACTGTTATAACTCTTTATCCTTACAAATCTGTTAAATTTTATTTAAATAATTTTATTTATCAGAGAGAGAAATAGTTTTTTATATACAGCTATTGGATTGTTCAATTCACTACCAGATTATATAAAGCGACTGAATAATATTGATCAATTTAAGAAATATTTGAAAAACTACATACTAAGAAGCCGAACAGAGACAATTATGTAAGAAGCAATTTTTGTGAGAAGACATTTTGTGCTTGAGTTTTAGAATAACATCCTCCCCTCATACCAGCATTTCATTGCTGTTTGGGGAATACGAAATGTTTATTGTTAACTAAAATAAAATATCAATATAAATGTATTGAAATATAAGTTGTGTAATATTAAATAAATAAATAAAATAAAATATCATTATTATTATTATGAAAATCTTAGAGCAAAACATTTAAGTGAAGAAAAATTTATTTTATTATATCTGCTTAATGAAATGTAAATCACTGAAGCTCTGTTGTGTATTAGAACTTTGAGTGACGCTAAGCTCGAAACTGTTGTCTTGTCATTCATTGCCAATTTAATATAATAAAAAATAGACATATATTGTTTTATGTAATAAGATTTGTTTATGTTTCTAAAGATATTACGTCGAATTCAAATACACAGTGCGCGTAAAGTCTTAAATAATTGGATTGATAACTGCACGTGGTTTCATCACGTTTAAAATTATTTTTAAGCTTGCAAAGTTCAGGTAATATTGTCGCTTTTCGGGTGATAAATAAAGACACATATCTGATGACACCTCGATATAATTTTTATTATTCAGCATTAACAATGTAGGCTTTTTCTTGTTGTTTATAAGTAGGTTTATATATTATCATCGTTTTTTATGACAAAATTTTAGACTTACTCCCAGACGTTGCTGATCAACTTGTCTGCTTTTCAATAATAAATTAAAAATTTACATACCTAAGTGATTTCTCATTTGTATTGAAGTTTTGACCAATAAAGATTAAAATATTTTTTATTAACCCTTGAAAGAACATTTGCACTCCTTGATACATTTTTTTACAGTGCAATATGATTTTTTAACTCCCTGAACTCGATAAAATATGTTTCTATTTTTTAATTATTATTTATTAAGACTTCAAGCCATGGTATTTAATTTTATTAAATAATCAAGCTTATGGTGTTTCAACTGCAGCTGGGTGGGGGGTGTATGATGTCACCTATTTGCTACAAGCAGTGGACTATTTATATTATCTGTCTTTCCTGTCGGTAGTAAAATTTTTATTTGTACAGAGCTGCAGTTGATAAGCATAATGAAGTACTTGATTCTATGATATTGTAAAGTATATAATATATACATATTTTGTTTATGCATAAATCTGTGGAGTCCGGTACCAGTCAACATTGTGTGCCTTTGTAGGTAGATACTTACTAATTATGCAAACTGACTTAGTCCTCATATCTGCAAAATATAATCTGTTTATGCAGCTTTGCCTACGTAAAATTGTGGCATTTGAGGTGAGTGCCAGAGACTTGGACATAACTTTATTTTGATTGTGCATATCTATGCATGTTTATAGCTGCACTGGTGATTTATGAGTTTGCTATTGTGTAATTAGTAATATTTTGTTCATTTTCTAAAGTTTGCCATATATTTTATACTTTGAAATTATGTTTTTTTTTCTTTTTTTGTATTAGTATATTAAATTGTATAGTGTATTGGGAAAGGATATGTAATTATCTTACGTAAATCTGTTATAAAGTTATTTAAGAAGGAACAGTCGTTGATTTATTTTATAAAACCAATAAAAAAAATTTTGGTTGTATATGAAGTGTAATATGAATTAAGTTTATGTATTAACCATATCTTTCTATTGCTTCGATTTTCAAGTTTCATGTTGGCTGGAGCTTTCTATATCATATTAATTAAAAAAAAAACTAATATAAAAAAAGAAAGGACAGATTGAACAACCCTCAGTAAATCTTACATATATACCTACCATTAACCACATAATTTACTCTGTTCTATTGTAGTTGTTGTTTGTTGATTTTATCTGTTATGTTTAGTTATGTATGTTTTGTAGAGCACATAAGGGTAATATAGGGATCTTCACTGGGTTGCTTATTGCTAAATATATAATAAACCATTGTATTTTTTGTATCAACTGTATGTATCCTGTAAAATTGAAATAAATAAATAATATAATCCTTTATACGGCTGTGTCAAGTAAATTTCGTTCCAATCATTTGTCAATGTAGGAATGATATTATTTACTTGTTTGCTTTCTTTCCTGGTTATTTCTTAATTTCCTGGTTATATATATATATATATATGGACAATTTGTAAAGCGCCGTTTACTCATAACATGACCTCAAGGGCGCCGTATATCGTAAACTCCCAGCAAAAAGGTGTGTCTTCAGTCCTCTTTTAAAACTCTCTCCATTCACCTCCTCTCGCATACACAGAGGCAGCTTGTTCCAACATCTGGGACCCGCAACACTAAACGCTCTATCTCCAAAGCCTGTTTTGCGAGATCGAGATGGCTCAATAAGTCTGCATTTTGCCTCACCCTGTGCTGAGCGAAGCATGAGCCGTCTTTCACTGATGGTCTCGATCTCGCACATCTCCGACAAATAAGATGGTAATACTCCCTTCAAGGCCGAAAACACCATCACACATATTATACTCCACTCGTTGCTTTACCTTTAACCAATGTAAGTTGTGCAAGAGAGGAGTAATATGCTCAAATCTTCGACCTCTCAGGAGAAGTCTTGCAGCAGCGTTGAATACAGCCTGGATCCTATTCAGCTGCACCATAGGAAGACCAAAGTACAGGCTGTTGCAATAATCCAGTCTGGAGACTACCAAGGCATTAACAAGCGTTCTTGCTGCATCTAGCGAAAGACAATCTCGGACTCTTCTTATCTGTCTCAGGCAATAGAAGCTAGAGCTCACTATCCCAGATATTTGGATGTTCATGGAGAGAGCCTTATCCATTCTTAATCCATTGTATCATGCCAATAAAACAAAAGTAATTTGATGATTAGTAGGTAAACCCCATAATATGTTTATTAAAAACAAAGTACATTTTTGTTTATTTTTATTTGTTTAATATAATTTCAGAGTACATTTACGACGTCTGATTGTAAAAACATAGCCCGTGGAGTCCCCGACAATGATTGGTTATTACATTTTTTCACGTTATTTTATTAGTTACTAGCTGACCCAGCGAACTTCGAACCGCCTAACAATCAATAAATGATTAATATTTTTAATTTCTTTACAAACTCCCGTAATTGTCCAAGTGTGTCATCGTATAGTGTAAAAAAATCATTTATTTATTTTATTTATTTATTTATTCAGTCTTTACTGTACATTGATAAAAAACAATTACACAAAAGGTATACATTCAAATCAAATACAACCAATATACAGAGGGCGAGTTTATCGCAAAGGTGCGATCTCTTCCAACTAACCCAAAATTATGTTGAACAATTTATACTTAACTCAAACTTGTTTATAAATTATCTGCTGTACGTAATATAATTATGTAGATACTAATTTTTTTAGGTAGATACCTATTCATTTTAAATTAATAAAAATTCTTTCCATGATTTTTTGAAAATTCAATTTCAGAATCACAGATGTATGGATAACGATTCTAATATAAAAATGTATACAATAAATTAACCAATCTATAAGAAAATATCATCATTGATTTTTATAATTCTCCATATTGCATTTTTTATTTAAATTTCAAATGTATGACATAAATAATATTCTTCATTATTTTTCTTCTCGTGAAGATTTAAAAGCTAATAGAGAATCCGACAAATCAGAGATCATTCAAATCGGTACAGCCATTCTTTAGTTATAAATGATGTTACTAACACCACATTCTTCTTATGTAATAGGAGTTATTTAGGCAGTAAAATATCACGTTTAAAATATTTAAATATCAGCGATAAGGTCCATCCATTTAAAATTTCTGAGTTCTATTTCCACGCAGAAGATAAGTCGAATCTTTTTATAAATATGCAGTCAGTCCACCAGCTACCCCTTTTATGGGTATTGCCGTAATAGTGTGAACATAATAAATTAAAGACGTAGAATCAACGAAAAAAATACACGTCTGCCACTCTTTTTCTTGATTTTTCTGTAAAATGCAGTTGTTTGTAAACATCATGGATGTAAAAAAATCAGCATCTTCAATTGAGTGATAAGGTTTGCCACCTGTTCTGAATGTATAATCATTAAATGTGATTGTTTAGTATACATATAAACAATTAATTATTATTCTCCTTTGAGCTTTTAAATGGAGTGTCTCAATATCCAGTCTCATGTAAAATGGGCGATATTTTTGGATTTTCTTTAATATTAGAGCAACCGGTCAATAGTGTATTAATTTATTCATACATGCCATCACAGTGTTTGCGACAAGTGGGGTAACCTGCGGGCTAACTGCACGTCATAAATATGTAAATTGTCATCTCCGTCGTAATCAGATGGTTGCGGTGAGATGGAAGAAATCACTATAAAGTGATAATCTCGCCACTGCAAATCATCACATTTTTTTCTTATGTAAACTGATTTGTTGATTTTGTTACGTGAATGATGATGTGCAAGAAGTATAAAATAAATTAATAAATATGTAATTAAAGTTACGACATTCAGATTGTGCAGCAAATCTGTAAGTCAAATTTTTAGTGGAGTTAATAAATACTAGTATATTGTGTTGGTGAAATTGAGTGGACACATTATTAAATTAGAGAAAACTTAAAAAAAAAATATTACAATGAATAATAATGTGACATCGATTATACCTACGATTCCCAAACGTTTCATTTTGTACCATTAAGTTGTGTACAGGTTAGATTAAGATGCTAAGATTAACACATTTTGATACCTAGGTATAATACCTAAATCAAGTTTATGTCCCACAAAGGACACATCTGAACTGTCTTCATAAAATTTATACGAAGACAATTTATAATAAGTAGCTTTAAATCTCCAAAAAGAATGCTAGGATATCACAGGCTGGTGGCGCAGATGATCAAATTAAATATGAGATGAACTTCAAAAACGAAGGTCGTTTATTTTGCTCGGGAATATAAGGACATTTGTAACATTGCTATAGCGCATTTAATGAGAGTCTGTACTCTTTCACTTCGATGATTAAGTGAGGGTCATGTTTTCATTTTTTTTTTCCAAAACTAAATAATCTACTAATACTAAACTTTATGTCTAATAAATTTTGACAATACCATTTTAGTGTTATCCTAAATAAATTTTAATTTGTTGGAAAATTCATTGTTATGGGTTAGTTGGAAGATATCGCGCTTCTGCGATAAACTCGCCCATTGCACAAATTTATTTGTCTGGTTCTGCAATGTTTGTGTTTCAATAATGTTTGTTTTTTTGTGCAATAAAGATTTTTTATTATTATTATTATTATATTGTTGTTCGTATTCTTAAGGTTTAATGATTGGTATTATTAGGTCCTTACATATGAAATTGGCGTTTGGCGAACTGGCAACTTTGATTCAAAATATGTGGCGTTCGGCTAGGAATTCCAAATTCAAATTTATTTCAAATTTAAGACCATGTATTTCTGTGTTCGAATTACGAAATTTATTTGTTATCGCGTCATTTGTTTTTCTTTCACATCGTTCTGTTCACAATATGGAGAACTTAAAATATCGCTATATTTACGAATATGAGTTTCACCTCGGCACTAGTGCTGCAGAAACGGCTCGTAGGATTAACAATGCGTATGGGGAAGCTACTGCAAAAGAAAATACGGTACGTTATTGGTTCCAACGTTTCCGTTCTGGAAATTTTGACCTACAGAACAAGCCTCGTGGACGGCCGGAGACACAAGTTGATAACGAAGAATTAAAAGCAATTGTGGAAGCAGATCCATCGCAAACCACGTCAGAGTTAGCAGCAGGCTTCGGTGTGAGTGATAAAACCATTTTGATTCACTTGAAACAAATTGGAAAAGTGAAAAAACTTGAAAAATGGGTACCGCATGAATTGGTACTGCTGCTTCAGGACAACGCTCGACCACATACGGCACGTTTGACGACCGCAAAACTACGGGAGCTGCGACTGGAATGTCTTCGACACCCACCATACTCCCCGGACCTTGCTCCAACTGATTACCATTTTTTTCGGAATTTGGACAACTTCATGCAAGGAAAAAAATTCAATTCTCACGAGGCTGTCCAAACGGCCTTCAAAGATTTTATTGATTCTCGCTCACACACTTTTTTTAGTAAAGGAATCAATGAACTACCTTTGAGATGGCAAAAGTGCATAGATAGCCATGGTACATACTTTGACTAAATAAAAAAATAGTTTCATAAAAAAAAATCGTTTTCATTTCTGCCATATGAAACGCCAATTTCATATGTAAGGACCTAATATTATAAGAACGTGAGATGACTTAATTGATTAAAAAAGATAATATTTTCGAAAAATTTATTACTGTGAAACGTATTCATGTATTTTAATCTAAAATATAGCAAATTTTCGGCTTTATTGAACATTGATAAGCCAGAGATATATTGATTGTGAATATAAGAAATAGTTTTGCCAAGATTCTACGTTAGTAAAAAGCTTTTTTAATAATTAGCTTTTTCAGCTGTATTCGAATCAACGCGCGGCGCCAACTTAAATCTTATTATTATTCTAGCGTCCTACACGGAACAATTAACTAATTTTTGTCTCATGGTATGTAAGTCGAAAGAAATTGTGTAGGTATTTGTGTTGATTATTTATAAGATACATGTAGGCAGTCTTTTTTTTATAATATTCTGTATTTTTTTTGCATCTCATCAATAAGAATTGAAAATACATTACAATTGCTTATTAAAAAAATGTTAATTTATTAAAAAAAAACAACATTTTATTTTTATAATTCTACAGTAAACAGTAATAAAAGGTTTCGACATGAAAAAGATGTACAATAAAATAACAATCAATAGAGAAAGAGAAAAAATTACAGGAGAGAATTTTTTCTCATGACAAAAACAAATACATTCAAGATATGTGGCATACCTTATGTTTTTACTAAATTTAAGATGTTTTATATTTGAAGAAATGAAGAACTGGACAGGAGTAAAAATAAATGGGAAAAAGGTCGACATGATTAAATATGCTGACGACATAGCACTGCTCGCAGACTCCGAGATGGAGCTGAACGAAGTCTTACGAAAAATGGAAAGTATACTGTTGTCAAAGTACAACATGAAAATAAATAAAGAAAAAACAAAATGTATGGTCGTAGGAAGAGAGGAAGCGACTGCGAACATTGCCATAAATGGAGTGAGCTTCAAACAAGTAAGAGAATTATTGTACTTGGGCAGCACAATAAACCAAGATGGACGCTCCAAATCGGAAATTGTGAGCAGAATAAACCAGGCAAGGATTGCCTTTAACAAGAAATCGAAGAAACTGGAATCCCTAAATATTGATTTAAGCGTAAGGAAGAACCTTACTAAAGCCTTTGTATGGAGCATTCTGCTTTATGGTTGTGAGACGTGGACCATAAGCAAGAGTGAAAGCGGACGGTTGGTGGCTTTTGAGATGTGGTGCTACAGACGCATGCTGAAGATCCATTGGTCGGAACACGTCGAAAACGAAGAAGTATTAACCAGGGTAGGCGAAAAAAGGCAACTTCTTAAGAGAATCGGCCAACAACGAGCTAACTGGATTGGCCACAACATCGGGCACCCAGGACTACTCATCGCCATCGCGGAGGGTAAGAACGAGGGGACAAATGGCAGAGGCCGACCAAGAGACGCGTATATGGACCAACTGAAGCGGGACATGAATTGTGGCTCATACGTAGAGCTGAAAAGACTGGCTGAGAATAGAGACGAATGGAGAAGAAAAACCAAACTCGTTGCAGACCAATCCAATGGATTGTAACTCATTATATATAATATTTTATAAATTATTTTTTACGTACCTTTAGGAAACGTAAACATTTATAATAAAAAGTGGTAGGTGTAAATAAATGCCACCCATGTTGAATATCATTATTTTTTTTGCACTAAGAGGACAACTTGAGTGTTTATTTTTTTAGGTATTCTACTGGTTATCTCACTTGAAGTATAAGTTATGATTGTATAGATAAAAAATAAATACATATGTAAAATAAATAAATTGTTCTTATGCAAGAATATATGTTATGATTATTGAGATAAGGGTCATTTTTATAACATCTCATACCTTATGGGAAGTGAATTTTAAATAGGTACGAAAGTTGAAGCACATCTTGTATAGTATTAATGGGTTTAACTTTAAATATAGGCCAATAGCTCGCTTTTCCCCTTTCGAATTCTCAAAAGAACTAGAGAAGTAAGTGCAAGTGTAAGTACATTTTAAAATATAAAACCTCTTTTCTTATAATTTTTAAAATGAAACACAATATGTTAAAATGAAACACAATACAATTATTCCACTATTGACTTTATTTATTTTTACGAGCCGGCTTTCAAGAGCTTCCGCTGTCATCGTCAGGCAAAAGTAAAGTGAAGCTTCATTACAAGTTAAGTATCTGACAAACAGAAAACAATAGGTAAAAATTAAAATTAAAAAGATGTGTTATTATCATGTATCGTCAACCATATTATAATAATTATGAGCCGCTGTGGACGGTCTTGTATCAAACATCTCCAGCATTTGCCTTTGTACGATAACGGGGAAACCACAGAAAACCCTTATCAGAGATGTGCATTTTTATAGAGGTTGCCTCCTCTAGTTGAATTATAATTAAGAGTGTGATGTATTTATATGATATGAGTTATAAGTAACAAAATTATTATAAAGGTAAACAATGTGTTTTTAGGTGAATGTATACCAATTTAGAGAGTGAATTTATAGAATTTAACATATTGTGTTTCATTTTAAAAATTATTAATATGAACTTCCACCAAGAACCGTCGGTCGATAAATTAAACTCTTATCTTATAGTCTATTGTTTTAAAACTACTTAAAAATATAATAGAATATTTTAATGTATTTTAAAAAGTAGTGAAAATGCTTTTTTATACATTATTTTGTTCTATTGGATAATTAGTAAGTTCTATAAATTTTGTTATTCCAACGGTAGGTAACCTTACTTGTTGTAATTGCAGTGAGGATATATTTTATCTTATTTATTCCTAAATGACAAAGTTTATTTCAGAATGCAGCTGTAGGTATGTAGATATTGTAGACGTTTTAACAAACAGAAAAAATTAAACTGTATATTATTCTTAATTTTATTACGAATTTAAATTTATACGTAAACTAACGTTACACAGCACGTTTTAAAATCAGACGCTACAATTATTACGCTTATTCGATTTGTCAAGGAAATGAGAGGATAAAATCTGCATTTTAGAAATTTGATTTCGTACAATAACCAATTATGAAAGCGCCAGAAGATGAGAGATTTCACTGAAATTATTCACATTAAACAAAAACCTTCTGATTTGACATGAAAAATGGAATAAAATTACATTATTTTACAGTTCAGTGCTGGTTTATCAACTTTGTATCACTCACATAGTAATCACACTGTAATCGATAAAGCTTTTAAAGTTTTGAATATTTTACTCAGCTTACGCTTCCCTAGTTGACTCCCTGGGATATAATATATTATTGCGGAAGTAAAGAATCAAAATAAGCTTTCCCTATTAAAACTATGTAAAATATTTTTGCATCGCTTACTTATGTAATACTCTAATATCTTTGACAGTGCTTTTTTGGAGATCAGAGAGGTTTTTTTAACATACCTATATATTTATTTAAAAAAAAAACATTACAAAGAATCAAAGTATTGTATATGAATGAACAATGTCACTTGCCAACAGTGTGAGCTAAAATGCGGGATTGTTGCTTAACTAAATAATAACCTTTTGTTATTAAAAATATTTATATAGATATATATCTCCCGTGGAGCACCCGGTAAAGAATTGGTCTCCCACTCTTCTGCGTAAGTTTTCGAGTGTCCTGTAAAAGGCAGGTGTTCGAAAAAATTAAGACATTATACATCTTAAACTCAGCGATGAGGTTTGCCACCCATCCTGAATGTCTTGATTTTATATTGGCACGAAGAGGACAGTTTGCATGTTTCTTACATGCAGCTGATCTGCTGGCTACCCCACTTGTGGGATATGCCGTGATGGTATAGTAGTAGTAGTAGAGTATATTTACGAAAAAAAATTAATAATGAAAACTTATTTTTACCTGATGGATGTATTTACGTTATACCAATAAAAAAACGCACAAACTCTGACGTCCATGTTATAACCATTGTGAGGTAATGGCTTCCACTCAATGATTTTGTATCCAGTGATAAAATCTAAAATGAATTCACAACTGGAAAATAACATCGTTCATGAATAATGATTCACTCACCCCAAAATGTTTTCCAAAATTATAATAAGTTTGTAATGGATGAAGAAAACAACAATGAATAATTTCTTCTGCTAAGACTTAAGCTTCATTTAATTCTCGCTGTTTTCATTCATACTAAGTTATGATAATCACTTGTAACAAATCTCAGTCTAGTAAAGAAAATTTATATAGTTTTTTCTTGTTTTGCATACCAAATAATGCTTATGTAATTTTTGCAGTGCATCTATGTTTAGACATACTGTAAAAAGTATGTTAAATATTTCAAAATATAAACTAGCTAGAAAAAAAATGTGTTTCTATATATCTATCTATCCACTAACGCCGTGTTTCAGTTAGGGTAGGCGGAAAGAACGGTAAGCCATATCAATATATCCCTACATAGATACCTATTTTTTTCGCTTCCTTCACATGCGTCCAGCTTCTCAGAAAAGGTTTAACAGTTGTTAAATATAACATAACTATTTATTTATTTTCATAATTTTTGAATTATTTTTTGTTTTTGTTTTAAGTAGGGTAAAGTATGTGTTATAACTGTTTACTAGCAACGTGTTCGTCATACGCTTCGGTAATTTACGGGACCTTGATTGGTTTGTTTGATGGTGAAATATAATAATAATAATAAGAACACTTTATTGATCAGAAAAAAAAAATCACGAGCAATTGGTGAGCTCCAGCTAACCTGAAAATATGAATGTTAATATTTGTTAAATTGAACTGTTTGTGTCCCTTAAGAATAAATAAACTAAAATAGTGTTACAGTTCTTATGACAATTTAATACTGATATTTTATTTTATACATGTAATGTAAAACTATAGTTGAAAGATATTAAATAATTGGTTGTATTAATTTTTGCAACAACAATTGTGTCGAACATGGCAAAAATATTGGTGCACAATACCATTATGGTACCAACACTTACGTAACCAAGTGAGATTTGGACGTGGTTGAAGAAGGGTGAAAGTGGAATAAAATGCTGGGGAGATGCGATCATTGAGAAGAATGGTTGGTAAAACGTTGCGAGACTTAGTGAAGAATGAGGATATCAAGAGAATAAGCGAATGTCCGAGAACTACGTTATTTGGCTATGTGGACAGAATTCTCAAAGACGGTCGTGTGGAGTAAGAAATTGGCGTGCATATATGGGAAACTGGATGAATGCGGAAGAAGCGAAATAAGTATTTATGATAGATCAATATGACGTTCCGATCTCTCTCCCTACCCCACCTGAGACATGGCTTGAGGGTACATACATAGATTTTTGGAGAGTAGTGATTCAGACGTATTTACGGATTACTTTAGGAAAAACTTTTATTAAGAAAATGGAAAACAATAGATCTGATATTCTTGGAAGAACAATATTATCGTTTATTTCTGTGTGTAAAATAAAATCGAATGCGTAAAAAATGCGTTAATTTTTCCATACTTTACTGTGTCTACATTGAAATAAAAAAAATATTATTTCGCTTATAGAGTTTAATTAAGAGATACATCTTTTGTCTTTCAAGGTCATTGTCAGATTAGATTTGAAAAACGAAAGATGTCTCTCTCTAAGTATATAGAAAAAAACACTTGTTTTTTAATATCATTATGGAATTCTACTATCTTAACACCGGCATCATGAATTGATTAGAAGCAATTTAACATAAAATATATTTTGCTACAAAACAAATTTTGACATCAACGTAACCTGCCAAACAATGTTGACAGTAGCTGATGTCAGCTAACAGGAAGTATCAGGCTATTCTCTCAATTTACCAATTAATGTTTTAATTATGGACGTTCCTAGAATATTCCACAATCTTTCTTATTACAGGAAATAGGAGGATTTCAAGAAACTATCACCAACATAACATCTACTATTATAGGTAAATGTCTTAATCAGCTGTCCCGTACGTTCTCGGAAGAGGCTTTCAAAGCAGGAACTCGTTATATGTACTTCCTGTTGTAGGTATTGGAAGTTATATAAATATAGAAAAAGTGAAAGAAGTGTGAAAGGATAAATCTTTACGGTTTTCTGTTCTCACTGCCTCCATTGGGATACCGCGTGAGGATATATTACATATTTTAGTGTAGTACATTTTCTCTTTGTTTTTAGTTATTTATTATACTCCTTTTGTACGTCATCATTATATAAGATTGTTACAAATCAATACAAAATTTAAAATACAAAAACGAATTGCAATGCAATGCAACTACAAAAAAATTAAATTTAAAATAAAAAATATAAAACTGAAATAATTGTATTTGTGTACCTATATGTGGGTGTATAGATTGAAAATTATTTTTGTACTGATAATCTGGATTGATGGCACTTAGAGATCGAAACCAACAACAAAACCGCTTCATAAAAAGATATCATGAGTTGCTTCACATTTATTATAATATTATTGTTGTCACAATTAGTCTTAGTATTATTTTGGGTAATGTAGGTAGACGTACGATAAAAATTGAACAATTTTGCTGACATGTTTAATGCTATATATTTTATATTGTATATTGTGGAATTTGTTTTTTGTTGTGTCTACCTATGTATAATTATGTGATGGTTTATACAATTTTACTTTTTAAGGAGTTTACTTTTCCTTTACACAAGTTTACTTTTTAAGGAGGGTAAAACAGTAAAATACATGTACACTATTATTTAATATTGTAATAAGATTATGTTTAAGGTAATTATATTTTTATGCTTGGTAAATAAATAAAAAATGGTGAGATTATCACTATGAATTAATTTCTTCCTATTAACTATTTTAATTATTTTATTCGGATTGATATCATATTATAATATAGGAATGAAGGGTAAGTAGCAATAAAATAACGTATATTTTATTCCAATAATGATGAGGTAATCAACAAAGTGTTACAAAGATTTTTCATTAATAGAATGGAAACAAACACGGTCACACCATGTGAAGACGCCAGGATTCTTTCATTATGAGTTGGATATTTGCCAAAAAACTTGTTTTTTCCTTCCATAAGAATCCTAACCCGTAATATTTACCATGATGAGAAGGAAGCTCTGATGAAATATATTAATTTTCTCGTTGTATGTTGTACGCATAGTGAAAGTATATTCTATACCAAGCATTTTAACTCTGTATATCATAAGAATTTGTGATGTTTTTTTTTAAATTTATTTTGTTAGGTTAAAAATGGTGATTTATTAAACATTACAAATATTTTTCGTTATTAAGAATCTTTTAAATGTTGCGATACATCCGGACCCAATCTTGAGTCTTTGAACTTCGTCAATATATGACCCTTGTCATCATTGTCAGGACAATGTTTTCAACTGTAGATAAAGTTTTCGAATAAAAATGATAACATGTTATTTTTTTATTTTTTCTTACAAACATACAGCTATAACAATACACAGTAAACCAGCAAAATCATAGCAGTTTATTGCAGTCATAAAATCATATGTGTCTCACAACAAATTGGTTTTTCACTTTCTTCTTTTAGTTTTGAATTGTCCTGTAAAAGGTTGGTATTCGTAAAACATTATAGACATTTTAAATCTTTAGTATAGCGCTGAGGTAAGTATGTTACCTATCCAATATCTCATATTTTTTCACAAAGAAGACACTAGGATGCATAAAGCACGCAGTTAGTCTGCTCACTATCCTATTTGTGGGCTATGCTGTGATGGTATAGCAGTAGATAATTTTTTTCTCAAAAGTAGGTACTCACAGCTATTTTTATTTATTTGTTATTTACATAAATTCATGACCTTAGCCTTTCATTTGTTGAAATACTGTATACATATAATAAAATTATGTATACCTACAAATAAATGGTAATTGAAAAAAAATACACAAAACATTTAGACATACAAAACACAACA
This sequence comes from Athripsodes cinereus, assembly GCA_947579605.1. Taxonomy (NCBI): domain Eukaryota; kingdom Metazoa; phylum Arthropoda; class Insecta; order Trichoptera; family Leptoceridae; genus Athripsodes; species Athripsodes cinereus. The sequence goes on from OX388323.1 coordinate 14,248,762, forward strand.
CTGTATCGTTAATTAAGAGTATAATATTGTTAAAACGAAAAATGGTCAAATATTAATAAAGGATATCGAAGTGATATAAAAACTGACAAATATTACCTAGAGGTCTGTTAGTTAAAATTTGTAAATTTAATTAAGGTTATATGGTTGAAGGAACGAATAACATAATATTGGGTTGATGTGGGTAAATTTGCAGCAATTGGATCGTGTAAGTCTTGAAATTTTATATTGAGTTTAAATGTAATTTTTTATAGTAACTTATTTAGGCTATTATTTAGTTCCTGGAATTTGCTGAGTGTGTTTTAAAAGCTTTTCACGCTTTCTATGTATGTACATTCTGTGCGGTTTTAAAATATTTCATATAATTTATTATCGATATATTTTATTTTTGCTACAAAAAAGATTTGTACGATACGAAATATTTGTTGTGATAAAAATGTACGAAGAAAATATTGAATAACAAACGATTTGAATTTTTCATTGAGTGGGTCATCAATCATTACAACGATACATCCATTGGAGATAATGCTACTGCTATGTATGTATGTTAAAATGAAGGGTTTTTACTCATTTTTTTGTTGTTTGATACCAGCTATATATTATATTCAGCTTTGAAAGATAAACTTCTATTCAAAAGAAATTTACTTTTCACAACTGACAAATACATTGTGTATTTTCCACATTGAGTACCTACATACTTGTATGTGATAACAATGATAGAATCAAAAAGGTTGTCTGTATGTGATATATCAATCATGTAGGTATATAACTCTGATAATATTTCATATCATACATTCACATATATGCGGTGATTGGTGAATGATATCTAAGATTGTAATTTTTGACCCCGTGTACCAGCATTTAGTTTCTGTCTGGGGTCTTTAAAAAAAATTAACAAAATTGTTTATGAATATGTTAAAACAATGTTATTTTTTATCTTCAATATCTCTCGAACAACTAAATAAAAAGAAATAAGTATTTTTATTTTAAACGTGTAATGTGTCGATGTATGCATTGTATTTTTTATAGTTATTTGTTTTTAATCCTATCCTAACCTTTCTATAATATCAAAATGTCCCACAAATAAGACAGCCAGCAGAATATCTGTAAATTCGGTGTACAAATCAATACATTTTAACTGCTTTTACAAATTAGTTGACACGTATTATTACTGTCGTTTCTTTATATTTGAATTAATTTTTAATTAAATACTTTGGGAATTTTTCGGTAGCCTGGAGGTAGAGTCTCGGCCTCGTGAACAAAGGGTCCGTGGTTCGATATCAGGTGCCGGCAAACTACCTTTACACGACACCAGCTTTTAGTAGCTTACTGTGAAAGGTGTATATAAGGTTGTATTTGGGTTTATAACAAAAACCCAAATATATCTTTTTTTTAATAAAAATTCATTGCAACGAAGGTATAGTTATCTAGAATTATTACATGATACTACACATATTATTCTTGCTTTGCCTGGCATAGATGCTTTGATAAATCATGTTTTAATATTATGCAAAACTCACTGTTTTATAGAGCACACAAATGGATTAAAATGAATTGCATAATCAATGAAATTCTCGGATTATCATCTGAACAAACTTTTAAATGTTTCATAAATAACATAAATTAATGACCGTATGTTTTTCATACTGTATATTTTATATTCTTCATTTATTAATTTATTAATATTTTAAACATTTATTAATTTTATTTTTTCTTATTGTTCCAGGTATGTTGTATTGATAGACAGTATTAAAATATGGAAACTGGTAACTACAAATTTATTTATTGATTTTTAAATAATTTCAAATAAATGCATAATAGAGGAAGTTTAATATTGATGTATTTTTTATTTCTTTACTTGTTTATTTTCTTGCAATTCATAAAATAAAGTGATATGCAGAGACGACACTGTGATAATTTTAGTACGAAAAAGTTTGAAAAATGTGGTGTCAGGAGGAGAGATTAAGTCATCTAATATGCATCAGATCAGAGATTACCAACTAAGGTTGTAGAAATTCCAGATATGATTGACGAGCTTTAGGGTGGTTCGGGAGGAAAAATTAAAGAAGCAACTTTGTAACAAAAAAAAATTGATTTTGATAAAGAACTTGGGTGATATGATACTTAAAAATGATGCTTAATTGACAGAATAAATTAACGAAGTCTAATAGTTATGTACGTGAAACGCTTCAAATTCCTTTACCAAATTTCAAATTGAGGAGCTGGGAGGTTTGAATTTAAAATGCTAGTAGGTATTTTTGTTTTTTTTTTCCTGGTAGGTAGTTATGAGAGGTATCAGATTCTTAATAGTTTCATAATGTGGGGGATAGTCGAAAAAAGGTGTGTAACCTCTGTATCGGACAATTTTCAGAAGTGCTATTTGTAGAGTGCATTTCTGTGTCCGAATCTAGACTTTGTATGACATAATAACAATAATTGGTGAAAATAACATTCTGTGCTGTAAAGTGTCAGAAACAATCGAACAACTTTTAATGCGGAGAGGATATTATTCCCAGTTAAAGCTTAATATATCTATAATCTGCTCTAAAACCACAAAATGACATCCGGTGAGTTTTGGATATTATTTGTTTAATTGAAATGGATACCTATTAAAAGTTATAATTAGTAAACCAAATAAAACAACGTCATTTATATTATAAATTTATTTATTTATGTAATAGATCTATTACGTAAATGACTAAGTTTTATTTGGAAACCGACTCACAGTATGTTAGACTGACGTGGTTTTGGACTATAATTTTCATCCCATAACCTAAATACATTAATTTGGTTTATTTACGAGTATACATACCATCACTGCATTTCTCGCTAGTGAGGTAATCAGTGAATACTATTTGCGATAAAAACGCATATGGTCCTCTCAGTGCCAATATAAGCTAAGATATTCAGAATGGGTGACATATCTCAAAGTTGAGTTTGTAGAAGTACGTTACATTTTTTACGAATATCTATCTGCCTTTGATAGAAGTACATCAGAAACTTAAAGAAAAGAGTGAAAGACATTTTTTACGAATATCTATCTGCCTTTGATAGAAGTACATCAGAAACTTAAAGAAAAGAGTGAAAACATTTTTTACGAATATCTATCTGCCTTTGATAGAAGTACATCAGAAACTTAAAGAAAAGAGTGAAATACATTTTTTACCAGTGATCTTTAACTAACTATTCGATTAATGCATATTTCGCAAATAGAGTCGTCAGCGGACTAAATTTATATTTATAAATGCACGTAAAATTATGTATTCTTATTGTTTGAATAAAATTTGTCATGCTGAATAAGTGATCACATCTGATCCGAAAAAATACCTGTCTTCTATGGATGCGATATTTTAGGAATACCTTCTCTCCATGCTGCCTCTATGCATACTATTCTATATTGGCCATAGTGCACAAACATCGAAGTGGGGGCTACTTGTCACTTAAGGTATTTATTTGTTTAATTAATCCACAGAACACTACAGACAACACAAACTTATACATCCCACAGAATTAATTAATTCAGTGGCAATGACAAGAAGTACCTACACAATACAATGTTCAAATTATAATTGTCCAAATATTATTTATTTATTTATTTTATTCTTCTTGCACATCATCATTCATATAACAAATAAAATAAAGCAATATACACAAGAAAAAATGTGATGATGTGCAGTGGCGAGATTATCACTATATAGTGATTTCTTCCATCTATTAGGTTAAATAATTTTTATCAAACCCGCACACAGTAAAATAAAAATACCAATGAAAGTAGAATACATAAAAGCATCGATGAGTACTAAAGAAAAATAATAAATATATGATAAAAGTAATGATTCAAACAACATTTTAATTTCATCCTCATAGAACGATCTGTGTGCGAAATTGATTCAAACGGTCAAATGATGATACATATAGGTAGGTACATATACATTTTATGATTGAATTGAGCAAGAAGAAATCACAACTTTTCAAATTAAAAATATAAAATGGAAACAGAAATTCTAGAAACAACTACCCACCACTATACATAACTTAAGTGTTTTAGAACGTACACAAGATTAAAATTAGTATTCGTTTTTCGTGTAAGCTCAATCGAGATGTTTGTTGCGAGATCTGGATACATGAATCTCTTTTTGATTTGTCTAGAAAACCTTACAACTATTTCATTGTTCAGAGTTTAGAGACTTTAATTAACTCAGAGCTTCGGTAGTAGAATTCCATAGTTTGGCAATAAAAATATTAAACTGAATCATTGCCAAAGTTGTGGGGTCTTTTAAAGTAAATAAAATAAAATAAAATAAATCTAATCGGATATAGACGATATTGATCAACTATTTACGATTAAGTGTCTATAATCGACCATAGTTAATCAATTTATATCATAACAGAGTAGGTACTATATATATAATGAGTTACAATCCATTGGATTGGTCTGCAACGAGTTTTGACTTATTTCTCCACTCCTCCCTATTCTCAGTCAGTCTCTTCAACTCCATATATGAGCCACAGCTCATGTCCCTCTTCAGTTGGTCCATATAGGCGTCTCTCGGTCGACCTCTGCCATTTGTGCCTTCGGTCCTGCCCTCTGCGATTGCGATGAGCAGTCCTGGGTGCCTGATGTTGTGGCCAATCCAATTAGCTCGTTGTTGGCAGATTCTTTTGAGGAGTTGCCTTTTTTCGCCAACCCTGGTTAACACTTCTTCGTTTTCGACGTGTTCCGACCAATGAATCTTCAGCATGCGTCTATAGCACCACATTTCAAATGCCGCTAACCGTCCGCTTTCCCTCTTACTGATGGTCCACGTCTCGCACCCATATAGCAGAATACTCCAGTAGGTACTATTTTTTTTCAATTTATGTCCTTTAAGTTTATCAAACGAATAGTAGAAAGAGACACTGGCACAGGCTGAACTGTTTACCCCCCACTAGCAAGCAATATTGCTCACAAAATAACTAACACTCCACGATTCAACTGAACTCATAACAAATATTTCGTTTGAGTTTCTGGACTATACATAGCTGTTATTGTATTTGTCTATATCTACGTTAGGAGGCCAGTGTGCGAACATGTACATAGAACAGCGGGGGACTTATTCTTTGCCGAAAGCTTCACGGAACGTAAATTTAATTTCAATTTATATAATGACATTATATTACTGCACATTACAACAAAGTATGATTATAAATACGTAAATAATAATAAGTTTGTGCTGTTATAGGATGGTAATAAAACAAAATGATTTGTTTGTTAGTGATATGTATGTAGTAATAATATAAAAGCTACGGTATTATTAAGTTCAGCAAAATAAGTAGGTACTTAGTTGTTGCTATCAACTGTAGGTAAGTTATTGTTGATATATTATACTTAACTTAATAAGCACATTACTACAAGTAGTATTGTACTAACTTTCAGTCGCGTGGTTTGTATCACTGAAACAATATATTACCTACATACAATGAAATATTGTTATAATGTATACATATTGTGTACATACATTACATAATCTGCCCTAAATCTAGAAACGTTGCATGCACTAACATACATACAAAAGTAAATAATTATACATATACGAGTGTGTACATAAAAATCTATATACCTTTATACTACCAGAGCTACCTGTTAATCGTTATTTAACTCCTTCATAAATTAATGAAACAAATAATAAATGAACATGATAGCAATATGGAACAACAGTTAAAAATTGTATTATTAAATCCGTTATTTTCTGATATTAACTCAGAATGAAATGGAATTTTAAATTTTTAAATTTCTCATATTTAATTTTCACTGGATTGAATGAGATCGTATATTTCCACAATTCCAAGTCATCGTGATTTTTATTTATAAACCAACCTATAAGTATTTATGTAGCATAGAATGCAGAGAATAGTATGTAGCATAAAATGGAGTAAAAATTTATTAAATGTTCATTCAAACCTCATTTTCAGCAAGGATTTTGTCAACAAAGCAACCTTGAGCCCTTCCTGAAAGAAAATTTGCGTTTTTGTATGAATAGCATAACGTATACTTTTTGTCTGTTGTAAAATAATTCATACTTATTATTATTATTTCTATTTACTTCTTACTATTAACTATTTTCTACTTACTACATACCTAATACTTACTATTCACTATTTACAATTTACTATTTACCTAATATTTACTATTTTTAATGATTATTTACTAGACAAAAAACCGACCTTCCTGTTACATTCATGGGCGAGGGAGAGTGCACCCTTTATATTTTGTTTTGGGTCTGGATGTTACGTGTATGTATTATTATTGTTTTAGTACATTGTGTATTATATCCTCGTGTTAGTACCCGTAATATAAGATTAAATTCTGAGTTTGGGACTCGCTCTATCTAAAACCTGAATGGTCTTTGTATGTTATTATATTTTACTGAAACAAATTAACTTTATGTGAATAGGTTATATAAAATATTATATTTTATAGTTTTTTGTAAACACCGATATACTCGCAAACTTCATTGGTCAAATATCTATGTAATGTACTAGTTTGGAATATAATATTCTATTCTATTCAATTTTGAAAGGCCATCCACTCGTTTACGAGTGATCAGGGCAATGGAATATAATATGCCAAGACTGTATGTTTTGCTTGGTTAATAAATAAATAAAACAAAATTGTACGAATTAACGAACAAGTTTCTTTGTTCGCGAGTTAATGGAGGTAATAGTATTTATTTGATTAACTGTGGACTATATAATATAAAACATACATAAATAATATGTAAATAAAAAGCGCTGACTCTGTGTAATGAAAATATTATGCTGTAACTTGCCATTTCCTCGGTCAAAAGTATAAACTAAACATATCAACAATGTTATTTTTAATACGAGGAAAATCTTTTTGTTTCGTTTTGTATAAAACTTACTATATGTGGGTGCGAAACTATTGCGAGTATTAAAATATAATAAAAGGAACAAAAAGTCATCAAGTAGATATTATTATTTATTTTTAATAATCCCATGGAATGGACAACAAATATTTTAATTCGTACGCATTTCTTTGCCAGCGGGGGTTTCTCCTTAGGAACGTTGATGCACCAAATTCCCTTTATAAACTCAAATCAGAATATTTTTCATCACACGATTCAATAAACGATTCTTCAAAAATATTCACAATATACTTAAGAAACACAGTGTGTCTTTATTTTGCTGATTGAATATCAAAAAAGGGAATCGGTATTTTCAATGCGAAGTTACTCTTTTTATAATTTTTCATACTTCCGTTAAGTAACCGCACAAGTCGTCTCTTCTTATAGATAAATACTTTTTATATTAGATGCATCCAAATAATTTTTTTTTCGTCTATTACAACTTGAAGAGTGGCCAGTTAGTAAAAAGAGAAGTAAGATTTATGTTGTTTCTACATACACGGCATTTCCCACAAATGGGGTGACCAGCAAACTAATTGCAAGTAAAAAACATGAAATTTTTTCTCTCTGAGATAATAACAAAGTAAATCTTTTACCAGAGATGTGCAAAATACTTCCAAAAAAGTATTTAAATACAAAATACAAATACTTTTGAATTTTTGTATTTCAAATACAAAATACTAAATACTTTTTCAAAATTGTATTTAAATACAAAATACAAAATACGTATTTTCAAAATACTTTTTTAAAATACCTTTTTAAAATACTTTTTACAAATAGTCGAACAAGGTGTAAGACAAAAGTATTTAATATTTAAACCATTGATGAATGAAAAAGAAATTAAAAACTGAACAAAAGTATACATAAGTGGAGAAAGGGTTGACATGATTAGAAACAGTTGCCTTGTCGCTACCATCTATATGCGGACGATTTGCAAATCTATACACATGCTAAACTTCACAATATCTCCTCTGTCATTTATTCTACCAATGAGTGTTTGCAACAGATCTCAAACTGGGCTAGTGCTCATGGATTACTCCTCAATGCTTCAAAAACCCAGACAATATTCATTGGTAGCCTTCACTCTATATCCAGGTTGAAAAATATGAATTTACCTCCCACTACTATGAATTCAGTAGCAATACCCTCTTCGGCGACAGTAAAGAATTTGGGCCTAATCATGGACCAGAGACTCTCTTGGCAGCATCAATTTAACACTCTAAAGAAAAAGTTTTTTTACAAGTTCCACACTCTTAAGATGCTGCAAAAATTCTTGCCCACTAAAGTAAAAATTTTATTGGTCCAATCCTTGCTGTTGCCCATTATCGACTATGCTGATATCGTGTATGTGGACATGAATCAGGATCTAATTGACAAACTTGATCGACTTCAGAATGTTGGCATAAGGTTTATTTTTAATCTAAAAAGAAAACTGACCACATTTCTGAATATCGTAATACCCTGAAATGGCTTTCTGTACGACAAAGACGTGAGCTCCATCTACTCACATTTGTCCACAATGCTCTGTACGCAGGAGTCACGGTTTACCTCTGAGGTCGAATAACCAGCGCATCCTGTCAATCCCGGCTCATGGTACAACTTTCATCTCAAAATCTTTTGCAGTTCAGGGTGCTCGTTGCTGGAATAATCTCTCTTCAAAATTTAGGCTGACTCAAAGTCTGACGTCTTTCAAGCGAGCCGTTAAGGAGAAAATGATTTCCACAAAAACAAACACAGCCTCTAAAACCTGAAACCCATCACTCCTAACCCCCCCTCCTTTTTTCCCCCCTTTTCCTTTCCCTTTATGTATGTATGTTTGTATCTTTTTTTTTGCAGTCTCTCCCTTTTTATATATATGTGTGTGTATGTATGTATGTTTTGTATATATGTTCACTTTGTGAATGTATTTTTTTTCTCTTTTATTTCCAAAATCCTTTAGATCATTGATTTTATTTTTATCGTATGTTTTCTTTTTTCTTTTTAAGTTAATACTTTTGGGTTAGTTGGAAGAGATCGCGCCTTTGCGATAAACTCGCCCTCTGTATATTGATTGTATTTAATTTGAATGTATACCTTTTATGTAATTGTTTTTTATCAATGTATAGTAAAGAATGAATAAATAAATAAATAAATTAGATATAGCATTGCTTGCAGACAATTGATGAATACCATTGATGAATGAAAAACTGGACAAGAGTATACATAAATGGAGAAAGGGTTGACATGATTTGATAATATCAATGCTTGCAGACAATGAGGATGAGCTTTAGGAAGAACTGTCAAAATAGAAAAAAAAATTAATTTAGTCATGACAAAATGTACCGTTGTTAGAAGAGATAAGCCGAAAATTGTCATAAATGGATTGAGTATCATCAAGCAGGTAAGAGAATTCCTGACTTGGGCTGCAAAATAAATCAGAATGGATAATCCAAATCTGAAATCGTATGGACTACTGTAACATCATATTATATACAGGACTGTTCCAAACTCTTCCTTATCGTCTTCAGATGGTTTTTAATGTTGCCTCCGGATCATTTACAGAGAGAATAAGAGCTGCCACATAACTTCACTACTAAGAAGTCTACACTAACTGTGAGTCCTAGAGATAGCGGTGTTTAAACTGTGTCTCACTGTCCACAAGGCAGCACACCACCCACTGAGCTGTTCCGCTGACGAAAATGTGTGATCAGCTTCTTAAACTCGTTGAACTCAAAAGGGCAAATACCTCTAAATTTGCAGAATGAAGAAACAGAGTCGCAGCGTCATCTGCCTGGAACAGATTGCCTCCAGACAAAATTGAAAATGCTACCATTCAGGAGAAATTACAGCGCCCTTGAGATGGCCATGAAACATTAAACGGCGTAATGTATAATTTGTTCAATCATCATTATTATGTGTGTATATCTCAAACATGGAGTACTCTAATGGAAACGTTGTATTTGTAATTCAACAAATTGGCAAAAAAAGCTTGCGTACGTGCATATCAATTAATGGCAGAATTTTGTGTCAAACAATAAAAAGGTATTTTGTAAAAGTATTTTGTGTAAAATACAAAATACTCAAAAAAAGTATTTCAAATAAAATACAAAATACTTTTTACAAAAAGGTATTTGAAATACAAAATACAAATACGTATTTTGTATTTTGTATTTGTATTTTAAATACTTTTATTTCAAATACGTCACATCTCTGTCTTTTACAAATCACTGAGAAACTCACAGAAAAGAAAGTAACAAACATGAAATTTTTTCTCTCTGAGATAATAACAAAGTAAATCTTTTACAAATCACTGAGAAACTTACAGAAAAGAGTGGGAGATCTATTCTTCACCGAGGACTCCACAGTCGACATACATACTATGTATTTACATATTTAATTTTGTATTTATTGAGCCATCGGACTGATGGAGAATGTAGGCATTCGTAAAGCAATATTTAGAAGAAATTAGCATTGATTTTTTTATTTTTTTTATTTTTTTATTTATTCAGTAAGGATCAGACAGTTGAAACAATTAGTATAGACATTAAAAGACAACAATAGACAAACCAATTAAGATCTCTTTTTTACCAATCTAATAAACATAAATTTGAGACATATAAATGTAAAAAATGTGAAAATATAAAAATGTGTAAAATGTTAAAATGTAAAAGTGTAAAAAAAGTGTAAAAATGTAAAAAAATTATAAAAATGTATAAAATATATAAAATGTTTAAAATGCAAAAAATTGTAAAAATGCGAAAAATGTAAAAAAGTATAAAATGCAAAATATATTGATATATAACAGACATCTAGAAAGAAAGGCTATCTTTATGTTAATTGTTTGAAGTAGTCCTCTGACTACAGCTGTAGTGGAAGATGCCATAAGCGTCTAGATAGATAGACAAAAATAATTTATAAAGAGCAATTTCTTCCAACTAATTCAATTTCAATACACTTTTACAAAAAAAATCTTAAAGGAAATAAAAGAGGAGGTACAACTAGAGGGTTAGGAAAACCCTCTAATTTTTATTTCCCGTTTCCCGGGAAAAAAACGAATCCTTTCCCGGGAAAAAATACAAATTATTAGTCATGCAGATTGCCATACCGATACCGAAATCTTTGTTTAGTTAACTGTAATAGTCGTGATAAACTTGTAGAAGCTGACGAATATTTTGATATGAAAATATGAAAAATAATATTAATTACCAATATAAGTGTTATACTTAAAAAAAAACTTAATTATAGCTTCAATGTATTCGTTTGAAAGAAGCATAATTATTCTAAATATAATTCGAAATCGGAGGTGTGTTTGGCCGACAATGTATAAGAATCCTACGATTTTTCATGTTTTTTTTTTACATATTTCGAAAAGTTAGATAGTTCTTAAAAATATTAGTGCAGCCAACTGTCATTTTTTTTGTTGTATTCATGGATATTAACCGACATAAAAAATCTTTTTTTGTCGAAATTTCTCATTTTTTAAAGTCAAAAATCTTTAAAAAGCTTTGCCAAAATCCATAACATTTTTTTGCTTGATAGGATGATCAAAAATTAAAAGTTTATATATTTTGTAAACAATTTTTATTTTGATATAACATAGAGTACCTAAATAAATCTCGTCAGTCAGCTATTTAGTTTTTTTTAAGCAAATTACTTATATTGGTAACAAAAATTTGATTTTTTTTTATCAAATCAAAATGTTTGCAAGGGTCAACAAGTTATGAGAGTTTTTATACCAAATTTGTTGAAAATTGAATATTTATAAATATAATAATGAATTTCCCGGGATTCCCGGGAATCCCGGGAACAAGAATAATCCGGGGAAAGATACCCTCTAGGTACAACGGAGAAGAAAAGGTAGAAAAAGAGACTAGGAAACAGATGCCATATTTTTCTGGCACGTTAAGTCTTTTCGATAATAAATAAATAAATAAATATATCGTATGGCATTAAGTTACATCACATGACAAAGAATTTATAGGACATAAACAGTAAAAATAGCACAGATAGGTCTGGTTGTCAAAGGTTAAGGTCAATTTTTAAAATATATTTGGTCGCTGTTTCATTCAGCACGAAGAAATCTTTGAAGTTTCCCGCGTACGCTCTAAGGCCGCACTCGGTCACAATATGGCGTACGGTCTGCTTTTCTGCTCCGCAGTCGCATCCGGGGGAGTCCAACCAGCCACACTTGTGGAAAAAATCGGCGCATCTGCCATGCCCTGTTCGGATCCTGTTTAAGGTGGACCAGAGTTTACGTTGCTGGTCGAATCCAGTCTTTTCGATAATTATAAATAACTCAACCCTATTTAAAAGAAAAATAATCTTTCCAAATTAAAATCAATTTTCGTGAAAATACTTCAAAAAATTAGTCTAATGGTAGAAGAAACTAAGTTTAGTTATAATAATTACTGAGACAAATCTGTTTAAAAATACTTACAACGTATAAAATAATTTATGCTTAATTAAAGTTTGAATGGATGCAGAAATAATATATGCATTATAAAGTAGTCTTCAAAATTAGTTACCAAAGTGATTTAGTTTCGAAACTTAGCATCTTCTACTGTTGAGCTTTTGTGAGAGTCCAAGACTCGCAATAGTATAGAAGGATTAAGATAATACAAGCATTGAAAGACCGAACTTTCGTCCCGTCATTGAGTCCAAACGCCCTCAGAATTCTATCCAGAATACCCTTGAAAGCTCTGCCGAAAGCTTCTATATAGATTATAAATAAAAAGTTATAAGTTAGTAGGTACAATATCTACCTATGTGCTTATGTTATTGCCTACGTTATTGCCTGTATTATCACATTTTATACACCAATAAGGTGTACCTATGTACGGTTCATACATAAACATTATTTTATACCTCATAATAATAACTCTAACGTTACTGCCAACTTGTATTTAGAAATAAAACTCTATATTCATGAGTTTACTCGGATAAAATCAATCGAGCTATTACCAAAGAGAATAAAAAAAACTAATGGACCGTTTAGTCCCCGCAATAGAATTGATCTCGCACTTTTATATAAGTTTTTAGGTGTCTTTCGCGAAACATTACATTATCGGATATCAACAGTGATGAGGCTAGTCATCCATCTTGAATGTCTTTGTTACTTAGGCCTAGTGTTTCAAACTGGGTTAGGGTTGACTTTGAAAGTAACGCTATCCAAAATAATTTCAATAATCCTGTATTTCCATGTCGATACCCCAATTGCGCAAATTGTTGTGATTGTATGAATGAATGAGTAAAGATACGCCATTTTGTTATTTAATTTAACACATATACACAGGACTGCCCCAGACTCTTCTCAATCGCCTCCAGATGGCTTTTAATGCTGCTGCCAGGACTATCTACAGAGAGAACAAGCGTTGCCACATCACTTTACTACTAAAAGATCTACATTGGCTGAGGGTCCCAGAGAGAGTGGAGTTTAAATTGTGTCTCACTGTCCACAAGGCCTTATGCGGCACGGCACCCACATGTCTAACCGAACTCTGTTCCGTTGACGAAACTCAGAGACGACCACTGCGCTCGGCCTCTTCTGCTGTCAACAATCTCGTGAAACCCAATATGGCGAACACCCCCAAATTTGCAGAAAGGAGCTTCAGAGCCGTCGCGCCATCTGCCTGGAACAGACTGCCCACAGATCTGAGGGTGAATCAGTCCACAACCACATTTAGAACCAAGTTGAAAACACTACTGTTCGGGAGAAGTCACGGCGCCCTTGAGATGGTCACGGATCATTAAACGGCGCCACATATAAATAGTATGATTATGATTATTATTATTAATTATTCAATACTATATGGCTAAGAACCATTAACAGAGTTATTATAAATAAAAATATTTGGATATTTTATCAGTCACATAAAACTCTATCATAAAAACGATAAGTAGGTACTAATGAAAAATAAAAATAAACCAAAAATATTAAAAGTCGTGGCAAATTTTCATGGATGTATATAGGTAGCAAATTTTGACATCAGAAACAAACTCAATTGATGACCATAAACAATTTTCAAATAAAATGACCAAGGAAAATAGCACATAGACAAAGTGTAAGCGATGCAGGTGTTTACACCTACTGAATCTCACTTGCAAGCACATTGGACAGCAAATAACTGTAATGCGGCTAAAAGATGATAATTAATTCTTTTGTAGAACAATACAAGTTTTACAATACATATATCCCACAGTAACAATGAAAGCAATACAGGGAAATCATATACATACATATTAAAAAAATGGATATTAACAATGACAGCATCAATAAAATCTGTAACACTCCCATTATTGAGATTTATTTTCAATGAATATATTAATATGTACTATTTTCGACACAAATAAAATAGTAAGTATTCTTTGCTTATGAGTACTGCGAAATAAAATAAAATATACAGTAAAAATATACAATAATGTGAAAGCATTAGGTACTAAAGAGTTATGTTTCTTCGACTATAGAAATCCAACTAGAAAAAAAATATATAAGTTCAAAGTTTGAATAAATTTAATTTGATAGCTGTATCTATTGGCAATGAGACTCAAGTGCCTGATTCTGTTATAGTGTATTTCTTCTGAACGGATAATAATGATAATAACAAAGCCGATTTCTTTTTAAAATGTCCCAATTTGTGAAAAAATCAAAACGATTTAAGAATCATGATACATATCGAACAATAGGTTCTATACTATTGCTTTGATTATCCGCTTTCTCCAGAGCTCGTATTTTTTATGAATGTTTAGTTAAAATAAAAAAAGTTTTTTTTTCTGTGAAGTACTTGCATACGTACGAATAAATTGGATTTGTATAAGAAACTCTTTAGGGAAATCATCAGAATTTTGCCAATATCTTTCTTTAATAATTGACACGTAGTTTTCTCGGGGAGAATAAACGCAATCAGAACGTTAAAGTAAGACTGTGTAAGGAATACACAATCTCAGCATAAATATTTTTTGTATCCATTCGCAAAGAAAATAGTTATTTTTTTAGCAATTTTTCAAATTACAAGCAACCTTAATTCGATACCTACATATACTGTCGGTTCCAATAATTTGTCACTCTATTTATTGAGTTAATTTTGTAAAACTCCATGTTTCTCATGTTCCATTATGTACCATTTGACAGCTATATAGCAAAGGAGAACTATTCGAAGAACAAATATCATAACATCATAACACCACAACTTCCATCGAATCTATCTGGACATCGAATTAACGCTACCAACACATCACAACATCAAGATTGATCACCACCTCACTTATTAATGTTATTACTACTGTAATAATTTAAACTGTTCTCTCTGTCTGCCTCATTTTATATACACCCATTTAAATCAAGATGTTTGGTCAAGTGTTAAGTTTAGGTAAAATATAATTTTATTTTTATATTTTATTTTCTCTTGCAAACATACAGTTATAACATGAACAACAATACACAGTCAAATCAATTACAACTAAAAAACCAGCAAAAATTGTAAACATTGTTTGGTATTACCTATATAATACAAACAAACCATATGCAGTTGTCACGAAAAACCCCTTCACACACACACACACAAATAAAGCACAAGTTATCAATCATCTCAAATCAAGAAGGATTATAATATTATTTAGGTATTCATGCAAAAAGCTCACACAGCGATAGTAAGAAAAACAACACACAACAGTATAAATAATGTGGTAAGGAACTTTAGTTCTTCCGGTTATGCGTATTACGAAGAGTTTATTTTTGTTTTGCATAAGCACACCCCCAAGGTATATAGCAAAAACAGCACATAATTGTAATGTTAGCAAGCATTTTTTTGTTCGAAAAGTTTTGACGTCATAACCATAAAATTTTATTTAATTGTCGTATTATCTTACAAATTTCTTCATTAAGTACAACTTCAGTTTCACTTTGTAAATATTTAGTTCACGTTGTATTTTCTTACTTAGTAAGAAGAGGAAGAAGATTATTTTATTTCATGTTGCATCTGGCGAAGAATTGGTCTCCCAGTCTTTTCCTTGAGTTTTCGAGTGTCCTGTTTCGACACTGCTAAGTATTCGAAAATGTGTAAACATTTTAAATTCGGTGATGAGATTTGTCATCTATTCTAAGTTTCTTTATTTTTTTATTGGAACGCAGCAAACATGTTACTACTACTATACCAACACGGCATATCCCACAAGTAGAGTAGGCAGCAGACCAGCTGCATATAATAAACATACAAGCTGTCCTCTCCTTTCAATATAAAATCAATACATTCGGGATGGGTGGCAAACCTCATCGCTGCATTTAAGATGTAAAATGTACTAATTTTTTAGAACACGTGCTGCTTCTTCCAGGACACCCGAAAACTTACGGTAAAGAACGGGAGACCAATTCTTTACCGAGTGTTCCACGGGATATTAACATGTTGCATGTTAATAACACATATTTTATCTGATTTGCTGGCTACCTACTGACTTCTCGGATGTCTTGATGGCATATATATTTTTTTTTTTTTTATTATAAAAAAATCATGAAAAAATGATAAACTTTCTATTTGAGATTTGTAACTTAAGTTTTATAAATATTTAGGATATTTTTTTATTACAAATATTAATGAACAAGAACTAGAAAATTTTATAGTAAAAATATATTACTTAAAATATCGATATGCTAATAAAGTAAAACGTCACATTTCTTTTTTCTGAAGATCTATTTTAAGTTATTTAAAACCATGTGCAGCACAATATAAAAATGACCGCCTAAAAATTACAAGGGTAAATATATCAATTCTTAACACTCAAAGAACAAGTTATTTATTATTATTGTCATGTATTTGGTAATCTTGTAATCGTTGCATAATAGTGGATTTCATCGTAGGTAAGTAAAATCAAATTAAAAAAAAGGGCTAGTTCAAGATAAATTTCATCCTAATGTCGAATATGAGATGTGAGCCTATATGCAAATTATTTCGATAGACTTGTGATTCTTTGATATATCCCTTCTCCTAAGTATTTTAACGTTGTGAAATTTTGCAAATTTCATCAAATTGCACTTAATTAAGGTCTAGTTCAAGATAAGGTTAACCTAAATGTATAATGAGCCTATTTGCAAATTATTTTGATAGACTTGTGATTCTTTGATATATCCCTTCTCCTAAGTATTTTAACGTTGTGAAATTTTGCAAATTTCATCAAATTGCACTTAATTAAGGTCTAGTTCAAGATAAGGTTAACCTAAATGTATAATGAGCCTATTTGCAAATTATTTTGATAGACTTGTTGACGTGATTGAATTGAGTAATTGCTAAGTCAGTACCGATAAGCAATTTGCATATTAATGTACTGTGATTACTTCCCTGTTTTATTCAGGTTAAATAATGCATTTCACAGAATATGAATACGTTAATTTTCTGATGTAATAATAATAATCTAGAAAGAAAACTCATTTCGCTTCGTTTTCTGATAATCAATGGTGCGCACATTTTTTTGTAATAACAAAATGTCAAATATCTCGATTTGATCATCCAAAGCTGTCTTAATTTTAACCATTGTTTTTAATATTACCTACTTCATTTCTTATTTAATCTATGAAACACCCAGCGAAACATTGGTCTTTTTCCTTAACTATTCGAGTACCCTTTAAAAAATAGGTGTTCGAAAAGATAATATGTATTTAAAATTCAGTGATGAGGTTATGTAGCTATCTATCTTAAATCTTTGATGACGTTTATCCCTTAGTTATTAAAATAATACTTATAAATTACGTGTTATGTAAAAAATGTAAAAGTAAACTTTATTTTTGAAAATGAATATGATATGAATGATCAGGATGTCACAAGATAACATCATGCATCCATGTAGAATCATTCTGTGTAGGGTATTTCCTCCCTATAGCTATTAATGTACGAAAGAAAAAAACAAAATTTAAAAATTGTACATTTAATGTATATTTATGTAAATGTAGTAGTAAACTTTTATAAGTACGTCACTCCTCTTGACAATTTGATTAGAGAGTTCTGCGGTATACTTTTAAAGTAGCAATTTCCTCTCACGGAATACTATTTCCTTTAATTAAATTTACATACATAGTACTGTAATTTTACATAACGAGTATACCACAACGAGGAATATTCACGAATATCATAGTACTTTTTTTTAGTAGATATAATAATACATTATAATTTAATGAATCGTTAATAAAATTCTTCGTTTGCATTTCTGTGTAAAATATGCGTAATCTAATCTAGAATATCAATGCACCATCTGAGATCTTAGTGCAGAAACCAACCTCTTCCAATTAGGGCATCTCTTTGTATGAAATACCGAACGCTTTGATGACTCTACTACGAAAGAGGGAAGTCTAAGACGACTTAAATCTTGGGGAAACAATGTAGATACTCTATTCCTACTACATATTATATTATCTTCTATCTGAACACACTTACCTACACTTGCGCAGTGCATTGTTCCACCGCTCAGTTATTTATTAACCATTTTCTCTTTGTTTTAACAGTTGATGTAGTTTTATTTAAACAATGAAAATAAGGGTAGAGATATCTTTAATTTGTTTTCCGCAGTGCGTCAAAATATTTTGAGGAAGAGATAATTGAGCGAGTTTTTTTTTTGTATCTTTCTCCATACTGTAGAGTGTAGAGATATCTTACCTAAACCTATAAGCAAACCATGACTACTTATTACGTTAACTTTTTTTAATTACTATTGTAATATTGCCGGTAGAAAGAATCTAGAAAGCTCTTTGAGCACAAACTTTCTTTAATTAATTGTGGCAGTTTTATATATTTTCCTCAGTCGGTAGAGCTTGAATTGGAAATCCAATGAGACCCCATTCATTACATACTAATCTCAAAGGAGTGGGTTATTTCCACTTCTAATTTGATAATTATCATTACTGAATATGATTCTAAAATTATTTGTGATATTTTCACTGTCAAGTCAATGCTACGCGGTCTCATTGAATACTCCACATTCATCATGGGAGTATTGATTTAATTCAAAGAAGGTTTCAAATAAAAATCTTTAATCCACTTCCACTATACACTGATAGTAGACAGCTGGTTTTCACAACTTTGTTAACAAACTTCTTAACTAAATTATTACATGATTATCAATTTTTATATACATCCTTCGTCACAATTATAACTAATTACACTTAGACTTGACCTTCATGTATAACCATGTATATACATGCTGAACCTTACATACTAATAGTGAAATGAAAATGTGACCTGTTGATTTCCTGGTGATTTTAATAAATTATGAAATTCGGTTGGCTGTATAGACGATCTGCAAAATTAGACATCACACTGTTCCCGCCTGTGTGGTTAGCCTCCATTAATCTTGTAGATTAATCTTTCCAGATTCATCTGCTTATGATGATATCATTCTATTTTAGCCTGGGCACGTGGTATCACTCGCATCAATTAATGTTAAAACCTCCCGAACTCTAATCCCCCTGGGTATTTACCGCTTCTGTATCAAACACAGAAGACACAATCAATTTCTGATATAAAATAATATAATAATCCATTAAACGGCATTCCACTAAATAATACCAAATGTTACATACCTTCATGTTTAGCGGTATAATATTTAGATCCTCGCTCGTCGCAATCAATTTTGTTCACAATATTAATTTACATTCCTTCTAAAAGTGCTCGCAGTTATGCGACACGACTTGGTAATAATTTAAAATGTAACCCTCCACATGAGAGATTAAAATTTATTACATAGGTACCATGACCTACTAATGATCACTTCTTCGCGGTCAGACGTATAAAGAGACTTCTTCCTGGGTTACTCCCAATTAAATAGCTAATTATCCGCTATCTCTCTCATTACGAGAACTACATACGTCACGCCACGTTGTTTTTAGACTCCAATGAAGTTCGTCACACATCCCGCGCTATTTCCGCAATCACATCCAAAGACAAAAATTAAATATTTTTCAGAAACGCTCTTCTTCTTTTTCTTTATTATATTTAACCCTGATAATAATTCTGTTACAAACTTCCCCTCTTCCCGCAATAAAAATTAATGTTAACCATTGATTTTTTTTTTTTAAGGAACTTCAACAGGTCACGCAAAACTAGTCAATGAAACTAACGATAATATAAAACTTGAGGAAAAATCTAAAAATACACTGAGCCGGGCTTTTCAGAATGAAAAACTAGCTTGGGCGCCATCCGAAAATTCGTTTTTCTTTATTTGACAACTGCAAATGGTTGAAAACGATCCTTAAGGAAAACTAAAAAGAACCAAAAATGTTTTAAATAATCAAGAAATTTAATTACTAAAGTCAGTGTACTTTCTGAGCTTCCCTCATCTAAACTATTTACATATATATTTTACTTATCCTACTCAACGATTCACGTCGACTTTAAGTTGATTTTTAACTCCTAATTTCATAACATGTAGTATCTAGTTTACAATATTTCAATGTATACATAACTTTATATAAAAAATTCATTAAAGGTGAGTACATTCCACCAAATTATATCTTACTTAGATTTAGTCAATTCCATGTTTACATTGCATTCTTAATCTTAGCCTATATACTATGTTCTGTTACTATGCATAAATAATGCAAAAAAAATAAAATATATATACATATATGATTCAAAATTGTATTAGGCACCCTTAAAAGTTTTACCTAATACCTGCATTGCATATGCTACACCTATTATATCTGTAAAGAGATTCCCATTTATAATTCATTTACATGACACAATTGCTTTAACTTTCTAACTTAATGACAAAATATCCTTACAACTAACCTTATAACCTGAATTATATCATCACAACAATATATGCATATTTAATCCATTTACATAGTACATAAACCTTGTTTATTTCTTAATACCTAAACATCGACTTATGTTTTCATATAACATAATTCTGAAACATACATACATTACATAATATATCTATTCAATACACAATAATACAATTTAGAAATGTTCCAACACATCTCTTCACCTCGATACTCAGTATGCAAAGTATCAATCACATCACAATCACAATATTGACCTTGATCAAGATGACTAAACCATATGAATGTCCCTTTCCTTCAGAATTACCTTCCGATTCATTAACTGCTTTGTCACTCATCTACGGAGTTAACTTTGAATTATTTCATCGCATCCTAATGAATTTACCACATATTTTTACGTCACCCCAATACCTATCACGTATTAAGAGTTTCCATATTCTACCTGTATATTCTCAACGTTATACAGTACTCATGTCTGAGGTCATAAATTTCCTGCAAACCAACTTGTCACCCTTTATGATACGACGCTGTGTGATATCATATATATGTAAGCTTTTTTTTCGACAGTTTCTACTGTCCACATATAAATTTTCGTTTTGTATCTTATTTCTCTCGGGAAATAATTGAATATTATCTATATTCGTCAACGCACGAATTAAGTCAAATAAACACTCTCTTAAGAGATATCTCAAATAATACTGTAAGAAGTATATTCCATGACTGTCATTCTACTGACTAGTACGATTTTATATTAACCAAATGCACCTACTAACTATCAATTTTCGATCTCTTCTCGTATACTATCCCTACCAATCTTTCATGCCAATTTTCATTCATACTTTCCCTCACAAGAGTGCACCAATATACCTAACAAACCATCTTTCATTCATCATTCTTGTGTAACCTGAGAAAGAACTAGTGACGTCATATTTATGCATTCGACACTTATCCATTTTACTTTTTAACCCGTAAACCTCGTCTATTTTTATAAGTATAACTTTACTTACGATGTTTCTTAATCTCACATTAAATTTCTCAAATCTCTGACGTAGATAAGAACTTTTATCTCTTTATTTTTGGCTGTCAATTTCCTTTTTTTTTATATATACTATGTACATTGTTAATTACACACTTCTACCGTTATAGAGCTTATTTGGCCTCTAATAGGAATGACATCCCTGTGTAAGGTAACATGTCCATGTGTAACATACCTTAACCTAATATATATATATAATTATATACATTCCTTACATACCTAACTTAACTAACTTAAATTTTTGTATTTTTATTCGATCTTAGATTTTTAATCCACTTTCAAAATATCTCTCACATGAAATCTACCTTCTCCTCCTGTGTCCTTATCTTTAAGCAAGTAAGCATTGCAACCGAGTTTCTCCACCACTGTTGCTCTTACAAACTTTGGCGCTAACTTCGTAGAAAAGTACTCTGATGCCTTGGATTGAACGTAATTTTTCCTCCAGACAACCTGTCCTACTGAGAAGTTTCTTTCTACTCTACCCCTATTATAATATTTGGCATTTTTCTCATAAGCTTGCCATAGATTGTCTGATACTATGTCATACAATGAACTCAAATTTTCCATATTTTCCCGGTACAATTTTCTTTCCCTAGTCAAATTTTTGATATTACCTACTTCATCTGGTGGTATATTGCCGTGCAAATTACCATCTAAAATCGTCTCTCTTCCTTTCATGAGTAGAGACGGCGTATATCCAGTAGCAATGTTAACCGTATTATTGATCAAACTTTGTACCTTGTCTAAATATGTGTCCCACTTTCGTTGATTGTTATCTACGAAAATTGCCAACGTATAACCTATGGTCTTATTATACGCCTCTACACTGTTTACCATCGGAGTATACAATGTGGTATAGAAAATGTTTTGTACGCCGTATG
Organism: Athripsodes cinereus; assembly: GCA_947579605.1. NCBI lineage: Eukaryota > Metazoa > Arthropoda > Insecta > Trichoptera > Leptoceridae > Athripsodes > Athripsodes cinereus. The sequence goes on from OX388323.1 coordinate 14,271,322, forward strand.
CTGACATAAGATCCTTGAATACATTGGAAGTAAGATTCTTACCATTGTCCGTAATTATCGTTTGTGGTACGCCTTCCTGTAAAAATATTTTATGTTCTAGTATTCTAACTATCTCTTGAGATGTGGCTCTACGTAACGGAAATACCCAACAGTATTTTGTGAATATGTCTACGACAGATAATATGTAAATGTAACCAGCAGAAGACTTAGGCAGAGGGCCAATCATATCTATGCTGTACACCTTGCAAGGTCTATCTACTTTTTTTCTGTTCTTCATCAAACCGGCGGGTGCCAAGTTCGATGGTTTGTACATTTTGCATTTCTGACACGATTTTACATATCTTTTTATCTCAACAAACATCCTAGGCCAATAATAACACATAGAGATCATTTTGAAAGTTTTAAACGTACCTGGATGGCCTTCATCGTGATATTTAGATATTATTTCACTACGGCAGTTTAGCTTAGGTACTATTTTCCAATTAAATTCTCGCGTTAACGGATTGTCGTCTCTCATTAATCTATACAGACAATTTTCTTCTACTTTATAATTAATAAATTTAGCTGGGGTATTTATGCAACCCTGATAAACTTTATCATACCATGGATCTGATATATCATTGACTTGTAACTCGTTTACATACGCAGGAATACGAGATAGAGCATCGGGAACCCTGTGACTCACACCTTTTCGATGTACTACAGAAAAGTCGAACTGAGACAATCTCATGCTCCATCTTGCTAATCTTCCAGAAGGGTTGGATATTTTTGCAAGAAACTTCAAGGCTGAGTGATCAGTTATCACCGTGAACTGCATACCCTCTATATAAGGCCTGAAAAATTCTATCGCTTCTAATACTGCTAAAAGCTCTCTCTCCGTTACAGAGTAATTTTGTTCGGTCTTACTCAACGATCTAGAAAAGTAAGCTATAGCTTTTTCCTCTCCGTCTATTTCCTGATGTAACGCAGCGCCTATTTGATGCTGACTGGCATCTGTGTGCAAAAGAAATGGTTTAGAAAAATCTGGACACACTAGAACTGGGGCAGATATTAATGCTTCTTTAAGTGTTCTAAAAGCTTTCTCCGCTCCGTCATTCCAACTAAACGTATTTTCACCGCGTTTTACCTTGAGTAAACGATTCAATGGGGCCGAAATTTCACTGCAATTTCTTATCGTCCTGCGATAAAATCCTACCATACCCAAGAGCATCCTTAATTGTTTCAGATTTTTCGGTGCCGGATAATCTTTGATAACTTTCACCTTGGCGGGGTCTGGTCGTAAACCATTTTCATCTATCACATAACCGAGATATCTTAACTCACTCTTACAAAACTCACATTTCGAATACTTTACAGTCAGACCTGCCTCACATAATCTATCTCTAACCTTTTTTAATAGTGCAATATGAGTGTCAAAATCTGAACTTAGAATAATTAAGTCATCTATATAACAAAACACATTATCATCAAACTTATGACCAAATAGTTTATCTGTCAAACGTTGCATCTCGGACGCGGCATTCTTCAGCCCGAAAGGTAGCCTAACAAAGTGGTACAACCCGCGATTTGGGACAACGAAAGCTGTCTTGTCTTGAGAGCTTTTCTCTAATGGAATTTGCCAAAAAGCTTTCGATAAATCTATTGACGTTATGTACTTGGCATTTCTTAAATTCGTTAGAATCTTGTTCAAGTTTGGTAACGGGTAATTGTCGCGTTTAGTGACCTGATTAAGCTTTCTGGAATCTAGACAGAATCTCCCTGTTCCATCCTTCTTCGTTACAATGAGAGTAGGGTGTGTCCAAGCTGAATTTGACGGTACCACTACTCCTAATTTTAACATTTCGTCTAGTTCTTCTTCCATTTGTAACTGTTTCGCAGGAGATAAAGGATAATGGCGCTGCCTAATCGGTTCGCCCTCAGTAATGATCTTATGTTCGATTAAATTCGTGCAACCTAATCCTTTCCTTTCATACGAAATTTCTTTAAATTGTTCTTCTATGTCTCTCAATAATGTTAACTGTCTTTCGTTCAATTTCCTTTTATTTTCTATTTTACCTAATTCATTCACTTCTGTGGCTTTAGAATATTCGATACTGTTAAGCAATTCAGGAGCTACGTTGAAATGCTGCCAGAAATCAATACCTAGTATAATCTCCTGTTGAAGTTCATCTAGTATATAAAATTTAATTAATTCTGTCCTGTTTTCACTTTTTACCTTAAGAAGTAAAGACCCCCACACTTTCATCATATTACCGTTTGCTACTGAAATATCTACTACTGCTTTATCCAATTTATAACCCTTCCCAATAAAATACTCGGCGACGTTCCTATTTATAGCTGATACCGAAGCTCCGGAGTCCAACAGTCCTACAAACGGATCGTCCTCTATCAATATCTTTAAGTACGGCCTGCAATCCCCTCTCTTAGCGTGTAATAAAGGAGCTAATTGATAAGTCTTATAAAATAAAGTCACATATTTTAGCCAACTTGCCCATTCATCCCTCCTTTGTTCAGATGATGGTTGGCTATAAATTAGTTTTTTTTGAATATTATTATTCCTTGATGTATTGAATTGTTGACCACCCCTGCTAGTTTGATTAAATGATCTACCAGGTAAATTATTAGATGTTTCTTTTTTTATTCCATTTCCCTTAACTGACGCTTTCGTTTGTAACAATCTATTTTCACATGACCTGGCCTATCACAGAAGTAACAACGCAATTCCTTTTTATTTGTTGAGAGATTATTATGGTTGATATTACCCCTCATATTTGATTGATGAATTGACTTGTTTCTAAACTGGGTTTCTTTTGAAATAATATTGCTCTGATCTGCCCTTTCATTACTTAATATCTGACATGCTTTGCTACAACATCCTTTCACTGATATGTTTTCGGACCTTACTTCTTGACGTTCTGATTCTCTTTCGTACTTATTTAATTCATAAACCTTTGATTTTGTGACAGATTTCTTTTGGTCAATTACCAAAGAAAGTGACTCAAATTTCCTACACAATGTCATCAACTCTTCTAAGTCGTCCAGTGATGCCGAAACTACAATACCCGCGTATTCAGGAGTAAGACCGTGGATAGCTATCTCAAGTAGTTCTTTATCGTCTAATGGCTGACTTAATAATTTGTTTTTATTTATAAGGTTCAAGATAAATTCGGAAGCGTTTTCTGCGTTTCCCTGTTTCGCGGTCATGACGTCAATACGCAGTGAACGCTGTGTGTTCAAACCTTCAAACTGATTGATAAATTTCGATTCGAATTCATCCCAGCTATCCCCTAAATTGGTAGCTCTCAGCCATGTTAATGCTGAACCTGTCAGTAACACTGGTAGGTATCTTAGTAATGCCCCCCACTGTATGCCATAAACCTCAGATAATTCCTTCAGTCTTAATAAGAAACCTCGTGGACTACTAGTGCCATCGTACTCGATGCCTAATTTTCTGGGATTAAAAAACTTTGAAACCGGATCTGGGTTTTGTTTCAAAAGCATTCTACTACTATTTGTCTTTTTAATTGTTTTCTTTGAAGTATTTAACTTCCTAACATGGGCTTTGACACTCACAACAGAAGTACCACCTGCCTTGTTGGTTACCTCATTGTCTAAATCTGATTCCTGATGTTCATCCATACCTACTATATCTTTATCAGCAGTTGACATTTTGAACTAAAGTTTTATATCATTTACTATTGAAAAATACCGTTTACTGAGGTTTCACCTCACTAAAAATCATATGTCTCCCAAGTTACATAAATGTATGTATAATATTAAATATATTTCGAACTAATTAAACTTGCAATTAATTAATCATACAATTGTAAATAATTTAATTATGATGCGTGTATGGAGAATATAATATGAAGCCAAACAAAAATAAACCATTTAAAATAAGCAAGTGTATGAAGATTGTAAAAATTTATGAATACCTAAATCAATTATTATTATTTAAAAAAATTATATTTTTGTACAGAATCCTTTCAATGTTGAAATGTTCCATTTGGTCCCACTGACCGTACATATTATCGTCATCGATAAACAAACAACTAATATTAATATGTTTATACACTATTTTAACATTTGCACTCCGTCGCAAACAATCAATTCTATATTACACTATTATATTCCAACACACAACATAAGTACCTATGCACTATCAATACAAACTTCATCGACCATCGCATGATGTACGATTTCTACTGCGTTAGAGAGAGACGAAACGATACTTCCCAATATCGCATCAACTGGTTTGCGTCTACGCTAAATTTCAATGATGATAACAGACACCTGCTATACGTTCCATGTACCTATTCACTATTATTTAAACCTAACGAAAATAAGGCGAAGGACATTCATAGTTCGGTATAATCTTGCCAAATCAGACACAGTCAATATTTATTTGAACATTAAAATCACTTACCGAAATGATGTGAATGTACCTGACATGACACTGGCCGCAAGCTGTATCGATATGGTGAGATGTGTGAATTTCCAATGCTTTCCAAAATCCAAAATTGAACTCATATGAAAATGTCTTCATCCATTCAAGCTAGAACATACGTTTGCAATCTAATAAGTTTCCATACACAAATACATTTTTATTCAAATTCAAAATTTCAATGTTTCGGTTCATTCACTTGCAAACAAATGAATAGTTGAGCAATACAAAATTACACAATTCTAAAATTCAATTATTTTTGAAATAATTTTACCAATACTGGACTTGTAAAAATTGACTTTGTTACTTTACAAATAAACCTAGCAAAATCCAATTGAAATAAAATTTCAATAAAGTTGAACCAAAACTTTAATAAAACATAATTAAAACTTGACTAAAATCTTTACTGAATTGGATGTTTATTATAAAATTTACCCTTTTGACAATCCAAAGTTGCAAAATTTATTTATTCATTTACCAAAATTACGATAATACAAATTCAACAAACATTGCATGTGGCAATTAGTAGAAAAATTTATTAATTAATTAAAAAACTTATACTTTTTTATACACACTTATATTTTAATTTTTGTAGACAATATTGTTTCGTCTCTTAATGAGACATTATCAATACTCATTAATCGTATCATACATCGTACAATACATCAATCGTATTGATAATGTCTCATTAAGAGACGAAACAATATTGTCTACAAAAATTAAAATATAAGTGTGTATAAAAAAGTATAAGTTTTTTAATTAATTAATTTAATATGGATACACAAAAAGTGACGGATTACATTGAAAATATTAGAAAAATTTATTGTGGTCAGACCCTTTTTATAACAAAAATTTTAACATGTGCTCCAATAATTTTACAATTTACCTACAATTTACAAAGTATCATGTTGCAAAAATTATGCAGATTTTTGTCACATTTACCAATTTTATAAAATTAATTTTACCTACCAACGACAAAAATATCATATGTTTTTGTCACATAATTTAGCAAAAAAAATTTTGAACATTAATTTACATGCATTTAAAATGTACTTTGATTATGCAAATTTTTCACATGGTTTTTACTTTAAAATTTTATTTAAACATGCTATTCCAAAATGTTATTCTATATCTCTTGTTACATATTCTAAAATGCTATTCTAATATACAATATTATTCTAAAATGTTAATCTAACATGCTAATCTAAATGTTAATCTAAATTGCTCTTTATACGTCTAAGTTGAAGGAATAATCTAATGTTATATATTTTTTTATATAGAGGTGGAAATCAGTATGGAATGCCAATAATATAGGGTCCATACGTTGGGCGCAAATTCTGTGGCAGTTTTATATATTTTCCTCAGTCGGTAGAGCTTGAATTGGAAATCCAATGAGACCCCATTCATTACATACTAATCTCAAAGGAGTGGGTTATTTCCACTTCTAATTTGATAATTATCATTACTGAATATGATTCTAAAATTATTTGTGATATTTTCACTGTCAAGTCAATGCTACGCGGTCTCATTGAATACTCCACATTCATCATGGGAGTATTGATTTAATTCAAAGAAGGTTTCAAATAAAAATCTTTAATCCACTTCCACTATACACTGATAGTAGACAGCTGGTTTTCACAACTTTGTTAACAAACTTCTTAACTAAATTATTACATGATTATCAATTTTTATATACATCCTTCGTCACAATTATAACTAATTACACTTAGACTTGACCTTCATGTATAACCATGTATATACATGCTGAACCTTACATACTAATAGTGAAATGAAAATGTGACCTGTTGATTTCCTGGTGATTTTAATTAATTATGAAATTCGGTTGGCTGTATAGACGATCTGCAAAATTAGACATCACACTGTTCCCGCCTGTGTGGTTAGCCTCCATTAATCTTGTAGATTAATCTTTCCAGATTCATCTGCTTATGATGATATCATTCTATTTTAGCCTGGGCACGTGGTATCACTCGCATCAATTAATGTTAAAACCTCCCGAACTCTAATCCCCCTGGGTATTTACCGCTTCTGTATCAAACACAGAAGACACAATCAATTTCTGATATAAAATAATATAATAATCCATTAAACGGCATTCCACTAAATAATACCAAATGTTACATACCTTCATGTTTAGCGGTATAATATTTAGATCCTCGCTCGTCGCAATCAATTTTGTTCACAATATTAATTTACATTCCTTCTAAAAGTGCTCGCAGTTATGCGACACGACTTGGTAATAATTTAAAATGTAACCCTCCACATGAGAGATTAAAATTTATTACATAGGTACCATGACCTACTAATGATCACTTCTTCGCGGTCAGACGTATAAAGAGACTTCTTCCTGGGTTACTCCCAATTAAATAGCTAATTATCCGCTATCTCTCTCATTACGAGAACTACATACGTCACGCCACGTTGTTTTTAGACTCCAATGAAGTTCGTCACACATCCCGCGCTATTTCCGCAATCACATCCAAAGACAAAAATTAAATATTTTTCAGAAACGCTCTTCTTCTTTTTCTTTATTATATTTAACCCTGATAATAATTCTGTTACATAATGTTTGTATAATAACATTCATAAACTTGAATGTTAATCACATTCAACTGGCCACCGGTCATACGTCGTCGGCATTGACTTGAAAGTTATGAAATAATTATATGAGTATGTTTATTTATTTATTAAGCATCAACAGTACACTATAGATAACATGTATACACAATGATAAACAATGTAGTCAAAGAAGGCATCAATACATTGCCCCATTTATAACAATTTGTGTTATATCAAAAGCCCATAAGGTTGTCATATTTAAATAAAAGTGAAAAAAAAAAAAAAAAAATGATTAAAACAAGAACCTACATTTAGAATAAAAAAATTACAAATGAACAACAGTTGGCTGGTCTTACAACAGGGATATAATCACTCAAATAAATATTAAACAATCAGTGCTGTCATTCACCTCATAACCTAATCTACTTACCTGTTCCATACGCACTTACAAGAAAACATGAATTAGTGTCATAAAGGAAAACATAAAGAAGGAAGTAAAGGGAAGATCATCTGAGATGCAGAGAAACCCAAGCTGTTGTAAAATGTATGTTTTTTCCCATGCATGGAAAATTCACTTCTTTTATCTTTGTACTATAAAGATACTCCTAACTATATTGTTAGTAAGAATATTTGTTTCTAATCCGATGTATCATATATTTACATTTATATTAATTTACGTTCTCACGCCGTGTCCTAAACGAGGTAGCTAGAGAGGATCCTGGAATCCCATATGGATCTATACTTACATACTTCTTTCGCTTCCTCCTCACTCGTACAATTTCTCATTCACCTACGCCGATTTCTCCTCTTCAACACGCGGTAGTTCTTGATAATTTATTCAACTTGACCTAGCCATATGTCCGTTTTCTCACAACCCCTCTTTCAGTCAGACATTTATTTTATGAAATATTCATTAGAGACTCAAACAAAAAGTTGACAAAAAATGTAAAAAATAATACAGTAAAATAAAGGTAAGTACATATTATTTAAGTGTCTATAAAAACATATTTTAAACTTAGAGCTTTGTACTTTTGATGTTAAAATTTTGATGTTATTGACCGAAATATTTGATGAGAATCCATTTCAAGGTGATATGAAAAAAAAACACTATTTAGTTAACTTCCAAGTGGCTTCATTAATATTTACGTTTACTGGTACAGTGGTACCTTAACATACGAGTGCCCCAACATACGAGTTTTTTTAGATACGAGCCGTTGAGTAAGCGATTGTATGCTAATTTTGTGCAATAAAGATTATTATTATTATTGTTTGATGACACTAGCCTAACTCATTTCCGGAACATTCTGAAAGGGAAGAAGAAACAAACCTCCATGGATATGGTTTTTTTAAACGGCCTACAGGTGAAAGTGAGAAAAGCGTAGCGAAAAAGGCAAAGTGAAGAGAAAAGCAGTCACGAAAATTAAGCGAACGTAACACTTTATAAATCTAGTTTGTTTCTTTACGTTCTCTTTTATTATGTTATTGTACAATATTTGTAATTTAAAAATACATTTTTCTTATTTAAAAACACGTAACAAAAATAACTGGAACGGATTAATGGCAGTTCAAGTAATTTTCATGGGGAAATTTGCTTTGAGATACGAGTAATTTGCTATACGAGCGAGGTTGCGGAACGAATTAAACTCGTATGTTGATGTACCACTGTATTCTGATTCTCTCGACCCCAGTCGAAGCGTTTTTACTTTCCGCCTGAACATGGAGTCGAGAGTCTCCGAATACTGTACTAGTAAGCGTAATTAATGTAGTCCATTGGAAGTAAACTAATTAGGGGTTCATTCAATTCAACTTGAACGTTTAAGTTTAGATTTTTTCCTAATAAGATTTTAATAATCTGCTGTAAGTTCAAACGAAGAATCTGTTGAATAGTTTTTTGACATAAATTTATATTACATAGTTGTTAATTGGAGGCAATTTCTCGTTTGCTATAAAAAAGCCCTCTGTTAATTGATTGCATTTAATGTAAATGCGTTTTTTCTTGTAATAATGAACAAATAAGTTAACACTTATATTTTGAACCACTCTTGATTAATCGTTCCACTTGTTTTTTATTCACCGAAAGTCACCTATTTGAGTAGGTATGAACTAGGTAGGTATGTTGCATAAATGGTACACATAGGTACATAATATGTGAACTTCCTTTAGGAGTACATGACAAAGAGTTTCGATTTTTATGAATCTATTCAAGGCTCGGTTAAGAGTACTCTTTTAAACACTTAGTTCATATTTGTATGTCAATTAAAAAAAAAAATAGATAATCGACAAAAAATTTGAAAAAAACTTGGAGCAATGCTCTATTTATTTATTTATTTATTCATTTAACACAATATACGGCTATTGCCTTTACAAGTATAATACAGATAAACTTTATAACGTCACACAATCATTCAACACATGTACAAAAATATAAAAACATAAAAACAGACATAACATTCTCCAGTTAAAGTCAAAAAATAAATATGGAAATTTAAATACAAATAAAATAAATTCATTAAAAGACAAATTTTAGTCACTAGTCAAGATATTAAAAAAAACAAAAAATAATGATAATAATTTTAAAACTGCACAAAAATACATGAACATGGGAAAATCTACTAGGTCTGACCTGAAAGAAGCGATTCGATTATTTTAAACTTATATTCTAACAGAGATGTGCCAAATACGTCTACAACATCCACATATTTGTTTCCAAGACGCTGCAATCTGTTGACAGACTGAGTTAAAATCATAAGAAGTGTTGGAACTATTACAATAAAAAGGTAAAGCCTGTCGAGTGGCCCTTATGGGAACATGAAAATTTAACTTCAACAATATATCTGGACAATCAAGTTTCCCGTGAATTATTTTATGTAACAAAATCAAATCACAAAGTACTCTTCTCTCAGTCAGCCCCAACAGACTCAAATGGTTCAATATTGAACTGTAACACATCTCCTCCACAGGGATACCCAATCTATAGTTTATATGTCTAAGAAATCTATGCTCCACTCTGCTCAAATTATTTTTATTAATCTCAAAACAAGGACTCCAAACAGATGAGTTGTATTCCAAAATACTGCGTATGAGAGATATATAGAGAATTTTCAGAGTAAATATGTCAGAGAATGGTCTACAAGTTCGGATGACAAATCCCAACATCCTCATGGCTCTACCACATATGGAAGATATGAAGACAAGAATGTATTTCTTGTATTTAAGTGTATTATTTTCCCCTATTTAATTTACCATGCGATTTTGCAAAAAAAAAAAACAATCCATTATAAATTCTATGTATGTTTTAGGATAAATCCCTGATAAAGTATGTTCTACTTAGGACTAAGAATGTAATTAGTTATAATTAAATTTCGTATTAACTGTTCACATTTAGTATTAATTACACATTGTCAACATAGTATCACACATTATTTTGGTTAGCTGGGAGATATTGCCTCCAGGCAATAAGCTCGCCAATTGCTCATGATTTTTTTTTAACAATAAAGTGTTCTTATTATTATTATTATTTCATATCTCAAACAATATTAGATTCTACATTTTGAACACAATATAAGATTAACAATAAAATTTAAATATAACATTAAATAACAAAAACCATAAAATATTAAAATAAATTTAGGTATATTCAAAATGTAGAACCCCAACACTATTCGAGTTGATTCTTCCATGATGTTCTATGAAATAGTACAATCATGGGAGATCATTTACAGAGCTACAGGGACAAAAATCTTCTTACTATCCTGGTGGACGATAGAAGTACGGCCTTCTGCATGCTGTATTTGAGCCTGTCATCTACTCCCAGTTTTCTGAGATTGCTTGACAGACTCTTAGGTATTAAACCATTCACAGACAACACTATAGGCACGATGATTGTGGTAGGTGTTCTCCACATATCTTTGATTTCGTGAGCAAGATCAAGATATTTTATTATAATAGTTTATTTTTATTTTATTATTATTATAGTTATAAATATATTTTATCCCCGATATTATCTTAAAAAAGAGTGGTTCCAGTTATTTTCTCATAAGGGAGAAGATCTACAATTTTATGTAATTTTGGATTTGTCTTTAGACGTATGCCTGTATTCATTGACTTCTATATTGAACATGCTGTGTTCCAACCCTTCCGCTGCCAGTTATCAGTTGCCACAATATATACAATTTTATAGAAAATGCATTCAAATTAGATGTAATCAATACACAGAGGGCGAGTTAATCACAAAGGTGCAATCTCTTCCAGCCAACTCAAAGATATAACAACAACAAAAAAATAGTTCTTACAGAAAAAAACAAGAATGATAATTTATGTTATGAATTTTTTCATAACATAAAATCGGGGCTCGAATATTGGTAGGGCCACGGTGGGGTACATTTCGCTGGAAAATGTGCTCCTATAAAATGCCGTGTAATGCCACAGTTGCATTCCATCAGCAACACTACCAATAGTCCTACTCCCTAGCGTCCACGAGTGGTCTTAGGCCCCGCGAGCCCCGGGCAATGTGGCCACTGACATTAACATCAGTGTCATAGCAGATAGGGAGAGGATGAAGGGCGAGTGTCCGGCGCCTTAAAACCGGGATCCCCCAGCTAAGGGTAGGTAACCCTGACAGAAAATTCCACCGAAGAAGGCAACGGGAAACCACTTCGGTCAACCTTCCCCAGGACACCACTATGGAGAGAAAACAAGCAACGGCCCCGAGTCCCGGGCGGTCCTTAAATGGACCAGGGGTGCGAAGAATCTCCCGGCTCGACATAGTGAATGACATGGTGAGAATTGGAACATGGAATGTTAGAAGCCTATATGCAGCTGGTAAAATAGACAATGTTATACAGGAGATGATGAGAATTAAGATTGACATCCTTGGTATCAGTGAACTCAGATGGACTGGAACAGGAGTGCATCAACATGAAAAAGGCAACCTGTATTATTCTGGAAGTGATATATCTGACAATAACCACCGGAATGGGGTTGGCATATTTGTATCACTAGATTATATAAAATTTGTTAAAAAGTTTGTTCCCATATCGGACAGAATTATGATTCTACAATTAGAAGCACGACCTTTCAATGTTAATATTATACAAATATATGCACCAACAGCTGACAATAGATATGATGATGAAATTGAAAAACTATATGAAAGCATTACAAATGTTCTGAAATCGACAAAAAGTGATGATATAAATATTATAATTGGGGACTTCAATGCAAAGATTGGAGAGGGCCGACGTTCACACTTAGTTGGGGATTATGGTCTAGGTCAGTCTAATAGCAGAGGTGATAGAATGTTTGAATTCTGCGAAGAGCATAATATGGTAGTTCTAAACACATGGTATAAGCTTCCGAAACGCAGACTATACACATGGAAATCACCACAAGACAATCCATCTTGTCCCAATCCTATCAGAAATCAGATTGACTATGCACTGATAGGAGAAAGATTCAGAAACAGCATTAAACGTGCCACGACATATCCTGGAACCGATATAGGATCAGATCATAATCCACTTATTATAGATATTAGATTAAAATTAAAAATAGCAACGAAAAAAAAATATACAAAAGAGAGTTAACACTGAAAAATTGAAAATTGCAGACATAAAAAACACAGTATCCACTGATTTAAATGAAAGATTACAACAGATGAATGATAATGACACGTCAGTTGAACAACAATGGAATAATCTTAAAAACACACTTCACAATGTCTGCAAAGAACACCTAAAATCTGAAAAAAGTATTCGTAAAAAACAGTGGATGACAGAAGATATTTTGAATTTAATGGAACGACGTAGAATAGCTGGTATCAGGGATCGCAACGGCAACGAATATAAGAACCTCCAAAGGACTATAAAACGAGAGATTAAAAGAGCAAAGGAAGAGTGGATGAAGAGACAGTGTGAGGAGTTGGAACAATATGATCGGATGCATGATTCATTTAATATGCATAAAAAATTAAAAGAACTGACTGGCCTCAGTAGGAAGCCTAAACCTACCTGTCTCACAGACGATTCTAATAACTTGATCTTGGAAGATTCGAAAATCTTAAAAACTTGGGAAGATTATATAAGAACACTCTTCCAAGATGCTCGAACTGACGTTGAAATATCAGAACATGGTCAAGGTCCTGCTATATTGAAATCTGAAATACTACATGCTATATCCACATCAAAACCTCGAAAAGCTTGTGGACCTGATGAAATCCCTATTGAGGTTATAGAGTTGATTAGTGAAAATAATATTGATTGTTTACTTGAACTGTTTAATAAAATATATGACACAGGGACTATCCCCCAAGATTGGTTAAAATCTGTATTTATTACATTACCTAAAAAACAACACCCGAAAAAATGTAACGATTATCGCCTTATAAGTCTTATGAGCCATATTCTGAAAATATTTCTTAAAATAATACATGCTAGAATAAGATTGAAATGCGAACAAGACTTGGATGATACTCAGTTTGGGTTCAGGAATGGTTTTGGTACCCGTGAAGCGCTGACAACAATAAACATATTATTGCAAAAATGTTACGACCAAAGAAAGGATATCTATGCTTGTTTTATTGACTACGAAAAAGCATTTGACAGAGTTAAACACACAGATTTAATTGAGATGTTATTGAGATGTGGTATAGATGAAAGGGATGTGAGAATTATCAAGAACCTATACTGGGACCAAAACGCTATTATTAAACTAGAAAATGGAAATATCTCACAAGGTATTCCTATTCAGCGAGGAGTTCGACAGGGATGTGTTCTCTCACCAACTTTATTTAATCTGTACTCTGACTTGGTCTTTAAGGAAGCGCTAACTGACATAAATCTCGGTGTGAAGGTCAATGGAGTGGTCATCAATAATATCAGATATGCAGATGACACTGTTCTTGTTGCAGACAGTTTAAAGGACCTTCAAGAACTGCTCGATAAAATTAACGCCACTGGTGAACGTTTTGGCTTAAACATTAATGTGAGCAAAACTAAAATGATGGTTTTTAGCCGAGAAAGTCATCCAAATGTCTATCTTGCACTAAAAGGTGTTGGTATCGAAAGGGTGAAACAGTTCAAGTACTTGGGAAGCATAATCACTGAAAAATTAGACCCTGACACTGAAATAAAATGCAGAATAGAAGCGGCACGAACAGCATTTAATAAAATGAAAAACCTTCTTTGTGACGACAATATAAACCTAAAGCTGAGACAAAGAATGGTCAAATGTTATGTATGGTCGGTCTTACTTTACGGTGTAGAGGCGTGGACTCTTAAAGTTAATATAATTAACCGCCTTGAAGCGTTTGAAATGTGGATCCACCGTAGAATGCTAAGAATATCCTGGACCGATATGATAACAAACATTGATGTTTTACGTAGAGCCAATGTAAATAGAGAATTGTTCACCACTATTAAGCTCCGTAAAATATCATATTTTGGCCATGTAATGAGAGGTAGCAAGTACACTATACTCCAGCTCGTCATGAAGGGGAAGATCGAGGGCCGCAGAGGGGTTGGCAGAAGACAGCTCTCCTGGCTTCGAAACATTCGACAGTGGACCGGTGTCAGAACCGTGGAGGAGCTGTTTCGCGCCGCCCAGGACAGGGAAGCTTTCTCTCAAATGGTCGTCAACGTCGGGGGGACCCGGCAAGACACATGAAGAAGAAGAAGATGAATTTTTTGACACAATAAAAATAAGCATAGGTACGTGTATGGGCACAAAAAAATAATTAAGAAGTTACTCAAAAGAGTACAAATATAGAATAGGGAGGGTATACATTAAGTTTTCAGTTTGTTAAGACAAGTTTCATAATTATTGTTATAACTAGGTTAGCTATTGTTTTAATTCATTTAATGAAACAATTATATTATTTTGCCATTATGAAATACATAAACATTGAATTATACAAATATACAATGCAAACTATGGAATTATCTTATTTAGTTCAAAACATCTGCTTCTCCTTAGCAGACGCATTAAACAAATGATTTTGAGGAGTGTGAGGTGGATGCTGGAGTAATAATAACAAATATTATTTATTATAGAAAACTTCTATTTATTCACTATGTCTGTGTTTAGATGAAAAAAAAAATTACAGAATCATACAGAATCGTTTATTTATAATAGTAATTATATACAATAAACAATTTAAATATGTAGGCAAGTAAATAAAATTTATTGTATAATGCATAAGACAATCTATATAGCATAACACACCATAATTTAATATTATAATACAATACAACATGATACAATGTAATAAAACGTAATACAATACTATACATACAGCATAATTCTAATCATAAATAATATCTCATCAATTTATTTGGTCAAATACTCGTCCTAAAACTGACCGTGGCTCGTGCTCTGCTTCGTCAATTTTATTTTTATTGAGAGATACTTCTATTATCTTATTGAGACAATGTTTATCTAAAAAATTAAATCAAGATTGCAAATGTCTTAGTAAGACGGAATACGTCTCTTTCTCTCTCTGAATATGAAAAATATATTAGTAGAAAAAAAATGATTTTTTAGTCTCAAAACTTATATTGTTTGGGCACGTAAAAAGAGTGCAAGAAGACAGAATACTTGTATTATAATTTGACTGAGAAGAACAGTGGGCCTAGTCAAAACACATTTTAGCGTTACTTTTTCGTTCAAACGTGGACGACGCGTCAATTTTCGTAGCTACTTGTACGTTATGTTATGGTTTTTGTGTTCACGCTGTGAAAGTGAATAAACTTCTATAAATAAACAAAATAAGTAGGTAACAATCTTCATATAAGGTGGTGATGAATGGTGCTAGGAAAAGAGAATGCGATGCAAAGGCAATGATCATTTTAACCGGGTGCTTCACGACGGAAATGTGTTGAGCAAATTGTATAGGAAAGTTAAATCAATGTTATTTTTTACAATTAACCATTTTATTAGGTCACATATGTAAATTTAATACACGAAACTACCATATAAGGCTTAGAAAAGACAACGTCACCTCATTTCAAGTTCCGTCCGGGGCACTGCCGAATAAGGTGACGTTGTCTTTTCTAAGCCTCATATGGTAGTTTCGTGTGTTAAATGTATGTAAAGGAAAGCTTATACGAGGAATTGTATGGTAGTGACGGAAACGAAAAGTATATTCAAGGATAAGATTAAGGGAAGTGGTGTGATGGTGTTGGTTACGCTGTTTTTCTTTCTTAAAAATGTTCTGTTGGAAAATACATGCCTCGGTGGAATTGACCTAATAATGAGTTCATAGAACTGAAACCCGTTACGACTCATACATAATAATACCCTCGTTCCATATATATGTGATAGCTTAACCCTCGTGGGAATCAAGATAGATAACAAATAATATAATATACATTATTGTGTTTCCGTATCTAACGAATCGAAAAATTTGCATAGAATCGATAGTGTCTTGAATGTGATCGTGCTTAAAAATAAACTATTTATTTCATCAATTGTTTATTTTTGCAATCTACAGGATTTAACAGTCAATTACAGATTTTGCAAAAGGCTGATAGATCCTGTAGGTAAAATTAATGTATGAGTGTACAAACAATTAATAAGATTTATATCTGGGTACCCGTGTTATTAATAATAATAACTAGACAACTTTTTTAAGATGTACCGTCTATATTTTATTTTATTGTAACAGAGTCATACAGTTTATCTCACAATCTAATTCAATAACAATATAACATTTATAGTAGGTACATAAACCAATCTAGATTCTACACATTACCAATATATGTAGTAAGTACAAGACATCAAATAAAATTACAGTGTAAGTACAAAACATCAAATAAAATAATGGTAATAAAAACATGTAGGTACATTAATGACTTTAAACTGATAAATTATAAATTTCAAAAATATGTACAAGAAGAATTAAAGAACTTTTGTAAATTGGGTGTACATATTTATGTTAAATCAATCACATGGGTAAAAACATCGGCATTAATAAAAATAAATATGTAAATAAAATCAATCATGCA
This sequence comes from Athripsodes cinereus, assembly GCA_947579605.1. Classification (NCBI taxonomy): domain Eukaryota; kingdom Metazoa; phylum Arthropoda; class Insecta; order Trichoptera; family Leptoceridae; genus Athripsodes; species Athripsodes cinereus. Next base: position 14,288,344 of record OX388323.1, read on the forward strand.
AGTAAAATCATATAAAGCCATCAGCAATAACAAAAACCACCACAAAGTCCCATTCAAGAATATTATAACACCTTCTGAACAACAGGGTTTTCAACCTCGCCTTGAACACCTCCACACTCTCCAGGGTACACAAATCATAAGGAATTTTGTTCCACAACAACGGATATGCCACACAGAAGGCACGATTGAAGAAGAGCTAAATACAAAATTTGAAATGAAGACAATTTGAAAGAGATTTCAAATCAATGATACCTGTAAAAGAATTGGTTGAAATTAAGAAAAGGATCCTCAGTTGCTGGTGTAAGGGTGTAAGGGTTAAGCACGTTTTTGTGATAATGTTATTACATTACATGCGAGGAACAATGCCAACAAAATGTTTCTGTGTCTTACTGTATTCTTACTGTTAACGTAATTATTATATCCTACTTAAAATTTAAACCTTGCAATTTTGTGTATACTCAAGTATTATAGTTTTTATTTCAGTTACGTATTTATTACAATGAACGTTCCGTTTAGTCTCTGGTAAAGAATATATCTCTTTGCACATCTTACATTTTGTATATATAGGATAAGGCTCAAGACGTGGGTTTCTAATATTAGCATTGTGCTTAAAATACTTGTGATAATTTTTTGAATAAGTAGATATTTATTATTTATGAAATTTGATGTAACAAATACCGAAAAAAATAATTTTTGTAAATCATTTTCAAGATTTTCATGTTATATCGGACCTAGAATACCGAATATTTTTCATTTCTCCCGCTAGTTCTGTATGTTTATACATTTTTTTCTGTGACGGTTGTTTGTAATTCTACTACATAATACGAAATTTTATTTATCAAGTTATATTATTGTTTTTTAATAAACTCTGTTATTAACTTAAAAATAAAAGAAACTTTGTATTTTCCACTCAAATAACCTTATTATTTTAGTTATATAACGTTTTTGGAACTACTTGTTACATCATCAGTAATATTATTTTTGTTACCGATGATTATTATTATAATCTCATATCTCATTTATTTAACAAAACAAAATTATTATTATTAAAACAACACCATACTCTACTGGGACCATTACAGCCTTCGGCCAACGCGATCCCAGCGAAAACAAACATTTACAAAACTGTTTCCACAAATGTTTTGTAAACTGTTCCTACAAATTCTCCGTATGTTTTGTGGAATATATCCACATTCTGGGAAATGTTATTGAACAATCTGATTGCCTTAGCTATTGGTGACTGCGAGAATGTTTGAACAGTGGATGTAATGTCCTAAAATTTATGAATTGTACAGTGTCCTTGAGGTGTTTTGGCACGTAAACGACACTTTAATGTTGTCCAGTAATAATAATAATAACAAGTACTTTATAACTAAATAAGCTTATTTGAGTGGAAAATACAAAGTTTCTTTTATTTTTAAATAAATAATAAATATGGAATTCCACAGTGTTAATCACGAAACATTAAAAAAAATTAACTCTGTTATTGTTATTTCGATGTTATATACAATTGTAATTGAAAATATGTTTTGTCTCTGTGACAAAAACAATCTGTTTCATCTCAGTACCTTTTGTGTTGAGACAACATTGTATTGTACGTATCATCATTTGATATCTAGACATGACATCAGCTGTACTAATGGAAAATTAAATTACAGGATATTAAAAAGCCGTGAACGTATTATCTAACATCTTCTTATAATATATAAATTCTGTTTACCAACAATGTTTCAAGTCATATCAATCTCAAACCATATGAAATATTCATTCGTTCGTTCAAATAAATATTCAAATTCTTTTCCTCTTTCAAAGTAGGGTAACTAGCGAAATGAATGCAAGTAATTAACACAAAGATTTTACTCTGCGCGCGAATTTAATATAAGACATTTAGGTGTGGCTATTCGCTGAATAATTTTAGGTGTTAATAAAAATGATTCCCGCAAAAACTCAATGGTTTAAATGTGAAATTAATTAATAAAAAAAACGGTTAAATGAATAATACAATATTTGAATAAAGATCCAACATTAACAGTTATTCAACAAAGAGCCAAAAACTTAATTGAGTAAAAAAACTCAATTGCATGGACGAATAGTTTATAATAATAACATAACATAACATGTGTAGACAATACACACAGATCGAGGTAGTCCCAAACTAAGATTGAATCTTGTATTATGGGTACTAACGCGACGATACATATATACAATGCACTGAACACATATGTGTGACACCCAGACTCAGGACAATTTGAAAAAAGGTCATTCTTCAATCTGCCCTGGCCGGGAATCGAACCCGGGACTTCGTGACTCAAAGACAAGAGTGTTAGCCTACGCGCCACTCCAGCCGTTATAAATAATAATAAAGGATTGACTTAAAACTGAGGAAACATTCTGAAAAATCTTGAATTAGGAAACATTTTAACACTTTAGATTACGACTCAGACTTCTTTAGATTAATACATTATTCCGCGACACCATCTATATTTTTTTTTATTTGTGACTTTGATAGATACCATCAGATTCTTTTTTTGATAGCGAACAATGAAAAATATTTTGTTTCTACATATTTTTCTATAGTGGTAACAGTACTCCTGCATTCAGAGGAATTTTGATAAAAGAATACCTACCTTTGTTGTTTAAACGTTTTGTTGTAAAATAAAACTTCGCAATTCTGTCTCTAATTAAATTGAATGAAAGTTCTTGCTCACCATCCTTGAATTTACATTTCAATTTTTGTGAAGTGCTTGTTGTGACGACTCACTTGTACAGAATAGGCTTGTGGCAAATTATATATTTAAATAGTTTACAATCAAACTGAGAGTCCTCAAAATTTTAAACTTCCAACTTTCGAACGATATTGTAGAATCTTTGCGAAAACAATTTTAATATGTAGTAGGTATATTAAATAAAATATTAAATATATAAGATACTTTTTTACTGAAATCTTCGGGCAAAATATTTTTTTTTTATTTCACTAAATGTTCGAATATTTCGCTGCAAATTTCCAGATAGGTGTGCCACTCATTTTGATTGACTTAATTTTTCATTGACGCGCTGTGGAAAATCTGCATGCTTTTTTGCATGATTATCTGCTAGCACACTTGCAGCGTATGCATAAATACGGTGCAAGTGTGCTAGCAACTCATAATATAATCATCATCATTATCATCATCGCTCTCAAAATCCTCCGTTCAGAGTGTCTCTGTGCCAATCGCGTCACCTTTTACTATAACATTCCCTGCGCCTTGACGTCGTTGTCGTAGGAACCGTGTATTGTGAAAGAGGGACGCCCGAGCCGATGGAACCCTTGCGGACGGAAGAACCGTGCTCTTTTTGGCCAAATATCATTAGGCATTTTTAGAGCATTAGACAGTCGGGACCATCATCTCTCCTGTATCACGGAGATTACAGATCTTTGCCGTGTGCGTCAGCGCACAGCATCATTTGTGACATGTTCATACCATTTTACATCCAAAATCCTCCTAGGACACTTGTTTTCAAAGTTAAGTATCTTCCGGTCTTGAGCCTTGGTTAAGTGCCAAGACACACAGTCATATAGAAGGATTGGGATGATACATGCATTGAACAGGCGACAGCTGGGACAGAGGAGAAATTCTCGGAGAAATTTCTCGTTCTCGAGAAATTTCTTTGGAGAATTTTCTCTTCTCACATCACAAATTATACGGTACGTGTAGGTAGATTGTCGAAAAGTTCGCCATTAGCCGATCGCTAAGTACGGTTTGTCTACGGCCCCTGATGTTTCCAAACTTTGTTCATGTTATTGAATAAATAAAAGATATATGTAAAATATATTAAACTCTACAGTAAAGGCGTCGAAAATTACCCCCTAATCTTGGTGACAAAAATACTTTTAGTACTCTGGTTATGCTCACTCTGGTCACGTTTCTAGTATACCTACATGTAGATATATATATTACTCGGATTTGCTTTTTCTTTGTATAGAGTTTTCTAAATTGGAAGCGTAGAATGATTTTATCAGAATAATAAAATAACATTATTTATATCCGATAGATATGTACTTACTGTAATTCCGATCAAACGTTAAGAAATATCTTGAATTATTTTGTAATATTAATCCAAAAGCATTTGCTCTTTGATGAATTGCCATGGATAACAAGCTGCGCTATAAGAAAATTAATTGCCTTCTCAAGGGTATAGATGATGTTTCAAACACCATTTTATCAAGTCTTTTATTTAAATTTGAATTTTACTGAAAGACAGGACTAAAAGCATATACATGCATATTTGTGAATCCTGAATATTTTATTTATTAATTCTTTACTGTACATTTTTTTTTTAAATATATATCTGGGTTTTGTAATAAACCCAAATACAACCTTATACACCTTTCACAGTAAGCTAAAAGCTTGTGTCGTGAAAGGGGAGTTTGCCAGCATCTGGGATCGACCCACAGACCCCTTGTTCATGAGGCCGAGACTCTACCTCCAGGCTACCGAACGACATTGATCACAATACATGCAAATTTATAAAAAATGCATTCAAATATGACAAACTCAACACAGATGGCGATTTTGTGGCAGAGGCCTGATCTCTTGGAATATTTCTTAAGTCTTAGTATATTTCGGCTTTTTTCGAAAATTTTATATTTGAATCATTTTATTGAACTCTTTTCAATCAATAGAAAAAAAGAAATTCAAATGGAAAAAAAAAACTTCAATTCTATATTCTATCATCCCGCCATAAAATATTCAATTCGCAATAATTACACATTATGTACACATGGTCCTGCCTTCTTCGGAGTTTCAGATGACACCTATAGATATAAAAAACTTCAGGTCAACGACGATTAATAAAAATAACATAAGATTCCTATATACGACAATTCATACAAATCTTGTATTACAGGTACTAATGTGACGGTACATATTGTATACGGAAAGGTCATTCTTCATCGCAACTTATTTACTTGCATTCTATCTACAAAGCTCTTGTCGAATTTGCTTAATCTTCTAATATAGCCATTCCTCATACTACGTTTTTCACGTAGTAAGAATCACGCGACGTTTTATCATCCACGTGCATGCATGTTGATATTGTTTACATTACACAATATTGTACTGTTATATACCTACTATTGTGTGTGTATATTTTTCCACCCGAAAATTTAATAAGTCAGCTAACTGCATGGGTAGGCAGTTAGTTAAACTTCGATATTCTATTAAATGCCTAGTTGTTTCGTTGAGTCAAAATTACATTCCAAATGTTTACCATTCTACCTGACCGAGACTAGTATGATGGTTAAAAATCAGTTTATACATTTGCCACTGTGGCGTTAGGGTTGTTTAACAGTGCTTCATATAATCCAGTTAGACTTATGTTTACCATTCAATAAAATGTTCGCGTTTGATTGACCGATGTGTTATTCAGTTAAATGCCTAATTCAGTTGTTTGGCTGTGACGTGTACGTGACCTCAGCTCGAGGAAATTGTTTACATTTGTCGGGAGTATGTATATCGCTCGCAAACTTTAACAAGGTCAGGGTACAGTAGGTAGGTGAGAACTAGTGGCAGGACTGATTTTTTTTGTATTACCTATTATTTTTTCATTTTTATCATCCAAAAGCATTTGATTTGGCAATCGTTAGGCTATTCAATAAAATAAATAAATAATTTCAAAAATCATTGTGCAAATAATAATAGACTTTGTCGGCACCCTGGAGTTAGAGTCTAAGCCTTATACATGTGAGGTTTGCGATTCGATCCCAGGCGCCGGCAAACTCCCCTTTCACGACACAAAATTTTAACTTATTGTAAAGGTATATAGGGTTGTATTCGGGTTTATATTAAAAATATACCTACATCTTTTTTTATAAAAAAATGTCATAACATCCAAAAAATCTTCACGCAAGTAATTTATTGGTCATGATTTCGGTATTTATATTTTATAAATTTGTTGTTATCTTATGTTCTCAAATTTGAGGTATTTATACCTTCCATCGCAAATTTAAGGTATTTCACGATCCCATAATTTTTGTATAGAAAATATCCAGTGTTCTTAATTTCTAACCCCTAGCACCGTCACTAATAAGATAGTACACAATTATATACAATTCACATTACACATATACCTATACATATAACACAAAGACCCAAAACATTAAAAAAAATGACAGTCGTCATTTTATCCTGGCCGAGAATCGAACCTGAGGCCTCGTGACTCAAAGGTTAAACCGTTACATCCACGTCACACTAACAAACAACACCTTGTTTCACATGTTTAAAAGCACTCCACTGATAGCACGTAGTGCTTATTTTGCATGTATGAAAAACACGCTATTGGGTAGGTAGGTACTTACCTACGTAAAACCATTATGAAGTTTTATAGGTATATATCTCTCGGTCGGCCTCTGCCATTTGTGCCTTCGGTCCTATATTCCGCGATAGCGATGAGCAGTCCTGGGTGCCTGATGTTGTGGCCATCCAGTTAGCTCGTTGTTGGCTGATTTTCTTAAGGAGTTGCCTTTTTTCGCCTACCCTGGTTAAAATTTCTACGTTTTCGACGTGATCCGACCAATGATTCTTCAGCATGTGTCTATAGCACTCATTAGATTTCTATTTTGTAAATATTATCTAATATAGGTTGATTTACTATTAGTTCACAATTTTATATTCTATAATTATATGCCGATGCGGTATGCCCGTTGAAGTACTAATTTTTCGACATTTTGTGATTGCCATATCTCTGCTCGCAGTAAAATCTCAAACTCCAAACTTTTGCCACATAATACCATGATACAAGTCTATTATGGGGTGACATTTAAAATTTTTATCTAGTCCCCCACCAGAGATATTAAGCTCCATAAATGGAAAATTTTGATAAATTTTGATTGAAACTGTTATTAGTTTATGTTGATGAAATAAACAGAACCTGAGATATTCAAGTTTCCGCAAACCCTTTAAACTGCGAAAATGTCTCCGCCTTGTAAAACAAATATGGCCGCCACATAAAAACTAAAACCAATAAAATTGAAATAATTATCATTTTGAACTACCAACATGTTGGGGTGATAGCACACAAAAAGTCATTTTTTCTGAGATGGTCAAGCAACCAGTGCTGGACTTGATTTGGACTTACCCTATAATATTAACTTACTCATTAAAATCTTTGTAGGTTTTCAGGATCTTCAAGCGATATTTGTGATTTACCGTATGAGCCCTTTATTTTTTTAGAGACGACATGACTTACCATGAAATTAAGTTTTTAATAATTATAATATTTTGAAAGACAATAAATTGGAGAATGTGAGGTCTGTGGATGTGTTCTGTTTGTCCAGGAGACTTCTCAGGAGCCACGCTAGACAGGAATGACATACATATTTGTTTTGCTTTTATTTTTTCTCTTTCTGTGTTTGGTACTGTTCTTACGGTAAAAAGGACCGTGAAATCAAAGATGGGCTGATTAAGTGCAAAAATTATGTTGATTATTTATTATATTATAAGAAAAAAGAACAAAAATACCTCAGTCATCCTTATAATAAGCCATTATGCTTGTGTAGTGAAACTAGAGTAGTCGATAGTGTGAGTGAACAAATATGATATCCCTCTACTTAAGGTCTGAAGCCTTAGCATCAGGCTGCCGATCACTTTAATATCTTTTGTTACAAAACTTTTCACAATTTTCACAAAAAGAAGTTAATAATGTCATTTACTAGGTTTCTTAGTCTGACGTTGAAATTATTTGAAAGTTCAAAACGATAAAAGTTTCCTGACGTTAACTTTTCTTGTTATTTAAGTTGTTTGTTATACTCAAAATTCTATAAATATAACAGTAGATGTACACAAAGACATTACGGAATAGTTATCAAAAATAAAATGATCTTAGTACTCAACAAGTTTATGAAAAAGTCTATTTTTATTTCACTAGGAGCCTATACTCGTCTGTTAAAAATGTACTAAATTTTTTTGTTCTTGTTTGCGAATACTTAAAATTATGACAGGTAAAAAGTGAGAGGATGAAGATTTTTATACGTTATTTCCATCATGAAAAATTTGATATAATATAATATATGTTTCTGCCCGAGAATTAAAGTAGAAAACCAACTGAACAGCTATTGTTTCTTTTCCATTGTAAGCGTTATAATTTTAAATCAGATTAGCAATATCCTTGACAAATCGAAAGGACTCTTCACACACCTGGATATCTTAGGAGTCAAAACTCTTGTTTATCCGCACTTATAAACAAAACGTTAGAGTGGGTTGTCTGAATGGCCGGCCGGGCGAATTCACCCCGTGGGAATGTTTCAAACTACAGTAAAACTTTCAATATCTTCTCAGGGAAGAGAAACAGCAATACATAAATTTTTATTATGTTGATACAGTCATGGATCCGAAATGCACAGATAAAAAATAATCAAAGTTTGGTACAGAAAGCAGAAATATGATGTTCGAAAACTTTTGGGTCTGGAAAGAACATTTGTTTTTTAATTTAGGTTTTGAATGCCGGTTTTCAATTGAATGGCTGACAGAACTTACTCAGATTGTTAAACGTAACTTTTAAAAAACCCAGCGCTGAGTGGCAAATAATCAAACTAAATCTCAACTAGTGACGTAACGAATGTGTGATTTGGATATTCGCGAATGCGAATATTTGTTGCCGACATTCGCGAATGCTTATGCGAATATTGACTTGCTTGAATTTCTACAATTGCTCAAACATTAAAATTTCTACCCCCCCCCCCGTCGCCGAATTTTTCAAAAGGAATTTAAAATATTTCAAAACTCCTCAGTTTTCTTAAAGAATATTTTCTTGCAGTACCTTTTTCTACAATGTACCGGGCAATTAACTATCCAGTACTTTTACCGAATATCTACTTTATCACCAAAATAATATTCGCAAAACATTCGCATAACGTAATGAGAAATTTCAGGGAAAATTCATAAAGCATCTAGGTTTTCTGACTCAGAATCACTTCGATGATTATAAAACTGCTACACGTTTTTATCATATTTCGACCCTTGAAAATCGTAGAACTGTAAGTGATATGATGTATCTGTATAAGTTGCTGAATAACGATGTCGATTCGATTGGTCTAGTACAGAATATACCATTTAATTGTCCGACGCGAAGCACGCGGTTCCATCATTTGTTCAAATTTCCACTGTGTACCACCAACTATGTGCAGAATTCTTTTCTAAGACGCTCTTGTTCTGTTTATGGTTCATTCTTTTAAAACCTTGACAAACTCGTCATGAATAAGCAAGACTTTAGAGCGGGAGTGTGTGGGGCCTTGTTGTCATCAGCGGTCCCCGTGGACTGATCTTGGTCTCTCACTGTTTGGCAATATAGGATCACTTCCATTTGAGCGGGGGGTGGAAGGGTGTGCTTGAATGCATGGCTCTCTCGATCATAGCATCCTTGGGACATTGGATATTGGCTGTGTGTTTAACTGGGCTTTGTAACTCATACTAGATTGGTGAATTTATTTTGATTTCTAGTATTTTGGGATTTTTTATTTTAACTTAACTTTGACTTTTTTTTTAAATTTTGAACTTTTGCTTTTTTCTCAAGACTAAGACATTTCTGGTTAGAGTGGAATCTTTGCTGGTCCACATGTTGAGTGTATTAATTGTTAACATGTTATGTTATGACTATTTGATTCTTTAATATTGTAAAAATAAAAATAAAATAAAAATAAATATTTTTTGCGAATACGAATACAAATGCGAATACTTTGAAGTATGCGAATATACATATAAATACATCACTAATCTCAACTACCGGGCTGAAAGTAAAACAAAATATTACGCAATCAATTTCTTATCTTCAGCGCGTGCTATACCTATTGAGCAAATAAATTAATGAATTAACAAAATATGAAATCCTGAATGTCTTGATTTTATATTGGCACGGAGAGGACAGCTTGCATGTTTATTATATGCAGCTGGTCTGCTGGCTACCCCACTTGTGGGATATGCCGTGATGGTATAGTAGTAGTAGTAGATTAACAAAATATGGCAACTTATGCTCGTTTCGAAAGCGTTTTTTTGTCCACATATTCATCAATAAAGATATGAATTAAAAATAAAAACATTTAATAAAAATAAAATTTTATGCACGAAGAGGACAGTTTGCATGTTTCTTACATGCAGCTGATCTGCTGGCTACCCCACTTGTGGGATATGCCGTGATGGTATAGTAGTAGTAGTAGTAATTTTATGTTGACCGATGGTAATTCAAAAACAGTTTAAATATTACTACTACTACATCATCATCACGGCATTTCGAACAAATTAGTTATTGTAACTTGCTGATGGACTGCCTTTAAATATGCAGCCGTCCTCTCGCATCAATAGATTATGATGATGTGCAAAAATAATAAAATAAATATATAAGAGATGGGTGGGTGGGTGGGATGGGTGACAATCCAGGAAGCTGAATCAAAGATGTAAAATGTTTTATGTAAAAAACAAATTGTTTTAAGTTTTTCTGTATTTATTTATAAAAATAGTGACCTGGTTTCGACGCAGAGTTTGACAATGACAGTGAATTGGTCACTATTTTTATAAATAAATACAGTAGGTACAACTAATAATAATTCGTTTTTTCTACATAAAATAATATGGACTTTTACAAAATAAATGTCAACTTACAGAATAAATTTAAAATGTTTTTATTTTTCGATAATCTGGCTTTTACAGGACGCAAAAAAACTTACGAAAAAGAAAGGGAGATCATCTTTTTGGGAGGTCATTGGTAGTTTGGAGGTGGAATCCGGCTTCGTGAACAGGATGTGCGCGGTTCGATCCCAGGTGCCGGCAATATCCCCTTTTACGGCACAAGCTTTTAGTTTACTGTGAATGTTTGAAAGTACATCTTAAAAAAAAACTATTTGCCGGATGCTTAGTCTTACTTAAGAGAAGTATAATAGTAGCAATTATCTCTAATTAATTTATATGCTTTTTTTTATTCTTGAACTGATAATACTCTTCATACCTACAAGTAGTATGTATCGAGCTCAAACTCATTCTTAAAAAGAAAACGAAATAAGAAAACGTACAAAAATTCTATGGCTAAATGGTTGTTACTTACTCGCAATAATGAGTCAGCAGTATAGGAAAATTGTTTCATTCAAACATGTACATACATGTTTTGTAGTAGAGATAATAGGATTACCGGATGTTGGATTCAACCAAATACTCTGTAAATGATTATAATATTATAAGGCGATGAAATAATCAAGCTAACACAAAACAATACATTTGATGATATAATAATATTTGATTTAATAAAATATGTTATATTCATTTATTCATACTGTAAATTTCTCAACAGAAGGGTAACTAACAAACCAACTGTGTGAAGCAAGTATGAAAATCCTATGCTCAATGTCAGTCTATGTTAATAAAAGTTAAGAAATTAAGGATCGGTAGCATATTGTCTAATAAGCTGAGCTGAAAATATCTACTTCTCCTACTACTACTATTCCTTCACGCCAGTGGGGTAGGCAGAGAGAACGGAATGCAATACAGATTCATTCAACATACGAGAACGCCAATTTCTTTTACTTAACACACGGTCGTCCTTTAAAAATTGATCAAGCAACGTGGTTCTCGGACGCTCGCGCTTCCTCACACCCTTTGTTTTAGACAAGTATTGAAAATAAACTACTACACACAAGTGGGGTAACCAGCAGACCAGCTGCATTTAAAAACATGCAAGTTGTCCTCTCCGTGCCAATATAAAATCAAGACATTCAGGATGGGTGGCAAACCTCATTTTTGAATTTAAGATGTAAAGTGCCTGAATTACTTCGAACACCTGTCTTTTATATCACACTCTTGTAAAACTTACAGAAAAGTGTGGGAGACCAATTCTTAATCGGGTGCTCCATGGAATACATTACTACATTTAATGTGATATTTTCAGAATGTCTGTATTTTATGGGACAGTCGAAAGCAATAGCACTCCACATAAAGCACAATATTTGTGGGAACATTTGGCCCCATATTAAAAGGTCATGATAAATCGTTAATATATTTAGGGTTAGCCTAGGTTCCACTTACAAACTTAGAATTAAATTTTAATAACCCGAAGTTGACCCTCTTGAGCATCAAGAGTACTAAATCTTATATGACTAAAGTGGGAAGATTAATATATAAATACAGGCGCTTAAGGCAAAATCACTCAATTTGGGTGAAAGGGTTAAGGAATAATAATAAAAGCAATCCATTTGCAGATGATTCTGTGACCCATGGTAAATTGTCAAGTAGTTAAGTAAAGACGGCGGTTTGGGCATGTAGAAAGAATAAAAGAGGTAAATTCGATTAAAATATTTAAACGGTTGAAAAAAGGTCAAGAAGATCAAATATACCTACTCATTCCAGATTCTCAAGAATGGAAACACGCTGAGTTCAATGTATGGGAGAGTATGGATGAGTAACTGCATGAGTTTTGTGAAAGGAAACGCGTGTTCCTGGACATAAATAAATAGCGCTCGATCATTCTGCCTTGCTCTCAAGAGGAGCGGCGTAGTGAGATAATGATCTTCTTCTTCTTATAGGTTAAACCCGTCATACTCGAATCTTAAGGACCCGTAGCCATGAAATCGCGTCTGAGTCTGCGAGTCCCCATTGATGTAGGTGTTATGCTGTGCATCCGACATCACTCCTTAGTCTGTTCAAAGTGCACCAGAGATTTTTCTAGGCAACGTAGAACCTGGGAGCTGTATTATGATGATAATAAAAGAGTAAAGACGGCAGATTATTTAGAATAATTCATATATATTAATTTGGCGGGCTTAAGACACTCAATAATACACTATTTTAGATCATACGAGTACCTATCTATTCTTATCATTATTGTTATTATAACACCTGAGCCCGTAGATAATTTGTACTTAGCGATCGTCTACTGGCGAACTTTTCGACAATCTACCTACACGTACCGTATAATTATGCGTTATTGTTGCAGTTATTGACGAAAATTCGTTTGTAGGCGATCGCCAAGTACAAATTGTCTACGGGCTCTGAGCCCTTAGACAAACACGCACTTGGCGATCGACTACAAACGAATTTTCGCCTATAACTGCAACAATAACGCATAATTATATGGAACATGTAAGTAGATTGTGGAAAAGTTCGCCAGTAGACGATCGCTAAGTACGGTTTCTGATCTCACCCCACAAACCATAATTCGCTCTAAATTCGGTATATTTTGGTAGTGGCCGAATATTTGACTGCTGGATATTAATTATGTGATCTCTCTGGATATTCATTATCCGGCTAAGCCATTAACCGCTTTATTCCTCATGGTAGGTACTTAGTATAAGAGTTGCGTCAGACAGAAGTGAATTAATACAAATATCTTGATAAAATATAATGTAACTTCGTTGGTTATTATCCACCTGACAAAGCATTTTTCCAACTTTCTCAAGTATTAATATAATTTCTTCTTTTATCGCAAATGAAATGAAGAAGTCGAAATGTGAAAATGTTACGTATACCTAGTGTTGTGGAATTCTCAAGAAATAATTTTTCGAGAAATTTACCGAGAAATTACTCAGTAAATTTCTCGAAGTAGAGAATTTTCGGAGATTTTTTTAAATTTTTTATTAAACAGTATAATAATAATAAATACTTTATTAAATCAATCAACAACAATCAATAAATGTTGAGACAATTTATCACCAATAGGGCTACAATTAATTATGGAAACAAATTTTTTTAGTTACTTCCATAGAAAAAAGTGCTAATAACTGATGAAAAATCTTGATGTTTGACACCCCACATGCCCATATTTAATTTTAAAAAAATTGCAGGTACGTAGGTACATTGAAAAAATTGACAATAACCTCTGATTTGGGCCTTAATCAGACCCAAAAATTTTTGGATCAATCAGATTGGCTGCAAAGTGTACTGGGCGAAAGGTAATAATACCACTAAGAAAAATTAACGAGAGAAATTTATCTTCCATCAGAGGAGAAATTCTCCAAGGAAATTTCTCGTCACCACGCATACCTATCGTTGTTAAGAATCAGTTTTTAAGGTTTCTCGTTTTTTTGTAAGTTTTGAAAGGAAGCAATTTTGGATAACTATCATAATCACTATTTAGTCATCCATATGGTTATCGATGACTGAAAAGTTTTTCTTTCAAAATATACCGTTCGTATGATAATCTCTGAGCGTCAAGAATATTTTGGGAAACGGTGCAAGTATTCTAATAGTATTCTTATTTTTCTACTGTGCTCTTGGAAGAAGCGTTGAAGGGCGGTCGAGTTGATAATTGTATACCTATGTCTACTTTGTGCATCAGCATCTTCTTGCCTATAAAGACGACTAAGGATCTACGTGATCACACCTTAGAACCGTCATAACGCATCTGCCATTTGACTACCATATAAGGTGAATTCTACAAGGTACAGATATCATAGCACATCATCAGTTCTATCAGATCGCATATGGACATCGCATCAGCGATACCTTTGCACCAATACATTAAGATGAATCACCACTTCACCTACTCAGCTTGTAACCTTGACCTTGAATAAATATCTGTTTCATCAACCAACACTGCTCTCTTTGTCTACCCCGGTGTAGAGACACTCCATCTACTGTATAATCCTGTATAAGTTTTATGTTAAAAAATAATGTAGGAATACACATATTTAAAAATTCATTAATTTTAATTAATTTTGAAGTTTTTCAATTACTGTCAATTGGAAACCTTTCGTGTTTCATTACGGTCACATTTTTGTACATATTTGAAAAGTTTTGGACACATTTTTTTTCATTCATTAAATACTTTTAATGATTTTTTTGGATAAACCTTAATATCGTTCAAATTCTGCGCAATTAAACTTTTTTAATATATATTATCAATTCTCGTAAGTACTCAAAGGTGTTGCTATAAAGGTATTTTTCCTTACAGTTATTAATAAAATATGAATGCGGGTTGAAAATAAACCCAAATACATTGGAAGTGAAAAAAGCCAGAAATCGTTGGAATACCCTGCTATATATATTATTCTGTTTATTGAAAGATCGAGGTTCTTAGTATCGGGCCTTGGGTAGTCGCCTCGATTACAACATTTCGACAACACTCGACAACAACTCATTGATTACAACACAACAATATATTATGTAAGGATTATACTATCTTGATTTTATATTAAAAAAATAATAAATCCATTTATATTTTATTTTATTTTATCTTTCGGAAACATAACATTTTACTGTTACAAAAGATAAATGAGTTTAAGTTTGACTAAAATCTGTTTTGAGTTAGTACGATGAACAATCTTGTTATATTTTATGAATATTTAGTCAACTCTCTAGGTGTGCCTGTATGAATTTAATAATGTCCGCGAGGAAAATTTTTGTTTTGAATTTGTGGATACATCTTTACATTTTACTAAAATGGTTGGAATGAATGATTTATAATAAAATTATAATAAAAGAAACAAGTAGCATACATATTTCTATTACCATGTGGAATAGAAAAATCATTCTCTCCGTGCCACTCAGAGAAAATAAACACTCAGGACAGGCGGTATATTTAAAATCAAATTATTTCACGGCGTTCCTACTTATCCAACCCACCAGCTGCGAACAGGTTGTTTGGATGAATGATTTAAATAGTTTTGAAATATAAAATGTAGTATTTAATCATGAAAATATCCTTCGTTAAGATGTAAACGTCCCAGGAAACAATTTGATTTATTAGTTAAACTAATTTCTAACCCGTTCAGCTACGTAGAATCTCTGGGAAAGAATAGATCATTCAAAGCAGTATGAATATAATAAATCATTCTGTTTGACATCTTCAGTTCAGATTTTTGGGTTAGTCGGAAGATATCGCGTCTCTGCGATAAACTCGCCCATAGTCCAAATTATTTGTTTATACCATGTTTCAATCTTATTATTTATCTAAATATTTTGTGCAAAAAATTTATTATTATTATTTTTTATCTCAAACTCAGCAATGAGGTATGTCATCTATGTATATGAAAAAAATGAAATCTCTGTATCTTGGCTATTACACAGCCATACACATAACTAGCGCAGTAGATAAATTCATTGCTCCCGTATGCACGATCATGTTGATATAAGACAGGAAGAAAGTCCTCGGATGAAAGTGTCTTCGATAAAAATAAATATGTCATGTTAGTTGTTAGCTTTCTACTGTCCTCTTAAATGTAAAAGACAGTAGTACAGAGGAGAAATAATGCATATAAATTAGTTGCAGTTAGGTAAAGATTTGCTTTTCTGGTTAAGTAGTCGCATGAAAAGGAGAAGAAGCTGATTACTTATTTGATATTGATATGGTTTGAAACATTGTCGTAAAACAGAATTTGTACGAAAAAAGATATAAGAAATACTCACCGTTTTTGATATTCTTTAATTTGTTCTTTCTTTCATAAGTAATGATATCAAAACAAACAAAGGTACATAGTACGATTGGTTTCCAATATTTGTTAGATTAAATAAATATTGCAGTGAAGAATTTACTGTAGTATGTTTGTAATGAAATTCTTTGCTTACCCAAAGTACCTAATGAGAAAATATTCAACCGCTAGATATTATAGAATTTTGTTTTGTACGCCCTGTACCGAATTTGAAATCATTTTTTTCGTTGACCTTTTTAATACATATAATATGAAAGTTTTCTCAATTCATGAATACATTTGTCCCTCTCTTAAAAGAACTGTTATTTGTTACCTATTCTGACGACCGAAGTCGAAAATTTTTAATGCGTACATATATAATTTTTTAGAAGAGATGAAGAGGTCCATCTTTCATATAGAATTCTTGAGACGTCCTTAACGCCGAAATTCTACACTTAACAAAATAAATTCTCCATACCAGAGGCTTAGTAAGTAGGCAGCTTAAACGGCTGGCAAGCCAAAATAGCACTCACGTGTGGAATCTTTTGATTTAAGCCATTCGATATTCCTATAGCCGAGAGAACATTAGCATTTTTTTAACCAAAGTAACAAATAAATATTGACAGAACAAGAATGAAAAATAATAGTTTTATGAGCAGGTAGCCAAATCACGTGAAACCAAGGATCGCCTATAGGTACTGGTATCGTCAATAAGAAACTTTTCTCCCAATGGGATATCCTACCTGGTTCAAAATTCTTCACTAAGAGATACGTACAAAGCATATTAAAACTTATATAGGTATTTATATAGATTTCTATAGGAGTGTCACTTTTGTAAGTTATCGAGTGTCCAGTTTTCATTTGCCAGGATGTTCCTACAATACACTGTTTCTATGACAAAGACATCAAAACAATAGGCATATCGTGGTGACTTAATTGGCGCAAAAACGAAGGAAACTTTGAAAGGCGGTTGAGTTGAGCTGATTATAATAATATGTCTTTGTAGCTCTCCCATGTTATCTATAATCAAACAAAATGCAAATGTTCGTAGAACCTGACATTTATCCCCTGCAATTCATCAACAAAATAAGTTAAACATTTTTAAAAAAATTGGTTTTTAACAAAAAACCCAAATACAACCTTATAAAACTTTCACACTAAGCTAAAAGCTCGTGCCGTGAAAGGAAAGTTTGCCGGCACCTGGGATCGAACCACGGACCCCTTTTTCTGAAGGCCGAGACTCTTTACCTATATTTCAAATATGACAGATTTTTTTTATAGCACTGAAGCATTGAAAAAAACGATCGGATTATTGAGTTTAATATGGTATTGGTTAAGTAAGCTATGAACTAAGTCTAACTTATTTAATCTTTATTAAATCTCAGTTCACTTAATATTTGAAAGATTAAATTAATATTACATATAAATAAATGCTATTTTATTTCCAGAAAGCTTAAATACATCAACAATCTTTTACTTAACTAAATTTATCTCGAATCAAAATACTACACACGTTCTTAAAATCATTTTGCTAGGACTAATATACTTACATTAGGACTTAGGTAGATATATTTAGGTTTATTTATTCGTGTTAACTATTTAGTACCTATCTATTCTGTTTTTAGATAATTTAATATTACACATTGAGATAAAATAATCGAATAAAAAATGAAAAAATAAGAAAAATATACTTGGAAAAAATTGAATTCTTGGAAGGTCAACTTTGAACGAGGATTCAAATAAATAAAGAAGGTTATTTACATTTTGGCATTTCAAAAAATCAAAATATTTATATGACTAGATTGTTTGTAATATGTAATTTTTATTAATTCGGAAAAAGCTGCCCAAAATATATTTATTTATTTCAGTAAATACCAAAATAAATGTGGGATTAATATTTTAAAGTATTGAGTCTTTAAATCGCTTCTAGTTTTTAATTTTAAAAATCCAGACATTTTTCGGATCCAGAGTAATTACAAAATACAGAAAAGTATCGAACTTCAGCATTTTATTATTATCTTGTTAAATTTATGAATATTTACATAATACATAAGTGATAAAGAGTCAGTTTTCTAATAAACTTGAGTATCGAGGCTTATGACACACGTATTTATTTAGTTATGCAAATGAAGACCGTTTAACAACCCTTCTTGGCAATGAAAACGTCCCCTTATTTCATCAATTTTATATGAATTTTATTTCAGTAAAGCCGATAGTAATAAAACGTGTTATATAGGTCAAGAAAATTTTATCGGTTGACGAGATAAAATTAAGTATTGAAGACTTCGTGTCAATAACGGGTGATAGTATTTCCAATAAATTTTGTATGAAACTAGACAAACATTTATGGAATTGGATCAATAAGAAAGTCATTTTACATCGTGAATTCAGAAATGAGGTTTGTAACTGTTCATGAATTTCTTCATTTTTTGTTGGCATGGAGAGGGCAATTTGCACGGTCATTTGGCATCGCAACGCATTCGGATTGGCTCTAGGCTAGTTTGATAGTCACTTTCCGAGTATATCTACAGTGTTAACCAATTCCACTTTTAAGATCCACCAATCGAGAAACACCACCCTTAAATGCATTTTGTAGCCATTTGGCTACATACCTAAAATCTTGTATATTTTTTAACCAAATGAAGTGTTAGTGTAAACACGCATTGTTGCCATTTAGAAATATTCCATAGATCAAAATAATAGAGTAATTTGCATTGTGGCAGCCATTTTTATTTTGAAATATCAGTTGCAATATAATCAGTGTGACGAGTAACCACGTGTTGCATTTTGAAACTTTTTACTTGTTTCATTTCAAGTGAATTTTATACTAAATTTGACAAAAAAAAATTTCAAAGAATTTCGTCGCTCGTAAAATATATTTCTTTTTAATGACAAACGAAAATAAAGTATATTTTTTTGTAAGTTATATAGCAATGCATAATATTGCCATTTGGCTACATACTACTTTTTTTCAAAAAAAAAATGCTTATGTTCATCTTTTATTTTTTTTCATATTTTTACCTTCAAATATACAAAGCACTGCATTTAAAAAACAAATTTCCAGCAAAAATAAAAAAATCATGCATTTAAGGGTTAATGCAGACCACACAAGCAACCATTTCATGGTATCTCCTATTTTAGATCTCGAATGAATCAAGATCTCTCATCTTAAGCTCCGAAATCAATAAGTTAATTTCATCGACTGCTAGCTTCACTGCACTTCCACTACACCATCACGGTATACTCTACAATAATTGGTGTAGGTTTGTCATAATAGCCTGCAAGTAACCGTCTTCTCCTTGATAGCAAAATATATTCAAGATGGCTGGCAAATTGCATAACTCATTTTAGGATTTAAAGTGTCTTTATTTTTTCGAATATAAATCTTTCACGGGACACTTACGGAAAAGACACCAATTCTTTGTTGGGTGTTTCACGGCTGCTAGTTCAAACAATTAGTAATAAAGAGTATTTAGAAAATGTACAAATCTTTCATCAAAAGAAATGTAAATATACAAGAACATATTGAAGTCCTTCAAGTTAATAATACTGCTTGACAAAAGTTGAAGAAAGTACGATAATTAATTGTTCTTTATTTCAAACAATAAGATATTTTCTCTACCACATAATTTAAAAGGAAGGTA
The DNA here is from genome assembly GCA_947579605.1 of Athripsodes cinereus. Classification (NCBI taxonomy): domain Eukaryota; kingdom Metazoa; phylum Arthropoda; class Insecta; order Trichoptera; family Leptoceridae; genus Athripsodes; species Athripsodes cinereus. Next base: position 14,308,351 of record OX388323.1, read on the forward strand.
GATGTTTAATATATAATTAGCGTCGCAGTAAGCTCGACATTAAGTTTAACAAGCTCACAATATTTCCTCAATAATTAATTACACTGACATTTTATTAGAAATTAAGTATGTCACACTTAGAATTAGAGGGTTGTTTGAATATATGTACCACTCGAATATTAATTAATTATATTTTCAAAAGGATTATGTAATGCTACGCGTGTTATTTGTTTTTAATTGGTTTTAAAGTGTTAGTTGTCAAAGACTTATAGTAAAATATTGAAAATAATAATTAAAAGTAATTATGTACAATCAATTTTTATTATTATCTTCCGTAAGTTTTTGACAATCTAGTAAAAAGCAGCTAGCTGTTTGAAAAATAAGAATATTTTACGGCATGAATTTAGTGATGAAGTTTGTTACCCATCATGAATGTTACAATTTTCGTTGACATGGAAAAGACAACTTGCATGTAATTACATTTGGCTGACCTGCTGGCTACCCTAGATGTAAAAAAGTCATAACGGTATAGATAGATAGATTATGTACAAATTACTGAACAAAGTGTAAAGAACTTGTTACTTTGTCACGAAAAATGTAATGAACATAAATAAATTGAGGCCAGTGGAAAATCATCGTAAGACTCCGAACCCGTATGTATGTGGTATTTTTCTCACGTATTTTGTAGTGTTCGAAATATAATATTTAAAAATACTTATAAAATGACAATGAATCTATGTTATAAACATGAGGATAAATAAGCAAAGGGTCTAGGGGAGTTGAAGGAGACTCCCCCAGTGATTTCTGGAATGTTTTTTTATTTAGCGCATATTCTAAGAATTACTAATAATAAGCAGTAACTTCTCAACATTCCAACAAAATATTTTTTTCCATACTTCTATAGCTATTTATGCCTAATTTTATACTACTTCGAAATTTTCAACCCTTTAAGTTCCAGGAATGCAAAATAATAATTATATATAAGTAATAATTTAATTCATCATCATTATCAGTTGCTCTACAACCCCATATGAGCCTAAGCCTTCTCCAATATTCGCCTCCATCTCCCCACATACTTTTTTAATCCCTTATGCCAACGATATCTACATAATTTAATTCATATATCACTTTAATTGTATGTATCAATAATTACAGACTCTACTGTACTATCGGGGGAAAAGAGATCGCTACAATATTGTTAAATTATGAACATTTTTTTTCTTCCTTCTAGGATTGCTTTAGCTCCCGGCTGTTCATATTCCAACTATATTAATGTCTTGTTTTTTATTTGTAAAGTTGTTAGTCAATAATTATACCCGATATTTGATTATCGCCGCCGCGTGAAATTTAAATCTAAAGGTGTATTTGTTCTCTGTTAATTTCTCTCACTGTACGTAATAATTACATACTTCTGAAGTGTTGTTAGACACATACATTTTTCTTCGCTTTAATTCGTTTCATATTTAGAAAAGGAATAACGGTACGTCCTTCATTTACTAAATTTTTGGAATATTTTCAAATCGAAGAACTACTTAACTGTTCTACATAGAATTACTGCAATGCAACCTCCGGTAATGTTTCATTTACTTCAACTAATTATTAAATTCGTATTATTTCAAAGTTGTAAAGGTTTAAATTGTTTATTGCTATATAAATTAATAAATAAAGAAATAATATTATTATGTATATGTAACTTAAATCGTAAAACATTTCTGTTTGCTGTAATTTTATTTATTATGAAACAATACTCAATAGTGACATTCAAAAGTATTTCAAACACTGAAACGAGAAAGCATTATAAAATATAAGTACTCTCATGGAAATAAGAAAGGAAGAGAATATGTATTATATTATATTTGTAATGATTATAAATTTAAGTTGGCTATTTATAAATACATTTAAATAAATAACTCTGGTTTGGTTTAACTTTGAATTTCTATTATAAAATTGAAAAGGTTTCTTGATTAAAAGCGCTCGAGTTATTTAGAGTTTGTTGTGGAAAGTAAATACTGGAAATGTCTTTATATAACAGGAAAACGTATTAATGTTTATTTTTAATATGCATCTAATAAGCTTACTTTCTTGTTTCAGTTACGGCCCGTGTCGACGCTGTCCATATCGGGTGGCGGAACAGGGGCTTCTACTTCGGCGCAGGGTTGCGCCATGAAGGGAGACCAGGGTACAGCACCCGCCGAAGAGGCGGGCATCGCTCTTGTTGGAGTTCATTCAGAATACCCCAGATACGCTGAAGAACGAGCCTTAGGAGGTGGTGTGTACAAGGGAGCTTCAGGACCAAGGCACAAACCTAATATAGGATATCGTCTAGGAAGACGGAAAGCACTCTTTGAAAAGAGAAAAAGAATAAGCGACTACGCATTGGTTATGGGAATGTTTGGTATTATTATCATGGTCATCGAAAACGAGCTCTCCAGCGCCGGAGTTTATACAAAGGTTAGTTGAATTATGTTCATCAAAATATTTCTACGTCTATCGATACCATCACATATGTATATCTGATATTACTTGTAATAATCATGATAGTTGCTTACTATGTATCCCTAAAAAGTAAAGATGTTCAGGAAGGAATATATGATGTAAAATATATTTATTATTGAATACCTGCCTTTTACAAGACACTCTTAACTTACGAAAGAGTGCCAGGATTATTATTCACCAGGTCCATATTTCTTTCGTCCGTGAAAAGGATTCTCAAGGCTCAGACATTCCATTGAATAGAAGGTGGTTAAATTGAGATTCTCTAAATTTTGGACATTGATTTCCGTCCTGCACTTCCAAGAGGAACGTTAAGCGGCGAAGTAAAATCTGAAGTCATCTTATATTTAATTTTAGAAGATCAAGTTTAGTATGTACGACCTTTGAAAGTAATTTCAAATACGCTCACAAAGTGTGGCGTCGTCAAACGTTTTTTTTTCACCCACTGTCATACTTTGTGTCACTTTGCCATACAAAAGTGGGTGCTCAAAAGCAGAATTTAATCATGCATTAGATCAATATAGGCTGTACTCGTATAAACATAATTTTGATAAACTTCTTTTCAGCACCCATTTCGTATTGGAAAGTGAGATGAAGTTTGACATTCGGTGCGCTAAATCGTCAGACGGCGTCACACTTTACAAACATATAACGAGTATTACATTTTATGAAACGAATTACATTTTCCAAATAAGCAACTCACTTTCTCTTTGGTCGCACTTTAGCAGTTAACTAATTATCAGGGATTAAATGTCACAAAGTCAAGTCGTAAGCTGGAATATTATAATAATGAGATTTGTTACGTTTTTAGAATGATTGAGATTAGAGATGCAACGAGTATGCTAAAAGTAACCAGTACCCTATTCTTGGTATCGACTTATTTGTTTATTTATCAAACAGAGACACAAATAGAGAGTTGTCAAAATATTCATATAAAGAAGAAAAAAACATCAGACCAATCCCCCAATTAACCGTGTCTTCAGCATGCACGTTGAAATAAAATTGAAAGATAAATGTTAGGTAAATGAACAAACTAACGAGAAGTTGAGCAAAAGAGCTCGTCCTATGCAAGTCAAGCAAACCAGACTCACATTACCGTAGGCAATAAATTATAAAAAATAAAATAAAATTCGTTAGTGAGTCTTTACTCCTTCCACGCAATGCACAAAAAAAGAGTATGTAAATAAAAACAAAAAACCGTATAGAGTTTTACTATGCTCTTTTATTTAGTGACCAGGTTTCGACATGTTATGTCTTTTGAGTTTTTTTTTTGAAAAAGCCATAACATGTCGAAACCTGGTCACTAAATAAAATAACAAAGTAAAACTCTACAAAGTTTTATGTTTTTATTAACATTAAATTATAGAGTTCTACAAAATAAACAGTAATAAAATACAACATTATAGAGTCTTCAATTCAGCGGTGAGGCAAGTCAGCATTTCCAGGGTAATAATTTTACTGGTACCAAGATAGAGCTTGTATTGTTCAATGCATGCAAATAGTCTAGTCTAGCGGGAAAGTTGTGACAGTTGCTGAATATCCGTAGACCAGTTAGTATTCGGTTTAACAATTTTTCGTTTCGTCACTAATGGAAATGGTGAAATTCATTATGTTTAATGTTTCACAGAAAATGATATTTTTCTTCTTGTCACAATGTTAAAGGGCGTTTACATTCCCAACAATGTTTAGTATGTAGGTACCTACGCATAGCAGTAGCGTGCTTTCTTTACAAACCGAAAAACCGGGCTTTGTCTATGGTTTTCAAGCAAAACGTCAAACAAAATTATTAGGTGCAATTAACAGCCCGATTATTTTATATTTTTCGCGCATTCACTCACCACGTGTGGGTTCGACGCGATTTTGTCTGAATCATAAAAAAAAAACTTTACTATGTGCAACTCAAATGTTCTGCATCACTTGTTTTTTCTCGCATTGCTTCTTACGGAGATTTTTATTTTGAATCGTTCAAGCCTCTTATAACGTACAGTATTTGATAGTGTTATATCGGTTAAACAATTTCTTACTGAAGGAAGAGGTAATACACGTTAGTATGGAAAGTTTAAAGCTTGCACGAGCTATTAAAGTGTGTTAAAAGTTCGATAAGTCGAGGCAATGTCGAATCTTGCTAATTCTTAAATAGATGACCATCAATATGGAATCAAATTTAAAAAAAAAAAAATGTTATTTAAGGTGAACTGTAAGAACTTTTAAGGTAAACAAAACTATTGTTTTTATATAATACTAGTGTTCCGCACCGGCTTCTCACGGGTAGATAGGTATTTAAAATAATAATTTAGTTTTAGAAAAGATCCTTATTTTTTTTTTAAATATAATATAGCTTATGTCATCCGGGGATGTGTAGCTTCCCAACAGTGAAAGAATTTTTCAAATCGGTTCAGTAATTTCGGAGCCTATTCAATATAAACAATCAAATCTTTCTTCTTTATAATATTAGTATAGATATCTTAAATTTATTTATACCTGTTAATTTTTGAGAATGAGACTAGGTACCTGGTAGAAAAGCTTTGGACTCAACTTGATGTTTAGATTATCATCATTTGCCCTGTAAAGCTTTGCCCGGGAGCATAGAGTAGAATGTAACTTCTTCTTTTTAGAGATCCTTTGCGTCAATTGAGTCTCATTCTCGCCCAACTTTCCGTATGCAATGATGTCGTTTTCAATTGAACGGCGTACTGTGAAAAAAAGGCGTCCGGGCCATGCATAAAACAGTACTTTTTTGTTGAGCTGTCATCGGTCATTCTTTAAACATGCTGTGCACCAATGCAATAAGTAAACTCAACCACTAGAATACTGGTTTTTGATAATAAAATTATTAATTATGTTGATAAAGAAAGTAATACTGACAAATCATCTTCAAGGTTGTTTTAGAATATAATACATCAAACGGAATTTAAATCTTTTGACATTGTATTACAAAGTTTATTCAATCATATCGCATTACAAGTATTTGTCAAGACTCACATTTATGTAATAAAATAATAAAAATCATAACGCTTTATTCTTTTACATTTAATTAATTTGTTTTTTCTTTCTAGTATTGATTTGGCTAATCTCTTACAAGTATTGATTCGGCTAAAAGCTTTTATGGTCTAAGCAAAAAAGTATATTTTTTTTAGTAGATAACAGTGACATGTAAGAAGTTAGTAGATGAGCTACAACATTCCTTTAAACAATGCGATTCTGAACTAATTTAGTCTTATACGAGTATTTGTACGATATTCATAATTAGGTACACATGTTGCCTAAGGATTATAAAATTGTAAAAATATGATAATTTATTTCTTAAGTTATTATTTAAAAGTGAAAAATGTAAACTCAGCTTATTTTATTTTTATTAACTAAGTAGGTATCACTTTTTAATGTAATTGTTGAAAAGTGAAAAGTGTAAACTCAGCTTTTCTTGTTTTTATTAACTCACTCTTTTTCATTCATCATATTTTAAAATTATGATAAAGTTATTAATCAAAAGCTTGAAGTGTCTATCTTCGCTATAATTTTACAAATTTTCTAGTTTTGGTTTAATTTTCCAACATAAATTCAAATATTTTTAATCATTTTGTCCTTCAACGCTCTTCAAAAGAGCAAAAACTAGTTTCATAAATTAAGCATCAATTGGTTAATTCTTCCTACGATATTCCTAGCGGTCTGGTGCCATTGTTGGGATTGGAATGGTGTATTGTGAAAGAGGGACGTCCGGGCCTTCAGAGTCTTGGTGCTGAAAGAATGGTGCTTTTTTGGTAATGCAACTGTCATCGGACATTTTCAAAACATAAATCAACTAGAACCATAGTCTTTCCCGTATTATGGAGACTTCAGACTTTTTACTTAGCATATAGGTAAGGCATATTTTTTTTACGTAATATGAGTTTTTCAAAAGGAGCATTATATCGAAAAAAAAATCGGGTCAAAATTATACCAGCATAAAAAAGATTTTATTAATAACAAAAAAAAACGCAAACGGTGTGAAAATCATCGTTAACAAGGTACTAATGAAATAAGAGCCTTTTGATAAGTTCACCTTCTGGATATTGATTGTATTTCAAATGAATAATTTAGTTCTTTATCAAATTACTTGTGATCAATTGACGGTACAGCAAAAAATGAATAAATATATAAAAAAAATCTGGGAATAAACGGCATACAGTAAAGAATAAATAAACAGAATGATGAACGATTGGGTGCCGGCATTAAACTAACCGCAGTTATTTAGTTAAATCTAACTATCGTGCGACAACATACAGTAAACATATATAATATTGAAAAGAAAGTACTGGTCAATGGCTATTTTACATAGATATAACAAAGTAGTAACGAAGTTGAAATACAAATACTTTTTAATTAGTAAGTGCGATGTGCTTTTGGATTATTTTGATTTGCATCATGCTACAGAAACGAAATAAAATCTGTGCCACAATTTATTCAAACTAAAAACGACACTTTATTTTGGTAAAATAAATTATTCATTCATACCACCACAGCATTTCCCACAAGTGGAGTAACCAGATAACTAACTACACATAATAAAAATGTAAGATTTCCTTTTCGTGGCAACAACAACAACAACAAAAAAGGCCATTCAGAATATGTTGCAAATTTCATCGCTTAATAAAAATTTTAAAAAATAAATTAAATTTCAAAGCCAATTTTAACAAAAAATTACATAACATAACATAACATGCATAAACAATTCACACAGATCGAGCTAGTCCCAAACTAAGATTGAATCTTGTATTATGGGTACTAACGCGACGATACACACATATATACAATGCACCAAACACATCTACATGTAACACCCAGACCCAGGACAATTCGAAAAAGGTCATTCCTCAATCTGCCCTTTTCTATAAATTTCTTTCAATAAATTTCTTAAACTTTGACGCTTTATAAATGCATGCCATTTATGGGTTACTCAAAAACTTATAGATAAACTAGCTGACTCGGCAAAAGTTGTTTTGCCATATACATTATTTCTAGATTACTAATATCGCTTTTAAAAAATAGAGGTTAATGGTAGAAGGGTGAAAATTTAGGGTTGTTTGTATTTTTTAAAGCCTCACCATAAATTTTTTTTTAAAAAATCGGGGTGGACCACCCTTAACTTTTCGGGGTATGAAAAAAAGATGATGAAAAAAAGATTCTCAGATCTACCCAATAAGCACACAAAATTTGATCGAAATCGGTGCAGCCGTTTCGCAGGAGTATGATAACAAACACCGTGACACGAGTATTTTATATATTTGATGTGGAAGACTTATTCTTTTTCGGGAACTTTACAATATATTGAAAATAAATGTCTATTCATGTTGGCGATGCCATTTTACTGGGCTTACGTTATCGAGGCAATTGCATTACATTGTTACACGACATATCTAAAAAGTATCGAATTCTGTAAAACCATCCAAGGTTTGTTCCATACACCACCCACACCATTACAGTAATCTGATCGATAGACCATTTTTTAGACCCTTTCTGAATCCTTTTCGGCAATATATTTTATCACAAGAAATCCTTTTGTCCTATTTTTTTACCCTTCCCATCAAAACCATTCTGTTCGATTGAAATATATCTGTTTCTTTCTACTGTACACAATTATTATTTCAACAATGTTTTTTTTTTATAAAGTTGGTAGGACGTATGATGATATTTTTATAAGGTTTTGTATTTTTACATTTTTAAAGGAATCAACTTAACAAAAAGGTTATTTTCATTCATCTTATTTCTTACTACATATTTATTATTACAAAAGGAAAACTTCAACAGACAATACAATTTTGTGAACGAAGAATTCTTGTGAAGAAATTATATTTTTTAAAAGATTAATACTTAAAATGATTGCTTGTGAAACAACGACTAACATGAGATATGACAACTCATATAAATCATATATAAATAATGTTGACATTTTCATTTTTTTTCAATAATTTACTCACTATGATGGCGTTGCTACGGCGGGAATATCAATATTCGTAGTCGAATATTATTCAATATAAATATTGATGTATTTATACAATGGAAGTAACGTTTTATTATAACAGTTCTCAAATCAAATATAAAGGAATCACTTTTGTGATGATATCTCATGCTTGGTAATGGTAAATACACCTGAAATTCATGACAAAAGGTGTTCATTTTTGACGTCCAAGAATCCGCATAGATACCTAACGGTGACCACGTGATAAACCATAGAAATAATTTTTGAACCATAAACAATAATGATTTTTCCAATATGTAGGTACCCGTACACTCAGCATTATAAGTGGGTATTTTAAACTCGCTCTATTTACACGTACTCTATAATTTTTATGTGTGCTCTTTTATCTTAAAATCTTAGTTAAATACATTATTCGGAAATATATGAGCATTCTATAAGTGAGTTAGTGTTAGACCTAATTGTGTGATACTTTCGGTTTGTAAAAAACCTCTTGATGCTAATAAAGAAAAATAAATGTAAAAAAATACCAAGTAGGTTAAAACAATCTGGTATGGACTAGAAACGCAATATTTTTTGGGTCAGTTGGAAGAGATCGCGCCTTTGCGATAAACTCGCCCACTGTATTTTGATTGCATTTAATTTGAATGTATGCCTTCAATGAAATTGTATGTAATCAATGTATAGTAAGGAATGAATAAATAAATAAATAAAATACTTATATTCCAATAAAACATTTTGCAAAGTTCTATTCTATTCTATTTTTTCAAGGCCATCCACTCGTTTGCGAGTGATTTAGGCCAATATGGAACAACGGGTTTTTAACAATGATATATGTATTAAAAAAACAAAAAAACAATAATGAGGTGTTTCACAGCAAAATGAACCTTAATACAAAGACGGGGTAGTAAATTTTGCAAAGTTAACAGTTATGATAAAAAATATACTCTGGTTCGATCTATAACACTAAGCCAATGGTCTCTTCCTACTTACATTCAAGTATCATTCTTACATTTGTCAGATAATATCCGACAAAGCCATAAAAGGACAGTGATATTATCTAACAAAGCCATAAGAGCATTTCTTCTATTAAAAAAACAAAACAATCAATGGCTTTTCAATACAGGTTTATAATAATTGAAGTACAGTTGTCTTTTTCATTTTCACAAGGTTCCTTTTAGGAACACAAAGAGGGAGTACTTGTGTAGTGTGTATTAGTTACCAAAAAATGTATCACTACCAATATTCGGATATGAACAAGATTTTCCCCTGACATAAGCATCAACTAATGTTTATTTCCCTTCCGTAAATATTATTATTTATTATTTAAAAAATGTCACCACTCGCCTTTACAGTCATCACCTTTGAAATAGGTGTTGTTATAGACATGTGAAGTGGTGTCAATCTTGATTATTGACAATAGGAAAAGAATTTTATACTTATATTTTTTGCGTGAGTACTTTACCATTTTTTTCTAGGCTGAATTATAAAAGTCAGGTGGGTGTCGACAAACTTCATGTTTTTTTTTCAATAGGAATGGGTTTTTATTTTTTTGCTTAGGTTGGTACCTACTCATGCAGGTCATGCTAAAAAATAACATTTTCTATTTGTAGATATTAAAAAAACGTAAACGTAATTCGAGTATACAGCATAACGTAACATAAGTTAAACAATTATTTTTTTAACAAAGATTTTAGTATTCGAATGTACTTCAGTGTCTGTTTTCTTCAGACACTTCAGACATTAGTGGTACTTCATATAAGATGACATAAAACGTTAAATCACATCGCATGCTACACAAAAATGGTAACAACTTAGAAAAGTATATTTAGAGAAAAAAAATCTAATATTTCAACCAGGCTTAACTCTCAGAGACAAAATGAGAAATACTGAGATTAGAAACATATGTAATACGGAGAGCATCGTAAGATGCATCGTAAAAATAGATGATTCTGGAGAGATCATGTATATCGGTTGACTAAAAACAGAATTGTACATAATTATTATAGCTGAAAAATAAACACCAGTCGGTTCACGGCCCAAGGAAGTCAACCAAAAAGGTGGAAAGACAACGGTCTTCAGTATCACAAGAGGCAACAACTTTCGAACTAACAGATCGATGATCTACAACATGAAAAAGAAGAGCTCCTCGTGGGAGCAAAAGGCAGGAATTAGTCTTAAATTCAGAGTGTCTCTGCGCTGATTGAGTCACCCCTTCCTACGATATTCTTGCGTTCTGGTGTCATAGGCACAGGAGAGGTTAATCGAGAAAGATTGACTTCTGAATTCTCAATTAAGACTGATTAATTGATTTTAAAGTACGCTGCGGAATGAAAATATAAACTTAAAATTGATTTGTCACAGGGTTTAAAACAGCATGCGATGTGTATTTATACATAATATAAATACCTAGTTAAAAATTGTTTTACATAATGTTCTTCCTTTTGTTTGTAAGCATCCGAGTGTAACATAATCTTCTCACAAACAAAAACCGGATTCCGGAAATTTTTCAATTTCATGTAATCACAGTTGCCATACAATCTGATTCTTTTTTCAAATACTTATAAACTATCACATAACGAATTCAAGTAAACCTATCTATTTTTTATATCTATTTACTTTTGTATATTTATTATTTTATATCTATTTTTGCCCTTTAGGGCTCTTCTCATGTACACATGGTATCAGAAAAAGAAGATTTAAATAAAGTTTTTATAAGTTCTATGAAGCATTTTTTATTACACAAATAACTCCACCTTCTCTCTAAAAATTATTTGAAAATCTGTCAGTTATAATAAAACATAATTATATTACCTGTTATGATACCTGTACAGGACCTCTGGCCACTCCAAACCAAATCTTTCAACATTGTATAAATTTCAATAATATTCTACTAATTAATTGTACTAATCTACAAATTATATTCAAGTTCTTCTTCCTGGCACTGTCCCAACTTATTGCCGATGAAGACTGTTGGGGTCGGCTCTTCTCGTTTTGAGGTTATTCATTTCTCTGTTTCTTATATCATCTTCATCCAGGCTATTTTTCCGCAGAATTCTATTGCATTGTGTCATCTATGTATTGTATATCTAAATATCGACTAAAATCGCGGCATCCATATTGGATTACAGCTGCAAGCGATAGACAACCAACTGATGACAAATGGCGAGATCTGTGGGCAACGACAAGGGTGAAAAACCATAACCTGGTTGCAGATCCAACTGTACAGCTTCCAGGCTCTACTTTGCCCAGAAAACTCTGGTGCACGCTGAACAGACTAAGGAGTGGGGTCGGATGCACAGCATCACACCTACATCAATGGGGACTCGCAGACTCTCCGTTATGTGTGTGTGGTGCTGACCAAACAACAGACCACGTGGTGAACATATGTCCCCGATATTCATACAATGGCGGGCTGCAAGCACTTAGTTTAGGGTCGGACGACGCGATCTCATGGCTGCGGGATCTTGAGATACGAATATAACGGGTATAACCCATAAGAAGAAGAAGATCTATGTAGGTGTTCTTTGATATCCCTCTTGATGGATGTCGAGGGAGATTTATTGACGTAGCTTTGTTAACAATGTGTTCCCGTGGTCTCCACCTTATGTGCCCATACCATCTTAGTTGCCTCTCTTCTAGTTTGTTATTTATGTTAGTCAAACCCATGCTACCACGAATGCGTGAACTTCTTATCTTATCTTTTAATGATAAGCCTTTGGTTTATTTGACTATGTGTTTTTATCCACCGACTGTCATCAGACATGGAACCAGAGTAACCCAACTAACTAGGGCTGTATCCGCCTCTAAACTGTCTATGATGGTCAATTTATCGGATTTGATAATGAGATGATGCGATGATGTATTATGATAATTACCTATTATATTCCAAAATCTTGTAAAATTTTATCTTAAATATTAGATCTCCATTATAATAAATGTCAGAATTAGGAATGGGTAGCATAATTTTGGTCCCACCTGAAACCGAAACTAGTTGAAACCATATCTTCGGTCTGTCAATAAAATTATTTATTTCAATATTTCTCCGCTCATCAGTACGAAATTCTTATATCAAGAGATGATTATAATAATAGTATGATGAATGAGTGTACTACAGTTCCATGTGTTGTCAACTCTCTCAACCGCCACATCTCGTCGACAGTGAAATATTACACATTTCTGGTTGAAGATATTTCATATATTATTATATAATACAGACATATATACGAACTCTTTACTTGAAGATATCTGTTTTGCTATATAAATCTATATTAATTATTCACTACCAGTTGAAGCCTCGCTTCCCTCCTTCATGGAATAATTGCGAACAATAAAACACATTTTATAAAAAAAATGTGCCGTTTTGTGATATACATAAACACCATAATGGCCCACTAAAGATTCATAACACATCCCGAACAAAATGGTCTTTGGCCTTGCTTGGAATACTTTCGTATTCTCCAGAGTTTGCAAAATATTGTTAGGATTTTTTTCACGGTACAGCCACGTAGGAGGCTCGGTTAACATAATTATCCACACGGTGTGTACGTGTACGTGTACGTGTGTAATAATTTTAAATTTATGATTACTAAAAGGGTTGTCAGCTTTTATCTTGTGGTTGGCATCACCGACGGACTTTGGCAGCACTGGAAACAATAGAAATTAATAAAAAATAATGAGTCGTGATTATTAACAATAATAATCTTGCTGTAGGTACGTCTGTTCTACTGGCTATCTAACTATAGTGGGATAATGCCGTGATGGTATGTTATTTATTTTATTTTATTTTATCTTTACTCCAGACTTGAAGGTCGGGTGTGAAAACCTTTCAAGTCCATATCAAAATACATACAATAAAATACAAATGACAAAAAACGAATTCATATTACAGTTAAAATAAGAAGAAAAAGGTGATACATTTAGGTTATGTTCACATGGCAAAATTTTGACGCGCGTATTCGAATCGCGCGTCTAGAAATCCTTAAATTTACCATACAACCGTTCACATGAACGCAGCGCTTAGAGAAAAATTCTCTTTGATACTACTCGTAATGTAAAGTCCGTTTGCTGTTCATATTATTTTATGAGCGCACGCTTTCATCACGATTCGGCATATTATTTTTGCATTTTTTTTTAATTTTCGTAATTGTAAATTTCCCAACATGTGTGTTGCTTTATATTTCGCATTTATAATTATTTTTTTGTTAGTTTATTTATTATTTTTTCCTGTATGTATTTTGGAATCTATTTATAAGTATGTATTATATTTACAGTGTTTAATATCTATTTGTGTGTATGTATTATATATTCATAGTTTTTTTTTTAGTAACTACTTAAAAGAGTATGTATTATATATTTATGGTTTATATTTTAGTTTTTATGTATCATCTTAAAGACTTCATATTATTTATTTTATTTTATTGTTGTTCTTATCAGTGTTTTTAATTAGTTATTTGTTTTATTTTATTGGGTTAGTTGGAAGATGAAGTTGAGTTTTAATTCACAAATTAACCGGTAAATCTAATTTTGTAAATTATTTATTAAAGATTTCGGAGTTACCCCTGTAGCTAACATGACATTATTATTATTATTATAAATTGTTTTTGCAGTGAAATGACTGAATCTGAAGATATTGACATCGACCTGTGGCGACTAACCACGCACCTACCCAATTTCATTTACACATCAATGACATTATTTTCAAATGCTTCTATGCTTCTAGAACAAAACAAAAAAGAACAACAACACTCAGCTGCTAACCATCTACCATACAACTTCATTTCTTACATTTTTAACAATCACTTTTTATATTTCTTTATATAATAAAATATTCTTTATAAATTTTAAATAGTGTATCACTCACACTACATTATCTATAGTAGTGATATCTATAGACCTACTAATTGATAAACCAGACTGACAAGTTGTGATGGCACTCTCGCAACGCGCGTTAGCGCTCGTCATCTGAACACTCATTTTATTTGATCGCGCGTTGACGCGCGTTAACGCGCGTTACATGTGAACTAAGCCTTAAAGATAACAGTAATAATAGTAGGTAGTTAAATTGGTATCGGTTCAATATACAGACTTTCTTAACTAACTGATTAAGAAGTAATCCACCTTTGTGTCAGTTGCTGTACTTGTCTTTCGGAAGCAGCTCGTAAAAGTACTTAGATTATTCATGTCCTAAAACAGTCTCTTTTTAGTCTCGTTATCGCCCTAAAGTCATTTGTCCTATGTTATGATTTTTTTGATACAATTGGATGTCGGGATCCTAGATTTTTTACTATTTGTAAAAACTAATTTACTACCTTCTGTAAACATTTGTGATGCACTCCGATGTTCAAATAGTACCTATACGATACGCGTCATTGTATTGTACCTTAATTTGTTTATTGTAGTCAGTTTGTAGTTCGTTCAAAGTTGGCATGTGTAAAGGTTTGTACACTAGGCATTAAATAGTACTCGTCTATTTTTATTGTAAAACATATAGGAGTTACAATGAAAAGAATACTAAAAAAGGCCCATAATAAGAAAGTGTATTAACAATGTATATTATTATATTCTCATAGACAAAAAAGGTTTCATTCAGTGTTACAATATTAAGTGTGAACCCTTTTACTTTTTCAAGAAGAGGGAGATGGTATAAAAACTAAAGGGATAATTATTAGGTTAATTCAAACGTCCGTTTTTTTTTTGGTTTGTATAAAAACAGTACATTAAATCTTTGTTGGATTCATTCATGCAAGTGGATAGAACGTGTTGTAGATAGAACGCATGGTAATAATATGGTGGGATGGTTTGGATATAATTATGACATGAAAGCATCACAAAAATTGTGTATTTATTTGTAGGAAAGCGTGAAAAGGTATGAATATCCAAGAACTATGTAGATTTACCCAATTCTTATGGACATCCATATATGGAGTAGGAGTAATCGTCGTCCATATATAAAAAAAACTGTGTCCTAGGAGTCCTAGATGCTGTAGAAACAGTTCTATCAAAAGAGGAAGAAGATGAAATGTTAAACATAAAAAAATCTATTGTATTAAATTATTTAAAGTAATTACTTTGTATTGTATGTAACTAGCTCCTTTTGAAAACCCAACGTTGCTTAGTGGTAATGGTTGTCACATAGAAATGTCAACCCATCAAAGTGAATCCTTTTAAATTAATTGGTAGGTAAGTCATCCCCATTGTAAAATACAACATCTCATGTTGCTGAATGGTCTTTACATTGACTGACAATGGATAAGTACAGATAGGTACTGAATTTGATAGACATACGAAATGTATCAAGGATTATGTTTAAATTACCTACAAATTAACAAGATCGTAAAATGATTATCTTCCCTTTTATTTGTGGTATGATATTACCGTATTTTGCATAATTGCAAAAGACGATGGATTAAACTTAATTAGAAGTGAAGTTTAGTTATTGGGAAACTCTTTCAAATGGATCGTGTTCCTGTGGTTGCATTATATGAGTTGTGACAGGCAGGGGGAAATATTGAGAAGCTTGGGTGACGGTTTTTATTAAACTTGCAACAAGATAAGTTTTTTTAACTGGTTCGCTGGACCTTAATAATATTATATGTATTCAAGTACCTACTGTTATTTTTGTTACCTATTTTTTGGAAATGTTGAATTTAATAATGCTTTTGAAGTTGAATTATATTTTATTTTATTTTCATGTCAATCATTCCAAAACTTTATTTCAAGTCGTTAGTATTGTGTTAGTTTCATGGTGTGTTTCTATTTTACTATTATCTATTTCACTATTATCTAAAACAATCTTCCATTCATAATCACGATGAACAGTATCCCTACCTTTTATCTCAATCCTTTCTACTTTTGTTTCTCACACAACTAATTGTTATTTATATTATTCATTTTATTTATTTTATAACAAAAGTTTCTGATTAAAAAAATAAAACAAATATATATTTTCACACGTATTTTTATACAAATATGTATATTTCTATAAACTTGTAAATATTTACTCCTAATATTTTGAGTTTGTATTTTATTTTCATGTTTTTGTTTTCACAGGTTGGCTAGATATTGATCAAGCCCGTTTTTTTGGTCATTACTACTTCACTTTATAATTGTTTTGTTTCTTTATAAAAAATATATATTTCTATAATTATATTAAGTTTATATTCAATTGGTGGATCTAAGCGCTCTTCCATAAATTTAGGCTTTTCCACCAATTTCTTTTGGATGTTATATACTATTGTAGTGAAAAGGCATTTATACTAGGTACCTACTGTGAATATTCTACGGATTGATGATATTGTTACAATGCAGTTTACAAGCAAAGTTTCTTTCCATACGGACTCAAAGATTTTATTTTTCAAAATGGGAGGGCTCACGGTTTTCCTGAATAACACCCCGGTAAAAACCTTCCCTAAATAATTGCAACCCTTAATATCTCTTAGAGTAGATTCTTACTACAAGCCATTACATACTACTGCAAAAAAACTACACTTTGTTCTTATATTATTTTCTGTGATAATGTTGAGATAGTAAAATTCCATAGCGAAATAAATAAACACATGTTTCATTCTATTATTCGATTTATTCACAAGAGAGACGTTTTTCGTTTCGTTAGGACATTGCCAATCTCTTAATGACTCTTAAATAAATCAAATAGTAGAACATAACATTTGTTTTTATAGTTCGGATTGCTTCATAATCATCATCATCATCGCCCTCAACGTTCCTCTCGGGAGCACAGGGCAGAAACCAGCCTCCTCCATTCAGAGCGTCTCTGTGCCAATTGCGTCACCTCTTTCCACGACATTCCTTGCGCTCTGATATCGTTGTTATAGGAACGGTGTATTGTGAAAGAGGGACGCCCGGGCCGACGGACCCCCTGCGGATGGAAGAACAGTGCTCTTTTTGGCCAACTATCATTAGGCATTCTCAAAACATGTCCCAGTCAGGACCATCGTCTCTCCTGTATAACGGAGATTACAGGTCTCTGCTGGTTGCGCCGGCGCACAGCATCATTTGTACCATGTTCATACCATTTGACATTTCATAATAAAACTATTAAAAAAACTAGAGATAACACTTTACAGAGTAAATTATTTAAATAGTTGTGCTTAATGCACTGTTTTTGGCTTAGATTCAGAGGAATATGTGTTTATTATTATTATGCTGGAAATTTCCCCCAGCTAAAATAATATTAGGTATATTGTTTCATTGCGAGTTAACTTAAAATTTTCCTGCCTTATAAAAAATACTATAAAATAATAGTAATATAAAGAAACTTATGTACATTACTGTGTAAACAGTTTTTCGTATATTTTGTTCTCAGGGCAATGTTATTGCTCAAATTGTCATAAGAATTTCATAAAGCCCTGCGTTAGACAAAATACAGCCAGATATGGTATTTTTCAGTCGTTGAGTTGAGGTGGATTACAGTTTAAAATGTTTCTCGTGTTATAATAAAAATAAAATTTCATCTTACAAAACGTTGTAATAAAATTTTATCTTCGTTTGCTGAATAATTTTTTTTTCGGCAGCGCGATAGTGTGAAAACAACTCGCGCATTCAAAATTATTTCGCGCCAGCTAAGAAATATATTTTCTAGGAAATTTTTAATTGACTGAATGAACAAAAAAAAAGCCGTGGAGCACCCGGTAAACAATTGATCTCCCACTCTTGCACGTGAGTTTTCGAGTGTCTTGTAAAATAAAGACATTTTCCACCCATCCTGAATATCTTATTTTTTGTTGGTATGGAGAGAGCAGCTCGAACGTTTATTACAACCAGCAGATCTGCTGGATCCTTTAATGTGGTATATGCCGTTATGGTATGGATAGAAATAATGAAAAAAGACTTTAATATTCGTCCAATATATATGATAATAATAAAAATCTTTATTGCACAAAAATATCAGCGGTAGAAAAAACATGACAACATTATTACTAAACAAATAAATTTAAGTAGGTAATGAGCGAGTTTATCGCCGTTCATCGAGTTTTATTTATATCTACTTGTTTGGTAACTTTAATTTTACATCTCACAAATAGAGTAGCCACTGAACTAACTGCATGTCATAAATATGCAACTTATCTTCTCTGTGCCAATAAAAATAAAGACATCCAGGAAAGCCGGCATTCTTAACCGCTGTATTCAAGACTTTACGAAATGTTTTGTTTGTGATGTTTTTCGAACATCTTTCATTTAAAACACATTTAAAAAACGAAAAAAATGCTGATGGACATATTCCATGTTGAATATTTCATAGAGAGTTGTATATAATAACTTGACAATGTTACTTATAATACATTTCTATTGTTTCAGGCATCTTTCTACTCGACAGCACTGAAAACACTTATCTCCGTATCTACAGTCATTCTGTTGGGTCTGATCGTTGCTTATCATGCCCTTGAAGTACAGGTAAATCTATATTACATATTATATACAAACACACCTTTTTAAAATCTACTAAATGATACGTTTAAATCGTAAATAACTAACCACTCTATGCGGGAAACCTTTGTGCCTTTTTAAAATTGAAACGAATTTACCCATAAATATTAAATTCACACGAAAAGTGACTTAAAAAAAACATCAATATCAATTCCACATAGAAAGACTACATAACTTGTTTACTAAAACAGCTTTTTCTGTCCACAATTGCATTCCTGTTCTAGACTATTGGAAACAGTCACCAGAAATTATTTTTATATCTTCAAATCATAAAGTTTAATTTATCGACCGACGGTTCTTGGTGGAAGTTCATATTAATACTTTATAAATGAAACACGATATCGTCGTTGCATATTCAAAAAGAGACATTTTATTTAGGCATACTCTTAAAATAATGTTCATTATGGCATTAAAATTGTAGTTCGGACTTTTTATTGGCATGTGATATTATTCTTTAAGTAATGATTTTTAATATTTGATACGAAGAATCACTTAATAAAATGGTTATGATGTCATTATGAGCAGTTTATTCTAGAAATGTCAAAATATACATAAATTTACATGTCCCTTTTTGAATATGCAACGACTATATACAGTTATTCCACTATTGTCAATAGTGGAATAACTGTACATCGTGTTTCATTTATAAATTATCTTCAGATCATAATGTTGACAGACTTCCTGTGTCTTTTGTTTTCAAGAGGTCTCCACTGAACTACCATTTCTGCTCTACTATACTTGAATGTTTATCCTTTGAATATATTATAATACAAAGCTTCATTATACACGTAGCACGCCTCGATACAGGGTAACCTAGTGAGGCTGCTTCAACTTAATTGAAACCATATTGGTGATATATTGTCTCAGCTTTTGTGTGTTTATTATTATTTTTGATTGAATAAAGTGTATATAAAATTTGTCTTCACTCTTTAACTAATTTCATTATGGCATAAAAATAAATTAATATTTTGAAAAAGTATTTTATACTTATGTATATTTTAGGACAACAGTTGTAAGTATAGCTTTTTCTGCATATGTAATAACCAGACTATGCGCAAGATAGTTTGCAAATGGAATTAAGTTTTAATAGCATTTGAGCACGATAATTGAATTATTATTATCTGCGTTTAATCATAATGAAAATTCAATTGGTTAATCATTCACGCTATTAGAGAATTTTAAATGGGGTGGGTTAACAAGCAGAGCTACTGCATGTAATAAACATGTAAGTCGCCTTCCCTGAACCAATAAAAGTTAAGACATTCAGGATGGGTGGCAAAACTTCGTCACCACTGAATTTAAGATATTAAACGTTTTATACGAGATATTTTACTAACCTAACATTCGTAAAGTTCGACGTTAGCCTGGAAGTAGAGTCACGGCCTCGTGAACATGAGGTCCGCGGTTCGATCCCAGGTGCCGGCAAACTCCCCTTTCACGACACAAGCTTTTAGCTTAATGTGAAGGTGAATAAGGTTGTATTTGGGTTTATAACAAAAACCCAGATTTATTAAAAAAAAAAATGTGGTTTTTCTATAAACTTTAGTAATGTTTCTCAATAAACGTGCCTCAATCAAGCAACAGAAACAAATTACCTAATAATGTAATAAAGTAATTTGAATTGATGCAAAAGTCGACAAAAAATATTCGTTTTACATTTATGATGTATTAATAGTATAGTAAAAGTGTTGAATTTAAACGAGTGTGTTGTGTTTCCTATGCAATATATAACTTTTATTATAACGTGGGTATGTTTTTAATTGTACCCTCACACACGTAATATCTCACTGTTTTTCTTTTCCCTTGTTACAATATCCATTTAATGTTCTGCCCGATGGATGTTATTTCCTGACCACGCCTAGACTTTCTTACATTATCATATCCATTTCCGTATTCACGGCTGTAATATTTTATACAGAAGGTCAAGCTTTGAATGCTTAGTTCAGCACCTAACTGAAAAGATAGGATACATTGGCGTATCCTAGAGGGGCAAAATTCATTACTTTAAAAAATATTGTAAATTATTATAGAAACTGACAAATGCCCCTTCCCTTAAAATATGACACAATGTTATTTTTTTAATTATACAGCTATTTCTGTTGTCTTCTGAACATAACACTGCCCCTTATTACAGAAAAATCTCTCTCTTTCTTATTTGATACAGTTCATATTCTGAAATTCATTAGAAATAACTGGATCAAATCAATCCTTTGAATATTCTTCATTTAAAAACTGAACTCTTTACTGGAGCCCTTGAAACGGTCTAGGGACTGTTAAACGGCGTCAAAAATAAAATCATCCAAAATCATCATCATTTCGCCAAGCACGACGACAAATATGTTAAGTTTCATTCGCTAAGCATCTAGCTTTCTGTAGTTACCATAAATTTTGCAATCATCAGATCATAATGAAACACTATTAGAACAGAAAATAAATTTAAAACAATCTTATAATATAATAATGTTCAGTGAATATAACAGGATTTCAAAGTTCTACCTCTCTTCTTTCAAACTCCTCTCCCATCCACTCTATCCCATATTAATTGAATCAAAACTACGAATTCAATTTATTAATGCTGGATGAAACTGTAATCTGGTACTACCAATATAATATGTACTTATATCTATACATAGAATAAAATAAGGTTCCGATTGAAACTGAAACTACAAGTGAAGCAACCAGAGAATCAAGTGGATGTAAAAGCGCGCAGATTATAAACTCAAAAACTTAGCGAAAATATCCCAGAATCATTGTTAGCGTGATACGAGTACTTGAAAGTACTAACTCGCCGAGTAAGTAAGTCCATACTGATTGATATATGAACTCGAGGGGTGGTTGACTTATATATCATTATCAGTAGACACGCAAAGCTCGCGGATAGCTACCTACATACCTACAGCATTTATGGGCTGCCTTTTTTTTAATTCAGTATCTTGTTAGCTCGTGTTTAAACAACAAGAATTTTTTTTTATGAAAAAAGGCATAAATAGTTAAGCATATTATGTCTACGTACTGCGGTCTTTATTGTTCCACTGCTGGATGCAAGCTTACATAAAACAGTGCCACGACTTTACACACAAGCACATAACATTTACATATTTTTTTCAAGCCTTTATGATTGGCTACAGATCTCTTCAAATTTTCTGCATGTATTGAAGATAGGATAGAAGGTTTTTCTTCATGTATTGAAGATGGAATAATTAATACTTACTAATAGGTATAGCATATTTTTTTGATGTCCAATTGTGTCAAAAAAATCATAACTAATATAACATTTATGTGAAAGAAAACACTGTTTTCACTTCATATCTTTTATAATCGAAACTTACTTTATAGTAAAACATACTTAGAGGGTATCTTTTCCCGGATTATTTTTGTTCCCGGGAAACGGGAAATTTTAAAATGAATTTCCCGGGATTCCCGGGAATCCCGAGAAATTCATTATTATATTTATAAATATTCAATTTTCAACAAATTTGGTATAAAAACTCTCATAACTTGTTGACCCTTGCAAACATTTTGATTTGATAAAAAAAAATCAAATTTTTGTTACCAATATAAGTAATTTGCTTAAAAAAAAACTAAATAGCTGACTGACGAGATTTATTTAGGTACTCTATGTTATATCAAAATAAAAATTGTTTACAAAATATATAAACTTTTAATTTTTGATCATCCTATCAAGCAAAAAAATGTAATGGATTTTGGCAAAGCTTTTTAAAGATTTTTGACTTTAAAAAATGAGAAATTTCGACAAAAAAAGATTTTTTATATCGGTTAATATCCATGAATAAAACAAAAAAAATGACAGTTGGCTGCACTAATATTTTTAACAACTATCTAACTTTTCGAATATGTAAAAAAAAAACATGAAAAATTGTAGGATTCTTATACATTGTCGGCCAAACACACCTCCGATTTCGAATTATATTTAGAATAATTATGCTTCTTTCAAACGAATACATTGAAGCTATAATTAAGTTTTTTTTATGTATAACACTTATATTGGTAATTAATATTATTTTTCATATTTTCATATCAAAATATTCGTCAGCTTCTACAAGTTTATCACGACTATTACAGTTAACTAAACAAAGATTTCGGTATCGGTATGGCAATCTGCATGACTAATAATTTGTATTTTTTCCCGGGAAAGGATTCGTTTTTTTCCCGGGAAACGGGAAATAAAAATTAGAGTAACCCTCTAAACATACTTATCAAACATTGTGGTAGGTTTACTGGAAGACATTACCTCAAGGTAATATGTACGCCTTTTGTAAAATTTATTTTTGACAGTAAAGTGTTTATAATTACTTTAATCTAAAATAAAATGTATTTTTGCTAACGAGAACATGATTTCACGGTTTTCCCATGATCTAAGCAATGTTATCAGCTTGTTTTAGCTTCCTACAATATCTCATCTCACGTAACGTAAGCATAATAATATATACTTGTGATAAAATGTCAATAATTATTTATTCATTTATACCGTAATGGCATTTCCAACAAATAGGGTAGCTAGTAGGCTATGTAATAAAAAATCAAATCTATATGGTACCTAATAAAAGTTAAGACATTCATTCATTCGTGATGTTACACCTATACCTACATAGCTTTTTAAAATTACACCTGAAACTTATAAAAAATAATTCAATTGAATTGAAGAACAAATAAAATAAGTACGTAACGTCAAATTTACGGGCTCTGCCCTTTAAAAAAAAAATTGTTTACGTCTGGCTTAAATTATTCTTCATTTTTACAAGGGCAGGTCGCACCTCACACCTCGTGTCACAACTGAAAAAAGGTATCTTCTTAGTGGTATACAAATTAATGTTCAATTAGGATTTAATATTGCAATGAAGCGAGAAATGCTGCCCCGAGTGAGCACTCTAGATTATGCGACCACACACCTAAAACTTTGGTTTATAAAACGAAAGGGAGATATCGAAATATACTCGTATGCCCTATTATCTATGCAGTAACGTTACGAAATTTTTTCCTCAATTGTAAATGGAGGAATGGAGAAAAAAATCTAAACTCGTTGCAGACCAATGTAATGGATTGTAACTCATTATATACATATGTATTTTTATTGTATATGAATTTAATTTCTTTACTTCAGTTGATGGTGAGATTGGGAGCTCCTGAAAGCTGGTTCTTGACCAAAGAAATTTCGTGTAAGCGTCGTACAAAAGTGTTTAATTTTGTACCAATTTAATTATATACCCAAATATATACCAAAATATATAACCAAAAATAATACCAGGTGCCGACAAACTCCCCTTTCACGACACAAACTTTTAGCATACTGTGTAAGGTGTATAGGGTTGTATTTGGGTTTATAACAAAACCCAGATATATCTTTTTAAAAAAAAAAAAAAAGGTAGGAAAAGACAGATATCAAATATTCATCTCACATTAGGTGATTAGAAATTAATAAAAATATCTGTTACGTGATTCACTATAGTTCTACAGTCCTTCTGACAAAAGTCAAACTAAATTTGCTTAATTATTCTTCATTAATTGCGGAAAAACTCATCTTTTCGCCTTGAGCGACCATCTCTCTTAAAGATCCTATAAAAATATTATATAATAATTATGCTTGGTTCTTACTTAATTAAGTTATGGGAGTAAATTACTATTAAGCTATTCTCCTCCTTTGCTGATCTCTCCAGAGTCCAGACTCACCCAGGGATATCTATTCTGGGCTTTTTCAAATCTGTCACCAAAGCATATTCTTTTAATGCCATCAGTCTATTTATAAGAAGTCTTTCATTACATCTTTTATCTTCGCAGGATCTCTAATTCACAATCTTTTTCTCCGTCATTAATCGTATATAGCAACATACCTCCCCCTATGACATATTCAAAGCATATTCTTTTAATGCCATCAGTCTATTTATAAGAAGTCTTTCATTACATCTTTTATCTTCGCAGGATCTCTAATTCACAATCTTTTTCTCCGTCATTAATCGAATATAGCAACATACCTCCCCCTATGACATATTCAAAGCATATTCTTTTAATGCCATCAGTCTATTTATAAGAAGTCTTTCATTACATCTTTTATCTTCGCAGGATCTCTAATTCACAATCTTTTTCTCCGTCATTAATCGTATATAGCAACATACCTCCACCTATGACATATTCAAAATTATAAAAATTTATTTTATTAAGATAAATTAAAAAAAAAAACACAGAATGTTGTTAACTTCCAAATGACTTTTATTTACTTCGCGTACTAGTATTCGGAGACTCTCGAATCCTTCATCAGGCGATTAGTATTTATTATTACTTAAATATTTATTTCTCTTTTCAGTTATTCATGATTGATAACTGCGCAGATGACTGGAGGATTGCCATGACATGGCAAAGAATCTCACAAATAACTATTGAATTGTTAATATGTGCCATTCATCCCATACCAGGCCAATATTACTTTTTATGGACAACCAAACTTGCCAATAAAGGTGGCATAATGGGAACAGAATTGGTAAGGAAATAAATTAAATATTGTCAGAAAGCTCATACCAAAATATATTTTAATATACTATTATTGCTAAATAAATAGAAAGAAACTATTTGAAAAAGCACAGTTAAAAAAAATAGGAATTAACATATAAAATACCCAAATCTTTTGCAGTAGTCTTTATCATATTTTTCATTATGGATTTTTGTAAACTGTTCATTGTTTAAGTTTTTTTGATTCAAGAATTTATTATTTTATCAATAAAATAAAAAAAATATAAGTTTTGAATAAGATACAGACGATGTTGAAGCATAACTCTGCCCGATATTCCATTGACAGACATAAATTATGAATTGCATTTATAACCAATCTACTGTTCATAATTTCATTGTTCAGAAAAATTATATAAATATCTTAAGTTATTCGATATTTTTGTATTTTACATTATTATATAAAAAAAAATACAATATTTTATATTATTAATGAACATAAATGTTTTATTATTTTGTTTTGTTGTTTAGTAAAATCAAAAATAAATGTTTTTATCAAGCATTATAGTAAATAAATTATGTGTTGACTGTTGCACGTATGTTTGGACCAATTTGAAATCAAAACCATTTTCATGTTACATTATTTCATATATATATATTATATACCTGGGTGTTCGATGTTACCATCTTTATGTTTCATAGTATCGTCATCATTGAATCCATTGTATCCATGTTGCAAAGTTCGACGTACACTTTATCCACACAACTTTGACTGTTACATTTTTGTGTATCAATTTAAAAACTATATTTTACTTCAGAAGTAGAAAAATATGTTATGACATATTTATAATATTTCGAATTTGAAAAAAAGTCACCCCGACACTTTTCATGTTTTATTTTTACTTTGCTATCATTTTTAATTATTATATAAGTATATATTATATAAAATATACCTCACTTATCCCTTACTTGTACTTGTGTATTATTTTTTTTATCGAAGATTATTATTGTTATTGTTACATGACAAATTATCACCTGTTAAAAAGACTAGTAGATTTTGGAAAACATTTGTTGTTTTTGAAATGTTGTTTTAAAGAATATTTTTCATTGTTTCTGTAGGGAACCATTTATAAACAAATACAGGTCTGTATCAAAATTTAACCGTTTCGTATCACGTAGAAATATTATTATATATTATATATGTTCGTACAGCGTTTGCATGCTAATATTGCCTGCGGGTGTGAAAGTTTGAATCAATGTTCATGTCAACTTAACGAGTATTATACATAGAGCAATAATCAAGTGTCTAGTAAGTTTTATATGTACGTCAATCCTCTATTTAAAATCTATCTATCTAACAACTATTTCTATTTTATTATTATTGTTATTATTACTATATCTATATTCTCTACCTGTCGTTATTATAATCCATATTATGTATCATTTTTGTTACAATTATTTCATAATTATGTTTATTTTAATTTCTTATTAGTATTATTACCACGTTGTTAATATATCGAAAATACTAACAACGCTGCCACACAACTAAGTAATATTCATTTAATCCTTCAGTTTACGATTAAAGCTTAAATTGACAATAAAAGCTAATGCTTAGCGTAAGCAAAAATACTAAGATTTAGTTTTTTTTCAGCGTGTTAATGTATTTTTGATATATAACTCGTACACACAAAATACACTCGTTTTTTTTTCGTTCACATAAACAATCCAACTTAGAAAATTGAGTACAATATGGAAATAAATAAATTTTAATTTATTTTGTTGTACACACACACACACATATCAATTATACATTTCAAAAACTTTGTTGAAAAAAGCTTTTCATATTTAAAAAAATGTACTTTTGTTTAAAATATAATTAATTATAATGTATTCTAGAGAAAAAAATAATAAGTAGAATATAAATGTTGTGTTGTAATATTCTATGTGACCATAAAATAAATTATTTTTTATTTCTATCTTCATTTCGATTAAAACAAATAAATGTTTTTACTAAAAATCATTATGAGTGTATATCTTGTGCATGTTATTTAATATATTATTCTTATTCCATGATAAGTACACGAATATATTACATAATTATTGTTAAATCATGAATAATTGGCACGAATTTTTAAATATATATTTTTTACCTTCTTTAAAGTTTTGACTATAATTTTTATAAAGTAGACAAACATGTTTTATTTTTTTTAATGAAAGAAACATTTTCAAACCATCCTCCTCGCGCTATTATTTTAAAAATACCTTTCAACTCAATATCCATTTTCGCCATTTTTATTCAGTGTACATTAATTCAAAAAACGATATATACCTACTCTTATTTTTTTTTACAATTCAATTCTATTGTTCGTGAATAACTTCATGTTTTAAATAAAATATAATATTTGGGAGGTTACCACTGAAACTTGAACGAATAATAGTTGAAAAAAGAATTTCTTCATATAAGAGATATTAGAAAATAAATTCACGTTCTCCAATAGCGAAATTTATAGCAGCGCAGTTGCAACAGAAGGCAGATGTTTTCTGGTTGAATTTAAATCGAGTAATGTACCTACGTGATAAGATTGAATTTTTTACGGTGGTAACTCTACATAATTATGTATATTGTTTCTTGTATCGAAACTTTTATATCATTTTGTTTCAAATTAAAGACAATTAGAAATGTATAATACATACAGACACAGACATAAAATGAAAGTCAAAATAAAGTCTATTTCATATTATAAATCCCTGAAGGTATATACAATTGATTTGAAATTACGTTTGATTTAAAAAAAGTATATCTCCAGTTTATTTAAATTTTAAAAGGTTTTGAAATTTGACATAATTTTATTTAATCTTAAACGAATATCACGATGTCGGTAGGTACTTTTCCAAAAAAACAAACAAAATTACAGTTTTTGTTAAACTTTTTGTCAAATCATACATTTGTATGTACTGTAACAATATTTCATACACCACATAATAAACCTAACTCTATCTATTCGTTTAAATGGTAAGATTTTTTTTAAATTTACTCACAATCTCTACTTGTTAACAATTCCATACATGATGTATATCGTATTCTTACGTTTCGGCCCGATTGCTGGAGGATTTTCATGGATCTCTTTGTATTATCACTTCCGATCTTTGAATGTAACTCCAAAAATCGTGTTGAAATGTAGAAACACATCTAACACGTACTCGGTTGTTAGTTTGAAACAAAAATAAAGGAAAAATTAAAGCTCATCAAGGCTGAAGCTTAAAAACAAAATATGACATTTATTGTTTTTGTTACTTTATTATATTTTTATTTTATTTTAAAACATCTCGCTTGTCAATAATGATTTCCCATTCTATTTTGTGCTATATAATCTATTTGTCTTGATGTTGCTTTTGGTATTGTCAATCATTCATTTTTCAGAACTATTAACATTGTCGTACATACAGTTAGTACTAAAGAATATTTTTAAAAAGCAACATTAATAACATTAAAGAAAATAACAAAAAGATAATTATAGAAGAACCTTAATATACAATTTCAGACTTTATGTGTTTCAGATGAAAAGTACACAATAAAAACAAATAACAGAAGTGTTAATTTTTTGGGAACTTATTAAATTTATATAAAGAAACTCATCTTCTCAATTTCAAAAAACATATTGTTTCAAAACGATCACTGTGTGTGTTTTTCACTCAAGCACATCACCAAGTCATGTTATATAATTATGCAATAGGGCAAATGTGGATTTGGATCTTCTACGTTTTTTCGATTGATTATTTTGTAAAACTAATCTACCATTTTTTGTACCTACTTCGTATTCATTTTATTGATGATTTGTCTAATGTATTTTTTCATTGTTTAGGTCCCATACGATGTGACATTATCACTACCCATGTTCCTGAGATTGTATCTCATATGTCGAGTCATGTTGCTACACAGCAAACTGTTCACAGACGCATCTTCGAGGAGTATAGGGGCGTTAAACAGGATCAACTTTAATACGAGATTTGTCTTGAAGACTTTGATGACTATATGTCCTGGGACAGTTCTCTTAGTCTTCATGGTCTCCTTGTGGATAATTGCTAGTTGGACGTTGAGGCAGTGCGAAAGGTGAATATACATATTTCAATATTTTTTTTTTCAAATATCATTTTACGTTTCTGTAAAAAAAAACCCAAAATCAATTCAGTATTTAATTTTTTAAGATAAAATGTAAAATAACTACATATATACCAATAAAATTAAATTTGAATAAATTATTAAACATTCAGGAAAAATTAATCTGTTTTACAAATAAAATAATAGATTATTGTTTAAATTGTTTTTCCAATAAATAATAAAAGCATAAACGTCCAAATAAAAACAAACAATGAGATTTTACGAATGGACAGACTGGTATTTGAAATTCAATAGACTTTGTTAATCACAAATTGAATATTTAAATACATAATGTGCAAATATATTTGTTTTTGCTTTATGTTCATAGCAAATTGACGAGTTGTTAATAGGTTCCAATAAAAGAAAATAATCAGAAATATTAATCTGAAATGCATAAAATGGTGAATGAAAATTTGTAGTTCAACTCAAAATCATTAAAAGAGAATTTCCGCCAATCTCTATACACGGTAGTGTATTAACTTAGTATATGTTTCTGTTTTACGTTTTTGATAAATTGAAGAAACAAACGTCTTGTCTAAACGTAAATTTAACAAACACGTGCTTTACAGCTTTCGATTACATTGATCATAAAGTTTTTTTAGGTTAAACTACATTAGAAATAAAATAATTAGGTCACCAAGCGATTAAGGCAACAATCCGCTTATGATAAAAAACCTCTTTAAGCTTTTTAGTACTTATCATTAGTCTGTTTTCGAAGCTTATAAGTCAGATGAT
This sequence comes from Athripsodes cinereus, assembly GCA_947579605.1. Classification (NCBI taxonomy): domain Eukaryota; kingdom Metazoa; phylum Arthropoda; class Insecta; order Trichoptera; family Leptoceridae; genus Athripsodes; species Athripsodes cinereus. The sequence continues at coordinate 14,338,575 of OX388323.1, forward strand.
TTGTCCGAGACCCTGAAACACGTGTAATGTTTTCGATAGGAAAGTTCTTTATTTTTAATATCATTGAAAATATCAACAAAAGTTATACGCTAATATTTGTACTCATACAACTCGTATAATGAAAACATCGACTATTTGTTACTGTTTCAAGGGAGCTGCTAGAAGAAGAACCAATAGACCCATGGGTTTTTTTTTGAAGAATGGATAAGTTAGTTATTCTGTGTCTCATTAATACCGATTCGAATTTTTATTGAAAAATCTCGATTCGTTACGCTAATTTCCCACTTTTATTGAGGATTCAATTATTCAGATATCAATATTACTGGGATGTTTCAATGTAAATTGTAAAATAATTTTGTTATAAAATTTATATTTTGCATGTATTTTACTAAATAAACAATTTTGACGTTAATTTAATATAACATGAAAGACACGATTAAATATTATATTTATTTTTTTCTTCACTGTACTTTGGTTATAAATGTTATATTATTTCAAATCGATATAAAGTATCATAAAAATATCAGTTCTACAATTCAATGTATAGAAGGGGAGCTTTTTTGCTGGAATCCGATGATGTCATGTCCTCCAACTATCCCGGTTATTAAAATTAAAGAACATATGTCAACAATAGTAGTAAAAATAAAACATTCACACACATTTAAATTATAACAAACAAGCAGTAGGTATGCATAATGTAGACTATACGTGAAAAAAACGAAATAAAGAAAAGGAAAAATCAACGCACATGCAGGCAACAATGCACTTAAAGATTCATATAATAATGAAAAACTTGAACAGACTATTAAAATTATATATTGTTCTATGGACTCTTGTTTTAGGTACTGCGTCATTTGTTCTGATGTAATCATAATGACGTTCTATCAGCAAATGTATGGTTTTGTCAGGTACGAGTACAACTCTGTGTATCAAAGCGAATCTGTTCCAAGTAGTCAGACGTAATTTATCACCATGGTCGTTCAAAACATTTTCAACACGATAGCGAAAGATCTCCGAGTCAGATATTGATCACTGTAAAAGTAACACGGTGTTATATTTTAAATCTGTTTTAATTTTATTTAAATGAACTTTCATAAAGATATTCCAAGTGCTATACAATCATTACAATCACATTTACTTCTCACATGTTCATAAACATATATTTACTGTTGAATTATTATGATTATGGACGATTGCCTTAATTAAGGCTCTCGTAAGCAAAAAAACTTGCATACTTTATTACGACTTTTTCTTTCAACCAAGCAATTGAAATCATATTTTATAATATGAATATTAAATCTAATATATAAAATTCTCGTATCTCGGTGTTTGTTACCATACTCCTCCGAAACGGCTAGACCGATTTTGATGAAATTTTGTGTGCTTAACGGGTAGGTCTGAGAATCGACCAACATCTATGTATTTTCATATCCCTTATAGTAAAGGGTGGTCTACCCCGATTTTTGGCCATTGTTTTATTTTCATCGTGAGGCATTAAAAAATACATACAGCCCTAAATTTTCACCCTTCTACCATCAACCCTTATTTTTTAATAGCGATATTAGTATATAGCAGAACGACGTTTGCCGGGTTAGCTATTATAATATAAATATTGAATACGTTTTTAAAACAGTGAAAACGCCATTAAAAAGCATAACGGGGACACTTTGATCAGAATTCACTTTTATCGAAATTTAACATAGTTTAGTTTTGCTTCGTCATAAAGATTTATTTATCAGAATACCTTTTTGGCAGCAAACAATAAATAAAATAATATTGAGTTTTTGTCGCACACCTATCGAAAAAAATACGATCTTTTTCAGCGTTATGTAATATACCTATAACTTTGTTATTCCAAGCAGATTATGATTTGTGACGTGGGTATGTTTTTTTTGCCAACAAAGGAAAAGGGACGGATTTAGGTATATGCCTTCTTTTCACTCACTTAGGATTCCAGTATCTCAAAAATAGTTGGAAAGTGTTCAAGTATATAAAATTAGCATCGAAGTGGAAAGCTGCTTTCCTCCTTGAGGTCAGACCAAGTAGGTACATATATATGTACCGGTGCTAAAATTAGTTTACGAAAACAAAAAGGTCGTGAAAAATTTGAAACTCCTATATAAAGTTTGTAATTTTGAAAAAGAGGTGGAAGGGGCGGCGTGAAACCTGAGATAAAAAAATATGCTGTCGCCTGAACACATTTAGCTTGGCTGAAGAAATCATATTTAGTGGTAAATCACACCATTATACCAACAAAGTTTCATGTTATCGCCCTAAATGATGTTGTTTTAATGAAAATATATGAATGAATATATGGATGATCCGACTCCTATCAAGGAATATGAATAAACATCTCACCTGGCGATATAAATAAATTAATTACTTACATTTAATAAGTAATATTTCCTATGCTCAAATTTGTAAAGTGAATAAGAAAAATGAATTAAATGAAAGATGTTATCTTCTAGTTAGAAGTATAAAATAGATTTATTAAATTTACTTTTGACTAAGACAATTATTAAATCCCTACGGGTTAGTTAAATATATTTGATTTTACACTAATTATGTGATTTTAACTCACGTGTGGGTTGAATATGCAAGCAACACGAAGCGCGAGATTGACGCGATGTAGATCGTCCAGTGGCAGGCGAAAGAGTGATTTGCCCCGGATGTTCATCGACCTACAATCCGCGGGCCTGACTTGATAAGGTAACAATTATCAAATCAACGAATAGCGACTCGCGGATTTCGCTTATCATTATCTTAAGGTCGATGCACACCCGGGACCATAGAAATGTAGCTCCGCTACAATGTTATGTCCCTTGACGTGTCTGATAAAGAATAAGTCCTCCACTCCTTTTTATAAATTAGAAAATGTCCTGTAAAACATAAACAAAGAATAACGTTTTAGATATTATTTAACATCTTTGAGGTATGTCACCCATCCTGAAAATCTTATATTTATATGCACAGACAGACGACCTGCATGTTTATATTTGGTTAATATTGTCGACCTTAGTGTTCATGTATAATATATCAAAATAATATTTAGTACTATTACAAGACTTTATTAATCGTGAGCTGACTTTCAAGAGTTTCTGCTCTCTGGAAGCTCTTGAAAGTTTATAAAAACTTGCAAACAAATTAGTATCTACCTTATTCAAGAGATTGTGCTTTAATATTAATGTAGTCTGTATTTTAATAATGAAAAATATTGCCTAGAAGAAAAATAACACTTTTTTTGTAATCAATAAAGGCATAGAACAGGTTTAGTTGGAAGACATAGTGCTCTAGCGATAAAATCACTCTCTATTCATTTAATTGCATAACTAATACTTTTTTTGATACTTTATATTGATTTGAAATATTGTAGCCAATGAACAGTGAAGAATAAAATAAATAAATAATTATAATGATATAATTACCATTATAATTTAGTCAAAATCACATTTAGAACCACTTTAGATTAATTATTCCAGTTGATTACACTCTCCAATAACCAAGCTAGTTGAATTGGTATTAACTTGGTAGGTATGTTGTATACGATACATATTATATGAACTTCCTTTAGAAGTGCATAACACAGTTTCGACGCTTATGTATCGCCCCAATGCTTGGTTAAGAGTATTCTTTAAACCTAAGTAACATTCGCAATTCCTCTGTGTCATGCTTATCACATGATTAGAAATTTTTCAAAGTTATATTATTTATTATATAAGTAATTCAACTCGATATTTTTTCCATTATTGGAATAAAGGTTAATATGCGATTTCATACAATTCTCGTGTTTAAAAATTGGAAAGACATCATGTGTTGTAGTTGAATGGAGAAAACAGAAAATGATCAAAATCATAAAATGTGTCAAAAATTTATAACATAATAGACAAAATCATTCGTAAACAAATGTATGAGCTGATGAAAATAATTTTTTTAAAATTCATTGATTATAATATGGTGAAAAAATATATAATTCTATGGAACATTTTGAAGCGTATATAATTATTTTCATATTCGTAATAAGTAAACTTTATTATTTAGTGTACACGATAAAAAAACAAAACACACTTTTTTAAAATTAATATATTACAAAAATCAATAAACTTATGTAGAGAGAAACAAAAAGTGTATTTAATGGGATATTTTGCAATGAACCTTGAAAAAATAATTTAAAATAGGAATAAAAACATAGATTTGTTATTACTTTTATAATAAATCAAACAAAATGTAATACAAGAATTGATTTTGGGTACATATTCATATTATTGTTTGACAAAGACATTATATTATAAATAATAAGAGTATTCACTACATGAGATCATTTGTGTAAGAGCGCTGTTCTTTTTAACATACGACAGTTATAACATACAAACCTACTGTTCTTATAATATTACTTTATATGTATGAGCAAAATAATATGTTAAAAAGAAATAACATCCTTACTTTTTAGTTCTTATGTGATACACTTTGTATTTTCATGGGAATATAAACATAATTGCAACGGAGGAAACACATTTTCGCTTGAATTTGTTACGAATGTGCTCAGTCTTTTTATTATATAATGTCTTTGTTGTTGTTTAGTAGTAACTGTTACATTTTTATTCATTCGTTCAAATTCTCAAATGTTCTTTGTTTCATTGTGTTTCAATAATGTGAATCTATCGGATGATTAGATAAATATGAATGCTGTTATAGTGTATCAACCAATTTTAATTTATGTTTCATTTGATATTGAGTTTTTATTATATTATTTTATAATTTTCGTATTGCAAAGAATACTTATTATTTTCATGTTGTGGAATAATTGGACAAGCAGAGAGATAACATGTTTATGATATTGACTTTATATTCAATAATAAATTTTATATTCATGGTACATATTAATATTTCATCTTGGAAAAATATTCTTCATATTTTGTTTATTATAAAGAGTTGCCATTTTAATACTTTAGCGAGAGATGTTTTCTATGGAAATGGGAGAAATGGGAGAGTATTTTATTTACCAACATACGTTTAAAACTAGCTATGAGGTCTTCTTTTCGTTTAGATCAATTTTTCTATTAAATCTTAACATGTAAACGTTTAAATTTTCATCATGAAAACACTTTTTATTTTGGAAAATCTTTTTTTAATATTTTGCGATGACAACATTACATCAAAAATGAAGAGTTATGAGCTCGTATAAACTCATTACTTTAAAAAAATGTGTACAGAAAAATGGCTGTTACGTCAAAACGTAATAAAATTATCGTAATTGAAATATGATATTATCGAAATTATCACTTTTCTAGATAAACTAAGGTTCAGATGACACGTATCTTACAATAATTTATTGGATAATTTTACCGAACCGGCTTAGGGTTAACCTTTAGAATATTATTCGAATGAAACATTGAATTGTTTCAAAAGCTTTTATATTATTATTTTATCAGGCTTAAATTCCAAGGTTTTCCAATCAGGATGACAATACTAAACTGTCTATAATCGTGTCGCATATTTCCAATTTGCTTCAAAGGTTTTATTTATTTAGGTTCTAGTTATAAAAAAATATTTTTAGTGGTATCAGTGAAGATAATTCGAACTCAGAATTAATATCTGAAACTGAAATCTGATTTATTATACTATAGTATTATGTAAACTTTCTTCAACTCTTTAATAGCTCCTTCTTGTTTTTTTTTTTTATCAAAAGAACTGATAATTAATAAGCGTCTAGAATTTTAAAATAGATCCGATTAGATCGATAAAAATTGTAGATAAACCGGAAGAGAAAGGATGATTAGAATAATTATTTTATCCTGTAAGAGAGTAAGACCTTAGAGAAGGACGAAAGTGGAATAAATGCAGTAGAGATGCGATCGTTGAGAAGAATGGTTGGTAAAACGCTGCGTGATAGAGTGAAGAATGAGGATATTAGAAGAATGAGCGGATGCAAGAAGAGTGTTGTGGACAGAATGCGCGTGAATAAACTACGGTGGTTTGGGCATGTTGAACGAATGAACGAGGTAAGAATGACAAAGAGGATATACTTATCTGAAAGAAAGGGTGTGAGGAAACGCGGGCGTCCGAGAACCACGTGGCTTGATCACGTGGATCAAATGCTCAAGGACGGCCGCGTGTTGAGTAAGAGGAACCGACGTGCGTCTATGAGGAACTGTATGAATGTGGAGGAAGCGAAGGAAGTGTGTAAAGATAGATCTGTTTGGTGTTCCGTTCTCTCTGCCTACCCCACTTGGGACATGGCGTGAGGGTATAGTATAGTATAGTATAGAGTAAGACCTTTGAATGAGATAAACAGTAGGTATTTACTGAAGCAGTATGATATACCTATATACATCAAATATTTATATTTACATTGGAGAGAGAGATATGTAGCTGAAGAAGAAAATAAACATACGTATGAATAATTTTGTGTTCTTCTCGCTTCATATTTTATTTAGTAGGTATTTAAAGTTGCTGCTCACTCTTTACTGGACAGTTTTTCCTTCATATAAATTAGTTATTTTCTGTTTTGAATGGGCTGGATATCAATATATGAATAGAAGCGAAGTTTTTGTGTTGAAGAATTGTAAAAATTAGAAAACGCTCAAATATTTTTTACTAATATGTGCATACATAATATATATCTCTTTACCATAGTCTGTTGGGTCTGGGTCCATTATGTCTTAATATTAAATCACTGAGTACACCACAAGCAGGGTAGCCAGCAGATCTATTACATGTAATAAACATGCAAGTTCTTCTCTCCGTGCTATCAATAAATTAAGATATGTGGATTGAAAATTTTATCGCTAAATTTAAGATGTGAATGTCTTTTTTTCTTAAACCTGCCTTTTATTAGAAAAAATACGGAAAAAAAGTTGTAGACCATTTTTTGTCAGACGCATCGTGGAGGTTTGAGCCTTGACTCTTAAAATATCTGGAAAAGAGAACATTTCAACACTGTAATTTAATGTAGTGCTTTGGTTTCCCAAAACAAAAGATCTTAAACCCTTTTGATCCTGTTCAGTGGATCTCAACGTGTCTTCATTATTTAAACAGCTCTTTCTGGCTTCTACGATTCTTAATTATTTCTCTGCCTCCCAAGCTTCCTTCTGAGAATCTTTATTACTTCTTAGCCTCCAGGTTCCTTTTAGATGCCCGGTCGTGGTAAACACAATAGCCACATTAAATTGGAGGTCATTTTATGGTTTCTTACTTTACTTTACTTTTCGTATGGCGAGTCTTGGGCAGTATTCTTCACCACTTGTGGTTGCGTCTCAGTCATGTTTCATAGTCTCAGGTCCAGCTGCTGCAGCCAGTTGGTAACATCCTCTCCCGCTCCGTGCAGGCTGGATGGGTCCCCTGCGAATCTGCGCAATGGGCACTCCTCGAGGATGTGGCGAATTGTCTGATAATCTGCGCCACAATCACACTGCGGAGATTCCCTCTTTCTCCATTTCCATAAGAGGTAGTTACAGCAGCCCAGGTCGGTTCGGATTCGATTGAGTTGAACCCAGGGCTTGCGTGGAAGATTAAAACCGGGGACACTTTCTTATCACGTTTCTTATCCTGGTGTATTACCCTGAAGGACTTCAAATACTTTTTGTCTTTAAATAATGGGTTTCTAAGAAAAATATGAGGTTCATGATTAGTAATTTTCTTGTAACGATATTTTTCTCTAAAAATTACATCTAATAATAAAATTCTCGTATCACGGTGTTTGTTATCATACTCCTCCAAAACGGCTGGACCGATTTTGATGAAATTTTGTGTGCTTATCGGATAGGTCTGAGAATCAGCCAACATCTATTTTCATACCCCTAAATTAAAGGACGTCCATCCAGAATTGTTTATTTTATTTTTTGGTCAATGTTTTATATTTTTCTTTATTTATGGTGAGGCATTGAAAAATAGATACCTATAACCTTAAATTTTCACCCTTCTACGACCAACCCCTATTTTTTAATAGCGATATTAGTAATTCAATCATTTTCAACTCCGGTCGGTATATAAAGTATATAGCAAATAAATAATGTATATGGAAAAACAACGTTTGCTGGGTCAGCTAGTTTTTCTAGCCTACTCATTCGTCGAAGTTTTTTTTAGGTAAATATAAATAAAAAAATTGAAGTGCTCAGTGAGACTCTCTGTAATTTTGTTCAGCTCATTTATTTAAACAAAACTATGATTGAATACTTATTTTAATGTAATATTATAATATGTACCATGAATATACTAGTTGTCATCTACAAAATTACATTATATTCCCATGAATTTATTCAATTTTATTTTATTAATGTAGTTTTGTACGAATACATATATTGTGAATGAATAATTAATTTTATATTTTTATTAATTATTATTACCTTAGAATTTTTCAATATCCATGAATATGTGCATGACATTGTCTTTTTTTATACGCTTCATTACTAATATAGGAATGAATATTATATTTTTTTCGATTTTATGTTTTTTTTATAATTTTTTCTCTCTATTATCTTTTACTATTGTAATTTTTGTATTTATATTTATATCTACCACTTTTCTGTCTGTATTTTTTTATTTCGATTAGTTATCTTTATAAAAATAATATTATGTAGTATATTTATTCGTTTTGTTTATGTTTTGTTTTGTTACTAAATATACCTATTATTTTTTGCTTCTTTTTCATATTTTTCCTTCTTTCAACAAAATATTATTTTATATATAAACAAAAGCATGCCTCTTTAACAGGTAAAAATGCATTAGTGAAATTATACAACCACTTCAAATTACTCTTTTGTTCCAATGCACATAAACAATATTTATATCAAAGTATATTGAATAAAAATAAATATTATAAAAACATATAACATTATTAATTAGTTCTAGATTAAAATATTAAATAAATAATAAATCAATTAAATCGTAAATATATAAGACATACCTATTATAAACATGCATTTTCAAATAAAATATATATTTTTGTATTTTATATTTTCTTCGTAGCGAGTCTGAAGTTTAGAAAGTTCAAAATGACTGAATATTGAAGTCACAATGCAGACAAAAAAGGTATTATTAAATTTTGTTGTTAAAAACATTTCTGCGGTTTGATCTTCTTCTAGAAATAAGGTAAAAACAGCTCAACCAACACTTATACTATTAAACAATATAAACACATTCGTTTCATAAAGTTATTCGGATAACAATATTCGATGTCATTTAAATTTCATGTTATTTAAAAGCACTATGCTCAATTATGTTTTAGTTCCATATATTATATTGTTCAATTTTAGTATTCGATTGATTTTTATAAGGAAGCTTTATTTCTGAACAACTACCAATATTATTTAAAAGCAAAAACGTATCTTCAAAAATATTTGATATACGAGGAATCATAATTAGACACCGTTTGATATTAGGCTCATTCATTCATTCATTCATTCATAGCATCACGGAATTCAGGCGAAAGGAATAACAACAATAAAAGTCATAGACATTCAAGATAGGTATATACATCATCGATAAATTATTAAATCTTAGATGTTAAGTATTTTATACGGGATATCGTATGAAAACCTGTCATTTCCAAAGCACTCTTAAATTTAGCGAAAGGAATGAGAGGTCTGTTTTTGACCAGAATTCCTTTAATTCACTAAATCATCACGGTATCTTCTTCTTCTTCTTATGGAGCCCTTGCTGCATAAGGTCGTGCACGTGGACGGAGCCTATAAATACGGCAGTGGGTACCCCCCGTGGGTCTTGAACCAATTCTGACCAGCTATATATTCCACAAGTCGGCTAGCCAATGGACTAGCCCTATATGATATACATACAAGTTTTATTTTATATACCTAAAATTAACTCCACGAAATTATCATATAGCAGTTCGTCGGTAGCCTGGAGATAGAGTCTTGGCCTTGTAAACAAGGAGTCCGCGGATCGATCCCAGGTGCCGGTAAACTCCTCTATCACGACACAAGCTTTTGGCTTGCTGTAAAAAGTGTATAAGGTTGTATTTGGGTTTATAACGAAACTCAGATACATCTTTTTTAAACAAAAAAGTTTTAAAGTTCATGAGGTCGAAACCTGTGATGAACAATAGCTAAGAAGTTGCAAATAATATCGGTAGGTGTCGGTAAAAGTCGCTATAGGAATAAAATTTTAGCTTATAATGACAATACTTACAGGCTACACACGCATCTCTGTTGTTTGATGGTGAGTACACTTGATTCGTAACCTAGAGTTGCTGGTTTCGTTTCCTACTAAGTGCGGTTGGCTGGACCGAGTCACTATACAATGATTATTGCAGTCACCCTGAAAATATACCCATTAACATGAGGGAGGCATTAGAAAAATAACCTTTACCAATTCACAAGCGACGGAACACCTAAAAATCTCTCCTCTATCCTGCAAGTGATACATATCCTTCGATTTTCCTTTCGTAATATACATCATACAAACATTTTCTCAGGTATGAAAATTTTAGTTTCTTATACGAAAAAAAAACTCTTTGAATATTCGTATATTGTATATCTAATTATATATTTATATCTTGTATTTTGAGTATTAACACGATGATAGATATGTATGTATAATATTTAATGCACGAGATACATACACATTGTACATCTTGACCTGTGACAATTTGATAAAAACCATAACTTATTTTCTCATGGCTGGGAATCGAGCCCAGTAACTTGTGAGACAAAGGCAAGAGCATTATCATTATCTCTGCGCTACACCAAAAGTTATAATATTTTTTATGTTATAATTTATTATACCCTTGTTAATTTCTTTATTTAAATTTCAATACTTACATAATAATATACATCTGTCATAACTCCTTGCTTAAATCAAATGTTATGCTTAATTAATTCATACCAACTCAGCATTTCCTACCGCAGGAGTAGCCAGCAGACCAAGATCAATGAATGCCATGTTGTTTGCAGACATGCGACATGAAGAATAGCATTCTAGTGATACTTAAAATATTTTATGATAATTATTGTGTCTAAATTATTATCTAAATACTTTCCAGAGAAATATCAAATATCAAAAACTATAAAAATACTATTAAGAAAGTTTTTGTGTTTTATAGCATGACATTGCTAGTTTTATATTTATTAGATACCAATTATTTTTATAATTATGTAGTATATTAACACCAAGACGTTTTTTCAATGCATTTCGTATTCGACAAGATTTTTCACAAGTATTAAATAGGTGAAATCTGGTTTAGAAAAGGAAGTTTAGTAATAATTGTATGAAAACATATTATTTTCCTTAATACTATTGAATGATAGTGATGGGCAAATACATACATACACACATACATACTATCACGCCGCTTCCCTCGCGGGGTAGGCAGAAAGGATCGAGCGCCACTTCCTTCTATCCTTGCATACATCTTTCGCTTCCGCCACAGTCATACAATTCTTCATGCATGCTTTCCTGTTCAATGTGCTCAACACGTGACCTTCCTGTAGGATTTGATTTAAATGATCTTGCCATTTGATCCTCGGACGTCCACGTCTCCGAGCACCATTCCTCTCAGCCAAATATATCTTCTTGGTCATTCTGTCCTCATTCATTCTTTCCACGTGCCCAAATCATCTTAACATATTCACATTCATCCTTGTAATTACACCAACTTTCATTCCACATTCCTTTCCTTAATCACTGTTACGGACACGATCTCTCAGACTTTTACCACACATCCTTCTCAACGAACTCATTTCTACTGCATTTTTGCCACTTTCATCCTTCTTTCACAATGTCTACGTCTCACTTGCATACGTGAGTGCTGGCACTAAGATAGCAGAGTGCACAAGTGATGAGCAAATAAATAAGTAAATAAAAATTTCAGATGATGAATGTGGTAGTATTATTAAATGGAAAGCGTGTCTGAGCCATTTCGAAAGCATTAAGACATTATTACGCTTCCTCCTAAAATAAGGAGTTTACGTAATCCCATGCATGTTCAAATAATATAGGTATATATGTGTATCAAGTGCTATCTCATTCAAATGTTTTATTCACTTTTTCACCATGCTAGGTTTAATTTTAGGTTCTATATTTTAAATTACCAGCTTTTTAATCAGCATTTTATTTTTACTATAAAAAATATGCACTGCAATTTTTTTATTATAGAGCAATATTTTTAATAGGCCTAGAATACTAGAAGAAGGTTCTTCGTGTAATGCATGGCACTAAATAATAAATGAAACCTTATTTTAGAGGATGAATACGTATTGATTAGAGAAACTGTTATATGAAGGATCGTATACAGGTTTTAACCCTCTCACTACCAAATTAAATTGAAGAGCCCTGGAATAATTCTATATATGCACAATGTACAAGCAAAAAAAGATTATTTTTGGTGAAATATTTTTTTAATTACCTCTTACCGTTTTTAAGGGAGGCGCATTTATTTGTACAAGGATATCGGCAGTTTAAGGATGCGTTACAAACTCTATGAAGTTGTTACCTACATATATTATTTTGTTCACAAATATTATTACAAAAATATACAACAATAAAATAGGGACGCATGAAATGATAGCGCCTGTTTCAATTTTCTAATCAATGGTCGGAAATGTGTAAATTTTGGGCAAAAAACTAAGAACAAGTTTGGGAATAAATTACACATTAAATAAGTGACTTCATCAGAAAAATTCTTATCCTACTTTATAAAACCAAGCTTTCTAAATAATTTCCGCAAGAAAACATAAATTCTCTTCTAATCAGGCGATTTTTTTATAAATTAGATTATTCACGTTCCCGTACGGCCACACTGGTAGCCAGAGGGTTAATAGCGAAAAACGTGTTCGAAAATACTAAGTGATAAAAAAACATAGACAATTGAATGGTTAATTCACCATTTAGTGGAAAACTGTGACGAGAAGCCATACAGGAATCATAAATTCTACTGAATAATTCGACAACAATGGTCCGGCAACGTAAAAGTCATGATCAATGAAATTTAATCATCTCTACACAAGTCTGCGTACAGCATTTGCGTCAGCAGATCTGAGGGTTTTTTTTTCCTTTCTGTTCTTACATCATCCGAAATTTAGAGTTTTACTTACGAATACTTTTAACAAGTTATGTACTAGCTTCAACACAGTATAGATAGAACTAGATAATGCCCGTTGTTTTATGTCTATCCCCTAAGGGAAGAAGTGTTTAAATAATGTCTGCGTATATATACAATAATAATAATATGTACTAGCTTCAACACAGTATAGATAGAACTAGATAATGCCCGTTGTTTTATGTCTATCCCCTAAGGGAAGAAGTGTTTAAATAATGTCTGCGTATATATACAATAATAATAATATGTACTAGCTTCAACACAGTATAGATAGAACTAGATAATGCCCGTTGTTTTATGTCTATCCCCTAAGGGAAGAAGTGTTTAAATAATGTCTGCGTATATATACAATAATAATAATATGTACTAGCTTCAACACAGTATAGATAGAACTAGATAATGCCCGTTGTTTTATGTCTATCCCCTAAGGGAAGAAGTGTTTAAATAATGTCTGCGTATATATACAATAATAATAATATGACCACTTATAATATAGCGCCGTACTGTGATAACATCACTTCAAGGGAGGTTTACATTATTTGGGATCAACATCCACGTCCATTTTAAATTACATAATATCAATTAAAAATTGTCGTTAGAAAGGTAAAAAATTATATTAATAAATTAAAAAAAACCATAATAATAAAATGAACAATAGCTCTCACAATTTTTTAGATTTCAGTTTCCCTGAAGATGCCTACAAGTATAAGCGAAAACGTTCGGTATCTAACGTAACAAAGTGGAGATTAAGCAGTGCTCAATAATATATTTTTATATTTTATTTAATAAAATTAAATATGGATTTCCACAGTGTAAATCTCTTGAATTATAATAAAATATTTTCATTTTGTTCAGCAGACATTCAATTTTTGTCCTTAACTTAAAAATAATGTAGTGTGTCATATGTAAACCTTGCGAACAATAATATGTCTTCAGGCCTCTCCTGAATATACATACAATATCATCACACCAACACGAACTCAACACTAATCAAGTGCGTGTATTAGGTTTTTCTGCTTTTTATGTTTTCCATTCATATCACCTCTCATTAATAATGTTGATATGGAACTTTAGAAGCCAATAACTGTATCTACGGCTGCGTAATGTCGATCGTTAAGTTGTACGTAATATATGCTTGCTTAGCCATATTTCATGTTTCAGTGGTAACGTTGATAAATTAATGCTCTAACTAATCGATCCGTCATATCAGGAAATAAATAATATACACTACAGCTATTTTACTCTTTACATTTGACCTATATAAACAACTAACCTTCACCAACATATCTTTAATATTCGAGGAGAACTCTAAATATAATAGATCTCTCAGTCTTTCCTGTAAGTTTGTGTGTGTCTTGAAAGAGGAAAGTGTCTGTAAAACATAATGTATAACTACCATTAAACATCTTTAATTCAGATTGCGTGTTAAGTGTTTTTGTATGACGCAGAATGAACTATATATATACCTATTACGTATCTACGTGTAGGTACATATATGACACGAAATAGATATTCCACTATAAACACCACTTACATTCAGACTCTTGTAATCATACTCCACTTGATGCTGAATTATTTGATTGTTAGCGCCAGAGTTACAGTTTGGAGATTCTCTTTTGTTCCATCCCCATAATGTTTCATTTCCTGGATATATTTTCCATGTCGTATATTCTTGTCAAGCTCTTCAGGGCGTCATACCAGTCATCTACCCCTCACACTGTCTTGTGGTATGAGATATAATTATGTGTTAAAGTTAAGTATTATGTCTCTGATTATTCTCACTACTCCTATGTTCAAATGAGTGTAACTTTATGAAGTTTAAGGTTATTGAAACTTAAAGGTATTTGGAATAACATATTGCGATATTACAGATGTTAGAATTATCTCTTATAATGTAAGCGATATCATAAAATGTGGTGTTCACATTTGGCGAATATCGCCAGGACACCAAAATATCGTCAGCCATTTGAACCGTGTAAACAAAATGACAGCTAGTCTGAAACGATAAAAACTACTTAGTAAAAACGATATCGTCTCAAGTTGACCACCTTTCAACTTTTTTCTCCTGTTGAACAATTCGCGCATGTGTAGATGTACGCGGCGTCCGTATCTATGGTAAAAACTTTTTAACCTTTAAATTTTATAATGTTTGCTGCTTCGTGACAGTTGTTGTCTTTGTTGTTGGTTTGTGGTGTTTGTCTCCATAGTCAAAAGGTGCCTTATAACATCTACTATAACATTTTCAATTAATAATAAACACTTTGCGATCTCCACCTCGATGTCCGCCATTTTGAAAACAACATCAAAATCAAAGCGCATCTGACAGATCGTATCTATATCGGTGAACCGAATGGATGAATTTGTGAGTTATTTTTATATATACCTACATTTCACTTCGCTAATCAACCTTCAAACAATTAATATGACCAACACATATGCAGGTAAAAGGCATATTCTTTTAACTATTTAATATTTTCAATAAGCGTGCTTTCTATTTTAATATTTCTATAATGACATAAAATGTATATTATATTTACTATATATATCATTATTCTTTGTGTAATGTTCGGTGTTATTTTTTTATGGCACAATTAAAATTTATCAGGTATCACTGTTTGCTTTTTGATTACCAATAATATTTTTTAATATTTATTTGATTACATTTACATATAAAAATATTTAGTTGATCTGATGGAAAATGAAACTTATTGAAATTTCAAAACACGATATTTTTTAAACCACTTGAACTATATAAAAACAATTTTCGTGGTTTATAAACTGTAATAAGTTAATGCTATTTTCAAATTTTCATGAAAAAAAAAATTAACCGGTTTTTAGATATAAGTCTTAAAATATTGATTTTTAAGTCGAAGGGATGTCATTATTTTAATTTAAAAAAATTAGCGTTACTTTTGGACATTCCATATTTCTTTATCTCAGAGTTCTATAAAGTATTTATTTAGAGAAAAAAATCAATTGTGATTATTACTTTTTTATATTAAAAATTTTCGTGGAAAAATCACCATTTTTCATAAAATATATAATGACCTTGAGATGAATTTTTGAAATTTATTAAAATATATAATTGAATATCAATATATACCAAAATGTAGTCTCATTATTACTCAATATAATGTTTTTTTTTTAAATTATTTCGCTACGGTAACAAACGAAAAAAAAATGCGGATTTTGTATTGATTTCTTTTTATTTCCTGCCACTTATCAATGAGAATACGGTTAATGTTTTACTAAGTTTTCAAAAGAAAACATTCAGTCCCTTTTCAGATATTTGGTTTCAAAGTTTGCATTTTTTCACATAAGAGCAAAGTTCGACTAGTTATAGAAAAAGAAGGACTATATTAAATTCATCTGTATTGCTTCTGAGGATAGTGACATAAAATATTTCTGTAAATAAAAAATATGAATGATGATATTTGTTGTTTTCATTCTGAAATAATGATGCGAAAATGGGAAATTTTCAATTTTAGAATTGTAAATTTGAAGCAAAATTTAGTAATTTTTTCGATAGATACCGATGATCAAAAATATTTTTAAAACTAGAAAATTTTGAACTCAAAATATATAGGTATTTTTAAATTATCTCGATTTGTTAATAAATAAAAAAATACTTAATTATTTTTCTAAAGATCTATTTTCATTAAAAATCACCCACGGCACGTTCGAAAAATGGACGCCAAAAAAAAATTTTCGAGGGTAAAAAAATAATAATACTTGTTTGAAAGTCTCAACATATCAGGCAATTAACAGGCAAAGTGTAAAAAAAATCTATGACATTGAGCAACATGGTCTGGTTGTTTTGAACAGGAATTAGCCATATACATTTTTAAGCTTTTACTTTTCCTTTCTTATTTTTATCTGACATCGCGACTTATTGCCAAGAAAGCCAAAACTGAAATAAAATGCTTAAACTCGGTTTTCAATAAGCCATTAACGTCACATTCGAAATACCTACTTTACACTCGCTTAGCTTAAACACTTATTTGTTAAAAAAATTCAGTAAAATAATCGGAGCGTTTTCGTTTCTAAACTACTTTTTTTCGATTAAACAAGTTCATAACTTGCATAATATAAATACTCAGATAGTAAACCATTAATTTCTTAAGACATATTTTACAATTTTCATTTACGTTAAACGATCCTAAGAGTTAATAATGTAATTTATATCAGCTATTGTTAATTTCATTATAAAACCAAAGTAGAATATTGATCCAAAAAAAAGCCAAATTATTTATTTTGTCATATAGACTGTGAATTCTGCACCTGTTTACAGATTATTAATCGTAGTAAAACCAAAAACAATTTTGTTTTCATTATATCAATATCGATTATTACGATATTAAGATTAACTTTTATTTTAACGTGATGATAAGGCAAAAGCTCTTATGAAAAGTCTCGCGATTCCATTTAATATCCACCGTCATTCCACAATATTATTATACACACAAGAAATCGAAATAGAATTCATAAGTAACTTAGCTCCTAAGACATTGAAAATGTTATTAAAAAAGTATTAAGCTATGTTAATTTTTATAATAAATCGGAAATCCCTTCAATTTCGAGTACTTTTTGAAGAAAAATCATATATTCGAGTTGCAATCTAGTTATAACTTATAATTTTCTTGTGGTATTAATATATTGCACAAATCTTTTTTTAAATAAGGTTCTAAATCTTGAAGAAAATAAAAAAAAAAAACAAATAATACTTTTTTACTACATGTCCTTAATCTTTAATTTAGCTGTGATCTTGGTCTCGATTGTATTAAGAATTTTTCAAACATTTAAGGAGCTCCTCAACGTAATTAAGTCTCGTTTTATAAAAAGCTCGTACATAGCTTTTTTCACCTCAAATCTAAGAATCTCACGTGTCTGAGCTTTGATATGAAAGTTCATATAATTTTTATATATTTTATATATGTTTTAAAAAACAAAAATTTTAATGCTTATAAAACTTCTATAAGTATTTTTCATAACTTTATAATTGTGCAAATTAATAGATACTCAGAACGTCCTTTTATAACGTAAATTCCGAAAATACAAAAATTATTCATGGATCCACTGAAAACTTTAAAAAAAGATCAATTTATTCCAGATTAATTTGTATAATGAAAATGATAGAAAAAATAAATTATTACCTACTTGTGTACAATGTTAATCAAAATATTAATTAAAGTATTTTTTTTTGACAAAAATAATATAATTTATATTTGAATTTGTACGGTAATAAAAATTATTTATCATTTACATTACCAGATTTGTCGTACAAAACATAGACATAATTATATATCTATCACTAAACATTATTACAAATCAAAATTAAAAAGCGTTTTTTTTTAAATAACGACACTTAAATAATTTTTCGACAAAATTCTCTCACTCAACAATACAAAGAACCTTAAAATAATATATTGTTCACAACACTAACCTTCCATACACATTTTGAATAATATGTTGTATGGAATTTACATGGTGTGCACAATATGTTGTATAGAATTTACATGTTGTGCACAATATGTTGTATAGAATTTACATGTTGTGCACAATATGTTGTATAAAATTTACATGTTGTATACAATGTATTGCATATAATTTGCGTGTTGTCAACATATTATGGCCGATGATTATTATATTTCACACATAATATCTAGAAAATCACATGGTTTAAAATTAATTTGTCTATATTTAGTTTATTACATATTATTTGCAGCTTTTTAATAATATATTCTTTTTGTCATTATCTCGGGTTTAAAGTGGTAGTTTGAATATTTTTTTAAGTGTTTTATAATGTGCTTTGTGTTTTGTTAAAGTTTTTTTTTTAATTATTATTACTATCCTTATTATTTAAACTTTATTTTTTGAAATTCTGATTTGTAAGTGTTGCACGCAGTCTTATGTTGAATATAATTATTTGCTACGTTAAGAATATTGATAACGTAAAAAACATATATATTTTTATAAACTGTGTATCACCCCCCCCCCTGTGTTCGTTTATCGCAAGATAATTTCGTGTATATCATGTATTTATATCTTTAGTTTTACTTTCAATAATCACATAAGATTTTATTATTAAATCGATAAAAAAATTTAAATTGTGACGTTTGGTGTGCGTCATTTATAGGTATATTATAAATTCAAAGTATTAAAAATACATTTGCTTATTCATATTTACGTTCTAATTGGAAAACCATTCTACTTGGAAAAAAGATTTAATATTAAAAATACCGTGAATTTTTAAAGTAATCATTTAATGAATAGATAATCAAATTGCTACAAACCATTTACAGTTTCAAAGCCGATTAACAAATATTCATTCGTAGAATGACAAGGTTTCAATTTCTGTTCAATTGCACTCCCATTTTATTTAAATCCTGCGTATATTAATTCAGAGAATTTCTTTTCATAAAAAAAGAAAAGGGATTTTTGTACATGAAGATCTCGTCATGAATTCGACCGAAAATGTTAAATAAAAAACTACGTGTAATTTTATGTAATTTCACTTTAACCAACAAGTTTTTTACATAATCTACAAAATTTGAGAAAAAATATACTTGGAAATACCTTTGAGGTCATCCAAAACTCAAAATCTAATTAACTTACTTTGAACTTGAACTCTCCTCAAGGGAGCACTGAGAAGAATTACAACAAAAAAAATCTTTTTTGAAACTATTCATAAAACAAATTATGAAAAAGAAATCATGAAAAAAATTATGTCAAGCGACAGCTTAATTGGTCAAAGCACGTCTCGCGCGAATATTCTTTTTAAATTGTGTTAATAAGAAAAGAAGGCCTAAAAGAACATTAAACTAATAAATTACTCTTACATAACGATATAAGCATTGCAATTAAGACAAAATGTTAATGCTCTGTTAACTATGCATTTAATCTCTCTCTTTTATGCAAGAGTTTTTAAACTATTTTGATTTTCGTTTATTATTAAAGTGAAGAGGAATTGAATTTCAAGAATATGTTGTATTTAAAATAAAAAAAATTAATTGCCATTCAATGTTTGGATATAATCAATTTACTACTTGTATATCTTAGAATATCATATTGAAACCATATATATTTCTATGTGATCGTAAATATGAATAAACATCTAGAGCAATGATTCAAAACTTATAATTATATAAAAAATGATGAAAATATATATAACTATGTTATGAAACATATGTAAATTTTTATCTCTGATCATGGATCTTTTGATGTGTTCTTTTTTTTTAATGTATAAAAAAAGCTTATTATTAATAGCTGTTAACAAATGAATAAATAAATAAATAAATAAAAAAACGTTTATATAAATAAAACAGCCTTTTCCAAATTCGCATTCAATAAAGTTTATATAATTTTTTTCATATTATTGGCGTCATTGTACCCTCAAATTTGGATAATGAATAGTTATTTATTTTTTATTTTACGTTTGACGGTTACAATATGTTTTGTATTTGATTTGATTAATTTTTGTTGATTTTTTTATTCAATGTAAATGATATAAAACCAGCCGCTCATAGGTATCTGCAAACACATATATCACATTATCAAAGAATTGTTAATCGTATATCATGGTCTCCGTGATACAGGAGAGACGATGGTCCTGGCTGGGTCATGTTCTGAGAGTGCCCAATGATAGTTGGTCAAAAAGAGCACTGTTCTTCCGTCCGCAGGGGTTCCGTCGGCCCGGGCGTCCCTCTTGCACAATACACCGTTCCTATGACAACGATATCAGAGCACAGGGGAAGGGGTGACGCGATTGGAACAGAGACGCTCTGAATGGAGGAGGCTGGAATTTACCCTGTGCTCCCGAGAGGAGCGTTTAGGGCGATGATGATCTTGATGATATAATGATCAAATAAACTTTGAAAAATATGAAATCAGAAATTAAGTTACACATACTACATATAGGTATACTTGAATATTTATTTATTTATAGCCTCCTAATCTAATCAAATCTTTGAAATGATTTCAAGATTTCGTTTACTTCTTCAATGATAATGTGATTCGTATTGGGTAATTGCAGTACATATGTCACGGTATAGATACATACTTAGTACACTTACGTTTAGCTTACGTGTGAACAAAATATCACGGATGTGAAATAAAGGTTTTATGACACAGGCATACCTGTATATTTATATTACTTGAAAAGAACGAATCATCATTCTAAAAATATCGGCTGAATTTGATGTTTTGTATTGGTAATATTTACAATTTGCTCTAAGTAGCTATCTAATAAAATGACATATTGATAAATTATTCAGACGCAAAATGTTCTTAAAGTTATATCCATCTTCCTTATTTAATTAATATTATTACTTTATTTTTTGCTTTCTGCTTCAAAACATCTTCAGATTATTTTTAATAAAAGCATTATTAATATCAAGAAAATTACCCATTTCCTGAGTAAAATAATAAACTATTGATAGTGTCGTGCAATCTGGAAAAGAGCTGTTTTTTGCTTTTGCATTCTTGTAACTTTTGAGTTTTGAATGCATGTATTTTTAATTTTTAATTAACGCGAACATCCTATATCCAATAAAGAATAAATCAGATTAAAAAATAACTTTAAATAAACTTTCATTCGTTTCAAAGTTTCTCTATTAACACTGAGACTTCCAATTTTGTTATTATGAGACTTCAAAAGTTTCCATTTGAAAAGAAAGACCAACGACGTTTTAATCCCCTCTGTACAATCTGAAACAATCTTTTGAAAGCGACAGATTTACATTTCAATAAAGCAGCTGGCAACATTACGGAGAAATAATTAATTTCATAGAAAGAAAGTTATTTCAGAAAGTGTTCAAATATGGTTTGATGTTTTGATAGAGGTAAACATTCAAGCGAATGATGGTTTTTATGATAATGTGTTTGTTCAAATCAATTGATACAATTAAAAACATCATTAAATGAATCCTTAGTTAGATCAAAAGGGAATAAACAAAGATCTGATTTTAATATCTGAAACAAATTTAAATTTGATTTTAATATTTGCTTCAAGAATAAAAGCTTATAATGCAATTAAATACATGTCGTCTGACTAATTTTAACTAAACTGGTAGCTCAATTTGAGATTATTTTTAGTTAATTTTATTTTATATTTTATCGTTGGTTCTTTTCCATCACACGATCACATTAAACCAAGACCCATGTACAAAAAGGAATCAAAAATATATGAGTGTAATGTAGGTTTTCCTAATACTTATTATCAGATTTGTACAATCATTACCTTCACCTAAATAACATTGTTTTGATACCCAATAAATAATCAGAAAAGTTATTAATTTTACCTTTTTGCTTTAACTAAGGATGATAATAATCAATAATCACTTGTTAAAATGTCCTTCAAACGGGCAGTATTATTATTCATTTCATAACTACCATTAAAAATCGATAAATAATAAGTTTAATTTAAACACACACAAAATAATTAATATGGGATGATGGTCGACGCTAATCATCCAGGTTTCACGATGCCGAGCACGCCAACTTGCTTAACTCCATGTGGCTGACAGCAATCACCTTTCTCTGTGTTGGATATGGGGATATTGTACCCAACACCTACTGCGGACGAGGAATCACTCTCACATGTGGAATGGTGGTATGTAGCACACACAAAAAAAAACAGACAAATTATAAACGAATACTTTTGCTAAATACATTATAATATATTAATATCAGAAATAATCGAATCAAGTCAACTACATATAAAATATATGTTAACCTTTACAACGATTTACGTATCTGTGGTGTTTTTATTTCAAGGCAAAATATTCTACTTATCAAATTTAATTATCAACACTTTCACTATTTATGTCTCAAATTTGAAAGGCATTTGTAGAACTTGAAAACGTGTCAAAATTGATGTCAAAAACATTAACCAACAATGCGAAATCGGAATAAAAATCTAATTAGTTTTAACAAGTTACTAACTATCTATTTCCGCGATAAAACACATATTAACACTTGTCAACAGTTAGGTGCGAGTACACATTTGTGACACTTAAATTAAGCTAGGCGTACGTAACTGAAATGCCCTTTACGACATTGTACTATAGAACTTTTGTGATCTAGGAACTACGTAGGTACATTATACACACTTTGTAAAACATCGAACGGTTTACTTAAACATGACCTCAAGGGCTATTTGAATACGCGGCTTTTTATATTATTTACGCCTATCGGACGACCTTTTGTACATCGACCATATTGAAGATTTTTGAAATAAACGAAAGCTATTGTTTTTAACCATTTGCTATATATTTTTTTTTAATGAAAATAATAAATTTAGAACTTAAATAAAATGACAAATAAAAGATAATAAATACGTCTTAAATACAAATATTTCCCTTATATGTAATATTGAGTGGTGAGCTTTTGATATAGCAATGGATTTTATATCATTATCAATTTTTCTACGAACAATAAACAGCTCTCATTGAATTGAAACTTTCCACTAAAAAATATTTATCTTCGTAAACAGATAAAAACCTTCGTCACATAGATTAATGAGAGTTTGTATAAAACCAGCCTCTTTCTCCTTATCTTACTCGTATTTATTTCGAAATTGTGAGCTATTTGTACTGGATTTGTGTAGTTTTGATACAAATCTTTTAACTTTGTTGGTTTTTATAAATGCTATATCCTGATAAATTTAGAATCTTTGTTGGTATATATTATACTGAATATTATATTTTGTTAACATATTCCATTATTCGCTGTTTGATCCTGTAAATATTGAAAAATAATCAGAAGTATTCTTTTAGTTTCTTCTTGGTTGGCTCGTTCCTTTGAAAACAAAATTATTTAATATTTTTAACTATATATGTAAAGTAAAATTGATGTGCTTAAGTTTTTATTTAAGAAGCTGATAGAGAATTTTCGAGGCATGAACTACTTATAAAACAATCTGTTCAAAAATACTCTTACGTAGTTTTATCTTACTTTACTTTTTTACGTTTTTCATTTTTTTTTTTAATTTATAATATATTCTTGATTAAACTTACAACTCTATATAGGTTTGAATAGGTCTAACACTCTTACCATAGAAGGCAGGTGTTTCTTTCATCTCATGTATAAAACAGTTAACACCTCAAATTCAGCGATGAGGCAAGCCTCCCATCTTGAGTGTATGGTTTAATAACGGACACGGTTACGCCGCTTGAGAGACATGCCGTGATTAAATGGCTTTATGGGTGCAATATTATGCACAATTTAAATGTATTGATTATTGCGTCACTTGGTACAATTTTACTGTACCAGAACTTAAATATTGTTGTCACCAAATCTGAAATAAATAGCCATTAACTAGGACATTTGCGTAATTTTTAATTATTTATCGATTAATTTACTCATTTAATATTTCTCACTGTCTTGAATTTTTATTTGTATCTTCACCTCATTGTATTTTTCACTGAACATGAATTAAAATACACATACATATACATTTAAATACGTACTGGAGGAGTTTATCGCCGTATTACAGCATTTTCCTAACTTGACATTTCACAAATTTCCTCGTATTTTATCTTCTTATTCATAAACATATTTCGAAAAAACAATCTAAAACATGACGCGCCAAATTTGGCCCCACATAAAAAGTGATATTAAATATTTAAATATTCTCGAAGAAAATTTGGAAAACTATATTTAGATATCAACAAATTGGGAAAAATTCAAAAGTATTCAGGCCTAAAGCTTTAGAATATTTAAGTATATTGAACAACTTGCTTTGATATTAATTATTCGATATTTATGTGATTGCAGTTACCCAGTACACAAGTTTATGAAAAAAATTCAATATTTAAAATACTATATTTTTTTGTGTACGGTGAAACTTTATAAATAAAACTGAATTGAATTTTTGTTCCGATTTTTACCCACGCCATTTTGTTCAACAGACAAAGGTAGGAATTTTATATTATATTAGAATGGACTTCTTGGCCGACCTAAGGTTCTTCAACTGTGTTAACAAGGTAACTATAGTAATTTACATTTAAATTAAGCACTTCATATAAATAAATAAAAAATATTTCAAATTAACAAAATCAATAAAAACACTTAGCTATGAAAAAATAAATCTTTTGTGCCAAATAAATTTCATAAAAATAATAATAAAAAAAACTTTATTTCATATAGACGGTTTTCACATAGTGCATTTTATATTTTTATTCATTTCGCAAAAACTTGAAGCATTTTTACCTGTTATGGCCATTGATTGATAATAATTTTAAAAAATCACCTCTTTAACGATATTAATATTATTTAGATATTAGGCACTCCGCACTATTTTATACTTGCTTTTTCTATTGTACATACTTAATTTATGTATTTAAAATTTCCTTATTTCTTCCTCTCGTCTCTACATTTCTTTAAGGAGTCTGTTTATTATTTGTTACTATCTTAGATATTTTTATATTAAGTACTTATTTTTATAATTACAATACCTATTATTCTTGATGACATTTCTTCGAAAATTCATAATGTTAAATTATGTTGTTATTTTCTTTTGTATTGGTGAAATGATATCACTTTGAATTTTATAATTTTCTTTCAAAATCTTTCTCAACTCTATGGATGACGACAAAAATGGTACAAAACGCAACAAACTTTGAATTAATCAACTCTACAACTGAACTACAAACACGGCTATTTCATCATCAACATCAACTGTGGTATTACAACATCGGCCATGGTATTGTCATCATCGGTCGTGACAACGTCAACACTTTTCGTTGTACATCTAATGATGTACTGCTTCCTGTATTTATGGTCCTGTACAATTTAACTGCGTAGATTTCATGATGAAGAACATGCCAATTTGCTCAATGCTATGTGGCTTATAGCTATCACTTTTCTATCAGTTGGATTTGGTGATATTGTTCCTAATACGTATTGCGGACGAGGGATAGCAGTCAGTACCGGAATTATGGTAAGAAATTTTATATCTATTCATAAATTTAATTTAATTTAATTTACTAGATTTAACATAAAAAAATGTAACTCCTCACGCATTTAATTTAAATATTAACAGTTGTAAAACATATATGACATAACTTATCAATGTCCCTCTTGTACACTTGTGAAAGAATGTTAATACATTAAAATTAAACAAAGTCTTTTTTATTATCTGATCACTCGTTTACGAGGCTTTTGGAAATAGAATAAAATAGAAATACGTGGCAGGAAAAGTTGATAATAATGATAATTCAGGATTTTTCTCGAGAGAGGAGTAGCAATTTATTTCTACCAATCAGTTACGGTTTCAAATTGCCATAGGTACATAGAAATTCAACGAAACTCTCTGTCTTTTGATTTTTATATGGGAATGTAACAAACACCGTTTGCTCAATAAAATGGAACAATCCCCTGGGTACGTCTTTGTACCTATACGTGAAGATTTTGAAACAATTTGTGGAATTTACTATTTTCATTAATTTAAGAAATTTGGAATCTCTTTAACCATATTATTATTACACACACAAAGGAAGAATCGACACAGGTATTGAGCACCTTTATTATGTACATAATATGAATGTAGATATGTAATTGAGTTGTACAAGAAATACAAGATTTGATATATAATATTAAAGTGGTTTGGTTTTTATTATGTAATTTAAAAATCCAATTACAAAGTCTTGTTAACTGATGATCTATTATTTTTTTCATTTGGAAGAAATACGAAGGGGTACATGTACATACAATACATAAGAAAATAATTGAGTACTAATCCATAATTATTTTTTTTCATTTGCGGCAAAGATTTCGATTGAATTTGCGGGATCTCACTTTTACAGAATTGGATTCTAGTTGCATCTTAGTAAAAAAAATACACTTTACTTCGTCTTAGGTTACTATACATAAAGGCAGAAATAAATATTGTATTGAATATTTTGATTGAACAGACACTGCAGTGGCAAATACAATTCAAGGTCATTTATAATCGACCCGTGAGCTCATTATTTAAAAAATAGCAAATATTTTTAAATTTATATATTCTTCAATAGCAGACTTCACAACAACATAATATATAATAATAGTGTTGTTAATACAATGCAGTGGAAATAATTAATTTATTGCCCTTCTTAATATGAACGTACACATATACCACAAATTGCATTAAAAATTGGGACTCAAATACATCTACAAAAAAGAAATATTTAGGAAAATATAAACTACTATTTCATAAATAGCTAACGAGGACTACTAATTATTATCCATGTGTACCTATTCTCTAAAAGATTTACTTTTTTATTTATTAATAGCCGGTTTCATAAAAAAAGGTTCTTAAATTTTCAACACTCAATTTTTGCGGGTTTCATAGACAATAAAATTAAAGTTGAAAATGTCAAAATTGAAATATAAATTTATGAAATTCTTCAGAGTTATTATTAATTTGCTACACTACGCTGCCACGGTTTCAGGATAATTTATAAAAACAACAGTTGTCAGGTGTTAATATTTAATACTGGATAAAGTGACGTCTGGTTTTTTGAACGTAACTGAGTTATAGTCTCATTATTCAAACTTGGTATATGAAACCTTTTTAAAATTGATGTCAGATTGCATTCATAATATTAAGCATCATAACGTCATTTCCTTTTCGCTTAAGTTTAAATGGTAATTTTCTTCCCTCCATTCGGGATCGAATAAAATATTATAAATGGTAATCTTTGAAAGATATAAAAATATTTTTTATATTAGGTTGAAAGATATTTAGACGAAATTTGATTTACGAAACATTTGGGCTATTTCCAAATTTATTTGTCGACAAAATTAAATCAATGATACATTTTCCGTATGATGAAAGTTTATTTTCTTCACGTTAAGTCATTATTTCAGTTTATTGAGGTGTATTTTCTTTATTGAATTCAATATTTCACGTCGAGAAATGGAAAATTCGCGTGTTGAATTGTCGTAAATAACACTATTATGATAAAATTTATTTCATTTAGTGACAAACAATTTTGTAGGTAGTTATAATAAAATATTATTCTCTCTTTCATATTACATTATACACATCAATTTACAGATATTATTATTTCATTTGACTTACGATGTTTTGCCTCAAAATGAAAGTTCAAAGAATTAATTTAAATAGAGCTTCGAGCCATGGTATATAATTTATATTAATTTATGATAATTTTAAGTCATCAGTAAAAATATTTTTGTATGTAGGTAGCCATTTTCATTAAAAAAATTATTTGTAAATAGAGTTGCTGTTTTTATCTGTTTATCTCTTCCACGTTTACAACTTTTTTTTATCTTCAGTGGAAGGTTTTACGCAGATGACTATATTCCCAAACATAATTAAAAGAGTCAAGATATTCAAATGATAATTATCAGAATTTCAATGATAAAGCTTAACAAGTCCGTCATGATTTTATCAAAGCATAGAGAAAGCTTTTTCTTCTTCAACCTATTTTAACCCACTGCTGGATAAAGGTCTCTCTCTCTCTCTGCTAAATTGTCCACCAAAGTTAACCACGTATGAGATTAAATTTATTCTTCAAATTAATAATGACCATCGTCTTTTTAGACCACCTCTACCTGGAATTGTGTTTCATATTATGTATTATAAAGGAAGAAAACCAGCTAGCAACTCAATATATAATATAAAATATCGTGACGTTGATAGTACAGATCGAGAAATAAACTAAAAAAAAATTAAAAGTTTGTTAGAGTCACTATGTTGATAGTACAGATCGAGAGATAAACTAAAAA
This sequence comes from Athripsodes cinereus, assembly GCA_947579605.1. Lineage (NCBI taxonomy): Eukaryota > Metazoa > Arthropoda > Insecta > Trichoptera > Leptoceridae > Athripsodes > Athripsodes cinereus. The sequence goes on from OX388323.1 coordinate 14,367,358, forward strand.
AAAGTGAAAAAAGTTTGTTGGAGTCACTGTTTTATATATTATTCAGGGTGCCGGCTGTACAGCTCTACTCGTTGCAGTTGTTTCTAGAAAGTTGGAGTTGACGAGAGCAGAAAAGCACGTTCACAACTTCATGATGGACACACAACTTACTAAAAGGGTATGAATAAGATTTCACAAGTTTAAATATAGCACCTTTGTGTTTTTTATCCAACGTTTTAAGCTTACACAACACGATAATAATGATACTATATACAGTTTCTCGTTTAATAAAATTTCACATTGTTTAACACGTTGCAGCATGTAATATTATTAGCTTACAAAGGCAGTGAATTTAATATTATTTCTTAGATTTTTTTTCGTTAAGTTTCAGGACAAAATATTTATTATTACACTGCGTATTTACATACATGTATGAGTCCATATGAAGATTTTTCTCAAAAATTTCAATGAATAAAATATACTTTACTTACCATTGTTAAATGCCAAATTTAATATTCTCCGTGTTTATTGTAATTCAATGTTCAGAATAATCAGCAATTGTCATACATGTATATTTTTTTCGGTATTTTGTATTGTGCTGTATCAATATACGACTAGATATATGTAGTATTTTGTATTGTTACACTTCAAAAACTTCTCTGTTGAATTCGTAAGAAAATTAAATTTTTGACATTTAAAAAGAATTTGAAGTAGTATTAAATGTGCCTACATTACCTATATATAAGGAATAACTTAAGTCAGGCACAACAGTAATATGAATTTGGAAGAATGCCGAATCCTGTTTAGTGAATAATGTGTTAATTATCAGGTTTATCAAGAATGCATAGGCAGTTGTTTAGTGAAATGATTCAGTCAATGTTTCAATAAACATTAATGTAAGTAAATCGCCCATTTTTTTATGTTTCAGCTTAAAAACGCTGCAGCGAATGTTTTACGAGAAACTTGGCTGATCTATAAGCACACTAGACTTGTCAAAAGGGTCAATCCAGGAAGAGTTCGGACACACCAACGAAAATTTCTTCTAGCTATATATGCGTAAGATTTTTCTTATGTTTATTTTATTTTTTAAATTGTTCACTGTATGTAGGTATATTGATTTTAGTAACAATAATAAATTACTAAGTATCATAAAATTACTAGAAACTACTAATAAATAAATAAATAATAAATAAATAAATAAACAGTAATAATATATAGAACGAACGCGTTTTCATCATGAGGTGTTCAAAAGCGAGGGCTCATCTGAGAAACTGAGAAAAAAAAACACCTAATTTTTGTTTCTACTTGAAGTGATTTTGATACAAAAACATTTTTGTAATCCGTGGAGCCCTCGACAAAAAAATGGCTTGCAACTCTTTTCGTAAGCTTTTGACTGCCCTTTTGAATGCAGATGTTCGGAAAATAAAACATGTGACGTTTTAAATTTGGCGATTTGCCACCCATCCTGAATGTTTTCGTGTTTTGTTGACACGGAGAAGACGGCTTATATTTTTACTACATGCAGCTGGTTTGCCGCCTACTCCAACTATGAAATGTGCCGTGATTATGTGTAGTATTTTTTCAAACTGATTAATTTTAGGGTGGAGATCATTTTTCATTGAATTAACTTAATTGCAGTAATTTCCATATTCATATTTAAATATTTGTGAAAAATCGATTGACGTGCCTTTAAATGTGAGCCTCTCATTTATCTAAAAGTATTTTTATTACATTTGAATTATAGATCATCTTCAGTTCAACACTTTTTTCCCCTGAATTTTTTATTTCTACAAAATGGAGAGGAAATGTATAATATATTATTATTTTCATTATTTAAAGTTCGTCACATTTGTTAGAGATGCCATGATGGTAGGTTGTCTGATAGATCAGATGAAATCACCTACCAGTACCATTGAGGGACAATTAATCTGTCACAGGCTCAAGGACAAATTAAAGACTATACTTTAAGTAAAGGTTTTAAGAATATTGATTAATCAATGGACACCTGATTCGCACAATTAGTAGATTGTGCAAGCCCCCTTTAGTAGAAAATAGGAAAGATGACCATAAGATGACTCACATTTATAAATTGGTTTATGCTGGTTAAAGTGCACTTTACCCATGGTATGTTTACCAACCCCATCAATTCTTATTTCGAACCTTTACACTCGAATGACAAAGAGGATATACTTGTCTGAAAAGAGGGGTGTGAGGAAGTGCGGGCATCCGAGAACTACATGGCTTGATCATGTAGATCAAATTCTCAAGGAAGGCCGTGCTTTGAGTAAAAGAAATCGACGTGCGTGCATGAGAAATTGTATGATTGTAGAAGAAGCGAAAGAAGTATGCAAGGACAGATCTACATGGCGTTCCGTTCTCTCTGCCTACCCCACTTGGGATACAGCGTGAGGGAATAGGAATAGATAAACACTCGACATCTGTGGAATGTATAATATGATCAATATCTGTCAAGGAATATTTTTTTTAAAAGATATACCTATCTGGGTTTTGTTACAAGTTAAAAACCCAAATACAACCTTATAAATCTTTCACAGTAAGCTAAAAGCTTGTGTCGTGAAATGGAAGTTTGCCGGCATCTGGGATCGATATTAAAGACTATACATATTTTCACCAGCACACTTGAGGCTGTCCAAGAGTGTTAAACGATGCTTAAGTAAAACTGTCTGTAATCATCGCCTACAAGATATCTAACGGTATTTATTTTATATTTCAGATTAAGAAAAGTTAAAATGGACCAAAGAAAACTGATGGATAATGCCAACACTATAACAGACATGGCAAAGGTAACTAATGATCGTATATTCCACTTTATAGTTTCATACTCAAATTGCATTGCTTATTTAGCAAATACTAAAGCTAATGCATTCCATAGTAAAACACATAACACTCATTTAACATACATAGATAATAGAATAGTATCTAGATAATTAATTACCCTATTACACTATCATATAGGTGACTTTATCCCAGATAGAAAAGCTCATTTTTAATGCAAACATACTTTTTGTTACACCACATGATTCTTCATTGTAAATAAACTACAAACAAGAAAAATTTAAATAGATACCTAGGTTTAAATTTTTATAGATTATTCAGTAAAATTCACCTGTGTCATTTCTTACTCATAGATTTACAATAATAGTTAACCAAAAGCAGCACTTCTTTCATTCACAAAATTTTTAATAGTCTAGAAAACGCACTTCTATCATACATCATTCTTTTGAAAGCAAAATTAGAGAATACAGAATGTCATATGAAAAGGTTTGAGCAGAATTGTTTGACTGTGAGATACTTGTTTTCACTCTGTGCCCCTAAAATAACACAAAGAGGGAAAAAAGAACAAGAAATTTAGTAGGTATCCAAAACCAGAAAGACCCACTCTCTGTAGAATTAACATTAAATTGTATCTAGTACATAAACCCCTATCGACTTATGTAATAAGGATCATTGATCATTTTGATTCTGTCTTATTTGATTACAATAAGTAAATTTAGAAGTGTAGGTACTATTATAAAAAAATGGAGGCATTATAGTAGGTACCTAATTAATATTTTAATGATTGGCTATTATTGTCATACATTCCTACTGAATATTATCTGTAGAGTGACTATTTTATCTATATTGTGACTATTTTATCTGTATTTTTTGATAAAAACAAAGAGCAAGTACTACTAATTGTATTATTCATTTGTTCTTTGGATAATAATAGTGATAAATTATGTACATTTTACTGTTGTTTTTTTTTGTTTGTTTATTATTCCAAATATAGTCTTTGCATGAAAAATGAATGAAATGTAATGTATGCACGCCTTAATGTTCTTTATTACTTTTATTTTACGAGTATGATTGATGTAATTTTTATTAAATTTTATGCTTTGAAAACAAGAATGAATTTTAATGTTTTGATACTTTACTTTTTTTTTTTTTTTTACACGGCGGCAGAATTGCCATCCACACTTCTCAGCATTATACAACCAGATAAGTCTCCATATGATCAGTCATGGTCACACAAAAACTTAACAGTCTAATGCCGAGAAAAATTCACCCTTCCAGATATACAGGATATCAAAGGATTAGGCTCAGAACGCGGGTTCATAATACCAGCATTGTGCCTGAAATATCTGTGTTCATAAACTTTTTTACAATATTACAAGTGTTTATTATAAAAGATTTTTGAATTTTAATGTACAAATTAACCGGTAGGTAAATCTAATATTTGTAAATTATTTATTAAAGATTTCGGAGTTACCCCTGTAGCTGACATGACTAAAGGTATTATATTAACGGACCTAGAATGCCAAATATTTTTTATTTCTCCTGCTAGTTCTGTATATTTACGTATTTTTTCTGCGACGGTTGTTTGTATATTATGTGTATTTGGGACAGCGATGTCTATTAGGTACGTTATTTTATAACGTTTATCATTTAATACTAAATCGGGCCTATTATGATGTATTTGTCTATCTGTTATTATTGTTTCATCATAATAGAACCTGTAATTTTGATTTTCTAAAACCGGTTCCGGGTTGTATTTATAATACGGTATTATATTTTTAAATAGATTATGTTTAATTGCTAAATGCATTTTTATTATTGTTTTAACATTATGAGAAATTGTATGACTGTACATGAAGCGAATGGAATATATTATGTGGATTGATATTCTATATGGTGCTCTGTACTACAGTATTTGGGACACGAAGTGAGGATATAGATATATTTTTATTTATTTATTTAATACAGTAAACGGCGTTTAAGCCTTTTTACATGATATTATTAGTGATTTTATTTATTTATTTATTTTATTTATTCCAACATACGGCGTTAGCCTTTTACATGTATAAAATATAATATATGACAGACACAAAAAGCACATAAAAGTAAATTCAAACAAGACAGAAAGACATAAAATAAACAAGAAAACAATATAAATTAATTAATATATACATAATATAAATAGATCAATAATTAAAATTTAATAAATATAATTAGTATAATAAAATCAAATAGAAGCAATAAAAAAAAACATTATGACAACATTAAAAATAAATAATTAATTCAGAAGGACTCAGCAAAATCAATGAATAAAGGCAATAATAACAAAATTCAAATCATATAAAACAGAAATATTAATAAATTTTGTTATAAAAATAAAATCAAAAACACTGTTTACTTTCACTTGTTATTTATACTTTAGAAATATTGTAACAAACCATAGTACACAGGTAGTCAACGCAGATAGATAAAAAGATTTTGATTAACATATTATTTTTAATTACTGATTTTAATGGTTTTGGTCTTGTTCTTTGCTTTTAATTATTTAAAAACAAAATACAATCATCACATCTATCGTTAATATTTGCTAACAACAAGTTCGTCATACGCTATAGTAATTCATGAGACCTTGATTGATTTATTTATCGGGAAAATTTCTAACTTATTGATTGAAAAAAAAATATGATCTTAATATTTATTGCGTTAAACTTGTTGTGTACGTTTAGACTGTAAATAAAATAAATAAATAATTGGTTAGGTTCTGTGTGATAAGTAGCTTGAATTTTGACTTGCAAAATCTTTAAAAGAAAAACAAATGCTTATTTTTCTTTTTCTATAAATAAAAAAAGGTTACGGTTCAACCTCCTTCTTCCTCTAAATATATTTAGACGCAATAGGATGAAAAGAGAGAGATAATATTCACGAATTATTTTTCACTGTTGGCTTGAATATGGATTCTTAAGAGTTTATCGAGTAAAACGTAAATATTGTGTTATTATAGAAAGCTAATTGCGAAGTTCAACAAAATAATTACCTATCAGAGAAATACCTATTTGCTTGCACATTAAACTGAGCAAGAATCTTTAACGTGATACACTCAATCATAATAATGGTTGTATAAAGAAAATCACTTATACAGTGATAAACTAGCCACTGCATATATCATCATATTTTTTTATGTAAGTAAATTGTTTTGTTGATTTTATTATGTAAATGGTGATGTGCACGAAGAATGAATAAATAAAGTAAAAAGATAATAAATGTACCAAGATTCAATGTAAACTTAATTCTGCTTATAGGTATATATTTCAATATTCATTGTGACTCATCATTCAAAAATGAGGGGATTGCTTTTGAACGAAGAATGTGAAGAAAAATCTGTGTGAATGTGTTTAATAAGTTTGATATGCCATATTTCATCTTATTTTATGTATACATAAATACATTTTATATCTTTGATTATGCACAATTTCCCTTTCATTTTCTTCTATAATGTTCATATAACGCTATTTATGTGACCTTTAGCGTGCTATATTCTAATTTATATTCCAAAACTTCCAGCAAAGAGACACGTCTTAAGATTTCTTTATTTGTCTCTACATAGTAATACATTTGTTTGGATGAAGAGTCGAAGATTCTCAGTTTTGAAAATATTGAATGTTAGGTGGCATGAGCATACACAATTGTATGCCAACGCATTTATTAAAGATCTGTAGTCTCTGTTATACAGGGGAAACAATAGTCCTGGTTGGGTCGTGTTTCCAGAATATCCAGTAATAGCTGCCCAAAATGGGTAGGTACAAGGTTCATACTCAAGGTTTTTCAATGGCCCGGAAGTACCTCTTTCATAATATATCGCTCTTTTGACAACGACACCAGATTGCTAGAAATACCTGAGAAGATGTGATTTAATTGGCGCATATGCACTCTGGATGGAGCAAACGTTGCTCCCTAAAGGAGCCTAGAAAGGCGGGCCGGATGATGAGAAAACGTGTCTTCTTCCCCCATTAGTACCATTGTTGGATTGAGAGCTAATCTTTGGTCACTGGATAAACCAATAATAAATTTATTATCAATGCGGATAACTTTTTGTAGGGGATATTTAGATAAAATATATCCTAATATAAATATGTTTTTATAATCTTTTCTCGTAGTGAACCATGTTATAATAGGTTTCTGGGTAGCCTCCGGTTATCGTCGCTATGCCTATTGTCAGACATCTTAGAGATACATAGTTTTCTTTTTCTCTACGTGTCTTTTTGGGTCCCCCCGACGTTGACGACCACCTGGGAGAAATTCTTCCTGTTCTGGACAGCACGAAACAGCTCCTCCACACCTTTCATCCCGGTCTTCTCCTGAATGTTCTGGAGCCGGGAAAGCCGTCTTCTTTCAACCGTTCTACGGCCCTCAATCTTCCCTTCTATGACCAGTTTGAGGATGACATATTTTTTCCTCTCATTATGTGACCAAAACATGAAGTATAAATACATAGTTTTATTTCATTAAAATATAGACTATTTATTGAACTTAATTCATCAACATTCCAATAGAATATCATACTTAATTAATTTCATTTCATCACACATACCTAGTTAATAATATTAGTTAGAATCAATTAGTTGCAATATTAATTAATGTTTTAATAAGCATGTTAGTTTCTAGACACAATGTACTTATAGATCACTGTACAATGTTTTACAATGAATAGTTTGTTGCTCACTTTATCAGGTCGAATAAACTATTCAAAGTAGAATCCGATACTTTTTCAGACGCAGAACACAGTTTATGAAATTGTGTCGGATATGAGCACAAGACAAGATGCCGTGGACGAGAGACTGTCTAGCTTAGAGGAAAAAATTATAGCCCTGCAGGTAAATGTTCATTTCTCTATTACTAATGCATGTGACTACCTATCTATAATATGATTCACATGACATTTTATGACCTTTGGATTATTTTTATGTAATTTTATAAAGGTAGGTACATAGTGACATTTAGACTTACTATTATTACGTAAAATTGTAAATTAGTATGAAAGAAACACAACAACAATTTATTTTAATTTTTCTTGCACTATTTTCTTAGGTATCTTTAAAAATTGCATTTTCTCGGAGTGATCAAAAACGATGTGGCGGCACTGTGACGTCACGGAGTCCAGTGAATCATGATAACTTTTGCACCACAAAATAATTATTATCTCATACACACATGGGACTCCGTGACGTCATCAGCTGTCAAAAGCCATTAAACGTGTTTTGCCAAATGTCAAAACAATTGGATTTTATTTTTGGAAATTCTCCATAATTTGGATATTTAAAATAAATTAACTGACATATTTATGTTTTCCGACCTCAAATTAACTTAATTCGATCATTTTTATTAAAATCGCCCACGACTGCAAGTGGCCCATTATATGTAGGTATACAGTCTACCCTACAGGACTCGAATTCCAGGTAGTAACGCCAGGGCAAAACAAATTGTGAGCTTTTGAGATTACAGTTTAACTATATAATAAGTTCTAGTGATCAATGGCTTACCACATCTAAAAAATAATGGTTCTAAAGTTCAAGTTTTTATATTTTACCGTACACTGTTTATAATTTCCCTCGTTAAGGTTTTGATTTCTCATAACATTGGAAAAAATAATCAGAATTTTGTAAAAAGGTTGTTTATTTTGAAAGTAGCATGTTTAAAACTGTTTTGATTGTGCTAAATTTTATGATGTTTTTCAAGGGAATTTTATGAACCAAATATGTATTCACTTGAAATTTCTAAGGACTTTAAGTAGAAGTAAAAACAATTCTACGGTATACTGACATAATGCAGCATTGATATTTACACTACCTAGCTAAAATATTGTTATATTCTCCCATGTAAATGTCTTACATTTCCATTTATGATAAATGTCAAGATGATTTCAAATGTTAGTCTTGATGGCTTTTGTAAGATGTAGATATACATAATTTAATAACAATAATCAAAGTATGGTGATCGCTTTCACTGTGCGAAAGCACTCACATTGATAATTTATTACTCAAACAAACTTGGAAAACCAATTCAAGCTCGTCTATTTGCCAACTTTACTTATCAGTAATCTATCTTTGCTCAAATTTACTAATCTTTGCTTAAACTCCATGAGGCTCTCATAGAAATAATAATGTGGAGACCCCGGTAAAGATCAGACATCAGACTCGTTTCTGCAAGTTTTGAGTGTCCTGTAAAAGACAGGTATTCGAAAAATATCACATGTAATATCTTGACATCAGGGGTGAGGTTTTGCCACCCATCCTGAATGTTTTGATTGTCATTGACACATAGAGGACGACTTGCATATTTATTATAAGCAGTTATTGTTCTGCTGGCCACCCCAATTGTAGGAGATGCCGTTATGGGATGGGTGAATGGAACTATATTATTATATTGAAAATGATACATATATTGACAAGAATTTTGGAAAATTTGCAGAATTTATTTAATTAATAAAATGTTTCATTTAAAAACAATATTGATTTGAGCAAAGTGTCAGTCTCTCAAAAAAAATATTTATCCAACTATCTCAGATTATGTTCACGAGAAGATTGCGAATATTTCATTTGTACAAATTGTTTTCTGAAATTGAATTGAAATATTTTTAGGAACGATTAGAAGCTTTGCCAGATTTAGTGGCGAGGAGTTTACAACAGCAACAAGAAAGATCTGAACAGCGAAGACATTTCCTTCATCCGGACACAGCTGCCTTGCTCCCCACTAGTCCCGCATCTAATCCTAATACTCACCTTCTCCCACATTCCAGGTAAGACCATGGATTTTTATTTATATTACCTAGATGGAGCACTCGTATGTATTTTCATTGGGCACCATTTTTTTTGGCATTTTGTCAGATCGGTTTGGCAAAAAGGTGTGTAGTAAATCGCTAAAAACGTTTGCAAGAACTTCAAAAAATGTCCAATTATGTTAACATAAATGTAAAAATTATACATTTTTATAAAAATGCGCGAAAGTGTTCATAAAATGTAGAATACACCACACGCTTTCGCCAACCGTTCTGTCAAAAGTTAATAGATTTTTTGCCTCACTTTTGTAAATGAGTCAGGGTTCTAGGATTTGAATGGAATTCTGTGGGTAAGACTTAATAAAAATAACAACAATTCGTTTTATAAACATAATAATCAATAGAACTATAGGCATGAACATTAATCTATTTTTCAAGACTCAACTTAAGAGTTGGTATATTTGGGAATGAGTTAGGTATGTCTAAGAGAGTAAAAAGAATAGGTATACCTAATGGGGTGTTCACATTTGGCGAATATCGCCAGGCAAATTTCAAAATATATCGCCAGGCGAAAAAACAAAATTCGCCGGACATCCATTGATCGTCACACCTGTTCACACAGTCCACCAATATAGAAACGATCTGTCAGATGCGCTTTGATTTTGACACTGTTTTCAAAATGGCATCGAGATGGAGATCGCGAAGTGTTTATTTTTAGTCGAAAATGTTATAGTAGAGGTTATAAGGCGCCTTTTAATTAAGGAAACAAACGCCACAAACCAACAACAAAGATAACAGCTGTCATGAAGCGGGAAACATTGTAAAATTTATAGGTTATAAAGTCTTTACCATAGATACGAATGCCGCGCACATCTGCGCATGCGCGAATCGTTCAATCGGCCGAAAAGTTGGAAGGTGGTCAACTCGAGACGATATCGTTTCTACTGGTTTTTATCGTTTCAGACTAGCTGTCATTTTGTTCACACGGTTCAAATGGCTGGCGATATTCGCCAAAGTGAGAACACCTCATAAGAAATTCTTCATCCCCCACTTAAAATTGTTAACTGCATAATTTATTTATTGTACCTTCGTAATCAATTTGTATTCTTTCTAAATTTAGTATTGATAATGTCTTGGTAAAAGACGAAACAATTGTCTACTCATTTATAAAATATAGTGTGTATTTATAAAAAAGTTAAGTGTTTACTTCATACCATAAATAATAAATTTGCATTCGCCTATTGCAATACTACACATATTTCATTCTATGTACCTATAAATGAATATAATAAAGATAGTTTAATGTGAAAATGAAGAATGAATTTTGCGACAAATGTCTCAATGCACCTTTAACATATCAATTTTTCTTTATATTTCTGAAAAAAAAAAACATTGCAGTGGTGGGAATATAAATGCAGCTTTATACTACATGATCGAGATAAAAATTATTTAAATTTAATATTCTTTGTTTTGTGCTTGAGAGACACATTTTCAAATATTGATGTTGTTACATTGTTTCTTATAAAATTGAAGAATATAAGAATTTTTCCATTTCATGTTTCTTTTTTTAATACTACTTAAGTAACAAATTTAAATAAAAAAAATAATACTTTTTTAGTAGTTTTGTGTAATTATGCATGTTTGTAATCAATTGTATCTTGTATTTATTCTACATATTATATCTGGTCACTATGTGTGTTTGAAATAAATATTGTTTGTCTTCACTGGTTAATAACATATATTTATAGACTAAAAAAATATAACAATTCAATATATTTGATGACATAATAGCTTTATATTATAATGCATAATAACCCACTTTAAATGATGGAAACAATTTCTAAAATAATGTTGAATTCTTTCATCAATGTATTAGAGCTTATGCAAAGATGGATGCTTCCAATGTTGCTTCCATTGAACTACAACAGTTGACGTCTTTCCAATTTGAAAACACAAGATTTGTATGGAAGCCGTATAAAAATTTATTTCAACGGTGGAAGTTTATCGCATTGAACTATATACTTATACAATTTTCAAAAAATTTCAAGTCATGTGATAAGCATGGCACAGAGGAATTGTGAATATTACCTAGGCTTAAAGAGTACTTTTAATCAAGCCTCGAGTCAATTCATAAGCGTCGAAACTCTGTGTCGTACACTTCTATGGAAGTACACATATGTGTAAATATCATTATACAACATACCAACCTAGTTAATTCCTGTTCAAATAGGTTGACTATCAGTGAGTGTGATCAAATTGGAATGATTAATTTAGAGTGGTTCAAAATATGATGGAATCTATTCTTATTAATGAATTTAAAGCACCATACACCATTTCACATAAACAGCCAGTAAATTAACTGTCATATCCTTTCTACTCTTTTCTGAGTTTACTTCTACAATGATGTCAACATAGGTATTATGGTACAAAATAGATTGATCAATTTAAAGCACCATACACCATTTCACATAAACAGCCAGTAAATTAACTGTCATATCCTCTCTACTCTTTTCTGAGTTTATTTCTACAATGATGTCAACATATTAATGTACAAAATAGATTGATCAATATAATACATACTAGTTTACTACGTACCAATTATAAACCAGTGTAGTTATGTAGCTGAATACCTTCATCAACTTTCTATTTCAATGATTGTTCTGATACTTCACATCACGTTGTTTGCATGTTCTCTCTTCTTTCCACATTCTCTGTGTCTATCTATGTACATTGCATGCTTTTATTTTGCACAATTTCTGTTTGTACGTGTTTAGCCCGCTGAACTTCACAGACTTCAATTACCTCAACAGCCGCAGTGTTCCCGCTCCGTCTACTCCAGCGTATCCGTGGCCTTCTAGTCCTGTGCTGCCTCCTGTATCGCAGAGGACTCCTCACCTGGTGCCTGAGCCTCTACCACCCAGAGCAGGGAATCCTACAGAAAGAAGGAGCAACCCGCCCAGCTGAGTGGAAATTCTACAAGTCAAGAATGAATTACTCTGTTAGGGCGGGTTAAGACCACCGCAGTGGTATAGATCTGTTTTCATTGCGAATGCATCTGTTTGGCTACACTTGTTACAAGTTATCACTATTACATTCAAGTAAAACAATTCTAACTTACCCAGAACATTTTAATATCAACAATATTACCAATAATTATAATAATATACATAAATAATGTTAATTCTACTCCTACTCCAGTCATACAATTTGTAAATTTTTTCCTCTCCTTCAATATACCTATTAAAACGAATATTTAATACTATCTTATCAAAGAAAAATTCATTTGGCAACAAATAGTTTGAATATTAGGAACATTTACTATTTGTTTTACTATTTAATTGAATTTGGGCACAACGTGCAAATGACAAAACCATTCAGACATTTCAATTGGAGAACCATGTTTACACAGTGTAACATTGTGTAAATCCCAATCAAGATATCTGAATGGTTTTATCAATAATCTTTAATTTTTTTTTGTGCTAACATTTTCTAAAAATTATTATATTTAGTTGCCAAAGAAGTACGCCAAACTTTTACCCTTGTTCTCAAGAAGTTTTCAAATGATTAAATAGTCATACAATATTGCACTTACTTATAATAGATATTCTAAGAAATAATCCTGAATACTGCTAATGCACAATTTGTACATTGTCCACCTGATAATGATGAATACTCCCGCAAAATTTGCAACTTTTTTATTATATGTACATAGATAATAGTAAGAAATACATTACCAAATGCAATAATTCAAATATTCTTGCATTACAGGGATTTTAAAAGTATTGTTCTGGGTTCAAATTACTTATTAAGAAATATACGATTCATTTTGTTTACATATTTAATGAAAATCTTATCTCAATAAAAATGGATTTAAAACAGTTATAAAAACCAAAATAATTTGAAATGATTTCATCATCATTGTTATGCAGATTTTATTATGAAAAATCTTCACCAGGTTAATAACTATCAAACTAAAACATTAAGCAGAATCATATTATCTTGAAGCAAAACGTGCTTGGATTTATTTATTTTTATTTGACTCATTAACCATCTTTAACACTGTGGTTGGTCAAACCCAAAATTAATTCAATCATTCTTTGACTTATAAACCATTTAATTCAATATAATAATAATATAATTATAAACAAATCTATCAAAAACAATAATTATTAATGGTTTGAACACGTTAACAACAAAATGTGACAATTAAAATCATATTAAAATGAAAGTGTGTATGTGAACAGACAGTGAAAGATGATATATATAATATATATAATTACGTCGTTACTAGAGACTGAGAGATAAAAATTAATGTGATCACGGAACAAACTCTAAACAATTAATAATAATATAATTTTTAATAATATTATATTATATAAAACAATTTAATTAATTAAAAAGTGCATGATTTACCATCAAATGGATATTGTGATTTAGTTAATACTTTTGGAAGTGATATTAATTCCTTAAAAGTGAGCGAAACATTGATATTTATTTAATATAATAGATACCTATATTATGGTTATTGTAATTCATCTGTGATTAGGTACGGAATGACATTATATTAAAATATTACTTATATATTTTACATTAAGATTGGTTTATTTGAAATTGTATTATTTTCTTAAACTCTTTCTGTCTATTACACATATTGTCCCTCTTCTAACTAACTGTCGTATCTGACATTTTTGGTGTGTACTTTTAAAACAGTAAAAACGCTCTCCTGAACAATTTAAATTTAGCAGATATTATGACTGTTAGTCAGAAGAGGGACGATATAAGACGTTTAAATGCAAACTTTGCTATATCCACTTTTGATCTAATATCTACTAATTATTGGAAATGATGAACAAGATAAATGAATTGATATTTACTATTGGAAAATACATAGGTATCCCAAAGAAATTTAATTAAATTTTTTATTCATTGTTAATAAAACGTATTACACAGCTGTAACTCTTGAAATGAAAATAAAAATACTAATCAGATATTTCTCCAAAGGAGATAGCAGAGGTTGCATTTATGAGTATAAAAAAATCATTTTATTATTTGTTTTCCAAAATTAATTAAAATATATTATTCATTTAAGAAAGACATTGAAAAAACATTAAAAATATAAATGACAGTAGTTAGATTATTAAACCTACTTTATTATTTACCTTTAATTTGTAGGTGACAATGATCATTTGGAAGTTTTGATATTTGTAGGAATGTTACAATCTGAGATAATTAAAACAGAAATAAGAAAACATTTATATGTTCCAGATAAAAATGAATAAATTATGATCTAAAAGATTCTCTTAGGAATTATTCTGATAAATCATCAATATTCATGCTGTTCTTTTTTGTTTTCTTTTTTTTTAGAAAAACTGTCATTTATAGATGAAATTCATTAGGTATTGTCGAGTCACAAATATTGGAATATGAGTCTGTCATCTTGAAAAAGCAAATGAAAAAGAATATGTCCATCCTTGAGAGCTTGACCTATGTGATTAATCCATATGATTTTAATTGTTTTCTCGTGCCTCTCCTTATCATAAATGCATTGCTTGAAATTTGCTCCAGGTGTTTTTGCTATGAATTTCAGACTCACTGTTAAAAATAAGACAAACTCTAGATTAATTTTATATAGATTCTATATACACATTCTAAAAAGTATGAAATATGGATAGATTGTTAAATTAAATATTCAACAAAATATAATAGGTAACGATTTTTGTTATTCACATAAAATTAATGTTTAAACAAACCTCAGAGCTCAACAGTTCAATAATTTTTGCTCAACAAACTGTAAAAACAAAACCTGAGAAGAGAGTACTTATAAAGAACTCCTATTCAACTTATAATATATGTATTATCATTTGAATCCATCTTTTTATTTGATTAACACTAAAATCAAGTTTCAACTTATTACGCAGTCTGTTTTCTTTTTTAGATTAAGAATACAACAATTAAAATTTATTTCCATGGCAATATTATCCGAGCATTTCCACAAATATTTGACTCAATAAAGTGGCATTGGTGGTGTTCACACGGCTGGATGCGAACGTCAATCATCAAGCTAAAATCCTAAATCTTTCGGCGACAATTCGGAGCATTCTCCAAAGAAATATGCTTTGTATTGTCGCCGAAAGACTTAAGATTTTTGCTTGATGATTGACGTTCGCATCCAGCTGTGTGGACGCCGCCATTGTAGAAAATTTGAATGTAGGTACTATTGTCCCGTTAACATATGCTACCAATTATACAATATACATACATACATCAAAACATTTATGAGTAAGCATATTTATCACTATAAATGACAAAAAAATAAATAGGTATATCATGACTATAATACAATTTTCCCATTCGTTAACTAGCTCAATTGTGCTCAGTTATTTTGAAATATTCGTAGGTAATTAATTACCAACCTCGTATTTCTAATTTGTACCAACAGTTAATTGTAAACTTTGGTCAATGTTCGATAACCAATGGCGAAAGTTTTCAATGAGCGAACAATTTTTTAATGGAGAATAATGATATGTTCATTTATGACCCCAGTCTAAATAGTTCTTTTTTTATATCAATCAGTGTATTAATAATCAATGTTTTGTTACTAGTATAAAGATTATAAGTTGTTTACATAAAAAAATATCAATAGTAGTAGTCATATAAGAGTTTATTTTTTTGTATTTCTTAAGAAAGTGTCTGACTATAATATGTACCAATTCAACTTAATATTATAATAAATGATGTATGTAACACGTGTCCTACGAACAATTTCATATTAAAACACTGCACAAAATTCATATTTACAACTTTATAATGTAATTATATAATTAGGTATGTAGCTAAAGCATAAAATAATGAAATATTATATTAATAGTAGCTGTAACAACATTTTGAAAGGCCTAAAGTTATAATTTTTGAATAATCATTTCTTTTACCTTTTTCGGTTATTCTCGGTAGCTACTGACTGATATTCCTCTTCAACTTTACATATTTTATCGTTGACGAGAACCTGGAAGAAATCTTGTCTGCTCTAGGCAGTTTGAAATAGCTTCTCCACACCTTTCTTCCCTGTTTACTCTCAAATGCTCTGAAGCCAGGAAAGTCACTTTCTTCTAACCCCTCTACGGCTATCAATTTTCACTTCTATGACCATTTATACTGATATTAAGATTTATTTAAAGATTCTGGTGAAAATTAGGTTTTATAAAATAACTTTTTTTTTTTTTTTGAAAAGATATATCTGGGTTTATTACAAACCCAAATACAACCTTGTACACCTTTCACACTAAGCTAAAAGCTTGTGCCGTGAAAAGGGAGTTTTGCCGGCACCTGGGATCGAACCACGGACCCCTTGTTCTGAAGGCCGAGACTCTACCTCCAGGCTACCGACGAACTCATTTCATTATTTACATTGCTAGAAATAAAATAAATAAATATAATTCTACATAAATATAGTATATTGCCATTCATGTTTCTTTTTGAATGAGTTACATATGGACCCGTGGACCAATATCTATGCACTTGTCTGGCGCAGGAGGCACATGGATATTTGCCAAGGATTAAATTACTAGTGAAATAATAATATTTGCTGTACCTAAATGAAGCTAAAGGCTACTTAATATCAAAAAATAATTGCTCCGTAGAATAATAATTATTTTATGTTTGTTTTGTGTTTTATTACATTTTTGAATAAAATGGTCTAAAGATATCTTAATGTTGTTGCAGCTAAAATTGTAATTGCAACACTGTGACAGGAGTAATTAAGGGAGTTATTTCAACACCTATCTACATAGTAAGCCCGGACAACCAAAACAAAATGGCCGCCATCTAGGCTATAGGTACTTTAAAAGTCAGTATGACAGCTACATAAAATCATATTAATACTTACACAGATGTTCAGGAATAACAATTCTAATAGATGTAGAAAAAATATCCATTTAATTTATATAATATTTTGTTTTATAGATTAAGATTGCAATATTTCTTGCAGGTTAGATTATTTCCATATATAGGGAGGTAGTGTGATAATCAAATTTTTGCATGTAATTTGGGTTGAAAGAAAAAAAAGGTTATTTTCATTGACATATTTATTTATGTTCAAATAAGTACATAACGATGCAATAGTTTTGATAGTACATAACTAATTAAAAATATATGAGTGCAAAATAATTTAAATTGCCTTCATTATCTCTATCAAAAAATAAACAGTCATGATAAACTCAAATTAATAATAATAATTGTTTTTAATTTTTCTAGAATATAATATGTATCATAATATGTTAATACATCTTATCCAATGAGAAGATAAGATACTTCCACAATATGTCATCTCATAATAAGGTAATAATATGTAAGTTCCGACTTCACGTTGCATTATTAATTGTAATGGCATATTACTAAACCTACATAACTTATTAAAATATACTACTATACTTTGATCTTAGCCAACAGGCCAAGAAGTGATAACTATGTAATTAAAATATACGAGTACAAAATAATTGAAATTGCCTTCAGTATACACTATACACTGGTGCTGGTTGAAATACTAATTTTCCTATAACTACTACACTTTCTTCAATTAACATTGACCACTCACTAAATTTTTGTTTTTCGATGCACATAACAAATGAGCTAAATGAGGAAAAACTGCGTGAAGCATCGTAATCCTCCTTGGTTGCGATACTCGCTGCGACACTTTTGTTGAACTGCTACGACAAGTATTTGGGACAGTTCGGGAGGATAGATGGAACTGCATTCTTCGAAAGACAGACCTTCTTCATTGGCATCGTTACGGTAGTGGTACCATCAAAATATGAAAACTCCTTTTCGATTTCATTTTCTTTAAAATGAAGTTCGCAGACCTGCAATACAAACCTAGTATCAAAATTGTGTACATACAAGTTTCAATGACATAAGGAATGGGGAACTTGGTAGTTACATAATATTTTGTATTTGCATAAAGAACTGTCAAGCTGATAAAGTAATTACCTATATTACATAATTTTATATCAATGCGAAGTTGTTTATTACTAGATTCAAGGTAAAAAAAATATTGATTATCAATGAAAGGTTTTCAAAATATGTATCAGCGAGGTCTGTAGGGAGCGAGGATGTCAATATTTGAGGTTATGTTTTTTTACGAAAAATATAATAAATATCGAATAGTTCGTTTTAATATAACATAGGAAAACTGTTCACAAAAATGCTCCAGCAATGTATATTATCAGAATTATTAAAAACAAATAGTATTTACCTTTGAATTACTCGTTGGAGTAAAGTTCTCCCGACAAATAGCTCGCACCCACTTTGCTTTAAGACTTTCGTCTTTAGGGAAAGAAAACACGTGTACTTTCGGTCCATTATTGTAATTTCCCTTACAGTTTGGAACAGAACACTTATAAACCATCTTGAATTATAAATATTACAGTATATAATATTATAATCACAGCAAACAAACAACTCAAACCACGCGCTGATGCTTTCGACAACTCGCAGGTATGGCGAATTTACGCACAATGTACGGTTTAATCTATGATTTTGGTGGCTCCGTATAACCGATGTAGGCTAAAACCTTAGCCTACATTATTATCACTCGATAGAGGGTATCGTGTCGCGATCTAGGCCTGTATGTAGATAGGTGATGGTTATTTAGTGTACACAAGATTAATTTCACATATGAAAGTCAGGTATGCATGTAGTCAATTTCTGTGGAAATATAAACGATATTGTCTGTGGTGATAAATGACAGCTTGAGCGTGAAAGAGAAAAAATATTGAAACTACAGTGGTATGAAATAGATGAACAGTGCAAATAGACGATAGAATGACAGAAAAACAGGGCGTTTTATTAATTTATGTATGGTAAAAAGATGGTTGATGCAATTGTGATAGTTAAGTTGTGAATGAAGTTAGGCGGTTAGTTTGGGAGTTGCACATGCGTGAAGTTTTTTTTTAATGAGTTCAATCCAGATATCACAGCATTGTGTTTAGATAAAAAACTTGAAATAGATACATATTTTATCACTTAATCGCTCATATCACAGTTTTGAGGATAGATGGCCTAAAACCATTCAAAAATATAATAAAAGTTCAGTATGTAAGTAATATTTCAACATGTCAAACATAAGTGTATCCTTATAGTAATTGTATTATTCTTCCAAGGTAAGAAAAAATGGATAATTAATATTAGTGTTTTTAGCACAAAAATATTCAAGAAAAAATGTTTATCCCAATGTAACTATACTCTGCGTACATTCTATTATATTATAGTATTTAAACAAAATATTCGAATTTAATAAAATGTTTTAGACACTATACATAAATAATATGTAAAATTACTATTTATATATAATATCTCATAGGTGAGTTATCTATTCATGTTGTAATGTATATTTTGTATATAACAACATATAATTCATTGAATATTATATAAAACTTGTTGTGCGTACTTATTGTTCATAACATGTTTAATTTTTTACTCATATTATTGCAACTTGTAAAAATATGTTCTACTCTTAAAATTTTATAATATAATATATTTAAAAGAGTACCAATATTGAGCCAAATTTAATACCTACATAATGCAGGAATTTATTATTATTATTATTATAACCACTTTAAGATTTAAATTGTTGTATTCAACTTGTTTTTTAATTCAAAAATATTAGGTAAGTCAATTGAAATATTATTATTATTACCTATGTTGTTAACTGCCAATTCATATTTACTGAACTGAAGACATATATCTGGTAGAATATATTAAGTATCCAACCACTTTTTCATCTTTGTAGGATCATTTTTATAAAAAAAATATCAACTTAATAGTGCGTAATACCTACACATTGAAAATGATTCTAGAGTGTCTTAAAAATTGGTGCAAATAAATTATGAGTGAATCAAATGAATAAATTATCTCCATATTCTCTCTGTTGTATATAAAGACAAAAATAAACATCTTCCGGTTTCCTCTTGAGATAATCTACATACAATCTTTATGTTATCTTGATCTTGACCCTACGCGCAAAGTGACTATGGCTATATACATACATGAAGCCATTGCCAGGGTAGTTGAGGATAGCCGTTTTCAACATTTAAATGAGTTTTATGATTGTACTAGGTATATAACATAACCTCAAGAACAAGTGCCATACATTGGTGTTGTGATATTTACCAACTAATATGAAATATATTTTCTAACTTCGTCAAAGTATGATTTTTAGACGTTTGACAAAAAACTCTTGTTCATGAAATTAGAAGATATATTTCATATTATGGGTACCTATCATAGCAATATTAATATATACACTAATTTCTGGTACATTTTTGAGGTTATATCACATAATAAGACCATAATACTCGTGTAAATATTGGAAACGACTATTGTTAGTTATCATAGGATTTACATAAAAATATTTTAGGTAAGGTTAAGATTAAGATGGTATTTAGATTGTGTCAAGAGAACACTGTTGATTGTTTTCCTTTTTTGCTTTTCAATATCAACACAAAGTAGAAAAGTGAAATAATATAATATATTATATTGTTTATTCACATTTTTGTTCGGTATTTGCATCAAATTTCATTATTTTGTTTCCAATTTTTTAAATTTATTTACAACAAAATTCATTGCTTACTTTGACTTTTGGTCATGGGAGCATCTCCATATACCTAATCAAGAATAAAATTAATGGAATAAAAATTGATACAAAGATGATTGGATGTCATTGATTTTCATTAATTTAAAATAGTTTTCATCAGTCTTCATTTACATTGTTATGAAAATATATCAAAAGATGTAATTCTGTAAACTGTAAACAATTTACATGGCTCTAAATAAATAAAAGACTTTTTAAGCATCAAAATATAGTAATTGTTAATATCGTCCTTAACAGAAAAAAATCAAACAGCTTTTATCATTATTGGCACAGTGAAATCACTAATATGAAACATCTGCATTTAACAAAAAAGACATACTTACATTGAACTAAGAATGTGAACTTGCTAAATGTTTAAAAAGAGCAGATTCAAAAAATGATGCAACATTAAAATAATAGCAGAAAGCTGCGACTAATAATATTCAACATTGATAATTATTGTCATTTTTTGTGTTAAGTAGGTTTTAACATATGGATTTATTACAGAGGACTGATCAGCTTTAGCCGCTCAATTATTCAAGCAGAATTAGAATAACATTTTTTAACACTACAGTACTCGCGCCTTCAAGTACTCATTGAGTGCTCGCGCGGGGCACATGTGTCACCCATTACCATAAGAAATTTTGAGTAGGTATTAAATTTAACGGTATTCAGAAAAACAAGTTATTTTATTATACATCAGCTTTATCATTACCATATACAGTTAAAGGTCAACATATATTGTCTTAGATTTTATAATTATGAACAAAACAATAAACTTCTATAAAAATAACATATTTTGGACTTGTTGAGATCAGCACCGTTTTGAACTATAGGAATATTCTAAATTATCAAAAAACTTGTCTCATTATAATGTTTTATATTATATCCTTACTACATATTCAATCACAATATCATCGCTATCGGGAAAATAACAACTTTCGTACAAAATAAGTATTTATTTCACTTGTGATATTTCGTTACTCGAGAGCTCGCGCGGGGCACATGCGTAACCCAGGAACTTTGTTGCTATATTGCGCAGCTGTAAATGCGCTGTGACGACTGTTATGCTGCTGATGGGAAGTATGTCTCATATTTGAGGAATATCTAAAAGAACTGAGTCAACAACACACTTTCGTCTCACGTTCCCGCTCCGTTAGCGTTCGGGTGCAGACGATGTTGCAAGCAAGTGTCAATTTCGTTGCTAAGATACACAATAGTTACGAAAATTAACACTTTGGCGCACCATCGTCTGCACCCGAACGCTAGCGGAGCGGGAACGTGACGCGATAGTGTGTTGTTGACTCAGGCCTCAGCACTGTATCGCAGTGCGTTCAGAAATTATTTATCAATTTTACATAGTGGGTGACACATGTCACCCACACGAGCACTGTAGTGTTAATGTGACAATTTATTATCACCTTTTGTGGCTAGATGAGGCGTATAGTTCCAATCGGCGTTAAGTCCATTTTACTTGATTTTCTGGTAGGCCTATTTGATATCTACTGATATATGGTGTAAGTAGTTGTTGCAAGTATGTTTAGTTTTAAAGATGAATGAGATGAAAAAATGTAGATGAAACCAAAGAATGTAGATGAAAAAAATATTTAAAAATACTACAGACTCATCTCATAAATATCAAATCATTTTTGGAATTTGAAACTTTCATCAGGATTTAACAGTTTTTGGAATACAAATTTGTTTACAGATTCTAGTTTTTAGGTACAAAAGTCTAAGGCCAAAATTACCAATTTTCTCTTACCTTTTACGACGCTCTTATTCCTTTTTCCAGAATTATTTATTAGTTTTTCGTTTCCTAGATGTATTATCTGCTAAAATTTCACAGTTTTTAGTTAAAAGATTCGTTTTGATTACTCTTTTTTAAAATAAATGACACACAGATTACACCAAGGTTGCCATATTGAATTTGGATAAATCTAGAACTGTGATTGGCTCTCTGCGGACTTATGGTTGTTTAAAACCAAATGTAAGATGGACTTAACTTTATTTTTTTTCTTTTTTTTTTTTTTTAAAAAAAGATATACTTATCTGGGTTTTTGTTATAAACCCAAATACAACCTTATACACCTTTCACAGTAAGCTACTAAAAGCTTGTGTCGTAAAAGGGGAGTTTTGCCGGCACCTGGTATCGAACCACGGACCCCATGTTCACGAGGCCGAGACTCTACCTCCAGTCTACCGACGAACTCGTTGGGAGTAAAACTATTTTTTGACAGCGATTTTCTTGTATATTAAGCCTAAAATGAAATACAAATATTAGGTCAAGTAGTCAGAAAATAGATTGTCTATACGAATCAATGTTTAGTTGAAATTTTATATAAATTGGACTTTACGTCGATTGGAACTATACGCTTCAAATACAGTATTACTTTACATAGGAATCAATTTCATAGAGATTTGTGTATTAGAGTAGGACATCTTTCTTACATTGAATGATATCGGATAAAAGTGTCATAAATGTATCCATATGCATAAATGTATTGGAAAAACTATTATTTACTGACCTACTGTTGTGCTAGAAAATGAAAATTATGATATTATTGATAATTTTTTTATAAACTTACTTCAAAATGAATTGAGTACAGTAAATTAGGTACAACTTGCCTAATTTATTGTCAATAATATAAAAAAAAAACACTAAATAATGCTTAACTCAACTATTTAGATGTAAAATTTAAAACACCAATATAATTAAATTTGCGTATTTAAAATACTAGTAAGTATTTTCTTAAAATTGAAGGGATATTTTATAAAATAAAGTTATCTTTAAAAACGTATAGGTATTATGTTTCATTCAAATGGTTTTAGACCCGAAGCTTCTTTTAATCTTGTAATCGTGATCACATATTTAATTTACATTAACAATTGAGATCAAGTACTTAAATTACAACATACATATTTTATTTGTGCTTCAAATATATGATTTGAAATATTTATTACTGTGAACATAAATATGCAATTATTGTTCAGCTCACACATGTACAATTTTGTTTTAAATAAATATTGTTTTGTGTTTGAAAGCCATGCATAATAAAAAGAATCACGTAAGCATTTACTTAACCAAAAAATCACATAATTTTCGCTTTAAAAAAATGCCTAAAAATATTAAACTTCTTACTGACCTACTCAAAATTGATTAAAATCTATATTTTGTACTATCGAGGTAAAGAAAAAATATTTACACTTAATTTTATAAGACATGACCAAATTTGATAGGTTCTATTGTACGAGGTTATTTAGGATTTTGTCTTAATAATATTAAATATTTATAAAGAATATTTGAGATTAATTAATAATTATTGATTTGTTGATCTTTTGGACAGGCATATAACTATATTATAATATTAAATTATTTCTAATTAATGTTTTGTAACTGTAAGTTCATGTAATAAATAATATAAAATATATAGATTGTAAAATAATAATAATATTGTTAATGACGATTGATAAGTAAATAAATTATTAAAAATTATAAACGACCACTTAGATAAAATTAAAAATTGATAGATTCAAAATATTAAATTGAATATACTATATCTGTGCTTAATTTTATTTGATATTATTATTATTATTATCAATAGATTATATAATATAGTGTTGGTTATTATTTCAATTTATATGATATAAATGTTGAAACATTTCTTATTCCAGTGATTAATTTGATCAATAAATAATTTTAAATAGGAGATTTCTTATGTTTTAATTTATGCACACATCATCTGTAATTTTTACAGTTAATTTGTTTTCTTTCCTATTTGTTGATGTTTCCTTTTTCAGTGATCAGGACTTAAAAGTCGCCTTTGACATAAAATGTAAGTAACATAACATAACTTAACATGCATAGACAATTCACACAGATCTAGCTAGTCCCAAATTTTGATTAAATCTTCTGTTATGGGTCGATACACATATATTTACAAATAAATATATGATTTAAAATTTTACTGATTGCTTTATTACAATGACCTAGGCTACGACATGCAGTATCATTTTTATGCCACATGGTGGTTTAGTTTGAAAACGACATTGCTAGGAACCTCGGTCATTATAATAATGTAACTGGTAAAACTTTATATCATATAATTATTTATTTGTTATTAATTTGTTGTACTAATTTGGCCACAGTCTTATTTATGTAATATACTTGAAACCAAATGACACTGCTTACTCCTTTATCCTCAGTGTACATCTTGACAAACCTTTGTAAAGCGTTTTTGTTTAATTCAATGACACACGATGATGCAAACTCGTAGTCTTATGAAACCAATTATGGATCATCAATAAACTCAAAAAATATTACACAATAATAAGTACTATGCCTTTTATTGACTAGTTTAAAATAAAATCTTATAAATTTGACGCCAATACAATAAACCAAAAAGCTCAATACAGCTTCAAAATCAATTTGAATCTATTTAAAAATACTATAAACTTAATACATTGAGGAAATCAAAAGGTAATAGGTAAATACTTTCAAAATCCCTCAGCTAGACACTCACACTATGAATTTGTATAGGAATTCTGTCCTACAGTACAGCTGGTGCCAGATGTCGCAAAGTGTAGAAGGAAATCATTACACAGTTAATTACTATATACATATAATTTTATAAATCATATTGGTTATCCGTTCCATAAGCTTTTGTGGTGTTATTATGTTCAACTAAAGAAAGTTGCAAATAATAATGCACTTCAATTTAATCAATACTCGATTCTTTAAGTTTTTTGTGGAATTCAATTAATATAATTTTCTAGTTTGACATATTACTACTACTACTATACCATCATAGCATATCCCACAAGTGGGGTAGCCAGCAGACCAGCTGCATATAATAGACATGCAAGCTGTCCTCTCTGTGCCAATATAAAATCAATACATTCAGGATGGGTGGCAAACCTCATTGCTGAGTTTAAGATGTAAAATGTCTTAATTTTCTCGAACACCTTCCTTTTACAGGACACTCAAAAACTTACCGAAAAGAGTGGGAGACCAACTCTTACCCGGGTGCTCCTGGCTTAGTTGGAAGATATCAAAATCTAGCAATAAACTCGTCCTCTATGCATTGAATTGTTTAACTGATAATTCAATTATACAACAATTAATGAGTAAAGAATAAATAAAAAGGGTGCACTTCAGTTTTGACAGATTTTACGAGTTTTTGCCTATGGGATTTTGCCTATATATGTATTCTTCTAATTATTATTTTTTATTATTGGAAACAATAATTGGATATGGATAATAATATAACTAGTGGGAGCAATGTTTCATACTCCATCTATATCCATTGCCCTCAACGCTCCTCTCGGGAGCACAGGGCAGAAACCAGCCTCTTCTATTCAGAGCATCTTTACGCCAATCGCATCACCTCTTCCCACAACATTCCCTGCACTCTGATGTTGTTGTCATAGGAATGGTGTATTGTGAAAGAGGGATGCCCGGGCCAACGGAATTGGCCAATTATCATTGCGCATTCTCAGAATATGTCTCTACAAGGACCATCGTCTCTCCTGTATTATGTAGAGATGATGTTTCATACTAGAACTGTAAATATTGTAGGTTACATCTTATTCTGTATTCATAGAAGTTATTATTGTAACAAGTCAGTTAAATTCTTGTAAATCATGTATTGTTAAACTGTTTTCATGATTCACAAGTAGACACTGTTAACAAAAAAAAGATTGAATAAATTTTTGTCTTATTATCGTGTTTTTTTTTAATCATTAATCAATGACGAGAGATCGTCCTTAATGCAATTACTCAGATCCAACACAAAATATTTCATTCCATTTTTAAAAATTAAAATGTGATATTATTTTTTTTTTAATTCTACAAACTAAAATTCTTAAAATTATGTTTTTGCCTTAGAAGCGCAATCTTTTGTGATTCTGGTAGATCACCCCTAGGCCCCAAAATTTTGACAGGCTCAATCTCAAAATATTTATATTTCTGGGGGAAATGGCGTTCAGAGACGAGGCCATTTGAGAATCAAAGGGCAAGATCTTAAAACCAATTCCCACAAGATGAAGAGCATGCATGAGCAACGGTAGGACGGAAGCAAAAACAGAAGGTAAGAAAATGAGCAAATAATAGTGTTTCATTTTTTTTTGCCTACTCTCAGTGTAAGGGTATAATATAGCATAAATAAATCCTTTTAAATTAATGAAGAAAATGTGTTTGTCATATGCTTGGGTAATTTTCAGGACCTCGATTGATTAATTAACTGAAGAAATTTGAATGTTGACATTTGTTAATTTGAATTGTTTGTGTCCCTTAAGACAATAAATAAATAAATGATAAGTTGTAAAAAAATACTCTTAAAAAAACTTGAAAGTTTTATTACTTATTGCAACACTTTTAAAGAAACTGGGGCCGTAGACAAACCGTACTTAGCGATTGACTACTGGCGAACTTTTCGACAATCTACCTACATGTACCGTGTAATTATGCGTTATTGTTGCAGTTATTGTCGAAAATTCGTTTATAGTCAATCGCCAAGTGCATGTTTGTCTAGGGGGTCTGTTCTTTTAATTCCTCTTCTCCATACTTTAAGATGTGATATGTTATGAATACAAATGACTTGATTAATATGATCATGGGAGAATAATAAAAAAAGATTTTATGAGAACACTGAAAATCATGGAACACATTCTTACGCTAAGACCAGGCTAGCCACCGTGGTGTTGGTCCACTGGAATTCATTGTTTAAGTTCAGATTCTTAACTTGTTTTTTTTTTAATTTAAATTTACTTTTCGCCAGCCTGATGATGAGAGCGGAAGCTCTTGAAAGCTGACTCGCGTCCAATAAAAAGTTACTGTGGATATACTATAAATAAGTGTTTTATTTATAATTAATTCAACATGAATTTCCACCAAGTATCGTCGGTTGAAAATATCAACTTTTAATTTAAAACTAGTTTGGAAGAAGGTTAAATAAAACACAAATGAACATTAAGAGATCTTTGTTTACAATAATTATTACACAAACATTTTGACTCAACATTTATTATGTAATAGAATACATGAAATTGAAACAGCCGAAAAATTGTCCACAATATAATAAGTTTTCATAATTGAAATAACCAGATAATTACTCAAGGTACTGTAGTAAGTCAACTAGTAGTTGACAGCTTTCTGCACACACTTGTGGGATAAGCCTTATAGCTATCTATATATTATTATTAGTTTTACAAAAACATTGAATGAAACATATGCTTTACCATAAAGGTAGCTAAAATTGTAGATGTACACATTTTCTTGTTACAGTAAAAGATTTTTGAGTTGGAGTTCTTGGTGCAAGCATATTTTGCAGTCTGCAGATTATGAGTCCATAATTAAGTTTATGCGTTGGTAAATATATATTGGATATCGAAATGCACATGGAATTGATCTTTTGATTACGTCACTCAATCAAAAAAGAAGCTTAGATGACCTCATTTGTACAGATATTGTCAAAAATGTGAGGAACATAATATATAGATTCCAAGAATTTTCCACATCGGGAAGGTTACCTGATCAATGCCTGACAATATTGGCTTTCTGTTTTCACATTATAAAGGTATTCCACTTAAATTTCCATTTTGTTTTCCAAACTTAATTAAATATCTCTGCTGCTTTAGTAAGTTTCCACTTTACAGAGTGTCTGCTTAATTTTTACTTTGAAGAATTAAATAAGTATAGATACCTAATTATTTCAATTATGTAAATTGTAAATACACATAGATAATATTATATTGAAACATTAACACGATTATACATAGAAATAACATGCCCTTATTATAAACTTAAAACTATTCGTCTTTCCATTCATACCATAATCATTCCTGGTGTAAGAAAAGAGAATAGAATACTCAGGTGCAATCTATACGATGAGAAATATTTTATTAGTTTAAAATGCTTAAGAGCTCTAATCCAGTGATGAAATCACATGGGTATATAAAACCATCAAAATTATTGTACTTTTAATGAACATAATAAAGTTCTAGAGAACATTTGTGATATTTGTAATAAGTATATATATCCCATCATAAAGAAAGCTCCTTAAAATCCTGTCATTGTAATACACATATTTTCATTTCTTGCTTTGGCTTCAATTGTATTTGAAAATAATTACCACACATAGTTACTTGACAAATTATATTCATCATAAACATTAACATAAATACATAGACTAGAAAACGAGTTATCAAATGAAATGCCGGGTTAAATAAAAGTTGGTCAAAGTTATGAACAAGTGTTGGTCAAGGAAAGTAGATCTTCATAATATATCTTACAAAACAGTAACAAGCTGACCAACTTCAAAATGTAATTACTCCAAAAATAAACACTTTAACAATGTGTTTAAATTGCACTAACAGCGATAACTAGGAAATATAATACAAAATAATAAGGTTTGTATGTTGGATGATTTATTCGACGTTGTTTAATGGAGCATCCATCTCAAACTAGTGTTATTGGAATGAAATGTTTTTTTTTTAAATATACAGTGGAACCTCTCATAACGAGCATCTCTCATAATGAGTAATTCGCATAATGAGTAAAAAAAAATGTGAAAAAGTTGCTCCCATAACGAGCGATGTTTCGCATAACGAGTTACAGAGAATGGGTAAGTCCCTTTTTCACGACATTCACTTGTGACCTTGTTAGCCGGGACTTCCGCGCCAGTACATCAGTCTGTGTTTAGCACTCGCGCCTTGGTTTTGTGATCACCCATTCTTCCAAAATTTGTATTGATATTATTAGTAATTTTTTTTATGTGCAAAGTATTATAATCCGTTCAAAATTGTCCCCGAAGAAAAAAACACAAGAAGACAGCCAGAAGAGAATAAAAATAACTGTTGAAATGACACATAAAATCATTGAAAAGCGAGAACAAGGTGTGAGCGTGGCATATCTAGCTCGCACATTATGTACTATCGGTCAACATCAACTATCAGCACTATTCTCAAGAACAAAGATAAAATTAAGAACATGGATGCTTCAAAGGGAGTGTCAAGAATGTCTACAAAACGGTTATGTTTACGGTTAGTTTTCTAGTAAAAAATGGTTAATTATTTGTCATAAATTCATATTTTTATTTAGGTACGTTTTTTTCCTAATCTAAATTGTATTGCAAGTTGTTACACTCTTTTATAAGTAATTTTAATTGAATAAACGTTAATAAAAAAAAAATCATTATGTACTCCAAGAATACTTATTTTTTCGGCATGGAACGCATTATTGTATTTTACATTGATTTCTATAGAAAAAAATGTTTCGCATAACGAGTAAGAGTCTGGAACGAATTAAACTCGTTATGAGAGGTTCCACTGTATAGGTATCTGGGTTTTTGTTATAAACCCAAAAACAACCTTAAACACCTTTCACAGTAAGCTACTAAAAGCTTGTGTCGTGAAGGGGGAGTTTGTCGGCACTTGAGATTAACCGCAGACCCCCCGTTCACAAGACCGATACTCTACCTCCAGGCTACCGACGAACCTAAATAATAGAATCTAAATAGAAATGTATTTGTGATTTAGAACCTTAATTTAGAGAACATTTTTGTATTTGGTTTCTAATCTATGTATTTAATGTCATCGATCATAATAGGTACATAATATGCTTAAAAAATATGTTAAATACTCTATGTATAGCATACCTAGCTGACTAAATTGATGAGCAATAGCTTTCATTCAATCAGATACACCTCCCACTAGATATTGCGTCATTGGGGCTCTTTTTGGCAACAAATTTCTTTTACATGTCATCGTGTATAAAATGTCTTTCTTCTCGAAAATTTTTTTTTTTTTTATTATTATTTATTCATTCTTTACTGTACATTGATTAAAAATAATAACATTATTTTTATTATTTTATTAATAAAAATATAAAAAAAATATATTAAAATTATATAATATTAGGTAGGTAATAAAAAATAATTAAAACAATAATTCATCTATAAAAAATATCTGAATTGGAATTCATAAGCTTCTAGCTAAGTTTCATTCCTAAGTTTAGTATTATTATTTGTAGATATGCAATTTCAGTTTTTGAGAAGGTGGAATTATTTTTTCAATTTGTAATGCAACTTTTAATTATTACAATTACAATCTTTCTAAAATAATTATCTACTTGTCATATACATTGCTTAGTTCCACGGATTAAGAGTTTTTAAATAAAAAAAAAATCAGCTTTAAGCATCTGTCTGGTATTCTCTCCATAACTCATTTTTCATATAAGAAACTGTTGGAGTGTTAGATTTTGACCTGCCATTTTTCAGAATACTATAATTTTGAAATAGTTACACATTGAAATAGATGATCAATATAAAAATAATGAATTTTCATATTTTGAAGCAACTTATTAGTGTAGTTTATGGATTATACCATAAACCACAGCATTAATAGATTTAACATTTGCAAAATACAGCTTTATATTTTTCCAATAGATGGCACTGCCAAGTGCCAATAGCTAAAACTCTCAGAGGGAATAATATTATTAAAAGTCAGGCAGTACAAAGTTGAAGTAAAATAAATTATTGAGTATAGCGAAAAATCGAAATATTTCATCTATGTAATAATTGCATTTCATTAAAGTTGCCATTTTTATAAAATATTTTTCGCAATATACTACCAGCTATATTATGATCATTCCAAATCTATATTTTCTCACAACCATTCTTTTCAACACCATTTTGTGCAAATTTTACAAACCTTCATATATTACATTTTTAATTATGACAATAATAATTACATAGAATAAACATTATAACAAATAAACATTATAATATATTCTAAGCATAATGTATAATAAAAGATATTATCTAATTTCTGTGATTTGAGTGATTTTTCTGTGATGAAAGTGATTTCACAGACACACACTTGTCGGATATTTGACAGGTTGTTATATTTTGTAGAGATGGGTTGATTATCGATTTGGCTCAACTAGCAAATAAGTCAGCCAATTAGTCTGCAGTACCAATCTTTGGTTTCGGTTTATTCGGGTAGGATTGTGAACCTCAGTTTTTTTTCATTTGTCACACATTCGAGTAGTGACAAGTTTTGTACATTTTTCTGTCTCACCATTTGCACCAGCAATGTTCTTGGGAGATTGCTTTGATTTTAAAAATAAAGCACTTAGTAGGTGTTGGAGGTGTATTTCTAATGGTTCACTATGTTGTCGAATTGTCGTTATCGTTTATCAAAGAATTATCTACCTACTGTAAACATGTCCGAAAAGTCAATTTTCCCAATAAGTCGTCGACTGGTCAGCCCATTTCTGATATTTTGTGACAGTTTTACACTTGGAAAATCTGCTAATCATCAAGTACAATAATAAAAATAATTCTGCAACCACAATATTTTGAGCTTCATGTTTACCAAATAATACTTTATATATTATTTACGACAAACTAATAATAGAAAAAACATTTTAAGTATTTACAAGATTTATATATGCGTACAGCGTAGGTAGGTATACATAAAAAAAAGAAAAGGCAAATACACAAAATTCATGTGTCACCTCAATATAATTTTATTTAAAGAATGATAATAAAGTATTTCTCATCAAGTCCCATCATAAATAGGAATTTCAATTTTCAAATACTTTACATACATGCGTTCTTTCAATTTTCTTTAATGAAATAAAACAAATTTCATTAGATGTCTTTCTGTTGAGGACGTCAAGACTCTTGTCACAGCGTTTGCACTATTGTAATAGCGAGTATACAGGTTTGTCAGCAATTAAAAAGAATCATCTATATTAAATATTTGATGCGGCTCTCAGATTGATTTTCTGATTGACTTGTACCTAACATAGCTCCACTTCCGAGAAACAACCTTCACTGGCTTAAAGTTTAAAAAAGAGTGGAATTCAAAGTTATATTAATTGTGATCAAGGCACTGCATGGTATGATACCAATGTACGACTCTGAGCTATGTATTTCAGATGTTACAATAAGAAGGAAAAATCATTCACGTCTCCTTAAATAAATGCTGTTAAAAGATTTGTGGTGCCGCATAGAGGTGGTCCAAATAACTTTTATTAATAGTGCTTACTGTGTGGCAGTGGCGAGCTCTAAAGTTTGTGAATATATTCAAAATACTGCTGTTAAAGAGGTGTTGTTATGATTCAAAAATGGGTCCTTGCGCTAGCGGCACTATTTAAAACCAGTTGTCTATTTTAATAATTTAAAAAACTCAATTTCTAGCAACTTTCTCTTAAAAATTGGAATGTCTTGTAAAAGAGAAAAAAGACTTTGAAAATGTGAATAGAAATTATATGTTTATAAGTCAATAATATGAGATTTTTTAATTAATATTCTTAATTATAGTGACTACATACAGTATACCTAATAATATCATAAAAGTACATGAAAACATTGGAAGTTATTATTATAAAACATTTATAAATGATCCACTAGGCAGGTATATAACATACATATACAAAGGTAACTTACGTTATATCTAACTTACAAAAGTAAATAGTATGTAATGTAATAATTATTTTTACTTTTTAACTAACATCTATGGAGGTAGTTACACTTATAAAAAGTAATAATAACATTTGAATATTAAAATAGAAAATTTATATTATTTCACTCTCATCTACCTACACATGTAACATCAATATATTTATAATTGGTATGAAATGTAATTATTGTGATGAAATAATCAGTTTGCCTTATTTCTAATTTGTATTGTAGATACGTGTGATATAATCATGAGGTATTTAATACAAGGTTAAATAGTATTATAACACAATGTTACGTTAAAGTTTAATTTATCTACCGACTACGGTTCTTGGTGGAACTTTATATTAATAATGGGGTGTTCACATTTGGCGAATATCGCCAGGCAAATTTCAAAATATATCGCCAGGCGAAAAAACAAAATTCGCCGGACATCCATTGATCGTCACACCTGTTCACACAGTCCACCAATATAGAAACGATCTGTCAGATGCGCTTTGATTTTGACACTGTTTTCAAAATGGCATCGAGATGGAGATCGCGAAGTGTTTATTTTTAGTCGAAAATGTTATAGTAGAGGTTATAAGGCGCCTTTTAATTAAGGAAACAAACGCCACAAACCAACAACAAAGATAACAGCTGTCATGAAGCGGGAAACATTGTAAAATTTATAGGTTATAAAGTCTTTACCATAGATACGAATGCCGCGCACATCTGCGCATGTGCAAATCGTTCGATCGCCCGAGAAAGTTGGAAGGTGGTCAACTCGAGACGATATCGTTTCTACTGGTTTTTATCGTTTCAGACTAGCTGTCATTTTGTTCACACGGTTCAAATGGCTGGCGATATTTTGGTGCCCTAGCGATATTCGCCAAAGTGAGAACACCACATAAGTTAAAAATTGATACACGATATTTCTAGTTATTTCACTATATACTTTATTAATTTTGCGAGCTGGCTTTTGAAAGCTTTCAGGTGAAGGTGAAGCTCTTGAAAGCCGTGGAGAAAATTATTGTCTCTTCTGCCTTATATTGGAGGGCATGATAGAGGGAAGACAGGGAATTGGCAGAAGCAGATGTCCTGGCTGCGCAACATTAGAGAGTCAACCAGAATGAGGACAATGGATGACTTGTTCAGAGCAGCACAGGACAGGGAGGTTTTCACCGGAGTGATCGCCAACATCGGGAGGCCTTGACATGGCACAGAAAGAATAAGAAGATTAGTGGAATAACTAGATATCGTGTTTCATTTTAAAAATAACTTCAATGTTAAAACTCCTGTTATTGGCGCAGAGAGAACAACTTGTATGTTTATAACACGAGGTAAATCTGTTGGCAATCTTATCACTTTTAAGATATACAGCGATGGTTTAATTAGAATTGTGATGTTGTGAATCCTAAATGCATTCTTGCGGTGGTTTTCCACAACACAATGCATTTCGAATATATTTCTTAGGTAGGTAATGATTCTTGTTATCATTTGTTCATTAAACAAAAAAAAACATTTTTTACGGAAACAAATTAGAATATACATGTCTTGAAGGAGAATAATGGGTATCAGATGATAAGGAGAGTGTGGAAGTGTTTAAGGTAAAGTAAAAGATATGGTAAGGTAAAGTAAGGAGAGTGTGGAGGTGTTCAAGGCAAAGTTAAAGACCCCATTGTGCAGAAGGTGTTATGACTCATAAATGGACCTTTGTGGTGGTTTTTCACAATATTGGCCATCTTAAAAAATTGTCTAGTTATTATTATTATTAATAAGGGTATTGAACATATCATTGTTCCATATTCAAAAAGAGGTATGTGCGAACATTTTTATTTAGGCATATACTTAAAAACTGTACAGTAGGGCATTGAAATTGTTGTTTGGACTTTTTATTGGTATGTGATATTATTCTTTAAGTATTGAATTTTAATATTTGATACTAAGAATCACTTTTTAAAATGGTCATGAAATCATTATAAGCAGTAAATTTTAGTAATGTCTCCTTTTCAGGTATTTCACCCAATACAAAGCTGATTCTAGAAATGTCAAAACATTTATAAATTTACATACCCCTTTTTGAATATTCAACGACGATATCACAAATAATGCTGTGCACCAACTCATTCTGCCATTATTTTATTATATCACTATCCAAAATCTTTATTTATTTCTGTTTGAAACTATTATTTTATTGTTACATTTTGTGTCATTTAGAAATGTATTATTAAACCAATATTTTTCATACATAGAAAGCCGTAAGCCATTTTAAAGTAAGCTAACAGTATGTAATTCACATGCTTTGACTTTGATTGTGCAATAACAACATAAATTACAAACACCTAACGAGGTAATTTTATGGAAAATAATAAATAAAACAAATGGGTAGGTACTAATTGATAAAGTCATGTTTTTTATGTAATGGCGAAGACATTTCACAATAACAAGACTGCACTTTTGACCACAATACAAGCAAACATATGCTTTTTGTAGCATGTGAGATAGAGACGTGCCCCTTTCTAACATATCATAAGTAAATTATAATTGTAGTACGAATATACAATACATCCCAATCCTTCTAAATGGCTGTGAGTCTTGGCACTTAACCAAGGCTCAAGAGCGGAAGATACTAAGCCTTGAAAACAAGTGTCTTAGAAGGATTTTGGATATCAAGTGGTATGAACATGTTACAAATGATGCTGTGCGCCGGCGCACCTGTAATCGCCGTAATACAGGAGAGACGATGGTCCTGGCTGGGATATGTTTTGAGAATGCCCAATGATAGTTGGCCAAAAAGAGCACTGTTCTTCTGACCGCAAGAGTTCCGTAGGCCTGGGCGTCCCTCTTTCACAATACACCGTTCCTATGACAATGACATCAGAGCGCAGGGAATGTTGTGGAAAGAGGTGACGCAATTGGCGCAGAGACGTTCTGAATAAAGGAGGCTGGTTTCTGCCCTGTGCTCCTGAGAGGAGCGTTAAGGGCGATGATGATACAATACAAGCATGTATGCAGTTCTTTGCTAATTACTTTTTAAGTGGGCACATTTTTTCAAATTAGTGTATAGTCTTGTTTTATACAATGTCTTTGGTACTGTGTGAAATTGAAATGCTAAATTTATTTGTTGAAGGTTTGTAGTAAGATGAACAATTAGTTATTGGTATGTTCTAATGAAATTTGACTAGAATTAAGTCTTCATTGTGTAATATATCGTGGTAGAGTCTGTCTAGAAATGGTTGGCAAATAATAAGAGATTATTATTACACACCTTTTTGCTGGGAGTTTCGGGTGATGGATACGATATACAGCGCCCTTGAGGTCATGTTATGAGTAAACGGCGCTTTACAAATTGTCCATATATATTATAAAAATTAGCTTGCAAATAAGACAACAAGAGACAGTTTGTACATTTGATAATAATACATGCATCAATTCTTTTAAGTATATTTAAATATAAATTATAATACAAAACAGTTTTTTCTTATTTCTTCTCTCCTTATGAGAGCACGGGAAACAAGTTAAGAAACTTTTATAATGATCATGTGGATAGAGATAGAATGAATGAGGACAAAATAACTAAGAAAATATCTATAGCTGATGGCTGAAATGAACCAGAGATTTTGTGACTAACAAGCAAGGACATCACTAACAGACTCAATACCCTATCATCTTGTCAGGATTTAAATAAGATTTTTATATGAGTTTTTTCAATGCCAATTTCATAATAAAAAAAATCCATTCAAATAGTTTGGCAGTCAGTTAAGGCTGTAGGTGTTTCCAACATAATGATCCCTAGAGATATAGTTTTGTAGAAAATATAAATAATATAGGAATGATTTTAGAGTATTATTTATAGATAGGTAATAATATCATCTTAATTGTACAAATATTATTTAAATGTTTTCTTACACATAGTACACGCTTTAATATGTCATTTTCTTACAGGTACCTACTTATAAAAACTAATGCAATGGCCTGACAGACCATTGGTCAATGATAAAATAGAGTATAAAATTGAGGTGTATAGTTCCAATCGGCGTTAAGTCCATTTTACTTGATTTTCTGGTAGGCCCATATATTTGATATCTACTGATATATGGGGAAAGTAGTTGTTGCAAGTATGCTCAGTTCTAAACATGTTTATCCAGAGAATGAAAATGCAAAAAATAATTAAAAATACTACAGTTTCACCTCAAAAATATCAAAACATTTTTGAATTTAATGGAGTTTGAAAATTTCATAAGGAATTTAACGGTTTTTGGAATACCACACGCACAGATTACAAAGATTGATATACTAAGGTCGCCATATTGAATATGGATAAATCTAGTGCTGTGATCAGCTGTCTGCAGATTAATGGTTGTTTGAAACAAAATGTAAGATGGACTTAACATTGTTGGAAATAAAGCTATTTCTTTGACAGCGATTTTCTTGTATATTTAGCGGAGAATGGAACACAGTAGTCGTAAAATAGATTGTCTATACGAATCAATGTTAAGTTGAAATTTGATATAAATTGGACTTAACGTCAATTGGAACCATACGCCTCAAATACATCAATAATATTATTATTTATAATCCAATAACAAGTAAGACTTATATACAATACTTAATGATACAAAAATTACAAATTTGTATAATTTCTTAACTACGGTTACGTATTTCTTGTAAAATTCTCTTGTCATACAATATTGTCTAAAAAATAAGAATATACATTTACCCAATATGTAAAAAGCTCGATAGGAATTTCATAATACTAAAAGTAATTGTCAGTATACCATCTGGTCCAGGATGAAGAATAATCATTTTATTGGTAAAATAATGAACATATACTTAACTATTTACAATACCTACTTCATAGTAAAAAATAGTTTTATTATTGTATATGTACATAACAATTAAGTATAATAGAAAAATGACTGGTTATTATTAATCATACAAAATATTAGATAATAATAATGCAACAGTCATATTAATTATAACAACAAATAGGTACATACTTATGAATTTTTAATATTATTAAAATTAAAATGATTAAGTTAAAACACTGCAACTTTCACTGTATAAATTTTATTTTGGCACAGGCCTTTCGTACTTAGTCCATCTTCAGTGTTGTCAACTTAGAAACTAAAACAAAATACAGACTAAAGCTAGGTACTAAGTAGGGGGTGGGGGAGGGACGTGTGGGGAGGGTGGGGTTGGTAGTGAGAAGGAGGGTTAGTGAGGAGTTGAGTGGGGGTACTTTTATATTTATTATTTTTTCTTTTTCTTTTCCCCCTACTTAGTACCTACCTAGCTTAAGTCTGTATTTTGTTTTAGTTTCTAAGTTGACGGCACTGAAGATGAACTAAGTTCGAAAGGCCTTTGACAAAATAAAATGTATACAGTGAAAGTTACAGTGTTTTAACTTAATCATTTTAATATTAATAAAAACGAACTTTCATATTAAGGTTACCACCGAAAAAATAGAATGCATATTTAATATTATAAGTATTTTTTTTTCAATTTAGATATTATATCTTAATTTCTTGTACATAGAAATTAATTGTATATTATGCTTACATAAGGAAATAATTAATGGGGCGTTTTTCATATTTATGAATAAGATGAGACAATGCATAGATTGGAAGTTGCTGAGTACAGACATTTATTTTACAAAACAGTTTTTGGCAGTATATAATAACAATATAATACAATATTATTCATAAACAATATGCAATAAAGTGATACATCGCAATACATTTTTATTTTAACTTTACATTTCACAAAGCATAATGAACAGAACAACCAAATTTTATAATGAATTAAAATTTTAAATTATTTTTTTGTGATGAAAAAATATAATATAAACATCAACAATATTACTATTGTTGGAAACT
This sequence comes from Athripsodes cinereus, assembly GCA_947579605.1. Taxonomy (NCBI): domain Eukaryota; kingdom Metazoa; phylum Arthropoda; class Insecta; order Trichoptera; family Leptoceridae; genus Athripsodes; species Athripsodes cinereus. The sequence goes on from OX388323.1 coordinate 14,406,853, forward strand.
GTTACATTACATCTTTAACTGTTAATTTAAAAAAAATATATAAGTATTTTTTAAATCAACAAGTGAAAGAGCAACATTATTATTTACAAAATATGATGGTTTATACACAAACATATTTATTTATTAATCTATTTTATGTTTGAAGGGTATTTGCTTTTCCATTTTAGCTGTTATTCCAATTTAGGCAGCCATTGTTGACAATAATATTGATTAATTTCATATCCATACATTGTACAATGCTATCTATAATATAAACAAATTGCTAGACGCTATGTACATCGTTATATACATATAAATTATTAACTTGAAAATACTAAGTACAAATATATTAATTACAAATATTGTTGATGAATGAGTATTATTATTATTATTTTTAGTTAATTGCAAACGGAATATAAAAAAAAACAAAGGAATCATTGAAAAATTAATATTATTAATTAAGACATTAAGAAATATTTAAAATACGAAGGATTCATTGACAAAATTCTTTAATCAAAACATTAAAAAATATTTAAAATACGAAGAATGCAATGCTTAATTAATTAATTAAAACATTAGAAATATTTCAAAAACGAACAATTCAATGATAAATTATATAAAAGATTATTGATTGTTTGAAGTAATGTTTAAAAATAAAATAAAATAAAAAACATCGTTTCTAGTTACATCCTAAGTGTATTTTCCTTTTTTTACAAAAATAAGATATCTGTATCAATATTTCAAAACTATTTTTATAACTATTGGGAAAATGAAATCTGGTTAATGAAAAATCATAACAAAAATTCTCATCTTTATTATTATATGAATAATGAATGTTAATGGTTTCTAAAACGTATTAAAAGCGATATATAAATTTACAATTTAGCGACGTCTCCATTCGTACCAGAAGCGCCGCCGTTGGTGATTTGTTCACCATTCTCGGAAGCGCTTACTTTTCGATTTGACGCGTTGACAGTCAATCCGTTATTTGGTTGTTGTCTCTTAAAATTCCTTGGGCTTATTTTTATAATCTGTTCCTTGTTATTTTCCGTTGCTACGACAAGATTGGTTTCCTCTTCAGGAATGGTTGGTTCTTCATGGTGAGCTCTCGGCACCCTGTCCACAACGACTCTAGTGCTGCCACGACGCAAAGAGGCCTGTGTTACGGTACTTCGATAGTTCATCATGGACCCGTCTCTGAAACTAAGTTAATAACACAATATTAGTAACAGAATCTGTAAAAACAATATGATATGTAGAAAATAGCATACACAATACATTTGTTAGAAAATTTCTAAATAATAAACAAATAAATTGAAACAAACTCGTCGTTAGATCCGGAGAAGAAAGGACGATTAAAGGTATTCTGCAGGGTATACCCGAAAGCAGAAGACTGTCAGGCAGTGGCGGATACAGATGGAGGGCGCCCCCCCCCCTTTGCGGGGCCTATAGACGTGACTTGATATTTTTTTATGACGATAAAAGTAAAGGTAGTTCAATTTATCTTTTGCGCCTCCCCCTTGAGTTTTTTTTTTTTTTTATTCCGCCACTGTTAGGCAGACCAAGACAAAGATTGTTAGATAACATCAACCAAGATCTAGAGGAGCTCATAAATGCTAAAGACGACAGGCATTCCATTGATCAAGATAGAAATGCTTGGAGATCTATTGTTTCGGAGGAAATAAAGGTCCTGTATGGGATTTTCGGCCATCGGAAGTGAGTAAGTAAAGTAGATGTTTGAGTTTTCTAAAGAACGATTTTATTCAGTGTTAGTAAGATTAAATATACAAAAAAAACCCACAATGTATAAGTGTATCTATAAATATACATAAGCAAATATGATGTAATTTGATGTAGGTATATTAATAAAAATATACAGTAAAGTTATTTTTACAAGCTTTGTTCGAGGCTGCGTATGTTAAAGTGTGCTGCGTATCATATTAAACTTAAGCCCACAATCCATTATTTTCACGAGATATTTCGGGACACACTCCCAGTAGCTCAACTGGGCAAATCACGCCTTAGCGAAAATAATATATTGAGATTTCAAGTCTCGTCTAAAGAACTGTCGGAAAATATGAGGTCGTCTTTTCTAAGCCTTAAATTTTCAGAAATAACATTAAAATTATGTATTCAAAAAGTCTAGAGTTGAAATGAAAAAAAAAACCTTTGATTGTTCCTCTTCTTATCAGGATACATTTGGAAAGCACCGTAGATAAGAGGGTTCATTACGCTGTTGCTCATGCCAAAGAAGAAGATGTATTCTTGAAGACTCTCGCTCACCTGAAAAAACAATGATTGCAATTTAAAAGCGAGCTATTAGGAGCAAAGCAGTATGTAATATTATTTATTTATTAAAAAAAAAAACAAGTTATTGTTAAGTTGAGCAATGACGTGTCGTGTAGCGACGTAGAGATGATAAAACTAATTAACTTGACGGGAGAATTTTGTACTATCTTTCGTTTCTATACTTGGTCATTTGAAATAATAATAATAATTTTGGCCGTTCCGAAATTCCCCATCAAATCACGGGACCAAATGTCCTTGCGACGCGACTCGTATGTTTCTGTCGCTGTGTTCTGATTGGACGATGCAAAGATCATACGATTTTGTCCTGGTAAAATAACGGTTGAGAAAGATGCGATTCGGCCACGAGGGCTTGCTATTCGCGCGTTCATTCGTCAGTTGCATTCTGAGAGTCGCGAAATAAACATTCTTCGCTGGCCTCGCCAGGGCTCTCAGCCCTTTTGGGCTGAGTACTTCAAATGGACTCTCATAAATAATATTCCTTAGTGTACTTCATATAATTAATATAATCATAATAGTATTTGTTCCATAGTTCATTCAGTTGTTTTGTAAAAAAGTGAACATGTCGTGAAATGTATACTCACCAACCAATGTCAGTACGTGATGATAGCATAAAACCGTTACAATGACGCTATAAACGCATCGCCATTTTGAGAGCAGTTCGTTTTCCAATCTGAAGCAGAAAGCATCTCCCGAGGACCGCGTGTTTTTATTTCTTTACGCGCCTCTGGTGTAACAAAGTTAAAGTCTAGAAAGTTTTGTTTAAAGTCCCTGTAATGGATTTAAACTCTCCGAAACCATAAATGAAATTCTGAATAGTATTTTGGTGAATCGCCGTTAACATATCTCTTAAAGTCTCATTCAGTTATTAATAATCAAGCCGGTGTTATATGCAATAAGAGTTCGTGGACCAGTGTTATTCTAATGTAAAATTATCTAGTTTACAACGCTTTAAACCCGACTGAAAGGCATAACCGTTGTCGTAAGAACCTTACGAACTGTAAAGACGTCCTGAGCATTTGTCATCTCGCCTCCATTCTGTGCGTGAACTATTAGTAGAAACCTTCTACTGGAAGACCCCAGATCTTCGGAGCCTTCGCCACCGTCGCTTAAAGGTTTCGTCCCTAGGCTTGGTGGTGGAAAGACTCCGAAATTCACCTCAAGGAGTGGATATTTCTCAGCCGATTCCAAAAACCAGTAAGATCTTTCCTTTACTCAACAGTGTTCCCCGCCTCGAAAATAGATTCAAATTACAATTCTTACTATTTTGATATTCATAATACTGTAATACTTGTAAGTCATTGAGTATGCTTGTTGTGTGAAAGAGTATCATTTGGATAATATTACTTACCATATATATTGATAATCTCTCATTGTTCGTTCTGCTTATGTGATCTGAATAAATCCAACATATTATATACCTAACAATTTGTTTTTCCTTCCGCCCTAGTGTGAACTTACCCCTGGATAAACTTGCCAAAGGCTCAATTGTGAGCAATAAGATTTAAAGTAAATTAGTAACAGCCGAGTAAGTATTTTGTAACTTCCTTTTTATTTTTATATATTCCAATCACGCTGCTATGTAACCTAGCCTCGGGGTGGCCGTTTTCTCCTCCCGGGTGTCGGGGAATGTAGGGGCGTGATAAAAGTGGTTGACTCGTCCGTGATATTGGTAAAATTTGATTTCAATCAAAATCCCAATTAAAAGCAATTGTTGAGGTTGTTATATGTTGGATAAGCCATGGTTATAACAATATTTGTACTGTAATTTGGTCAATATATGTGACTGATATTCTAATGTGATACATGTAAATGATTTTCAGTGTTTGTATAGATAAGTTTTGTTCCATAAAATTATAACGAAGTAATAATATTCTAACATTCTATATAGTCGTGTTATTGTAAAAGTGCGTCACGTTGAATATACCTAACAATGACGTCACGCAATGTAGGACTCTGATCGAAATCTCGACAGATTGAAATATCGACAATTTGTAATGTCGACAATTGTAATATCGACAATTTTAAAAATCTGCAAATTAAAATCTAGACAGATTGAAATCTCGACAGTCTGAAATATCGACACTTTGCAATCCCGACAAAAATTTTTTTCCTTTCAAATTTAAGAATCAACAGTATTTCCTTTTTAATCTTTTCTCTGACAAATATTTTTAACCCTTTCATTGTCAAAAAAAAAACTTTTTTAACCTGTTCACCGCTGATTTTTTTTATCTTTCGGCATTGTATAAATTCAGATTCATAATGGCGTCATCACCGTTGGGAATGATTGAAGACATTGATAACTTAAAATGTCACGAGTTAAGAGCTGCCTTAAAAGTTCGTGGGTGTGGAACGGCACGTACGCTCGTAGAATTGAGACGAAAGGCACGCGTCTATAATGAACAACATGTAGCGGAATCTGAAACTTTTGCCATGCCCGCGCCGGTTCGTTCGGTGGTTCCTGTTCCTTCAGTGTCTACATCCAGTTCTGCGTCTGTTAGGCCCATATCCCCATCGTGGAGTCCACAACCAGCAGAATTGGAACGTTCAATTAGGAATGCAACGGAAGCACCCAATCAGAGTACTCAATATGTCATTCACCAAGTTAAGCAAACTGATTTTGACACTCTCAAATTAAAATTTGATGGAAAGGGCTCCGTACGCACATTTTTGACGCGTTTCGAAGAAGTTTTAGCGGCAAGGCGAATACCGGCAGAGCACATCGTGCCAGGCTTCACAGAAGTCCTAGAAGGAATTGCATTGCTGTGGTACCGCACCTTACCCAAGGAGAACCTTACTTGGAAGCAATTGAAACAACAATTACTGTTACAATTCGAAAGTTCAAACGCCCAATTCCTGCAACGTAGACAAGTAATGGGAATGACCCAGCGTGGTTTAGAGTCGGTAGCCGAGTTCATCATAAGGTTAAAACACCAAAATCAATCTTTAGACGCACCTCTTCCTGAAAACGAATTATTGGAAGTAGCTAAGCATGGGATTAGCAAAGATTATATTGGTGTATTGGTGGCAGGAGACTTGCATTCGTTGGCAGAGTTGGCTAACAGAGCCAAGTTACTAGAAACCTATACAGCTGATAAAGTTGTCCCTCTAAGAAAAAGTAGACCCCCTCCTCCTTCTTATAGACCACACATAGCCGAATTAAGAACTAAACCAGAGACCCGACACATTATTTGTTTTAAGTGCAATAAACCGGGACATATTCGTTCACAATGCCAGGAATATACAAGAGTTGTACAACCCGAGATTCAGCCAAGTTTACCAGATTTTTCTCGACCTCCTCCGACTACGAAGAAATATAATACCTCTAAAGGTGTGCGAAAAAACTAATCTCGCCACCCAGAGTCGGCCGGACTGTGGAGAGTTCTCACAGATCGGAGTGGGAAAGATGGCTTCGACAAGTGGAACATTTTTACCAAACTCAACCTTTATCGACCATCAATAGTTCCGTTGGATCTTGTGGTAGACCTTTTCTAACTTTTCAGGTAGATTCATTTACTTATTCTGGATTATTGGATAGTGGAGCGGCCATAAGCTGTTTAGGTGGAAAGTTATATGAGTCCTTCGTTAAAATTGGATACCCTTTAAATTCCTCTGATGTTACTGTTACCACTGCGGATAATTCATCACACAGATCTGCTGGTTTCCTTGAACTACCCGTCACCGTGAATAATGATTCGAAGATCATACGTTTCTATATTATACCTGAATTATCACCTAAATTTGTACTTGGAATTGATTTTTGGCGGGCATTTCATATCTGTCCCTCCCTGGTTCCACCAGAAGATAAGTTAAATATTTCAAGAGAAATAGATGTTTGGGAAGTCAACAAGCTTATCTCTGCTGACCACCTAGATCAAAATCGTTCGTCGAGATTGAACAAGGTGATCGACAAATTCAAATCAATATCTTATGAAACACAAGGCCTTGGACTTACACATCTAGTTAAACACCATATTGCTACGGAAGGACCTCCCATTAAACAACGTTCATACCCCGTTTCTCCTGCTCGTCAAGAATTATTGAACCAAGCCTTAGACGAAATGTTGCAATTAGGAGTAGTAGAAAAGACCACATCACCATGGGCTAATCCGGTTATTCTGGTTCCCAAAAAAGACGGTACGCCACGATTTTGTTTGGATTCTCGTAAATTGAATGCTGTTACCAAGACCGATAGTTACCCTCTTCCTCACATACACCAAATTTTGGATGGACTTCGAAATGCCAGGTTTATTTCTTCGGTGGATCTATCGAAAGCCTTTTGGCAGGTAGAACTGGACGAAGAATCCAAGCCCAAGACAGCTTTTTGGATAAGGAACCGAGGAGTATTTTGCTTTAACCGCTTAAGTTTTGGACTTAAAAATGCCCCTACTGAATTGCAAAGGATAATGGAACAGCTGTTTCCGGCACAATATTCCGATAAAATCTTCGTATATATGGACGATCTAGTGGTGGTTTCCGAAGATTTTGAAGAGCACTTGTCTCTTTTGGAACACATCTATGAAAAACTGAAATTTGCAAACTTAACAATCAATTTAGGAAAGAGCGAATTTTGCAAAGAGCGATTGAAATATCTAGGATTCCTAGTAGATCATCAAGGATTACACACTGATCCCCTCAAGGTTGAAGCAATTGCAAATTTCCCACAACCTCGCACCCCCAAACAGGTCAAGCAATTTTTAGGCGTTTGTAGTTACTACCGAAGATTTGTAAAAAATTTCTCATCATTATCAGCTCCGCTTAGCAAACTCACGAGTACCAAGAAAGGAGTACCCTTTATTTGGACTGCCGAATGTGACCGATCCTTTAGAGAATTAAAATTATCCTTACAGAATACACCTGTACTACATTGCCCTGATTTTAGTAGAAGATTCATCATAGAATCTGATGCCAGTGCTTATGCCATCGGAGCAGTACTTTCTCAAACCTTTGACGATGGAGAACACCCCGTCGCTTATTTCAGTAGAACCTTAAACAAGGCCGAAAGAAATTATTCGACGACTGAAAGAGAATTGTTAGCAGCTCAAGATTCCATTTACCATTTCCGACCGTATGTAGAAGGCGTGGAATTCCTCTTACGTACAGACCATAGTTCGCTGAAATGGTTGTCAACATTAGAAAACCCATCAGGACGCTTGGCGCGAATGGCGACAAGATTGACTCAATTTAACTTCAACATAGAACACCGTAAAGGTAAACAGCACGTGGTTCCCGATGCTTTGTCTAGGATAACAGATATACCTGTGGATGTTATTGGTTCAGAGATTCGAGACCCATGGTACCTAAAGATTTTCGAAGGTTGTCAGACTGACCCGACGCGCCACCTGGGATATCAAGTTATTGAAGGAAAATTGTATCGTCATGTTTCAGAAGACCTGGCCTTACGTCAGAACTTGACTTGGAAGCTCGTAATTCCCCAGGAAGATCGAGACTCTGTTCTTCGCACGAATCATTCGTCGGATTCTGCTGGTCATCTAGGCTTATTTAAAACTTATCATAGAATCAAGACTCATTATTTTTGGCCCGGTCTGTATAAAGATGTGAAAAGATTTGTGTCCAGCTGTTCAACTTGTAAGGCTTACAAATTACACACACAACCTCCCAATGGTTTGATGACCACCCCCAAGAACGTTATACGTCCCTTGCAATCCATAAGCATCGATTTAATTGGACCTTTCCCTTTGAGTTACCGGAGACACCAATACATTTTGAGTTGCGTCGACATTTTTACCAAATACGTTTGGATTTTCCCCGTGAAGAGTCCCACTTCCAAGAACATCATTCGACTTCTGGAATTAAACATATTTTTGCCCTTTGGTATACCTCGTACGATAATTGCAGACAACGGAAAGCAATTCGTTTCCAAAGAGTTTAAGGCCTTCTTAGACAAATATGGAGTTCCTGACATATTTTATAATACCTTTTACACCCCACAGAATAATCCCGTAGAGCGTTACAATCAAGTGATAAATACCACGCTAGCAATTCGAGTAGGAGAAGACCAAAGAACGTGGTGTGAACAACTGCCTCTGGTTCAAGCTGCTATTAACAACTCGGTAAGTCTTGTGACGGGATTTACACCATTTTTTCTACTTCACGGATTTGAGCAAATTGTTCACGGATCACTTCATCGTTTCTCGGAAACAACCATTCCTGTGGAAAACCAAGTTCCTGCGCAACAAGAGCATGCGCATAAGTTAGCGGAATTGGCTATGGTATATGATCAAGTGTCTGCGTCCTTACTCCAGGCCTTTAAGGTAAACGCTCAACGCTATAACTTGCGAAGGAAGGAAGTAATTTATCAACCCGGAGACTTGGTTTGGAGGAGAAGTTTCGTTCAGAGCAATGCTGCTAAATATTTTTCTGCCAAATTAGCTCCTCGTTTCATGTTACGACGTGTCAAGAAACGAATTTCTAAAACTGTTTACGAACTGGAAACCCCAGAAGGAAAGTACGAAGGCCGATATCATATAAAAGATATCTTAAAGTTGGACACTCCAGTTACCAATCAGTAGTCTCTCTTGTCCTTGCCATATTTTATTTCCTATATGTTTTTTCCATGTCCGAGAAATACAATTTTGTAATTCTTCTAACTACCTGAGTAAAAAAAAAAAAAAAACTTTCCTATACTTTTGTGAGTGTTGATTTCTGCCAGGCTGAGATTTCAATTCCCCCGATTTGTATGGAAGCAAAATAATTTCATATTACTTTTTTTCTTTTTAAAAAATCCTGATGTTGAAACCCTTTAATTGAACAATTAATTTAAGCAAATTTTGTATAGTAATTAAATACTTTGTAATGTACTCTAGCTGTGAGGTACTGATTAACCACCTTAAGTGTTAGTGTTAAGAGTGTAAAAGTGAATAACGAGATACCTAAATCAAGTTTACAGCAAGAATTTAAATAATGTCACCAAGTATCTCGCAAGGCCTGTTTTTGAAAATAATAATAAAAGTGCCAGTTCCTCACAAGCTCGATTGTCATAATGTCAAACAAAATAGAAATGTTGTATATTATGTATAAATAAATTACTGTTAAATGCTGGATATTGTCGTGAAAGGTTGAGCAACTTATGTAAAAGTTTTTCTACTGACCCAAATGAAAAACTTTCGCCTTGGTCTTTTAACATCTGTTCGACTTGTCATGACTGTGTTTGGTCTGAATAGTGTTCAGAAGTAAAATGTTATCTTCCATCAAGCTTTTCTGAGATAATTACTTTACCCTTTGAATGACTTGTATACTGATCATTTTTTACTAACCTTAACATCCATAATGATTTCTTATTGTACCAAAATTTTGTTCAATTGAAGAGGTATAACTTTTTGCTGCATTTAGATTTTTTTATTATTACACCATGTAAAAGCATTAAACATATGCTAATTATTCATGAAAGTATTAGTTTCTTATATGTACTTATGTTAACAGAGCTTTGCCTTGTTTTAAATTTAAGAATTGCCCACTGCATTAGTATACTTATTGCACGGTTAAAAAATTATATTATTGTTGTTGTCCATTATCACACACACACACACACACACACACACACACACACACGCGCGCGCAAACACAAGCAAACACAAACACACATGCACACAAAACACACATGCACACAAAACACACATGCACACACACATATGTTGTAATAATTGTAATAATGCCTAACTCCATGCGAGTTTTGAGCCAGTGTTTTACAAGTTTTAAAGAAATAATGATAGAACTACTCATAACTTGAGGTTCGTAGGTGGAGAAGTTCTGAATATTGTCTAGAAATTGTAAAAGGATTGGAGGAGATGTAATTGTTATTTTTAAGTTTTGTGAGAGGTCGACCACGTTGTAATGTTGTTAAGTAACGGTGGCCGACAAAATATGTTGTAATTGTTGCATTAGACTGCAAGACTGGAACGTCTTAATATTGTCGTTAAAGCAATACAAGAACCTGTGTAGATAGGTTGAAATGTGGTGTAGTAGCCAGAATATACTTCGACATTGTGTCTAAGTACGGGAATTGTATGGTTCTACTGGAAAATGTTAAGTTGATTGAGCAATTAATAGTGGATGATTTCAGGAAGAGTAGTTAAGTAGTAGAAGCCATACTCCCAATCTTGATGAAATTGAGTACCTTGTAGTAGTACTTTTGTCCTTGTGACGCGGTAGAGTGAGGGCGCTCAACTTAATTGAACTACCCGAGCATTCGAAACAATAGTGGCTTAAGCCAGGTGATGTTAAGTAGGAGCCATTTAATGAGTGACTATGTCACAACCCCTTTGAAGAAGTGGGTGATAGTTGTAAGAAGTTGTGGAGATGTTGTTTATGTTTTGTGTATCTGATTTGTCCGTGGTTACCATATTACCTAACAGATGTATCTTAATGTACTGATGTCATAGGGTGAACAATTTATTATCTTAGTTATTTACCAAAATGGTATGTTCGTTTTGAATTAAGTCAATAGTAGTCATAAACTAGCAAGATTTCTTTAACTTATCATGTAAATGCTTCGCTGGATTGGAGTCAAGCTGAGTCATAACCATTTTCCTTAGGTACCCCTTCTGATTTACTTGTCCTGTGCCCATCGTTGCGCTCGTCGCGCAAGCGACTCGCTCCCTAGGGAGAGGGTAGTGTCGTGTAGCGACGTAGAGATGATAAAACTAATTAACTTGACGGGAGAATTTTGTACTATCTTTCGTTTCTATACTTGGTCATTTGAAATAATAATAATAATTTTGGCCGTTCCGAAATTCCCCATCAAATCACGGGACCAAATGTCCTTGCGACGCGACTCGTATGTTTCTGTCGCTGTGTTCTGATTGGACGATGCAAAGATCATACGATTTTGTCCTGGTAAAATAACGGTTGAGAAAGATGCGATTCGGCCACGAGGGCTTGCTATTCGCGCGTTCATTCGTCAGTTGCATTCTGAGAGTCGCGAAATAAACATTCTTCGCTGGCCTCGCCAGGGCTCTCAGCCCTTTTGGGCTGAGTACTTCAAATGGACTCTCATAAATAATATTCCTTAGTGTACTTCATATAATTAATATAATCATAATAGTATTTGTTCCATAGTTCATTCAGTTGTTTTGTAAAAAAGTGAACATGTCGTGAAATGTATACTCACCAACCAATGTCAGTACGTGATGATAGCATAAAACCGTTACAATGACGCTATAAACGCATCGCCATTTTGAGAGCAGTTCGTTTTCCAATCTGAAGCAGAAAGCATCTCCCGAGGACCGCGTGTTTTTATTTCTTTACGCGCCTCTGGTGTAACAAAGTTAAAGTCTAGAAAGTTTTGTTTAAAGTCCCTGTAATGGATTTAAACTCTCCGAAACCATAAATGAAATTCTGAATAGTATTTTGGTGAATCGCCGTTAACATATCTCTTAAAGTCTCATTCAGTTATTAATAATCAAGCCGGTGTTATATGCAATAAGAGTTCGTGGACCAGTGTTATTCTAATGTAAAATTATCTAGTTTACAACGCTTTAAACCCGACTGAAAGGCATAACCGTTGTCGTAAGAACCTTACGAACTGTAAAGACGTCCTGAGCATTTGTCATCTCGCCTCCATTCTGTGCGTGAACTATTAGTAGAAACCTTCTACTGGAAGACCCCAGATCTTCGGAGCCTTCGCCACCGTCGCTTAAAGGTTTCGTCCCTAGGCTTGGTGGTGGAAAGACTCCGAAATTCACCTCAAGGAGTGGATATTTCTCAGCCGATTCCAAAAACCAGTAAGATCTTTCCTTTACTCAACAGTGTTCCCCGCCTCGAAAATAGATTCAAATTACAATTCTTACTATTTTGATATTCATAATACTGTAATACTTGTAAGTCATTGAGTATGCTTGTTGTGTGAAAGAGTATCATTTGGATAATATTACTTACCATATATATTGATAATCTCTCATTGTTCGTTCTGCTTATGTGATCTGAATAAATCCAACATATTATATACCTAACAATTTGTTTTTCCTTCCGCCCTAGTGTGAACTTACCCCTGGATAAACTTGCCAAAGGCTCAATTGTGAGCAATAAGATTTAAAGTAAATTAGTAACAGCCGAGTAAGTATTTTGTAACTTCCTTTTTATTTTTATATATTCCAATCACGCTGCTATGTAACCTAGCCTCGGGGTGGCCGTTTTCTCCTCCCGGGTGTCGGGGAATGTAGGGGCGTGATAGACGGTCTGACATTTTCATGGTAAACGTTTCCATGCAAATTCGTAGTAGTAGGTACACAATGTTTGAGTTAGTTTGAAAAGGTCGCGCCATTGCGATAAGACCGCCTTCAATAAAATTGTTTGAATTGTGATTAAAGTACAGTAAAGAATGAATTAACAATTGTTTTTTTTTCTAAAATGTAGGTATATTTTTTCCTTACAGTAGTTTAATGTAACAGGCGCATGTTTAGTGAGAGTCCGGTTAAACTGGACTTTCATTGGTCGAGCGCTGTTTCTTCATCTCCAATTGTTGCCATTTTGTATATGTGGTTTATACTTTCATATGTATGTTGTAGACACGCCTAATCAGTGGGTTGGCCTGATCAAATCAAAATTATTCTCTTTCTTTTTATTTTTCATATATATTATGTTTTGTCAACCTACTGTGTGTGTGTCTCTATGTAATAAATAAATAAAATATAACAATTGCAGTTTCAATTTAAGTGAACGCGATCTACCGTCCGCAGCGAAGAAACGAATTATACTGGACATATTGAATTGTGGAGGCCTTTTAAGTATGTTAATTGAAATAAGAGCCAATTGCAGTAGACAGCTGCTGAAGGACGTTAAGGTCCGTAAGATTTCATATCCGGGTCACGTTCTGCGGGGCGATAAGTATAGTTTGCTCCAGCTGATACTGATGGGGAAGATTGAGGGGCAGCGAAGTCCTGGTAGAAGGCAAACATCTTGGCTGCGCAATATAAGAGACTGGACCGGAATGAGACATGTGGGGGAGCTGTTCCGGGTCGCGCAAGATAGAGAAGCCTTCGTTAGAGTGATTTCCAATATCGGGGGGACCTGATACGGCACGAGAAGAAGAAGAATTGAAATAAAAAATTTAACTTACATGATCTGTTGGATCGAAAAATATACATATGAGCATCATTATATAATATGGAGCCCACCATATTACGAATGTAACTACGATGACCACAGACAAACGGAGCGACCTCATTTTGGCTCTGTGGATGAGTCGCCTTCTGTTGAGATCTGGACGTCTACCTCCTTCAGCAACTTCTTCTCTAAACGCCTTCTCACTTTCTGAAAAAAAATATGCATTGCATTACTTATTTAAAAAAAAAAACAATCAGATATTTTCAATACAATAAAATTTTGCTTTCACTTGAATATTTATTATGTCATTTATGTATCATAAGTCTTTTTTTGTTCTGAATTTTATTGTTGTTATTTGCAAAATGGTTGCATATTTAAAAAAAGTTCTAATATGCAATTGACTTCTGAGCCGTTTGAATTGATAAAATAAAATAAAAAATATTTTGATCGGAGAACCATGTTAACACAATGTAACATTGTGAAAAATTTAATTGAAAGAAGTGAGATAGGCGTCCCAATGCTTGCGAATTGGCACTAGGCTGGCTTAAGTGATCACTTTCGGTGTCCATGGATGACTATCACCAATTTCGCCATTTTCATTATCACGATGTAAGATTATCGAGAAACAATCTTTGCAAACCATAGAAGCAACCATCTTTTGGGATCTCACATCTCAAATGGATCGCGATCTCCCGTCTAAATGGTGTCGGAACAATTAAATTCAATACTTCAGCAGTTACCAGTTCAACCAGTTAGCAACAACCAAGAGCCAATTCGTAAGTGTTGGGACGGCTTTTTCATTTCTTCCTATTAATTTTGCACAATGTTACATTGTGTAAACATGGTTCTCCAATCGAGCATGATATCTGATTGGTTTTGTCATCTGCATGTTTTATTTTTATTTTTATTTTATTTCATAGAGACACTCACAGAAAACTGACAACACAATACATAAATTACAAACATACAATAAGATCTGGCCAATTCCCCAATTAAGAGCGTCTACAGCATGCACAATCAGAGAATTCAAATAAATTAAATTAAAGTTGTGCCCAAAGCCAGTAAAACAATAATTTATATTCTAAACATATGCAGTATTTAATTGGTACTTGATTGTAATGGCATAGGTTTCGACGTGCGATATCGTTTTCAATCTAAAACTATAACAAATAGGTACACTAACAATTTTAGATAATGATTTGGTATATTGACCATTCTGTACAACGTTAAGGAATCTAATGTACAAGTTAATAATATTGTCTTAGATAATTGCTAATTCCGGGAATTTATAATAATTTTAGATTTATCATTGTGTGTATAATATTATAACCTTGTAATTATTAATATTTTGTAGATAATTTAGATTTGGGTTTGAAGGATTCTATACAATACAGAAAACAAAAGTTTTTCCGAGAATTAATACTCAAAATAGCATTTATTATACAAGTTTCTATACAGATTGAGGTATGCACGCAATCTACTGCTCGAGATAAAAAAGTTTTTGAGATCTATTATTGTTATATAGACCAAGGCCCTACAAGTAAGGTATGTAGAGTGAGACGTGAAAGAATAAGGCGTGATGGTTAAGATCCAAGGAATTGTGGGTTCGATAAAGAAGAGAAGAAAAATGGAATGGATTCAAATCAAAAAGTCAAACCAAGTTAATGTAGTTACTAAAACCAAAAAGGTAAATCCTTTGTCATACTTCATCGTGCATAATAACAGAATATTAAAGAACATCGATTTAATCAGTTTGATATAAGCGTACCTACTCTAAAACATTATTTTTGAAATTTAGCAAGAATTATCCGACAAAGAATTTTCCCACTCCTGTCTGCAAGATTTTGAGTGTCCTGTTAAAGGCAAATGTTAGTAAAACACCACAAGTAAGACATTTACCATCTTCAACTCTGAGTAACGTAATAATAATATGTTACCAATCCTTCATATCTCAATTTATTTGACTTTTCAAATGTTTTGTGACTAACGCTGTGGAGTCCCATATTTATTATTAACTAGCTGATCCAGCGAACTACGTACCGCTTAACAATAAATGAGTAATTAATATTATTTTTAATCTCATTACAAACTCCCGTAATAATCCAAGCGTGTCATCGTACAGTGTAAAATAATAAAAATAATTTATGTTGAACAATTATACTTATATCAGATTTGTTTATAAATAATCTGCTGTACCTACGTAATTATGCAGTTACTAATTTATTTTTTTAGGTAGAATAATTTTTTTTTTTTCATTTTGTAATTTCAGAACCACGGATGTTACATTGTATGTGGAAACCGTTATTTGAGTGGAAAGTACAATGAATCTTTTAGTTTTCATAAATTAATAATCAATTAATTTATGAAATCAATAAACGACCTGAACCTTTAGTATATAATAAAAAATCATATTAATACTAAACTAACCATTTTATTTTTGTATTTTTACTACACGAAGTTAGTCTGCAGACTACCTCATTTGAGAAATAATATGCCGTGATGATGTAAGTAGACATGCAGATCAATTACGGTTGCGCATAAAATAATACTACGGGTCATACACTTCTGTGATTTCAGACACCCATCGGAACCACTACATATATCTGTCATAGAGAGTGTTAAATCCAAGGCAGATATTTTTGCTGAGGATATTAATAAGATATCACCTCAATAAGGATGACACTACTGCTACTAAACATTCTTTGAGTAGGTACACATTCTAAAATCGGAGAGCTTAGACTCGCTCCAAAGATGAATACTGCGCTTGGTCAGCAAAGTGCCTTGTTTTTATCACCCAGAATATAGAAAGTTTAATTATGGGAGGGACTCCTTCAAAAGGATGGTCTTCTCATGGTTGCATGGTATGGGTCGCGACAGGGTTGAAGAGATTATGAAAGTGCTTGTGGGACGAAATATTTTATCAACATGTTTATGTGAAGTGTTTACGAAAGTGTTGTGAATAACTGTTTAGTGTATGTACCGTGCGGCGAGACACAGTATCTTACTAGTTCGCTGCACCATGATAATATTATAATTGTAAAGTATTGATGTTGTTTTTTCTATGATTTTTTGTGTAATATATTGTAAAAATGTTGAGTAAATACTTTTGTATTTGAATTTATTTTTCCAAAAAATAAAGCTTCAGAAGTTTTCAATATACTTACACCTAACAGATGTTTAATTTAAATCTGGTTTCTCGTAATAATGAATATACAATGAGAACCAACAAAATAAATGAAGGTACAAGTAATTCACCCAATAAATCTGAGAACAACAAACAATACAATAATTAATTACCTACCAACTCTGACAATAAGTCGTCTGCGGTCTTTGGATATAAAATCTGAATTCCAAATCCTGAAAGTATTCGAATATAGATACACTGAAAGTAGGAACCTTTAGTGTTGCTATCAGAAGAAACCAACTAAGTCATCTTTTTAGTTATTAAGTTTTCTCACACCGTTATAATAATTATATTGCACCTTAAAACCATCTGTCACATGTGGGTATTTAGTGAACTATCTGTACGTAATTAGTATGAGAAAAAAACATGTGCTATGGATGGAAATGTGGAATAAAAAAAAACAAAAGAGTTGGAGATCCATTCCATTCTAGGTTCTACACTGCAGATTTTGTTTTTCGTTATTTATGTGTCGTACATACTAGTGATGTAACGAATGTGTGATTTTGGATTTTCGCGAGTGCGAATGCGAATAGCGAATATTGCATACATACATACTAGTGATGTAACGAATATTCGTATTCGCATTCGCGAATATTCGCATATTTCAAAGTATTCGTATTCGCAAAAAAATATGCGAATGTTTTGCGAATATTATTTTGATAATAAAGTATCGGATATTCGGTAAAAGTACCGGATACATACCCGGTACATTATAGAAAAAGGTAGGTACTGCAAGAAAATATTATTTAAGAAAACCGAGGAGTTTTGAAATATTTTAAATTCCTATACCATTTTGAAAATTTGACGACGAGGGGGGGGGTAGAAATTTTAATGTTTGAGCAATTGTAGAAATTTAAGCAAGTCAATATTCGCTATTCGCGAATATCCAAAATCACACATTCGTTACATCACTAATACATACCATCACGCCGCTTCCCTCGCGGGGTAGGCAGAAAGGATCGAGCGCCACTTTTTTCTATCCATGCATACATGTTTCGCTTCCGTCACTGTCATACAATTCCTCATGCATGCTCTCCTATTCAACATGCTCAACACGTGACTGTCCTGTAGGATGTTTAAATTTCTATAATTGTTCAAACATTAAAATTTCTACCCCCCCCCCCCTCGTCGTCAAATTTTCAAAATGGTTTAGGAATTTAAAATATTTCATAACTCCTCTGTTTTCTTAAAGAATATTTTCATGCAGTTACTTTTTCTACAATGTACCGGGTAAGTATCCGGTACTTTTACCGAATATCCGATACTTTATTACCAAAATAACATTCGCATATTTTATTTGCGAATACGAATGCGAATGCGAATACTTTGAAATATGCGAATATTCGTTACATAACTAGTACATACGTACCTACCTACTTTTATGAGAGAGTTTAGATGAGTTATTGTAGTTTTGTTACCTATTCTATTTCGTATAGGCACATAAAAGAAAAAGAAGATTTTTCTAAATTGCTTGAGTTGAAATTTATTTTGTAAAATTTCATATTAATTTATGGGAATATACAAACTATTTTGAGTTTGGCTGTATTTATAAATAAGTTTTTTAATAGTAATCTGGTTTCGACTTACAAAGTTAATGTCTAACCAGTGATATGTTACTACTAGATTCGCAATGTCATACAAATATTCTCTAAAAATGTGTACCCACCCGTCGAGGTACAATACCTGAGTAATATATATTCATCTCTTTTCATGTGTATATTCATCTCTATCTACCGGCCTTTGTCGTCTGTAATAATCCCCATTCTCATATTGTCTATCTCTTGTTATCTACAAACAATTTATATGTGTGTCGCTTTTTTCAAACTAAAAATTGCGGCACCAAGGACCGCAAAGAGATTTTATTGATGGTACATGTTTGAGATTCATATTGCAAATCTAGGTATAAACATATCACTGTGTCTAACTGACTAGTTTAAAAATGATTTTGTAAGGGGAAACGAGGTTACTATTATTAAATCTATTAATAAATACAGTAAACTCAAAACAGTCTGCTTGTTTCCAGAAAAAAGAGCATTTCTGACTACATCAGCATTGCGAGACTTATTTATTTATTTATCGTGTAGAAACCCAGAAAAAAAAAACAATCAAACTAATCTCCAGTACTGTGCAAAATGCACAGCACGTGGAGATGCGTCAAAAATATCCTCCATAGTGCACGTGACACTCGTTGGAGTGTCCATTGTGCCCTGTCACATGCATGTAACAATAATTTCAATTTACTATGACTTTCAGGGTGGAAGTTATAAAAAGAGAAAATTAAAAGTTTAATATCAAGGCAAGCTTTTTGAACTTAATACATTTTCTTCTTACGATATTCAGGTAGGTAAGTTAACCCTTTTCTGCAGGAATATTTATCTTAAGCCGGGTGACGGAGGCTTTTCGTAATGATCTAATAAATGTTATTCCTCTTCTCAAATTGTTATCCATAGAATTTATAACCAATGACCTTTTTACAACAAAAGTAGATTATGGAGACTCCTGAATAAATAATAAGAGTAAATTTAAAACGACTTATGCTAACCAATTTATTTGCTATTTTGTTGTTTTTGTATTGACACGATATTAAAGCAAAAAGTGCTGAACGAAACGTTTTTTAACACTATAACTAATTTCAAAGTTGCAATTCGACTGTAAAACTTTAGATCATGGGTGGCCAACCTTTTCAGCAGCCGGGCCAAATTAAAGAAATTAGATTCCCTAACGGACAGAACAACAATATACTCCATATTATTATATCGAACATTTAATAATTTTACTTCGCCTCAAAATTTCTATTCCCCCGTCGCCAAATTTTCAAAATGGTGTAGGAAATGGAAAAAATACCTATTTCAAAAAAGTAACGGGTACCGACTATTATTAAAAAAAAATGTGCATATGCTTCGTGGGTCACACGTAGACACACAATGGGCTGCGAGTTGGCCACTCTTGCTTGTTTAGATGATCATTCAGAGTGTCAGGGTCAAAGCTGTTCATCGAAAGTGTACACGTCAATGCACATTTATTCATCGTATGTTTTCATTGGCATGTCACCATTCACGGTCATGTTGAATGAAATTTGACGTATTAATTATTTACAAGCTCTTAGTATCAATTCATTAAAAATACCTATTTAATTATTAAAAAAGTGAAAAATAAATGTTATTATAAATTAACACAAAATAATAAAATTTTCGTAAGTATCTTGATTTTGATATTCAATACTATCTCATAGATGATAAGATATTTAATAGGAAAAAAACTTGTTTATGATCATTTCAGTCAAAAGGACATTTCATCAAAATTATGTCGGGTGGTAATCGCTTTCTTCCGAAATCGCTAGTGATCACTTTAATGAAACGTCTACTCACACCTATTTTATTTGGAGGATTATTATCCAGAGTAATCACAGAATGTGAACAAGTGAGAAAAAAAAAGTGAGAATACTCCTTAAGACATCATCGCGGAATATTCTGTAAGCAGCATGGACAGCGGAATAAAATCTACATTAAATTATAAAAACAGCTTGAGTGCTTTCGATAAGCTGACGTGTCAGTAATTAAGTATTTTTAAATGACAACTTAGCTTCACGAGAGCTTAGGTTTACACATTTCTCTTTTAAGTATTATTTTTTATGAAAACGTAATATCTTCTTTTTGCTTGTGGAGCGCCCGGCAAATAAAACGATTGCCACTTTTCTTTAACTTTTCAATCTAATATATAAAATTCTCGTGTCACGGTGTTTGTTATCCTGCTACTCCGAAACGGCTGGACCGATTTTGATGAAATTTTGTGTGCTTATCGGGTAGGGCTAAGAATTGGCCGATATTTTTTTTCACACCCCTAAAAGTTAAGGGTGGTCCACCCCGATCTTTTAAATTTTTTGGATGAAATTATTTATTTATATTTTTTATGGTGAGGCAGTAAAAAATATATACAGCACTAAATTTTCTCCCTTCTACCATCAACGTCTATTTTTTAATAGCGATATTAGTAATCTAGAAATAATGCATGTTTTGAGACGGGACAATATCTCAAATTCAGCGATGGGGTGTACCCTCCATTCAAAATGTCTTAACTTTTATTGCCACACAGACAACTGTCTGAAGGTTTATTGTTATTTAGCCACTCCACTAGTAGCATATTCCATCATGGCATAGCAACTGAGTAATTAATAGGTATGATCCTCTTTGTACGATTTTCTGGAAGGTAAAGCAAAGAGAAAAAAATCTTCTAGTTAAATTGTCAGTAAGAGTCTTGATTGACAAGTTCTAACAAGACAAAAGGCATCTCTCATGAATAAATCGAATAGTAGAATAAAATATTTATTACAGTAAGAGAACTGTATTGTGGTGGGTGAATTCTTAAGAATATTCAATATTTGTAAGCACAAAATAACTCTGATTTTCCGTCCATAAGATTTCTGATTGTCATTGACTCTATAACTCTGTACACCGTTTATTTATTAACTTAAATATACAGCTCTTTTGCTTTTTAATATAAAAGGTTACATAAGAATATTTATAATCTAAATGCATTTCAAAACTCAGAATAAATTAAGACGAAACAAAACAAAAAAAACAGTCATACAGTGGGAATCAAAATTAAAGATCAAATATAAATAACCAATAAAAGTGCAAATATAATTATATTGATATCTTCTCTTAAACCACATATAAACTAAATTATAAAAAAAAACAAATATAGGTATAAAATATACAGTTCACAAGACAACAAGGCCAAATTTTAGATATGTCACGTGAAGAGCTAAAACTGAATATACCTACGATGAATTATTTTGAATGGATTCTATCCTAAGCTCTTAAGAGCAACGTTAAGGAGGGAAGAAGAAAAAGTAATTTTAAAAATTACAGGTTGTACCTACAACTTTATATTTAGCTTCGTTCAAATCATAAAATTACTCATGCAAAAGTGGTAATTTTCACATTATACACACGACTATTCTTCCTTAAAGTATGGTGTGCAAGGTAAAGTCACAATTTTTTCCAGATATCTTTGATCTCTTACGTTTACAAAGAATATATTGCCATCTTCAATCACTAAACTAAGTACAAGATATAACTATTTGTAGATAAATTTTCATTTTTTCAAAAGCTTTTACCTTTTGGTATGATTTTTATTTTATTGTACAATTAAATTTACAGAATACGCATAAAATATTGAACCAAAACATATCGTCCAAACTGATATCTGCCGTAGAAATTTTGGGACGTAATAATAATAATAATAATTTGTTTCAAAAGTTAAATGATAGTTATTATAACAACCACGGCGTGCCCCTGAAGTGAAATTTCCAGGGAACAACTGCATGTAATCAGTACACAGGTCGTCATAATATATAAGAAATTTTAAACGATCAGCCGCCGTCAGGACCATTTACATAGAGAGCAAGCGCTGTTACATCACACCACTGTTTAAGGACTCACATTGGCTAAAAGTTCCTGAGAGAATGGAGTTAAAACTGTGCCTCATGGTCCACAAAGCCTTTATGGCTTGCTGAACTCCTTGGCGACTACCGCGCTCATCTTCCACCGCTGTCAACAAATTTGTAAAACCTAGCAGGGTAAACACTTCCGAATTCGCAGAGAGAAGCTTCAGTGTCGCAGGGCCAACTCTCTGAAACCGATTACCAGAACCAACAGTACAGAAGCAACCTACTGCCACATTCAGGAGTAGGCTGAAGAAAACATTGTTGTTCGGTGACGACGCCAAAATACAAATAGTCACAAATCATTCGAAACGGGTGGATTACCGTAACGGATTAATAATACCATTATAGTCTAGTCTTATATAAGAAGAAAATACTTTTTGATTCGTAGAAATAGTTAAAAAAGTAAGTATGTAGACCTTGAAAATATCAACTCCTGATATAATATTTATATAAAGAGAGATATAGACTAATAAAAATAGCTGGAAATTGTTAAATCATTTGTTCCCGTGATCCTTTGAACGGTTCGTAAGGCCATTAGTAGGACTGTAATTGTTTTCTTGTTATTTCACGTTTTTCTTTCCTTTTACCTAAATCTCATTTATTATTTTTTCATTTTCCGTGACAAGTAAATAGATAAACTGGATTTTTTATTTCATTCTGTATCATTTACGAAAAACAATATACCTACTTAAAACATTTTGTACCACTGTGTTGTTTGTTTGAGATTGCTGTAATGGGGTGTTCACATTTGACGAATATTGCCAGGCGAATTTCGTTGGCATAAAAAAGAAAATTCGCCGAACGCCCATTGATCGTCACACCTGTTCACACAGTCCACCAATATAGAAACGATTTGCCAAATGTGCTTTGATTTTGACGTTGTTTTCAAAATGGCGGACGTCGAGGTTGAGATCGCGAAGTGTTTATTATTAGTTGAAAATGTTTTAGTAGAGGTTATAAGGCGCCTTTTAATTACTGAAACAAACGCCACAAACCAACAACAAAGATAACAACTGTCACGAAACAGGAAACGTTATAAAATTTAAAGGTTATAAAGTTTTTACCATAGATATGGACGCCGCGCACATCTACGCATTCGCGAATCGGCCAACCAGAGAAAAAGTTGAAAGGTCGTCAACTTGAGACGACATCGTTTTTACTAGTTTTTATCGTTTCAGACTAGCTGTCATTTTGTTCACACGGTTCAAATAGCTGACGATGTTTTGGCGTCCTGGCGATATTCGCCAAATGTGAACACCACATAAGGGAAAAATCTCGCGATTTCGACCACTAATATTACCGTGCAATATAATTTATATAATGAAAAATAGCTGTAACACATAACACACCAATCGAAGAATACATTTTTTTATACGAGGCGGCAGAATTGCCATCCACACTTCTCAGTATTACACAACCAGATAAGTCTCCATATTATCAGTCACACAAAAACTTAACAGTCTAATTCCGGGAAAAATTCACCTATCCAGACATACAGGATATCAAAGGATTAGGCTCAAAATGCGGGATTAAAATATCAGCATTGTGCCTGAGATAACTGTGTCCAGAAGCTTTCTAACAATATCACAAGTGTTTATTATAATTGATTTTTGAATTTTTATCTATAAATTAACCGGTAAATCTAATTTTTGAAAATTATTTATTAAAGATTTCGGAGTTACCCCTGTAGCTGTATTATATAAACGAACCTAGAATGCAAATATTTTTTATTTTACTTAGATACCTACCTTAGCTTTGAAAACAAGTGCCTTAGAAGGATTTTGGATGTCAAATGGTATGAACATGTTGCAATGATGTTGTGCGTCGGCGCACCCAGCAAAGACCTGTAATCTCCGTAATACAGGAGAGACGATGGTCCTGGCTGGGACATGTTTTCAGAATGCCCAATGATAGTTGGCCAAAAAGAGCACTGTTCTTCCGTCCGCAAGGGTTCCGTAGGCCCGGGCGTCCCTCTTTCACAATACACCATTCATATGACAACGATATCCGAGCGCGGGGAATGTCGTGGAAAGAGGTGACGCAATTGGCGCAGAGACGCTCTGAATGGAGGAGGCTGGTTTCTGCCCTGTGCTCCCAAGAGGAGCATTGAGGGCGAGATGATGTTTCAAAGTGTTTCGAATTATTACATATCTTATTTCTCTATTATATTCACAATCACACTACCTTTCAAAAAAACAATTCAATGAGAAAGCTCTCAAATTAAATACACGAGGTGAATGTACAGATAATACACTCCCTATCATAAAAAATAGGCTTACATAATGAGTCTAAATTTAGTGCGAGCGGAAGCGAAGGTCGACAGCCTATTTTTAAAAGTACCGATTTCATGATATGCATATATTAGCATCATCATCATCAGTGACGCTACAACCCGGTGTGGGTCTTGACCTCCTCTACCTCCTATCCTCTGGTCGCCAATTGGCCACGCCCAAAGCTCGCAGGTCCTTTTCCACCCCATCCATCCATCTCGAATTTGGCCTCTCGACGCTTCTTCTGCCACTGGGCTTTGTAAAGTATATTCTTTTGATCGTTGATGTACCTAATTATATATTATACGAAATTAAATTAAAAAAACTAAACGAAAGACAATAATTATTCCACACACACAATATTGAAGGTTACTGAGTTTATTGAAGTAAATATCATTTCGTAATAACAATATCTATTAAATCCTTGTTCGTCTACTTGACAAAAGATAGGTATTGTGTTTTCTTCTTGCCTACAAGAAGATTAAAAATCTTAGTATTAAATATAATATTAAATGTGTAGTTGCTACCGGCATATTGCTTATTAAAGATGTGTGGGAGTGTATTTTGCGTTTATTTCAAATCTAGATTAATCTTTTGAAAAATGTATGTACCTACTTACCTACTTATATTTAATGTTTTTTTTAACGTAAAACCTACATTTAAAAATAATAAAAATGATCGGACTATTTATATGTGGCGCCATTTAATGATCCGTGACCATTTCAAGGGCGCCGTGACTTCTCCCGAACAGCAGCGTTTTCAACTTGGTTCTAAATGTGGTGGTGGATTGATTCTCTCTCAGATCAGTGGGCAGTCTGTTCCAGGCAGTTGGCGCGGCGGCTCTGAAGCTCCTTTCTGCAAATTTGGAGGTGTTCGCCATATTGGATTTCACCAGTTTGTTGACAGCACAAGAGGCTGAGCGCAGTAGTCGTCTCGAAGCCTCGTCAACGGAACAGAGTTCAATTAATTAAAATAAAACACTTATTTGTAGTATATCCACGGTGACTTTTTATTGGACGCGAGCCGGCTTTCAAGAGCTTCCGCTCTCATCATCAGGCTGGCGAAAAAAAAAAAGAAAAAGTTTTTTTTTTTCGCCAGCCTGATGATGAGAGCGGAAGCTCTTGAAAGCCGGCTCGCGTCCAATAAAAAGTCACCGTGGATATACTACAAATAAGTGTTTTATTTTAATTAATTCAACATGAATTTCCACCAAGTACCGTCGGTTGAAAATATCAACTGGAACAGAGTTCGGTTAGACATGTGGGTGCCGTGCCGCATAAGGCCTTGTAGACAGTGAGACACAAAAATAATGTTCCTTTATCCCTTATTACGTAGACATCTTCATATTGGGTAGGTAAATCAGAACGGTGGTTTATACATAAATTTCAGATGAATTTATTACCTATGTTCTATATTATTATTACTTTTTAGATAGCAGGGGTAGAAAAATATCATTTTCATCAGAATATTTCTAACTCACGCAGAATGTTAAATTACTTTTTTTAATTAAAATATGAATAGGGTGTATCGATAGTTATATTTGTTTATGATATAAAAAAAATGTAACAACTTTATATGATACCTTTTCAATGCAAAGATTTTGGTCAAGAGAAGAAAAAAAAAAATTTCACCAAAACTGAATAATTTATTTGATTATTTTATATAGACAAAGTTGCACTTGGTTAACTGCTATGCTTTGAAATAAAATCAAGATCAGTAGCTATTTTTTCTTGTAAAAACTGTAAAAAAAAGGTCAGACATATAAAAAACATAAATAGAAGTAATCTCACTGTTAAATCCAAGAAAACGATTGCCTTAAATGAGATAGGACAGGATACATCTTTATAATGATGTTGGTTTGTCGGAATAAATTGGACATTTGCGATAAACTCGCTCGCTGTACGTACTGTATTTGGTATGAATATAATATCTATATAATATATTAAAAAGAAAGTCGGGTTATTTACACCATTTACAACTCAAGAATGGATGTACTGATTTGAATGATCTCTGATTTGTTGGATTCTTCTCCGCCACGAATAGCCGATTAGCTACTAAAATATCTTATAAATTCACGGGAAGAAAAATTACGAAGAAAGTTATTTACGCCACACATTTTTAATTTCAATAAAAAAAAACAATATGGAGAAATATACAAAATCAAACATCTGTGGTTCTGAAGTTTGATTTTGAAAATATCATGGATAGTAATTTTTATAAATTTAAAGGTAGCTACCTAAAAAAATAAATTAGAACCTATATATTATATACCTAAATATAACGTTAAGTTTATTTGTTCAACATAAATGAATTTTATTTTCTTACACTATGCGATCTCACACTTGGACAATTACGGGAGTTTGTAAAGACATTAAAAATATTAATCACTGTTTAATAATAGATAGTAAATGTTCATTTTCTTTTACTTAAATATCGACATTCATTGATTGTCAGCCGGTACGAAGTTCGCTGGGTCAGCTAGTGTTTTATAAAATTACTTGTAATCTGCGTCTATAATATTTTTTGTAGATATTCAAAGATGAGGTCTACATAATTATATCCAAGGATGGAACAAAAGGTCAATATATCTACGTCATGTGAAAATTGATCATATTTACACACCTCTGGAGATAGAATAAAGTTATTTACATTAATCATTGTGAATGGAGAAATACTCGTTAAAGTTTCAGGAATTAATGTAACATCCTTCATCTCACTTACCCTTAAACTTAAAGATAAAGGTATGTCGGTAATTTAAGGGAAATAATATTATTTGAGTAAATTTACCGACACTTTCTCATATCTAAAATAAATTACGGCTATTTATACATCAGTCTGTACGCACACTAATCTAATTTTCAATATTGTTGCTAATTTTTTTTCAACCTAATTATTTACATACTAAGTTATTTTATCTCATCCAACCACCCTGGATATTTTAATTTGTAAGAGGTAAGGCAATATTATGTAGGTATTAATATTTTTATATTTCAGCTTGGCGTATCTCATCGTTGAATGGATGATGTGTAAAATATCTTGTACGAATGTTTTACAAATGGATTTCCAATTTATAAAACACTAGAAGTCTTACAGAAGAGTGGGAGACGGATTCTTTGTCGGGAATTCGACGAATAAATAAAAATGTTGACCATTTTTATGTGGTATGATACTTACTGGCAATAGCCCTGAATGTAGCTGCATATGTCCATAGCAAGATAGTAAGAGGAATGACAAACATAATCAACAGTGAGAGTGAGGTGTAAAGGCGTTCTTGCCATGGAGCTGTGTAGATTCCATGTGTCACGCACTGGTAGAACTCTTCGATGAATGGTCCTCTGGCTTCGTGGAAGACCAGCGTCTGTAACAAAGAGAAACAGATAAAAATTAATTATCTATGTACGTAAAAAGCACTCAATATTTCATATAAAATATGCGTTGGCAAAGATCAGTCAAGTCGTTTACAGATACTTTTAACATTCCAACCCTTAGTAGGGAGCATCTTGATATCAAACATTTTCAAACAGTCCCTATTTGAACTCGAATAATAGCATTAAATAAGGTTAATTTAATTAGCTGTGGAGCACTCGGAAAAGGATACATCTCCCATTCTTTTGTGTAAGTGTGCTGTAAAATTTTGATGTTCTAAAAAAGTCAATTTATTTCTCAAATACAGCGATGAGGTAATTTGTTGAAATAACCTCTTTTCTCGAATATTTCAGGGGTCCATGGACTCCTATTTATCCGTTTGGGTTTATGAAGTGACAATTTCTGTTTCCTTTTTAACTATCAAGTCCATTAGTACCCACTTAACAAGGATCGGAGTTTTTCCCTCCCTTGATTGCGAATGTGGTACCATAATGAGGAATCTCTGGACCATGTATTTTTCGAGTGCCCCAAATATGACAAATCAGAATTCCTGGAAAATCTCATGGAGGAATGCATTACATACCCCCTTAATGTGCAATTTTTGTTACAATTGAACTCAATAGATGTATATAAATGTATGACCAACTTCCTCAAACTAAATGATAAGAATATTTAACTTTTGGAGTCACCTCATTACTGAATAAGGATAGTTATAATTAGTCACAATCGGTAGCTGTATATTATTGTAAACAACAGCTGTGTGATGCATCGAATAATGTATTGTCACAATTATTTTCTACTCCGTCTCGATATTTAGGTTCATTTTACTGTGAAACACCTCATAATTGTTTTTAATACACATATCGTTATTAAAAAATTGTTGTTCCATATTAGCTTAAATCACTCGCAAACGAGTGGATGGTCTTGAGAAGAATAGAATAGAAAGTCCACTAGTACTATTAAGCCAATATTAGCTATCTGACACTGACATGTCAATGGGAGGTCAACACGGAGAGATGAGGTAGGCCATGTCTCAATTTTTTGCTGGTATGATGGCAGCCCCACTTGTGGGATACGCCGTTATAGTAAAGACAAAAAAGATCGCCTGCTAAAATTATAAATTATTTTTAAAAAATGTCTGTTAGTCTGTTTGGTGCACTCTATTTCAGGAAATATTAGTTAAGAGTGAAAAGGAAAAAGGATAAAATCTTTATTTTTCTTTCAACTTCCAAAAATTTTCCATAATAGATTCTCTTAACGAAGATATTTTCCTCTCGAGGAATATAATTATAATAGAAGGAGTAAAAATAGTATGTAATATAAAAAAACCTATACAAAACAATTTAGAATCCGCTAGTGTGGATAAAAAAATGGATTGTAGGCAAGCGCGTATAAGTGAATATTAGTCCTCGATTTCTGAAATAACCAGTTGGTGCTAGATTTTCATCAAATCTTATCATTTTCCCCTATTTTTGATGAATAGAGTGAAAATGAGTTAGATTCTATTTTTGCCATTTCTGTAGCAATATAATATAATTGATATATGTATCTACCTTTTCCATTTCTTTTTTGAAATTTTATTTTTTAACAAAGGGCTAAATAGCTACAAATTTAAGTAAAGATGAAAAGGTAATCTTTCGGAGGTCACCTATCATCCAAAAACACGTGCAACAGTTCATTTATAAAATATAGGTAACGTTCTGGTCGTTTTAACATGCCAACATTTTATATTATACAGTCTTAATACCACAATACCGTGGTTCGATACAAGGTGCCGGCAAACTTCCCTTTCACGACACAAGCTTTTAGTAGCTTACTGTGACAGGTGTATAAGGTTGTATTTGGGTTTATAAAAAAGCTCAGATAATATATCTTTTTAAAATAAAAAAAAAAAACATTCGTAACACTGGCATACTACATTGTTACAAAATTATTAAATATTAACAAAACCAATTATCAACCACTAAAAGTTACTAATTATTAACAAAATCAGATATTAATTTTAAACAAAAATATTTTTGAAAATTAGGAATCTTGTGATATTTAATATTTTCGTAGAAAAAGAACTGCTGCTTTCATCTACTATCTCAATAAAAATATTTAATTAATACATTTTGTTTCTACAGGTTCTTTTTACTACAGTTTGTTTTTACAAAATAAATGCTTTGGTAACCTTTCATCATTGCCAAAATTTAAAAGTGCTATTTCTAGATATCTACAGGGTTCAGTTTGATGGCTGTCCTGAACGTGGCGAGGTTCGCACAAGACATTGTCAATTCCCTTCCTCCCTCCCAATGTATCCCTGTTTTTTATTCGGAGAGTATTTGCTCCCCCCTCCCCTTGGACGTCAGTCATTGCTTGTGTATACTTGCAATGGTATATTCATTTCACGAGTGAACGTTTCTAGTTTTACCTTTATTATTTTTGCCTCGATTGGTGCAAGGATAATATCATTTAATCCATTTTGTTTTTATTTTTTGAGCTGAAACATAAAGTTGATAATATAATGTAAAATAATTTAACCAACTTCACTGGCTTGTAAACCTCACAATATTTAAGTTATCCTATCTATAAAATCTGTAATAACTGTTTGTTTGCATTATATTAAAAAAAGGTAAATCCGCGGGACCTTAAAAGCATTTCATATAAGTATATTGTTATAACTAAAAGTGTTCTGTAAAAAAATTACAATAAAATATACTACATTCCCGAAAATAAACTGATCTGTTAACGGTTCACAACTGAACAGAGAGAATAAAAACAGCCGTCAAACTATCCTTTTTCGTATTTTTTTGGTAATTACAAGGCTAGGTAAACCTTGTACTTTTAATAGAACATTTTATTGAATGAATGTGTCACAAGTAATGTCTGTATCTAACGTCTCCGTAGGAAAAAGAAAAAAAAATAACAAGTTTATTTATATGTCTACTAACAATACTGTTCATTATGTTATTCCATTTTGTAATCAAATAACAGGGAAAAATAATAATATATATGTAACAGTGATACAATCAACTTGATATTGTATGTAATACATCTCTTGACGTAGAAAGCTACTAGTTTTAAATCCTTCTGACTTTGTGAGTTTCGGATATTCAATAGAAAGATCTCGAGTTTGAGTCCTCACGTTGTTGACTTATTTCACCTACTTATGCAAGCATATTATTATTAATAATTTATCCTATCTCTATATAATTTAATATCGTCGTTTTATTTTATTTCTACTGTTGTTTTGTGCAACGTAACTACTAATTTTATTTTATATCTTCCTATTTATTGCAGCTGTTAATTCACAAATTGTTTTTTTTTTGTTATATATATTATTAAACTTGTAAAGGGCTCACGTCGTGTATGAAGCCCTGCTTCCGGGCCATGACCTACCATGTCCAATGTGGAAAACCCTCAACAGAATCAGAACAAGAGTGGAACGCCTAGAAAGAACCTTCAGAGATTGGGTTTGGCTGAGAGCACGGCGTGTGACTGTGGAGAGGAGCAAAACACTGGACACCTCCTGACATGCCCAATGGCTCCCAGACAGTGTCACTGGGAGGAATTCGTGGGACGAACTCACCTAGGGGGAGCTGCAAGAGAGGTCGTTGCTTTCTGGGAGGGAATGGGAGTGTAGATGTGGATTTGGTGTTTTTGTTATTTATCGCTTGCTGACCGACACGAAAAGAAGAAGACGCCGTGTATAAAAAAATAAATGAATATTATGTGTAGCTTAATTTGAAAATGTTTGGGATGCAATTGAGATAATAGTTGAGTAAATTCAGTGTTAAATATTACTAATATTTTCTTAAGCACTTAT
The DNA here is from genome assembly GCA_947579605.1 of Athripsodes cinereus. Taxonomy (NCBI): domain Eukaryota; kingdom Metazoa; phylum Arthropoda; class Insecta; order Trichoptera; family Leptoceridae; genus Athripsodes; species Athripsodes cinereus. The sequence continues at coordinate 14,438,280 of OX388323.1, forward strand.
AATAGGCGTGCATATTGCTTGGAACAATGTCTTTCAGAAAAAAAACCTGTATCATTAAATATCTAGAAACTATTTTTAAACAAATTAGGTATATTTTCTTCTAAAGACGGTATTTTCAACCGACGTTTCTTGGTGCAAGTTCATGTTCAATTACTAAACACTGTCATTTTATTGGCCGTGAGCCGGCTTTCAAGTGACAAACGATTGAGACTGATGACGAGAGCAGAAGCTCTTGAAAGCCGGCTAGCGACCAATAGAGTCACAATGGAAGTATTACATAAGTGTTTTATTTATAATGTTTCTTCACCCGTAGTACATTTTAGTGCAGGTAGGTATATATTATATAAACGTCGATGATATTTGGCCAAAAAAAGCACTGTTCTTCCGTCCGCCAGGGTTCCATCGGCACGATCGTCCCTCTTTCGTAATACACCATTCCCATGACAACGACATCAGAGCGCAGGGAATGTCGTGGGAAGAGTTGACGTGATTTGCACAGAGCGCTCTGAATGGAGGAGGCTGGTTTCTGCTCTGTGCTCCCGAGAGGAGCGTTGAGGGCGGTGATGATATAAACGGCATCTTTTAGGTACTTGTCTATTACACAAACTTATTTTTTTCATACGAATTCAAATTTTATGTATAATAATGTTATGTTCCATAATTATATAAAATATTATCTACCTATATAAATGTAATCTACTTCAATTATTGTCTTCTTACCATTAAGATAATGTAGTGTTTGATTCTTTTAATTTTTGCACATACTTACGAGCTTTTTATGACCAAAAGTGTCCTTATTGGTATTATTTAATAAAAAAAAATTGTATTTAGAGTTGATTGGAAGATGTTGCTCAGCAACAAGTCCGTATTTTGGCCTAATTTTGTTAATTGTCATGTTTTATATTTTTGTTTTTATGTGTTCAATGATTGTGTAAAATTCTAATTGTTTATCTGCTTACTTATAAAGGCAATTGCCGTGTATTTTCTTAAAAAAAATTGTCATGTTGTGTAGTGTTTTGTATTATTGTATATTTATGAAAAAATATAACCAAAAAAGATTTATTTTATTCAAGTACATCTTATGTATAGGTACTCGTAATCTTCGTGGTTGGGCTCAAGACGCACCTTTTTGCTGGGAGTTTCGGGTGATAGACGCGATATACGGCGCCTTTGAGACCATGTTATGAATAAACGGCGCTTTACAAATTGTCCATATATTTATACTGATCTATATTATTTTTGATGTTCGCGATTTTTTTATTTATTTATTTATTTATTTATTCATTCTTTACTGTACAGTGATAAAAACAATTACATAAAAGGTATACATTCAAATTAAATACAATCAATATACAGAGGGCGAGTAATGAGTAATGAAGTAGGCCAAGGCGTAAAGAATTTACAGAAAGAGCAACGGCGTTGTAGTGTAATCCGTCCACAGATGTATTAATATATTAATATATTTTACCCCATTATCTGAATAAAAAACAGTATTTTTGCCATCCTTTTCATTTATTCACTAAGCCATCGACTGAAAAGTTACACAATACTAGAAATTTAAAATGAAAAAGCTCAGATAAAGGTGAATTTTAAATGACTGTTACAAAATTGAATGCATTCACATGATTGAGTTTATTTTGGAAATTGATTAAAAAAATTTCGCAATATTATTCTCTATTATTACTGTGTTACAAGTAATATGGTTTCAAGAAACAATATTAAAATATTAAATACGGTAACGGAGTAACTACTTCTTTTCAAATATTGAATAAACGAAGAATGTAGATCTGGCTTAGCAATTATTAAATTTCAACCGTACATTTACATATTGTAACACCACATAATTTCAACATAGCATAACAACAACATAACCTGCCAATGATGACTGACAGCCGCTGTCAAGGTACAGGAAGTACCTGATTATTTAACAGGATCATCAATAGATGTCTCATTTATGGAAGCCTCCAGAATGTTCCCGAATGTTCTAGAAACTTCTAGAACAATCCGAGCGGAAATAGATAGGCGGAGTTCAGGAACAGGTACCTCTCCCACTATCACACCGTCCATTTCCAAGGTATCCATCAGCTGTTCAGTACTGACTCAAGGGTATAAAAGACGGAGCCCGTCATACTGAAAGGAGAATCGCGGTGGCTCTTCCAGGGCCAAGGTTTCCTACCTACCGTTACTCCATAGCTGTCTAAGAAGTACCTACTCTTGTTGCTATGAAGTGATTCTCCTTACCTACCGTTACCCTCTATAGCTGTCCAAGAAGTGCCTACTCTTGTTGCTATATGGTAACTTTCCTTATACCTACCCGCTACTCCCTGGCTGTCCGAGATGTGCCTACTCTTGGTGCCATACAGTAGTAGCGACCCTTATTACCTAGTCTCTCTCCGACTACCTCAATTTCCATCTAACCTAGCCTGGAGGTGTCTTCGTACTGTTTTACTAATAGTGTTACTTTCTTTATACAGTATTGTCCAGTTGTCAAGTGATAGTAATAAATTGTGAATTTGCTAAACAGTGTTTTGAACTCTCTCGGTGTACCTCTTCAGGAGTACACCTGGCGCCCAAATTAGTTTTAAGTGTTGACTCTCTACATTCCCCTTCAGGGAATAATACAAGTAATATTAAGTGTTACAATATTTATTTTCATTTTCGCAAGGAAAACCTAGTCAACAAAATAAATATTACAAAGATTAATATTATATACCACAAAATCCCCCCTATATTATTTCAACGTCATCATCATCGCCCTCAACGCTCCTCTCGGGACATTTTTTCCTGATGCTGAGTCCAAACGCCTTCCAAACTTTGTTTATGTTATTGAAAGCGGATTGGTAATTCCGATCGGATCTCACCCTCTGGCATTATGGTTGCTCACATGTACCTGAATTTGTTAATCTGAGATATTTGGGAATTACCATCCATCAGTGGGGTGTGAGTACTCGTACATGTATTATTACAGATGTACTCTGTTTTACTAGCGTTAAAACGAAGGCCAAGGCGTAAAGAATTTACAGAAAGAGCAACGGCGTTGTAGTGTAATCCGTCCACAGATGTATTAATTATTATCACAGTATGAAAATTCGAAGCAACCAAAACAAAATAATGTCAAATTCTAATGAAATTACTAGTAAAAAAAAGAAAATACATTAATTGGGCTAATTGGAGGACATCGCACCTCTGAGATAAACTCGCCTTCTGTGCATTTTTCTTTAAAATTGTGTGTATCTTGATCAATATATCTACTACTACTACTATACCATCACGGCATATCCCACAAGCCAGCAGACCAGCCGCATATATACCTAAGAAAAATTGAATTAATAATAACAATACATACATACAGGAAACGAATTTAATATATTGAACCTAATCCTTTAATATATTGAACCTTATCCTTTGATATCCTGTACGAGTATATCTGGATAGGTGAATTTTTCCCGGCATTAGACTGTTAAGTTTTTATGTGACCATGACTGATCATATGATCTGGTTGTATAATGATGAGAATTTAATGAGTCGTACAGCATCAGGGAAGGAATAGGACTGCCACACTATTTCCGTAGGTTTTTGAGTGTAATGTAAAAGGAAAAAGATTGAATCGAACAGTTTGAATCTTGAATTTAGTAATGAGGTTTACCTAGAGACATGGAAAAGGATTACGTTCAGCCGTGGACAATAATTATTGCGAGTACGAAAGTTTGTCACCTGTCCCGGATGTAACGCGACAGCTTACTTTTTACCCGATAAAATTCATGATATTTATTCGAGTGATAAAATATTATTATTCTGTACATAAAAAATAAATAGAAAACCGTAGGCGTTCTATGATGAAAACTTTGATGATGGAATAATGACAGGTTTCCGAAAATGAAATCACAGTATGTATTATGTACCGGAATTCAATCTCTCAAACCAATTACCAGCTCAAATAATATGACATCTTGGAGGAAGGTGTTGTGTCAATAATTATTAACATCAATAATGCTATGAGAGAAAAAAATGTGAAATATCTCTCTCAAGTACATACATTACTTATGACGTCTTCTCTGTGCCGAAAAAAATTAAGACATTCAGGATGGGTGACAAACCTCATCGCTGGAATTGAGATATATAATGTCTTTATATTTTCGAACGCCTGCCTTTCTTAGGACACTCAAAAACATACTGAAAATTCATTCTTAATTATTATAAATTACAAAAAAAACACTCTTAAACTTGACTAGATTTTTATTGATTAATGCTAATTTTCACACTAATTAACATGTTCAAGGATACTAAAATAGGCCATATAAGTGCGTACAAAAACATATTTTAGTGTATGTTTAAAAATATATACTTATTACTTTGCTTATGTTTTCGGCATTCACAATATAACAATTTCTAGACATGATATGATTTTTTAGATTATTATGTAATAATTGTTATTTTTTGAGCTTTTTATTTGCTACCGCGGTTTCGGTGGAGCGTCCACCATTAACGAGCGTTAATCTAAAACTTAACGTTTAAGTTTTAGATTAACGCTCGTTAATGGTGGACGCTCCACCGAAACCGCGGTAGCAAATAAAAAGCTCAAAAAATAACAATTATTACATAATAATCTAAAAAATCATATCATATATACTTATTGTTTATAATTTGATGTATGTCAATCACTCAGATGTTGGGTGTGTGTCAATTATTATTTTAAATTTTGTTTTTTTTTGTTGTGTATATATATATATATTTCTTGTAAGTAATTTTGTCTTAACTGGGTTTATCTCAATGTGTCATGGTTAGATGGAAGAGATCACTTTATAGTGATAATCTCGCTACTGCACATCGTCCTAGTTTTTTTTTTAAATTTTAAATTGTTTTGTTAACACTGTTTTAAAATGATGATGTGCAAAAAGAATAAATAAATAAAACAGTGTTTTTTTGTAAACAGAATGGATTTATTATAATAGTTCATAATATTCATCATCATCGTCATTGCCCTCAACGCTCCTCTCGGGAGCACAGGGCAGAAACCAGCCTCCTCCATTCAGAGCGTCTCTGTGCAATTGTAGTTCATATATTAGAGTGCAGAATACATATTTATGATTACCTGCTACTACAAGATATCATTCACTCCTATGACTGTATCGTAAAACAAGACGTACTTATGTAAATCCAAAATTGTAATTAATCCTACTCACCAATTCAGTGTCCAGGTAAAAAAAAACCATAATGAAAGGAAATGTTTATTTGTTAACTATATGTTTTTTATTAACGAAAGACGTCTCCTTCAATAAAAAAACATACTGTTAAGATAGAACATCTCGACATCCATCAAGAGGTAGACCAAAGAATACCTGGATGACACAATGCAATAGAATTCTGCGAAAAAATGGCTTGGATGAAGTTGATATAAGAAACAGAAGAATGTATAACCTCAGAACGAGAAGAGCCGACCCCAACAGCCTTCAGCGACAGTTGGGTTGGGACAGTGCCACGAAGAAGAAGTTAAGATAGAACATCTGTTTTTTTATTTCAAAAACGAATTCTATATACTACTCTTACCAGGTTTATTTCTCATTCGCCAGTTTGTTAAATATCCTTCTGCGGCCACATGTGGGTAATCAAATGCAAGAGTGAGTCTACACTTGTTAATTATAGCAAGGATATACACGAATTAATGAAAGTAAATTACTAACAACATTGTCTATTATGCCCTATGTAAAAGTAACATAAATATACAGTGACAATCACCTATTGGCTTACTGAACTCGTACAAAGTGTGAAGGTACGAGTACATTGGATAATAAGTTAGAGAAAACATCGTAATCTTTTACGTACAAGTATAATATGTTTTTGTCCTCATTTCATAGAATGTGAAGAATATGTAAGTAATGTACAAAATAAGAAGGTATTTAATTTTAAAGAAATTCTCCAAGTAATGGCAATACAAAGAAACTATCTTAGTAACTTTCTTTTGAATACGAGATCATATACATTTTATGTTTCTGGTTTGATAAATATTTGCATAACGTCTTATGAAAAAACCCCAAAAGAATACTTTTTATGTAGTTACATATGTTTGGTTTGACAACGGACTTTAAGACTTCCCGAATACATTGGTAATTGGACATCATACATGTATAATTTGTAGTAATAAAATAGTTTCAGATTTGTTATTCATTAAACTTCTTTTTTACTACACAAAGAGGAGGATTTTTATGTTAGTTAAACACATTTACTTCTAAAGCTACTGTGATTGAGGGGTTAGCTAAAGGTAATTGTATGGATAAAAAGATGTAGAAAAAAGCTGTATGGAGTAGGTACTAAGTTAAAAATGTGCTTTTCAAAAGGTGACTATGAAATAAATTACATCGAATTTCGACACTATTAAAATTAATGATTTCTAGGTATATCTACATATTATTATAGATTTCATTTTGGGAAACTTTTCAGCTTCGCCTTACTGATTTATAGCGGTTCACAATAAATAACTATTATTTCAAATCTACATACTAAATACACCCGGTAGGCTTTTATGTAGCATGAACTTGAGAGATATAAATATAATATTATTATCAACTGTAAGTCATATTATTATGACATAACAAAAGTTTTTGTGCTTGTATTTAAAACAGTAACTAAATGCTTCTACTCAAATAAAGAAAAGACAGGAGAAAGCATAATATTTTTTTATTAAAAGTCACGCGTTAGGAAAAATATTTTTAACCTTAGAATATGATTTATTATTTCAGCTCAGAATGGATGTGATAAAACTATCAAACTATCATTTTACATTATTTTTATACGTCTTTTGTTATTTATAAATGAATTTGACATGATGTTACATAAATTGAAATTCAGAAATGGAATGTAGATAATATATTTTTACTTAAACTTTTTTCGCACAAAAAAGCAGTATTTATAATATTTCAATCATCTAATGGAATCCTTGAGAAAAAAAGGTTTCACACCACTTTTTGTTAGTGTTCGGATTTTTTTTCAAAGGCAGATATTTGTAAAATATCATGCTTAAGACATTTAACACTTTCAGTTCAGCGATGAGGAATACTACTGAACTAAAATATAATATCAACTTATATTGGCAAGAAAAGGATGACTGGCATGTTTTTCACATGAAATGAAAGATGAGAAACAATATATTCCATTATATTGTTTTTTTATGTTAATTTTGTATGCTCTATTTGGAATAATAAATAAATAAAATAAAATAAGTTAATAACTAATGCTATGTCAAATCTAAGACAGTGCAAAACACGAACTTATTATTAAGATGAACACGATTATTCAATTAATGCGTTAAGTTTGTAACATTTTCATACATTCGATTAAGATAAAAATAATTCCAATGTATTGACAAGTCTTAATAAGGTCGAGTTTTGTGGTTTGGAAATCCTCCAAGACGTATGTTATCGCCAAAATGATAAGACCCATTTATCAAATACCTCAAAGCCACCATTTGATATTACGTTAAGCCTTGAACAAACGTGGAAGTAATTACAGACGAAATACGTTTCACGTCTCCACCGAGGCAGAATTAAACGTAGATGTATCACTATGAGATTCATTTCATGTTAATACACTTTATATTACGTCGACATCTTATTATATATTAAATATACAAGATTGATGTGAATCTCTTATAGGATTACCTTTAATAAACTACCATTACTTTGACCCACAAAAATAATGTTGAAAAAGTATACGTTTATTAATTTCTATGAAAAATATTGTACGTTGCTAGACTAAAGAGAAAACTGCTGATTTAGAGATTGTAAATATTTTATATTTTAGTGCCAAGATTCGCATAGAAAAATATACACTCAAATAGATGAGTCTCAAGATAAAATCATTTGAGTCATTCCATTCCATGTCTAAGTTCAGAAGATGAAAAATAATCGTATAAAAAAAAACTATGTAGTATATGTTTTTGTACATTTACAAATCAAATAAATATTAATTGGAAAACCACATTTCGAAATTTGTTCTAGACCAATTTGAGTTGATGCTAGCTTCAAGATCCCTATAACCTATTAAGGTAAATATTCCCTGAGAATCTTAGTTGTAAACTTGTATATTATCACTCTGATAAGCGTCAAGCAAGTGGATGGACGCCGAAGGTAATTCAAAAGCTGAGACAGTAATATTTATGAACTACTCAGCCAACGGCATAGTCAAAGCTCATACTGCGGTAAATCCAATTGCATCATTATTGTCATCTGACTGCTTCCAGCCTACTGCCTACCCCGCGAGGGAAGCGGCGTGATAGTATGGATGGACTATTTTCACTAAATGAATTGTAACAAGATACTGTGTAGGTAAAGTTTTCTTTCAAATAGTGTTGATGCCATATTCGTGATCTAAATTCAAATCAGTGTGATTATGATAAAAAATTACATCCTTTTGAATAAGTACCGTCATATATTATTTTCTGCTTGCTTGAATGTCAAACAATCATAGTTGATATGCTAGTCCTGTTCATATAACTTTAATACACAAATTGCTCATTCTTGGTTTGCACGTGACTAATGTTGTAGTTACATCTAAACATTACAATATTTTTAGTTAAAGTTATATAACATAAAATATACATGAAAGTTGGATATAATATCTTCGTTGGTGTGAAGTCTTGAATAATAATTTTCTAAAGCAGAAACGCTTGAGATAATTTATTTAAAGTCTTGCTTTTGACAAAAAAAAAACTATCATGCTTGTTTTCTTCTAATTATCATAATATGCGTAAAATTTGGGAGGGGTAAAAAACGTATTTTTGTTTTCCAGAGAATGTAAAAAAAATATGTATAGTATATATGGTTACTACCCATATCTCTTTCCATCTGTATTTGTAATGGGCAGTCTTGGATATAACACCCTTGAGCATCGTAGGAGCGTGTTTTACGCGAGACATTTTTTCAAGTTGCTGAATGGTATAATTTAATAATCCGAAGGTACTGGGAGAGTTTAATTTTTATATAGGTACCAGCATCGTATAGTCGCTCACGTCAGCATATGCTGTTCTATCCACCTACAAGCCGGACAAATATTCTCGCAGAGTCACCAGTGGCTAAGGCGGTTAGATTGTTTAATAGCATTTCCCAGAATGTGGACATATTCCACATAACATACGGAGAATTTGTAGGGAAAGTGGAAACACTTCTGTAAATTTTTGTTTTCTCTGGGACCGCATTGGCCGAAGGCTGTAATGGTCCCAGTAGAGTATGGTATTGTTTTAATAATAATAATATAAGAAACAATCAATGTTAATGTATTTTGTTTAATAAAAAAAAAATCTTTTAAATAAAAGTAGGAAAATAAGAAAGCCTTAATAACCATAGTAAAATAATATAATGGTGGATTTGAAGAAGAATATAATTATGCGATTTAATTTTCTCCATCTTTTTTTATCTATTTTTGGACATAGGCCTGCCTGAGGTTTTCCACAATTTACTATTGTGAGCATTCACATCACTCCTGCGTCTATGGTTTGTCTAAGTAATTATTATTCATCTAGTTTGTGGTCTCGCCACACTGCTTTTACACGCTTTGAAATACTATTTACAATCATCATTATCCATTGTTATTCAAAATAAATGGTTTCTAAAACAATATTAAACGTTATTTTATTGACTCTGTAGGGTATATTAAATTTTCATTAAAATATTTAAGTAAATAATAATAATAATAAATAAGCTGTCATCGGGATTTACAAGAGAGAATATCTGAGCCTTCAGCAAGTCGCCCGGTAGCTTAATTGGGCAAAGCACACCTCGCGACAAGATAGGAACGCGGGTTCAAGTCCCGTCCGGGGTACTACCGAATAATGTGACGTTGTGTTTTCTAAGCCTTATTTGGTAGTTTTATGTGTTAAATTTAAATAATTATTAACTTAATTCCAACTAAACCCTCCATTAAAAAACGTTAATAAATATTATATGTGCATGTTTATTGGAAACAAATATTTTTGAAGTATGCTCGAACACGTCTTCTGTGATGTAAACAGTTTAATGTACGTATATGTAGATAGTTAAAAGTAAATATTTTATCGTGACCGGTTCATTTCTTATGAATTTCCAATTAGAGTTGGTCAAAAAGGACACTATTTTCTGCCCATGGTTTTTCCAACGGCCTACAGTACCCATTTTTACGATACACTATTACAGAGACAACAGAATTACAGAAAAGGTTGACTTGAAAAAAAGGGTAACTCAATTGAATTTATAAGACGTAAATCGATAAAAAAAAATCAGACGATTTCAAAATATGATTTCCCGAGTTCAAATTCTACTGCTGGCCAAACTACTCAGACGACATAAATAATTATATTAATCACTGTGAAGCAATTTATTTATTTTATTGGTTAATTTTATTTTAATATTATCACGTTTTTTACACATTCTTTTCATCGTTGTTTAAAAATACATATAATAAATAAGACATAAAATTTCAATGGCTCAACTTCAAAAAGTGATAAAATCGTGTTTTGAAGTGAGTTACATTGTTACAATATTATCTACAAAACAATACAAAAAGCAAATAAATAAAGAAAACTCTTTCACAATATTACTAAAACATTTCCATAAAACTTGAAAAAAAGGTAAAACACAAATCTAAAAAAAATAAATCTGTTGATTATATCAAAGAAACTAATTAATTAATTAAGATGTTACTAATTTATGCAAAATAAAATAAACATTGTAGGTATTTTCCACTCAAATAACTGTATTTAGTTATAACGTTTTCAGAACAATTTTTTCGGGTTTAATTCTCGTGAGTGGATAATATAATGTTTCTTTTATTTTGTTTAAATTAATTATAAATATGGAATTCCAGCGTAAATCACAAAATATTCGAAAAAATAATTAATATGTATACCTATATACGAGTATTTGGATAATTTATTTACCTATAAATTTCAATCAAGTAAAATAAATAAAACAACATAAAAAAATCTGCACACAGAGAAAGTATTAATATGTACAACTATAAATAATAAAGCAATTTATTAGTGTTGTGAATATATAAAAATATATATCATCATTTTTCAAATTACAACTTGGTCACATTCCACACACACATGCAACTCATTACATACCACATAAACACTTAACTTCTTACGTTATACAACTCAATATTCGTATTCACATATACATGATATAAAGCACCCTAATTATCAGCATTATCATTCTGAATGAAGAATTGTGAGGAAGTATGGGACTTGACTACATGAATCGCATCCAGCGTGTGTATAATTATGAGAAATTTTATGAATAGATCTACAATATATCGTTCTGTACTCTCTGCCTACCTTACTTGAGATACAGCGTGAGGATATGGCATGACATAGATTGTATACCTATTACTATTCACCCTTCAATCTTCCTCCCGGGATTAAAGGGAAGAAACCAGCCTTAGTCACTGATTGCACCGATTGAGTTACCTTCATTTGACGGGCTCTATTAGTAAGCTTATTATCCTAATATTTATTTCTTAATATTTTGTTTTAACGTGCATGCTGAAGACACGCTCAATTGTGGGTTAACTTGTCCGAATCAATGCGATTTTTTTTCTCCTTTCATAAATATTATTAAGTATAAATCAGATAAATAAAAGAAGGAATTTAGGAAAGGCTTACACGATTAAGTGTCACATTTCTATTGTTTTTGAAAATATAATTTTATTAAAGAACTTCGTTTTCATCAATGCTTCCATAGGAAACGTTGAAGAATCAAAAAATTGACAAAAAATAAAAACGGTTTTTTACAAGACATATAAATCTTACATTAAAAGTGTATGACGTGTTTCTACCACGGAAACTCAACTTATTAGGTACTAAGTTTTGGTAAAATAAAATCCCGAGAATTTTCTTAATGTATATTATTTTTTACCAACATATAATTTTCTTGTGAGATAACTACCTTAATCAAAGTATACATTGAAACTTTCATAAGGGTCTCGTTAGAGAAAATCCTTCTGGAATTTGAAACATCACAAATGTTATTTTTTTTGCATGGGTTTTTTGCATGGGTTAGCAATTTATTTAAGTATCTACCTAGTTCAAGTATTCTAGAAAAATCTTGGACAGTCTTAAAATTTTCAGTGATCTACCTATGGACCACCTGAAAAACGTTGTAATATTATACGATACAATAAACGATGGTGTTACGCAAAAATGTTTCAAGTAACACAATAATTACGATTTTAAAATAATTTCCATATTTTAAAGATTTAGTATATTTAATATTATTTTTTGATAAGATTAGCTTGATAAGGGTACAAGGTGCAGCTGTCAATAAAACATCTAGATTGGAAAAACATTTTACACCAATCGGAGGGAGTGAGAATGGCGCCAAGTTAGCGGTAACAGTGAGAGCTGAATCTCTTGAAAGCCAACTCCAAAATCTGAGAGGTGATTGATAAGTCTTGGACACATAGTTGTGGGAAGTAAGCTAAATGGTTTTTTAAATTGTGAAAGGCGTCATATAAAAGCCACATCCTTTCTTTATAAGTATGCGGATTGTGCGGGACAGAGGCCGACTCAGCCTGCCACAGGCCACAAGTGAACTGTGTCTCCGGGTGGTAGGAGTCGGGGGTGAGTGAGGGGTAACTGGATCGTGTTACACACCGTTCCAATGTCAATGCGCCTCGCTATGCAGGTAATCCGGGTGCGTCGGTAGTGGGTCGGCCCAGCCGCCGTTGCCCTTGACAGCACGTCGGAGACTCCCTTGTTCGTTGACCTGGGGATGTCTACCTCCACCGGCACGACAACGTTCCAACACCTAGGCGTGGCCAACAAGTGTACCGTCTAGCACTCACTACCAGGCAATAAACCCGATAGCACTCGCTATTAAGCACACAAGAAGCCCCACGGCGGCGTATTCACGAAGCGATACACGATGTAGGGTAACCACCTCAGTGCCAAGTCACTCGGAAGCTCTTCGGTGAGGTGAAGAGCGAAGGACAGCTGAAGCCTAGAAATCCAGGGGCCAAGATCAGTAGTAGGGCGGTAGTTCAGCAGTTGTAGTCCAATTCCAAGCGAGCAGAGCAGTAGAGGTAGTCAGGTAGGTGTAGTAATACTTCAGGTAGACAATTGAGAGTAATTTTATTAGCAAAATGGCCTTGCTTTTAAAGCAAGCGGACCCCGTCAGCCGTACACCAGACCAACAGTGGCTGGTTGTGTGGCGCACAAGGTTAGCGGCTTACGTAAGTAACTCCCCTCCCCTGCTAGAAGGTCATTTACATGTTGACCTTCGCAAGGGAAGGACCTTCAACTACAATATTACAATAACAAGCTGAGCAGCGCGCGCCGCGTGAGTAGGTAGGTATATGCATGATAGCTTTATTGTACCTACATCACGCGGCCGCGTCTTACGATACAAAATCAACATAGTTAGGTATATATATATTTATGATGAACACGGGAAGTAGGCAACAGTTATATTCTGTGCGGTACACTTCCCCACCCGTGAGGCTACGCCTCACTCTTCTTCACCGCACTGGATCCGCCACAGGCGGGTAGCTGGTTTGATCATCTGGTTGGCTGCTGTCAGGTAATTGCGTTGCTGGCATTCTTGTTCGTCTCGCACTTTTGCGCTTGCGTCGCCGCTTGGCTGGCCTCTTCGTGACACCAATCGCGTTGTCTCATTGGATGTAGTGGAGACGTTGGAGGAGAGACTGCGGGCGATCTCGGTGAGTATCGCCCATGCGATGGGTCGTGTGAAGACGCGGCTGTACTTGCGGCGGCACATGATTATCGCCCTGTATGGCTCGATGTCGGCCACCCTTAACTTTGTCCAGGGTGGCTGCTGATAAGACAGTCGGGAACGTGACAGGGGTTGTGTTGGATGAGCCTTAGCCTTTTTCAAATGGCATATCATGGCTCTGGTGACTTCACGCGATCTCACTACCTTGAGCCTGGCGTGGAAATCTGCAGTCGTCCTTTCTGCTACCTGGTGTCCATTCGCCTCATGTGTGTGTGTCTCCGATGAGAGGCGGGTATATTCGTCTTCTTCGACTGTTGATGGCGGGAGACTGATGGAGCTCTTCAACCGGACCCATCCTGGTTTGGACACCACGGTGCTGACGTCATGCGGTGCCGGCGTGTATCTCCTACACCGGCTATCTGGTTGATCATTTGAATCACGAGCGGCGCTGCTTGATTGGCTTCTTCGCCTCATGGCCTCTGTGGGGGCGTCGTGAGAGGGACTGTGTCTGACCTCTGTCTTGATCGCCTCTGTGGTGAGGTCCATGGAGAGGATGCCACACCGCATGTCACGGCGGCGGCCGTTGTTCGGGATTCGCAGTTTCATCCTGGTCCTCTTCTTAATGATGAGGCACCTCTTCAGGGGGTGCGCTGCATAAGATGCCTCCCGTAGTGACCTGCCAGGCTTGTGCGCCCGTGGGTACAAGTGGTACGGGTGGTGTGACATCTTCTTGCCGCATCTTCTTATTCTTTCGGCGTATCTCCTTCTAGTGGCACTGGGGTCAGTGCCGGTGACGGTGTGGGCGGTCTGTGGCTTTGGGTTCTATGATGACCTCAGCCCACAGTTAACGTCACTGCTTGGGTTGTTAGGCATTCTGACAACCTGCAACGGTTCTGCAATCCTAACGCCGGCAACCTCCTGGCGTGTTGAGAATTCTGTTGCAGTCATTGTTCCTGCCGTCGCCATATCATTGGCCGGCGATTGTTGGTTTCGGCTAAGGAGCCGACGAACCATAACCCTACGGGAGCCAGGATGTAGATTTTCCTCATCTTCTAGGGGCCCGTGTCTTCTGGGTTGTATCCTGTGGCTTGTGTCGTCCACGGATCTGGTGGATGAAGTCATCCTCACCAGGGATGTGTCTACCTCGGCGCTGCTTCGTAACAGTCGTTGCTTTCCACTGCTCCAGGGAAAACTTGTTTGTTCGAAGACTTCTATACCACTTGGTAGTTGCTGGTCGATCCCTCGGCGTATGTAGTTTGGCAGCATTCCTGCCCCACCCGTCTTACTCTCTAACCTCCAAAGACGGGAGCTCAGATTGTCATCTGTAGCGTGGCCTTTATCCGTGAGGTGAGTGTTCACAGATGAGGGTGCGCAGATCTGGCCATCGTCTGAAATAGTGATGGCGGCTGCGCGGCCGGAACTTTCTTCCTTCCGGCCGTAGCGGCAGGCTGTTGAAAAGGCTGCGGCGGGGGCGGCGCCCCATTTAACAGAGTATTCGATGCGAATGATCTGTTTGGGAACAGGCTCCGATCTTGCTTCAGGCCTGTTCCGCTGTTGCTTCTTCGGCAGCGGAGATGATTTGTAAGGTCCTCTCCAACAAACCTTCAGCATGCATCGCAAGACAGTTCTCTTGCTTCTTGGCGTCTCCTCTTGCGTGGGACGTATGGCACGACTGCACTTGCAATGCGTCGTCCTGGTAAGTTTTACACCTCGTCTCCAGGGAGTGGTTACTTGTCGCGTCATCTCCTGTGAGAGACATACGGCACGACCGCTTCTCGATTGGGTTGTCCGGACAAGCATTACACCACGCCTCCAAGGGCCGGTAACTTGGTGCCCCTCTTCCTGTGAGGGGCAATTGGCACGACCGTTCTTGCTCAAGGTCGTCCAGGCAAACAATACATCTTGCATCCAAGGGGCGTTTACTTGCAGCGTCACCTCCTGCGAGGGACTGACGGCACGACCGCTCCTCAAGTGGGTCGCACGGGCAAGTAGTTCATCGCGCATCCGAGGGCTGGTTGCTTGCAGGGTTGGTGACGAGAAACTGCACACTTGGCTGTCACCGGGTAAAGGTATCACCTCTGTCTCCAACAACACTTGATGAGTGGTGAAGAACTCCTCTTTCTTTCTAGCCTCCTGCCACAAGAGGGAATGCTGCTGCGTTTCCTGATCACTGCGTCTTAGCCTTATACGCAGCGACACCTCAGGAAACTCGTTCTTGGCCGTAAGGGTGACCTCGTATTTACGGCCTCTCAGAGTGTCATCTCTGAGTTCCATCACCCACACGCCGCTCACTCGGCATGCTGGGGATGTTGTTAGCGCTGAAGCCGGTTTCTCCTCGGCCAGCACTCTACACCAGGTGGTGATGTGGCCCCGCATCAATCCTTCTAGCGAGTTGCACAGGAGGAGGGGCTTGGCTTGCTCATCCAGTCCTCCTGATCTGCCTCCATCTTCCATTCTTGGCGCTGTTTTGGTTTTGCCAACCTCTTCCATTCTTTCCAGGCTGACGATTGGTATCTTATCCTGACCCGCTTCCTCGGGTAGGTGTGGTGCGTGTAGCGTGGCGTGATGTGGACCATCGCACTGTTCGTTTCTACAGCGGTGGCCTGGGCATCTTCTGAATTTCTCATGGCGGGGAATGAGGCATATCTCGCACAGTGCCTCATTCCTCACTACTCTCCATTTATCCTCGTAGGGGAGTGCCAGAAATCCTTTACACGAAGATACAAAATGTGATCCATTGCACAGGGCACATCGTACTTTCTTCCTATTGCCAGCACGAACACTTCGGTGATTGTCTCTTGGACGGTTCTTACCGCTGTCACTAACACAATTGTCACCCGAACTGCTCATTCTGTCGTTGGCATTCGTGTTACCACAATTGTAGACTTTGTTACCACCTTTGTGACAACTATTTCCGGCGTTACCACTTTTGTGACCACTATAACTTGAGTTGTTACCAGTATTGTAACCACTTTTGGTAACATTGTTACCACTTTTGTGACCACTATTGCTAGCGTCGTTACCTCTTTTGTGATAACTATTGCTAGCGTTTATACCACTTTTGTGACCACTTTTGGTAACATTGTTACCACTTTTGTGACCACTATCACTAATTTTAGTCGCACTTGATCTCCCCTGTGGGAGATGGTTAAGACTACTGACACTGTTGTCATTAACATGGCGGTTACGTCTCCTTACAGTTGGTAACGGCTTCAGACATGTTGACACTGCATCAGGGTGCGCAAGCTGGACCATCGGCTGAGGTTGCGATGGTGGCTGCGCGGCCGGGACACTCCTTCCGGCTGGTGCTGCAGGCTGATGAGAAGTCTGCAGCTGGGGCTGCGATAGCGAAAGCCATCCAGCAGGGTGCGCTGTCTGGACCATCGGCTGAGGCTGCGATGGTGGCTGCGTGGCCGGGACACTCCTTCCGGCTGATGCTGCAGGCTGATGAGAAGTCTGCAGCTGGGGCTGCGATAGCGAAAGCCATCCAGCAGGGTGCGCAAGCTGGACCATCGGCTGAGGCTGCGATGGTGGCTGCGCGGCCGGGACACTCCTTCCGGCTGATGCTGCAGGCTGATGAGAAGTCTGCAGCTGGGGCTGCGATAGCGAAAGCCATCCAGCAGGGTGCGCAAGCTGGACCATCGGCTGAGGCTGCGATGGTGGCTGCGCGGCCGGGACACTCCTTCCGGCTGATGCTGCAGGCTGATGAGAAGGCTGCAGCTGGGGCTGTGATGACGAGAGCCATCCAGCAGGGTGCGCAAGCTGGACCATCGGCTGAGGCTGCGATGGTGGCTGCGCGGCCGGGACACTCCTTCCGGCTGTTGCTGCAGGCTGCTGGGCGGACGGAGGGACACCCCATCTCGTGGAGCCTGCATGCGGCTGGGTAGACGGTGGGACATCCCATCTCGTGGAGGCTGCAAGCGGCTGGGTAGACGGTGGGACACCCCAACTCGTGTAGTCAGCTTGCTGCTGGGTAGACGGTGGGACACCCCGACTCGTGTAGGCAGCTTGCTGCTGGGTAGACGGTGGGACATCCCATCTCGTGGAGGCTGCATGCGGCTGGGTAGACGGTGGGACACCCCAACTCGTGTAGGCAGCTTGCTGCTGGGTAGACGGTGGGACACCCCTTCCATCTGAGGCTGCATGCTGCAATGGCTGCAGGGCGGCCGGGGTAAGATTCCATCCGGCGGCCGCTGCAGGCCGTGCTGAATGCAGGGGGGCCGCCGGAGTAACAGATCCGGCGGCGGCTGCAGTCTGCTGTGCGGCCGGGGTAAGGTCCTCTCCGGCGGCGGCTGCAGGCTGCAGCTGTTGAGGTAGATGACTTGGCTGTAAGCCACCATCCTCAGGCTGCACGGGGGCCGTGGCACCTGCCGTCGTGCTGCTGGTTGACGCTGCTGCTAGCTGTTGGCGTAGCTCCGCCAACTCTCGATCTCGAGCTGCTATCTGGCGTCGTATCTGCATCAAGGTTTCATCAGTAGCGGTGTCGGATGACGCGTCAGAGTCGTCAACGTGTGACTCAGCATCTGATGAGGCGTTCTTTCCAGAACGCAGGGACATTGACATCGTAGAGGTCTGCAGACGATCCGGCTGCGAAGGACCAACTTGTGCGGGACAGAGGCCGACTCAGCCTGCCACAGGCCACAAGTGAACTGTGTCTCCGGGTGGTAGGAGTCGGGGGTGAGTGAGGGGTAACTGGATCGTGTTACACACCGTTCCAATGTCAATGCGCCTCGCTATGCAGGTAATCCGGGTGCGTCGGTAGTGGGTCGGCCCAGCCGCCGTTGCCCTTGACAGCACGTCGGAGACTCCCTTGTTCGTTGACCTGGGGATGTCTACCTCCACCGGCACGACAACGTTCCAACACCTAGGCGTGGCCAACAAGTGTACCGTCTAGCACTCACTACCAGGCAATAAACCCGATAGCACTCGCTATTAAGCACACAAGAAGCCCCACGGCGGCGTATTCACGAAGCGATACACGATGTAGGGTAACCACCTCAGTGCCAAGTCACTCGGAAGCTCTTCGGTGAGGTGAAGAGCGAAGGACAGCTGAAGCCTAGAAATCCAGGGGCCAAGATCAGTAGTAGGGCGGTAGTTCAGCAGTTGTAGTCCAATTCCAAGCGAGCAGAGCAGTAGAGGTAGTCAGGTAGGTGTAGTAATACTTCAGGTAGACAATTGAGAGTAATTTTATTAGCAAAATGGCCTTGCTTTTAAAGCAAGCGGACCCCGTCAGCCGTACACCAGACCAACAGTGGCTGGTTGTGTGGCGCACAAGGTTAGCGGCTTACGTAAGTAACTCCCCTCCCCTGCTAGAAGGTCATTTACATGTTGACCTTCGCAAGGGAAGGACCTTCAACTACAATATTACAATAACAAGCTGAGCAGCGCGCGCCGCGTGAGTAGGTAGGTATATGCATGATAGCTTTATTGTACCTACATCACGCGGCCGCGTCTTACGATACAAAATCAACATAGTTAGGTATATATATATTTATGATGAACACGGGAAGTAGGCAACAGTTATATTCTGTGCGGTACACGGATGTTTGAGGTTAAAGACTTCATCCAGTGTATTTTTAGAAGCAACATTTGGAGACATGTTCTATTGTAATGTCAATAGAAATTAAACAATGTGCGATTATTGGATTTTCAACTGCTGAAAATATGACTCCTTAGAGATTGATTTTCAGCTAAAAAGTGTTTAAATATGGTAATGATATAATTGATAGGGCTACTTAAATGGTCGAGTATTATATAATCAGGATTGCAAGCCTGGAAATCTATAAATGTGAATGAAACACGTAGGAAATGTTTAATCACTACTACAGAAATAAATTTCGAAAACTCATTACCGATTTAATTTAAAATGACTGGCGAATCACTAGATGATGTATTGTAAACCATATTGGTTTATCCGAGAAATGATTATTAAACAGCTTTGTAACTAATAGTTTTGTAACGTGACAACGCTCGTCCGTGAGTATAGCACTAAAAATTTTGAGGACTTCGGACTCCGTTTTATTAAATTTTCTTTTTTTACCGATCTTGCTTCTAGCGTTTATATTTTTTTCATCTACTCAAGAGAGGCCATAAGGATATTCGTTATACTTCGGACGATGAAGTGAAAGAAACTGTCAAGTCCTAGACTTTATTTTTGCCGGTTTTATTTTATAAGTAGATTTTATTTTTGCCGGCAAAAATAAAATCTAATTCGTATACAGACTTTTGGAAATCTGTATTGAAAGTTGATTTTATTATTGCTGGTTTAATTTAAAGCAGAAAAATAACAGAGAGAAAAAAAATATTTCGCCAAAAAGTCCACATTATTGTAGCAACAATTTCGTCACATATTTCCTCCATACAAAAGTATATATTATTTGACAGTGGGACTTACCAACTACGATAGTTCCGCGAGTTTATTATAAATCTCACTACATTTATTTATAATGGACACACAAACTGATAAACATATTAATTATTTTTTTACGGATTATAATATCCAAAGAAGTAGTAAGTATAAAGTAGGTTAGGAGTGGATTGAGAAATATTTGAAAATAAGCTTTTACTTGAGACGCTAAGTAAGCGACAGTAAAATTAATTATGTATCTCGTTAATCAACGTCGAGTCAATGACAAAATATTTACTTAGGTATATACCATCGTTGCACGCAAAATTTGACTCATGTGGATTAAAAATTAAGAAATGATATTGATATTGTTTTGGTAATTATGGATAATTATTATATTTATATGAGCTTTTCGCAACCGCGGACTCGATGGAGCGTTTATCTAAAACTAAGAAATTAATCTTTATTGTATAATAAAAATAATGGTACAAACGACGAGTTAATTGCTAGGGAATCTCTGACATCCCACCTAGTGTTTTACGACACCCCACCTAGTGTTAGACAGCAATATTAAACCGGAAAATGTGTTTTACGACACCCCACCTAGTGTAAGACAGTAATACAAAACCGGAAATGTGTTTTAAGACACCCCACCTAGTGTAAGACAGTAATACAAAACTGGAAAATGTGTTTTACGCTATGATAAATATGTAAATAAAAAACAAGTAAATATTGCATGAGGCTGGTATGCTGGTTACACAACTTGTGGAATATGATATGATATTATATGCTCGTAATATTAGTGGTAATTAAGAGTGGTGATAAAAAAAATTGATTCTTGTCGAATAAAAGTTTAATGTAATTTTTATAAAACCTGGCTCTTAGCACATAAGTTGAATTTTGCGTGCAACGACAATACTTCAAACACATTATGAGGGATTACCTATAAAATACATTCACGGATTTCCTTTTCACAAGTTGGTCTTTTGTTGTCGAAAATTCATTGTTGAATGTTTAACTTTTTTATAAAGATTCCTTTATACCACCACAAAAAATTACAATCGTTGTGTTATCTTAACATCAATTCAAAGATTGATGAATAAAGCATTGAAAAAAATATTTGGACTACACAGATTAACTAGAACTGACGAATTGTATAAAAAAACACAAAAATTTAGACTTGAAGAGCTTATATTTGCTGAAAAAGCAAAACATCTCTTCAAAATTAAGAATCATTTAATAAAATCAGAACAAACGCTTACGACTAGTAATGACGTACATACATACAATACAAGAAACATAAACGACATACGAGTTAACATTCCTCGAACAAACAGAAAAAGATTTGGTTTTCTTCATTCGGCAATCAAAATTTTCAACATCCTACCAACTAAATTACAAAATAGCCCTTCCTTGTACAATTTCAAAAAAGAACTTAAAAAACATGAAAACTACCTTAATACAAAATCATAATATAAATTAGCATAAATCTTTATAAATTCACATAAATATGTGTGCGAGGGTGTGTGTGAGAGCGTATGCGGGTGTGTTGTGTGTAACTAGTAATCAGTGTCGACTTATTTAATGTATTTAATTTAATTTATTTAATCATATGGAAGATTGAATTAAATGCTATTTTACATTTCACATTTTGTGATTGAACATTTTGCAAATGAAGGTATCTCTATTTTTTGTTTGCTTTATTATTGCGTAATTTGTGGATTAAAAAAAAAAAAAGGAAAAAGAAAAGTACCTATAACTAAATATAATATGACTCATTACTAAGGTATTACTGATTTGTTTTTTTATTTTGTAAAACTTTGTATTAATTCAAGAATTTTTACTATGACTTTTTAATCGTTGACTTTAATTTTTCTTGCATTATTTGTGATTGCTGTTTTATTGTGTGTTTTTTTTATGCATTTGTATTGCATGTTAAGAATTGTGTAAAAGGCTTCATGCCGTTGATATAAACAAATAAATACATATAGTACCTATTATTCAGGTTAGAAAATCTTAGTCTGTAAAAATTGGAAATAGCTTTCAAATGTGTTAGCATTGGATATATTTTCTTAAAGTTTACTATTTAGGTTTTGTTTAAATTACAGTAGGTATAATGTAATATGTAAAAGAATAGTTTGTAGAAATAGTTTTCAAATTTGTATGCATTTGATTTGTTTTATATCTAATATGTCCCTACTCTCCTAATACCAGTACCTAAACTTTTTACTGTTTGGAGAGTGAGAAAAAAAATTGTTACTTATTAGATATATTAAGGTTATGAATTACTTATTGTTATAGTTTGTCTTATGTACTTAAATAAATAAAAAAAAAATCTATTAGACATGGAATTTTATTTCTTTATTTATTTACCAAATAAACGGTTTACGCTTTTTACGAAACATAAAAATTACTTTCATAACGTGCTTGGTAACAAATATACCTACAGAAAAAGTATAAAAAAATATCTAAATCTAAACACAAAGATAGAATATTCAAATTAATTCACATTCAAAACTTTTAATTATATTATTATTTTTATTGCTGGCAATAAGACGATTCTTACAAGGATCATCACAGCTGAAGGCCAATGCGATCCCAGAAGAAAACCTTAAACGGTATCCAAACTATAACAATTATTAATTCTGCATACGTCACGAAAGTTATCAACTTCTCCAGCCAGACCATTAAACATTTGAATAGCTCTTCCCACTGGGGAGTTTGCCAATATGTTTGTTCGGCTTTGAGGCTGCTAAAAAAAATCGTGATGCCGAGAACGTCCATATGCATCGGGAACATATATATTGAAATTCTCCAGTACCTATTAATGGATTAAATATGATACCGTTGAGGAGTTTGAAAAAGTGACGAGTATAGAATACATCTCAGTATAAATAAATCATCACCTAATTCAATCATAAAAGACTATAGTATCTGTAAGTAATATGTATAGAGATTTAAACAAGGCATAAAAAATATTAAAATAATTTAACATACGTGTAACATCAGTATTTTTTGTGTTGTAATAAAATCAAAACATATACTGGATACCATTAAAAAAGTATCCCTAAAATAACTCGCTAATGACTTTTTAAAAGTAGTAAAAATATCAGAAAAAATACACGCAATATCAATTATATACATAATTATAATGACAAAATCGATGATAAAATTACGACGCAATATCAACACTCATGAGATATCACAGAAAAAATAATATATATATACCTAATATGTTAGAAACCTATTCGGTCTTTCAACATTGCATAATTCTTTCTTTTAATCTATACCTACCTAGTGTAGAATGTCAGATGTATTTATATACCTAGATAGACGTTTTAAAATTCAATCACAAGAACTCTAAAAGTTAAGAACTTGTCTTTGCTTTTTCAGATATCTCAGAAACTTTCTACCTGTGAAGTAAATGCTTAAAGTGTTTTTTTTTTCAATTCCTCCAACTTAGTGGGTTGGTTTAAAATAAAATCAATGAGATCGGATTTCATTGGGTTTGTCAATAAAATATAAATTAGCATTTTAAAGGCACGGCTACTAATCCGAGATAAGTGCCCAAGGATTAATATTTTTTCAATATTATTATAACTAGTGAATTATTATAATAATCTTTTGGTATGATGGAAATTAATAAGATAGATTAAACGGATTTGAAATATTTATTTCGAAACCAGTGACATTATTTAAATAATATAAAAAATCTTTTTTGGACATAACATTAAGATATTATGACATCATTTAAATTTCGAAACTCTTCGTCTTTCATTTTATTTCTCTATCTACACCACCACAGGATATTCCAAAAATGGGGTGGTCAGTAGAATCTTCTTCTTCTCCTTGAGCAAATACCAGTCCCACATGGTGGGGGGTCTGCCTTTCTTGTCTTGTTTCTCCACTTGGTTCTGTCGAGCGCATCCTCATGGGAAAAATCGCAGCTCCGCATGTCTTGTCCCACTACTTCACGCCATCTGCGCTTTGGCCTTCCTCTTGGTGGTACCCTTTCTTCAGCTGGTAATCTCGATACATTGAGCTTTATTGTTGAGGTAGTCAGTAGAATAACTACATGTAATAAATGATGATGATTTTATTTTGACGCCGTTTAACAGTCCCTAGACCATCTCAAAAACGCCGATGAAGAGTTCAGTTTTCAATTTGCTTCTGAAGCTGGTGACAGTCTGATAGTCTCTCAATGACACCGGTAGGCGATTCGACGTAACCGGTTCAAAAACACCAAAAGCCCTCTCATAGAAATTAGACTTATCGGCTCTATTGGGCTCAGTAAGTCTACTTACAGCCAGATATGCCAAATATTAAGTTTCCGTGTTAATAAAAAAAAGTGTTCAGTTTGGGTGGCACACGTCTTTTCCAGATTGTAGAAGATAATTTGTTTCTTCGGAATATTTAATGAATTTTCTTTCAACAGTAGGTACACTCGAAATTTTACGGGAAAAAGTGGGAGGCCTACTATTTGCTGGTAATATGATAATCGAAAATAAAACCAGATGCCATTGAACAGTGACTATCATGAATATAACACACGAAAAAAAGGATTGATACGTCCTCCTGAACACAGACTAGCCAAGGTATCCAAATGATTTATATGTATGAGCATACGCCTGTATAATAATCTCCCTGCAAAAATCAAATCACTGAATGCCTTGGACTTCAGGAGGAAGGTAAAAAGGTATCTTGTCGAGAAAGCCTTTTATTCCACTGACGAAAATAATGTTACACATCGATCCAACTCGTACCTGTGATATCAATTAATATTTTAACATACTAATAAACTCACTCTCTTCTAACATATTGATAAATTTACTTGTTTTAGTGTGGTAGGTACATATCTTTGACTTTGTTCTTGTGAGCTTACCGCTTTGTTTTAATATAAACATTTGCTAATTTGTTTGTCATTGTATTTGATTTGTTTATCTATCTTTTACATTCCTACATTGACGTGAAGCTGTTTTGGGCCTTTTACACTCAAAATAGCTTTGATGAAATGAAATTCCTTAATCAGTTTGTCATTTTTTTTGTTTTCTTTTATTTTCTTTTCTTGTCTATGATCATTGTGAAGTGTTTGATATTATGGTGAAGTAACGAACTATTGAAAATTGTTTGTGATTGTTATAAAATAGCAAATTATTTGTATTATTTGACGATTCCAAGTGCTAAATATATGGCCTACGGATGATATGAAAAATAAATAAAAAAAAAAAGATATTTGATGATTTAAACTCAACGATCCTGTTGAGATACCTACAACTTTTAAATATGTTTTATTCAGATCGACTCTATAATTTCTAATCCTCTTATATTATTGTCATAAGAACTTTCTATCGAGAAAAAGAATGACAAAAAAGACACTTTAAAAGTTTAAAATAAAATTCCCTTTCCAGACACAAGCTTTTGTTTTACGGCGAAAAACTATTTAGGATAAGGTTTTTGGGTTTCTAACAAAAACAGAAAAAAGTGCTATTTTTTATTTTTAAATCAGCGGAATATTTTTACTACAGCTAGCCTACTCGTGAAGACAGAGATGATGTAATGGTGTAGATGAAATAAATTTTTACGTATCCACTAAAGTGAAGTAAAAAAAAACTATAAAGATAGAATTAATCGTCGGTTTCATTGCTCTCAGGGTCGTTGGTATGAAACGTGATGTTTAAATACCTACCAAAAGTTTATTCCAGTCAGCAATCAAAGATATCAAGTGGAATCGATATTCATGTCATTTAGATGCAAACAAACTAATTGTCCTTTGTAGGTACTATTGATTGGGTAATTATAACTACTAAGTAAATTATTATTCTAAGTCATGGAGCACTCAGTTCCGCCAAATGATTATACGAATACTACTACAATTACACCATCACGGTATATCCCACAAGTGGGGTAACCAGCAGACCAGCCACATATAGAAAACATGCAAGCTATACTACTATACTATACCCTCACGCCGTCTCCCATGTAGGGTAAGCAGAGACAACGGAAAGCCAAACAGATCTAACTTTACACACTTCCGTCGCTTCTTCTACATTCATACAGTTTCTCATATACGCACGTCGGTTCCTCTTACTCAACACACGGCCGTCCTTGAGAATTTGATCCACGTAATCAAGCCACGTGGTTCTCGGATGCCCGCGCTTTCTCACACCCTTTCTTTCAGACAAGCTCAACGTGCCAAAAAGAAATTAAGACAAATCTGAATTTAAGATGAAATTCGCCTTTATTTTTGCGAACACCTGCCTTTTACAGGACACTCAGACCTATTCTTTCTTTGCTCCACGGCTCAAATAATATAATACGAACACCATTTTTAAATAAAGTACTAAGTGCCAAAAAAATGTAATAAATATGAATATCGGTTCTATATAATTATATTTGCCAATGCTGAAATAATGTATCAAGATATTATCTGTGTTTATTTCGTAGTAAGGTGACAAGTAATATTGCCAAAGTATTAAGTTTGATTTAAAGACACTGAAGTTGACACTTAGAGCTTTCTTTAGTTATTTTTTGACATATTATTTTGATTCATGTATCAGTTGTAATTTCTGAAAAAAAAAATGCATATATCATTTGTGAAGTTTTATTCCTATTAAGAATTTATGTCATTTTCCTTAAAATAAAATTATTTAAACTCATACTTGCATTTCACTTTGTATCATTATTTGATTATTCTGACACTTAGTGCCTTATTTAAAAATGTTATTCAATTACATTTGGTAATATTTAATATGAAGTGCAGGACGAGAATCGTTACCAGGTAGGTACTTAAACTCTAATTCAGAGGTTTCCAAACTTTTTTTCCTCATAGACATTCCAAAATTTTACTGGTTCCGGTGGACCCACTGTGTTTCAAGCTTCTAACCTTCTTCCTCCCGTTGCTAAATTTTCGAGATGGTAAAGGAAATTTAAATATTTCAAAGTCATCTCGGTTTTCTTACAGAATATTTTTTCACAGTAATTTTTTCAACAATATAACGGGTATGTGTACCGACTATTGTTTACTTCGATACCGGGGGATACTTATTACGTGTGTAAATTTCTACCCCCCCCCCCTCCAAATCTAAAAACATAAATATACAAGACGTAGTTAAGATATGTAGAGCGAATAGGTAAATAAATAAATAAATATCTTTTTGGCTAAATTAAAAAAAAAATACAATTTAACATTAACATTACATACATAGACATTTCACACAGATCGAGCTAGTCCCAAATTAGGAGGAATCTTGTATTTTGGATACTAACGCAACGATACACACATATACAATGCACTAAACACATATCCCTCTTCTTGGCAAGCAATGATATTGAAGACATAAAAATTATTTTTTTGTTTCTTTGTAATAATGTTAATGTTCATATGGAGAAAATGATAAAATTTTTGAAAAATATTCCAAAGCATGCTTTGTTTTCAGTTGTATCTTACAGGATACACCGCCAAAAAGTCTTAGATTAGAGTACATATACAAAAATACTGCAAATTTGGAAAACAAAGAACAGAAATGACTAAAAATCCCCTAGATATCCACTAAAATGAAACATTATTTTAAAATTAAGTAAAATTAGCCATTTAAACAAATATAAAATAACAAAAATAAACTTTTTCGATTGCCGCTGCTTGCTACTTATTTTACTCTTTTAAATCTTGACACCAGTATTATACTGAGAGATTTATTATGTCTTAATATGCCAATAAAGTATTTTATGTCATATTTATACATTCCCTGATTATTAGACGTATACATACATACATACCATCACCTTGTTTCCCTCGTGGGGTAGGCAGAAATGATCAAGCGCCACTTCGTCCTGCCCTTACAAACGCTTTTCGCTTTCATCACATTCGTGCAATTTCTCACACATTTTATCCTGTTTGCTGTACTCAACACGTGTCCGTCTTGAAAGATCCAGTCTACATGATGAGTGTCAATAAGTTAAAATGGTTTGGGCACGTGGAAAGAATGAATGAGGACAGGATGACTAAGAAGATATATTTGGTTTAGGGAAATGGTGCTGTGGACGTCCAAGGATCAAATGGCAAGATCATTTAAATCAAATCCTACAGGACGGTCACGGGTTGAGCACATTGAACAGGAATGCGTGCATGAGGAATCGTATGACAATGACGGAAGCGAAAGATGTATGCAAGGATAGAAGGAAGTGACGCTTAATCCTTTCTGCCTGCCCCGCGAGGGAAGCGGCGTGATGGTATGTATGTTCACATGTCTAATAAAAAGAAGGCTCCTTTTCTTTTCAATGAAACTGTCTATGTTTTTAAAAAAGTTTTGTAGCAGTATTATTATTGTAACTGGTCTAGAAACAATAGTATCATACGACGATAGTAGTTTCATTTGAATTATCATCCGAACCCACATCAGATTCTATTCCAGTTATTGAAACAATTAAATATGATTCGTTTTCATATATACTAATTTAATTCATGATTTTGACTTCAGAAAGTATCCAAAAAAAGATAAGAGCAAGAATAATTGTTTATAATAACATGTTTACCTTAACTTGGCAATGTGTCTCTCAGGATACATATGGAACATAACATGTTTTACTACTTTTTTGGCAGTGTATACTGTAAGATACATTGATCTTATATCTGCTCTACCATAAAAAATATTGAAAATTTAAATGCAAAACATCTTTAAATCAATAAACACAAACATTAACTATAGTATTATACTGTTTATTTTTATAAAAACCTTTCAAATATTGTATAAAACAGTTTTATCCATTAGCTGTTCTCCTCCATTTTGATATTTTGTCAATACAGAACAAACTTACATGTTCAAGGGTAAAAAATGGTAAATAATAATACCACTAAGTGTTGTTATTTGTATCCAATTTACTAAAATATTGTGTGTGATTGGATGAGTGCTACTTTTTGGACTTGAATGTTTGAAATAAAGATAAAAAATATAAAAACGTACTATGTATCCTACAGGATACATCGTCAAGAAAAGGGATATACATGTAACACCCAGACCCAGGACAATTTGATAAAGGTCATTCCTCACTCTGCCCTGGCCGGGAATCGAACCCGAGTCCTCGTGACTCAAAGGCAAGAACGTTACCTCCGCGCCACACCGGCCGACAATAAATACACAACATAATAATCGAAATAATTTGGACCAAAGGGCTGACTAATCGATAACAATAAAAAACAATTAGTATATAAACCAAAAGTGAAAAAAAATAAGTTAATGAATAAAATGTAAAATACCCATATAAAAATAAACATAGGTACATAAATAAAATAAGATAATATAAGATAAAATAAATAATAAGCAATGTAACAATCAATGAAAAAACATCAATTTATAATAAATGGTAATGAAATAATGACAAATTTAGTAAATTACCCGAAAAAGAGAGATGTGTAAAAGCACACAAATCCTTTAATCATATGTGTTGATCATGTACATCGATTCACAAGCACAGAAAAATCGATATGCTCGCAACGAGGAACTGATTGAGTATGCAGAAAGAGAAAATATTTTGTGAACAAAAATGTTTGTTTGATACTTATTCTTCTCCACCTATCTCGTAATGTAAATGAACGATCCGGTATTCTACTCTATATGCGGCCATCTAAACTCGCATGCGAGTGATTTAGACAAACAACTAAATAATCATTAAGTTAAAGGGGCGTGTGGTGATAAAAGAAAGACTTTGGGAAATCAATAAAAGTGGGTTGTGGTGGTTTACCTAGAAGGGTTATATGCAAACTGAATTGAAAGCCTATGTTATTGAACCCAGAGCAGCTGAAAAATAAAAATAAATGTATTAAGCTTGAAAAAAGACCAACTGTATCTTAGAATAAAATATTAAAAAATCATGTGTTCGGAAGAAAGGCATTTTGCATCTTCAATTCAATGATGTGTGCCATTCATCCTGAATGATTTAAATTTTTGTTGCATCGGAGAGGACATCGTGGATGTTTATTAAATTGCTAACTACCCCACATTACAATACGCTGTAATGGTATAGTATAGTAGTATTTAATTCCTAAGTGGGACCTACGAATATTTTATTTCTTTATAAGACTTTCTACCCAAAAACTGAGTAATTTGATCCAAATTGTAGTTAATTTAGTAAATTTTATAAAATGTACAAAACAAAGTAATTTCAAACATAATTACACAGTAAAAATATTGTAATACCATTTTGTTTTCAAAGAGTTCAGAGATAGTAACATTCGAACATGTATTTTTTTCGAATATGTTTCATATAATTTCGTTCGTTTAGTTCCGTACCCATTATTCATTTACGATTCACGGTTCGAATCAACTTGGGCATTGAAAATAATTTGAAAGATATAAAAATGAAGGAAAAAATCGGAACGGATAGCGCATAAAATAATAATATCGTATATATACTCGACGAAAAAAATGATAAGATAATATCACAGATAGAATTAGACTCATATATATAATAACGATTTATAGAGGAATTTAAGATCTCGATCTTAAATTCCTCCGTATCCTGATACTCACTTTTACGATATATCCTATAAAAATGTACAGTTTTACGTTGTCCCGAAACTGAAATAAAAAGCAAAAACTATAAAATAATATGTAACAGTTTTTTTTTCATTCATGTTAGGTACTAATCTCAATGACTAGTATCCGACTATATCCATCCAACCCATCACACTTTCTCCCACAAGTCGAGTAACCCGCATACTATTACTAACGCGATTCTACTTATAAAGAAAGTCTTATTTCTTTGTATGCCATGGAGTGGAGGACCTGTGGCCATGTTCATTTAAAACAGTCATTAGTTATCGCAAAACTATGATATGGGGGGGTGAGATGGTGAAAGAATGGTTTTGGTTGAGGATAAAATAAATAAAATATTATGCCAAAAATGCCAACGGCTGAGACTCTACTGGGCTACCCACAGCACTCCAGGAGTTAAAACAATAAAATGGTCTCGATTAAATTATACAGTGAGGCTATATAAATTAAGAGACGACAAGTTATCTGTAATTAAATGGACAAATGTGTAAAAGACAAATTTAGATTCAAATAAACATTTAATATAAAAAATTCTTACCACTATTACAAACACACGTTCAAACAGCAACACAATACTACGACTTACTCACTACCCCGTATTGTCTGTGCACACGTAATTATCCCAATATAAAAAAAAACACACTTGATTATTATTTCAATAAAAACGAAAACGTAGCACTTTTAAAATAATTAAATTTCACTTTGCGATGATTGTAATGGATCCCACGATGAGGGCGCCTCTGGCATGAAAATGCCTAGAGGCAAACAAGTTGAAGAAGGCGCCCCTTGGCGCAGTGCTGGGAGGGCGAAGTCCCACGTCCGAGGCTCCTGGAGGCAATTACCAGCCTACACAGGTGCAGAGTTGGCTCGTCATGACTTCAGGAGGAGAATATCTCGACTCAACTGAAGTCCAGTGACCAGAGACCGACTTGTCTCTCTAAAGGTCAGATGATGAGTCATTGAGTGATGGCAAGAGCAATCCTTCTACCAAGGACAACTGACTACTCACTACGACTCGCTGATGATAACTGTTCACCACTGATGCCTGATGGAGACTAACTGATCTTTCAAGGACATTTCTCCGCTCTTCCTTGAGTGGTGTAGAGAGGGGTTGGTCATATACCCCTCCTACGCTGTGATGCATCTCTGTGCAGCGCCGTGATTGGCTAATTGAATACCAATACACGCTCACCGCAAGTTCCATTGTATTGCGAGTACACCTGCACCCTTGTCTGCATTCCAGGAATTATGTACATGATGAAATAAATATTTACAAATAAGTTTGATATTGTTAAGCGTCCAATGCATTGATTTATAATTATTCACATATGTATAATTAAAGCGTCTCTTTCACTGATATTATATTTAAAACAATATTTCTTGTGTCCTTTATCACTGTTCTTTATCAAAGCGTCTTTTCGCACAACACAAAATAACACAATCCTTATTCTATTACATAGCAACACAAACCAACCCTTTAGGTAGATAATGAAATATTCAAACTACGTTATGTTACAATAAAATTAAAATTCATACCTAAAGAGTCGTTTACATAAATTAAAACATATCGTCGGTATCGACATTCAATATCTCGAAGCGTAGGTATAAAAATCCAACCAAGCCGACACTATGAAATAATAATAATACAAACGCATTCTAGAATATTCATTAAATAATTTGATACATAATGAATGCGCCTTAAGTTGATACATAATGAATGCGCCTTAATCTTTTGTTGAGTGATTCTTTTTATTTCTTTTGTTGCTATGCAAATATAAACAAACATAAACGGTAATATTTTGAATGCAGATACGAAGATTAGTAAACAATATCTAATAATAATATTAGGTACCTTTTAAGTGCAGGCAATATTTTTAATGTTTGGATTTTCATATTTCTCGTGAACTGCATTGTTTAATATTAAATTCCCGTATAACTTTCTTAAACCAATTATTATTTTTAATGGTAACTTTTCGGCACAATAGCCAACTACTCCGGGCATATTAACTATAATATTGTCAGTCGCTTATTTATCCACTAGTCTTTTAACATTTTATAGTGCTTCAAAAACTTTTACTAATTTCACTTTTTTGTACGGTATAATACTTCGATATTGTCTATTTTGCCGTGGAGCACCCGGTAAAGAATTGGTCTCAAGTTTCAAACAGTGTTTTTTTTATAATTTAGAATAATTAAGAAAGAATTTATAATATAATAACTACTTTAACAAATAAACTTTTAAATAAAAATCTTCTTCAAAATCATTTGCTAGAATTTATTTGAACTCTTTGTCCAACTTTAATACTTGTTTTTATTGCTCTTCCTTCTTTAAAACTATTTTTTTTTTAAATTTATTAATTTCAAACTTAAAGTTACAGCTGATATTACATAATAAACACAACAATAATTGTACAAAATTAAAGCCAATTACAACTTAAGTTATATAATACAGAATGATAGTTAAAAAAGCCAGATATGTAAAGCAATAATTGATATAAAAGATAAGTAAATGAATATATATTTTTAAAGAGATATATTATAAGAATATAAAAGAAAGAAAAAAAGCAATGATATTACTTCAATTGCTGGTGAACATTTTAAGGACTAGGGAATGGATTATGTTCAAAGATTTGAGTAATATTTATGATGATGAGTCATACTTATAATAGTTTATGTTATTTAAGTTATATAGTGTATAATTTCTATAGTGTTTAATGAGTTCGTCGGTAGCCTGGAGGTAGAGTCTCGGCCTCGTGAACATGGGGTCGATGGTTCGATACCAGGTGCCGGCAAACTCCCCTTTCACGACACAAGCTTTTAGTAGCTTACTGTGAAAGGTGTATAAGGTTGTATTTGGGTTTATAACAAACAAAACCCAGATATATCTTTTTTTAAAAAAAAAAAAAAAAAATTGTATTTTATTCTATTCTATAGTTGCATTGAGTTGTGTATTAATCGATTTTATGAAGGTGTTTTTACTTACCTGAAAAATGTCTATGTCGTTGAAAGATGTGTTGTATGTTTCGTAAATTCTATTAAAATAGTGTTTCTACCATAGTTTGTTTTAAAAGTGTCAATTATATCTAATTGATGAAATAAAAACTCTATTAATGAGTTCGTCGGTAGCCTGGAGGTAGAGTTTCGGCCTCATGAACAAGGGGTTCGTGGTTCGATACCAGGTTCCGGCAAACTCCCCTTTCACGACACAAGCTTTTAGTAGCTTACTGTAAAAGGTGTATGAGGTTGTTTTTGGGCTTATAACAAAAACCCAGATATCTTTTTTTTAAATAAAAATAATTTTCAGTAAGTTTTCGAGTGTCCCGTAAAAGGCAGGTGTCCTGAATGTCTTTATTTTCATTGGCACAGGGAAGACAGCTTGCATGTTTATTGCTTGCAGCTGTTTTGCTGGCTACCCAACTTGTGAAATATGCCGTGATGGTGTAGTTGTAGTAGTACTAGCTATATTGTAAGATATTAGAACAATATTAACAGCAAAAAATAGAATTTTAAGAAGGTTAAAATAATACACATACCTACTCAAAAATAGTCAAGACAAAATATGTACATATTGTTCCATAGAATATTTCTCGTAAAACTAAAAGTAAAACTCAGATAAGGGTGGGAAGTGAATTATCAAAACCAATAAAAACTGCAACGGGAATAAGACAGGGCGACAGCTTGAGCCCTTTCCTGTTTAATTTGATAATGGATAAAATTATTGAAGAGGTAGCATCAGTAGGTCTTGGATATGGAATGGGAGATAGTACTATTGGTGTACTTTGCTATGCTGATGATGCAGCTTTAATGGCAGAAACAGAAAATGACCTGCAGCGTTTGTTGTATAAATTCCACCTCTCTTCCAAAAGGTACAATATGAGTGTGTCTATCGATAAGACTAAGTGCTTAGTTATTTCAAAACACCCTCTCAGATGTAAATTAACCATCGATGATAAACCTATCGAACAAGTGGCAACATTTAAGTACCTCGGCGTAGAAATATCTTGCAATAGCGATTTGTACAATGAAGTGAAGCAGCAAACCAATAAAGCTTCAGTCGCAGCTGGATGTTTGAAAGGTGTCATATGGAGGAACAAACACATGCTAGTAGAGAGTAAAGTCCGAATATACAAAACATGTATCAGGCCAATAATGACTTACGGCGTCGAAACAAGAGCAGACACAGCAAGAACCAAAAGCCTACTCAGAACATCTGAGATGAAAACCTTACGTGCTATCGCGGGAAAAACTCTCAGAGATAGAATTAGAAATACTGAGATTAGAAGGATATGCGACACGGAGGACATAGTGAGATGGAGTAGGAAGAGGAGACGATTCTGGAGAGACCATATAGACAGGATGGCTGAAAACAGGATCGCCCACATTGCTGCAAAGAAGACACCGGCTGGCTCACGTTTGCGAGGAAGACCACCAAAGAGATGGAAAGATAGCTGGTCCTCAGGGTCACAAGAAGGAATCACTTCCGAAACAACAGATCGATGATCTATCACACGAGGAAGAAGAAGAAGAAGAATATTTCTCGGAATTTAATTTAGTTTTTTTTTTTGTTGTTTTATAATGTGTGACAGTCTGGCTAAACAAGATTTTCCCTGGTGAGACGATTCAATCAGTTTGAGCATGGGACTCAAGTTTCCTTAAATTTAAGTAAACTAACAAATGGGTTTTTGCTCATAACTTAATGCTTCACATCAAAGAAATTTAAAATGCATGAGAATAAAATTCAGAGTACTGTAAATAATACGAAATGTTTTCACCCACCAGTGATAAACAGCCATTCTCGGAAATTGCTGGCAGTGCTTTTCAATGAAAGAGCATATTAAATTAAAAATAATACTAGCATCTGAGTAATGTAACTCCTGGTAACTACGGCTAGCTCAAAAAGCAACATTAAATTTTATCATGTAGAAAATGTCAATTGCAATGAGACGAAACATATAACAATATATGTCCCATAGGCGTGTTGACAACTTAATCAGACTTTTTTTATAGTGGGTGAATGCCATACAACTTTCTAACATATGATATAACAAATTTTACAGCTAATACAATTAAATTAAGTATACGAAATGATATACTAAACACTTTAAATAAATACGTGAAAAAGACTTCATCTGAAGATTTGCAAGTTAAAAACTTACACTATAAATTGTTATACAACTTTTCTAAATAGCAGAGATTATCTCGATGTCAAATATTGACAATTCAGTGAGAAAGTTCCTAGAATATCCGTTTGAAAATATCTTCCTGTCTTTAAATGATTAAGTTGTGACATCGTAGTAGCTTGATAACTTATAACTTTATAATAGTGAAGCTAAGCTGAGTATTATAGCACATTGTTACCTCATCGTTATAGCATTGTGCTTGAATGCCGCGTGTTACTGCATGGATAATTCTTGTAAAATGTTAGGATGTCGTTAAGTAAACACGAAAAATATTCGAAATAAAATTACTTTCCTTTCAAAAGAGGATTACATAAATTATGTTCACATAAATCTACAAATGTATGAATGTGGAAAAAATAGCTCAGTCATGCACCCTTTACTGTGTCTATAAATTAGAGATCTTTGATAAAGTTTTCTGAAAGCATTTTTACCAGCTTAGGTTTTTGTTGAAATATCACTGCTACCAA
Organism: Athripsodes cinereus; assembly: GCA_947579605.1. Lineage (NCBI taxonomy): Eukaryota > Metazoa > Arthropoda > Insecta > Trichoptera > Leptoceridae > Athripsodes > Athripsodes cinereus. The sequence continues at coordinate 14,474,526 of OX388323.1, forward strand.
CATAATACACTACTGCTAATTATTTTGTGACTGCCAAGTTACACTGCTATTAACTTTTCATTGCTTAACTATTAATGTTGAGTCAAACTATGAAAAAAGTTTAAAAACTGAGGTGGATAACTTAAGCCGCCATGTGCTCCGGAGAGGATTGTATTCGGGTGATTGATTGATTGATGTTTCAAATTTGAAATGCGGATGTGAGATATTAAAATACAGACTTTTCAAAAAAAAGAAAACATTTTTGACTTTAAAATGTTTTATAATTTTTTTTTTACTTCAATTATAAGATTTTAAAGCCTTAAAGGTTGGCGTCAAAGAAAACAAAAGGCTTCTATACCGTACATACATAATATTTACTATACGTATATGGTACTTTCACAAAATTACTGCAATATGATAAAATATATTATCTACATACTATGTCTCTCAGCGTAATCTGAGGAAACGACTTGCTATTTCAACATACATCGTCTTACGTCGTTTTATTACTCTTTCCATCTCAAGAGGTCGTTTGTACATGGTTTTGATTTATCAGGAAATGTCATAATTTGAAAACAAATTAAAATTCCTTTATTCAAATGTTAAATGAAAAGGCGAGTCTTAATCGAATATTTCTTTTGAAGTGAAAGAATGATACATAATTACAATCTGTAAAATGTTTTTTTTTTACAACAGGTGGTAAAAATATTTGTCTGTACCTATCTGTTTTTTTTATGAATATGTTATATGATCTATTATAGAATACTAATAACCAAACTTGGCTACATACTTAATAGTTCTCCCAACCCTTTTTGTTAGTTTTCGAGTGTTCTGTAAAAGGCAGATTTTCGTAAAATTATATAATACCCTCAAAATGTCCTAAATGGTGATATCGTTTGACAAACGTTCTGCTTAACATCCTGTATACACCAGAAGAAATAATATGAAGAAAATGTAATGCATGCATACATACATACATACCATCACGCCGCTTCCCTCGCGGGGTAGGCAGAATGGATCGAGCGCCACTTCCTTCTATCCTTGCATACATCTTTCGCTTCCGTCACTGTCATACAATTCCTGTGTAATGCCCTGTATAAATATTGTCCTTGTCGGCCGGTGTGGCGCGGAGGTGACGCTCTTGCCTTTGAGTCACGAGGTCCCGGGTTCGAATCCCGGCCAGGGCAAAGTGAAGAATGACCTTTTTCAAATTGTCCTGGTTCTGGGTGTTACATATATATGTGTAACGTCCCGTTAGTACCCATAATACAAGATTCTTAGGCGGTACGGTAGATACCTATTCATTTTAAATTTATAAAAATTCTTTCCATGATTTTTTCAAAATTGAAATATCAGAGCCACAGATGTTAAATTGTATGGATAAGGATTCTTATTTGAAAATTTACACAAAAATTATTCTATAAATAGGGCAACCTAATAAAAAAAACTTCATCGTTGATTTAGTATAATTCTCAATATTGCATTATTTATTGAAATTTAAAAATATATGGCGTAAATAATTTTCTTCATAATTTTTTTTTCCGCGAATTTGTAAGATATTTTAATAGCCAATCGGCTATTCCGGGCGGAGAAGAATCCAACAAATCAGAGATCATTCAAATCGGTACAGCCATTCTTGAGTTATAAATGGTGTAACACACACGACTTCCTTTTATATATTAGATATGTAAGATCTACACAGAAAAATAGATGATTTTTATTCTCGACATTCAAGAATTTTAATTATTTCAAAGATTCCAAGAAAAAAATCTCTTCAAGGCAAAAATATTTCTTTGAGTTAAGAAAATTAGAATCAGTTATCTTTTGTAAGATTGTGACTTTTAGTAGGTATTTGATTATTTTCTTGTTTCGAGAATTAAATCTTCCAAAATATCATATAGACGTATTCCATTTCAGAACAACCAGACCATGTTGCTTAATTAATGTCTTAGATTTTTAATTGCCTGATATTGAGACTTTCAAACAAGTTATTAATTTCACTCGAAATTTTTTTTGTCGTCGATTTTTCTGTCGTGCCGTGGGTGATTATAAATTAAAATAGATCTTTAAAAAAATTATTGTTTTTTTTTATATATATATTTAGTTACAATCCATTGGATTGGTCTGCAACGAGTTTGGTTTTTCTTCTCCATTCCTCCCTATTCTCAGCCAGTCTTTTAAGCTCTACGTATGAGCCACAGTTCATGTCCATCTTCAGTTGGTCCATATATGCGTCTCTTGGTCGGCCTCTGCCATTTGTCCCCTCGGTCTTACCCTCTGCGATGGCGATGAGTAGTCCTGGGTGCCTGATGTTGTGGCCAATCCAGTTAGCTCGTTGTTGGCTGATTCTCTTAAGGAGTTGCCTTTTTTCGCCTACCCTGGTTAATACTTCTTCGTTTTCGACGTGCTCCGACCAATGGATCTTAAGCATGCGTCTGTAGCACCACATTTCAAAGGCCGCCAACCGTCCGCTTTCACTCTTGCTGATGGTCCATGTCTCACAACCATAAAGCAGAATGCTCCATACAAAGGCTTTAGTAAGGTTCCTCCTTACGCTTAAGTCGATATTTGGGGATTCCAATATCTTTGATTTTTTGTTGAAGGCAATCCTTGCCTGGTTTATTCTGCTTACAATTTCTGCTTTGGAGCGTCCATCCTGGTTTATTCTGCTGCCCAGGTACACGAATTCACTTACTTGTTTGATGCTCACTCCATTTATGGCAATGTTCGCAGTCGCTTCATCTCTTCCAACGACCATACATTTTGTTTTTTCTTTATTTATTTTCATGTTGTACTTTGACAACAGTATACTTTCCATTTTTCCTTAAGCTTCGTTCAGCTCCATCTCGGAGTCTGCGAGCAGTGCTATGTCGTCAGCATATCTTATCATGTCGACCTTTTTCCCATTTATTTTTACTCCTGTCCAGTTCTTCATTTCTTCTCTCAGTTCATCAATGGCTCGCTGTATATAGCAGTTAAAGAGAGCTGGTGACATTGAGCATCCTTGTCTTACGCCTTGTTCGACCCTTGCTTCTGCAGAGCTCTCTCCGCTTTTAATCACAGCCATTTCGTTCTTGTATAAGCTCCAGATTGCTCTTCTATCCTTATAACTCATTCCTATCTGGTTGAAGGTGTTAAAAAGTTGTTCCCATTCTACTTTATCGAATGCTTTTTCAAGGTCGATGAATGCTATATATGTGTTTTTATTAATTGTTATTCTCTTTTCTAGAGTAAGTCTGAGACTCAGGAGTGCATCTCTTGTACCTGTCTCTTTGCGGAATCCAAATTGATCTTCTGAAAGTGTTTCGTTGATTTTATTCTCCGCCCTTTTCATTATAATTTTTTAATAATTTTTTATTAAAATTTTTTATAGTTTTTTTTTATTTCTTAATATATCAAGATAATTTCAAAAAAATGTATTTTAAGAACTCTAAAAACTGGTTTAATATTTTTAGAAGACAATTTGAAAATAATATCTTCTTATTACAGTGAATAAATCACAAAAAAATATTTCACAGAGTTCAAGTGGTTTTCAAAATACGTTATTTTGAAATTTCCGATATCAACTTCACTGTAATTATTCCATATAACATGGAGTCGATTCATCGATGAATAAATGCTATAATTTGACGATTCTGTTCAATGTAAGGAGATCTAACAACATTCTGCGATCATGCAGACTAACGAGCCTCGTCTCCATCGACAAAAATCATAGTTCAGACTATCAATGGGAGTACCCAGGCGGTAGTTCACGACACGTGTCGTAAGAATCTATGTTGAACAGATTCAATAGTAATGATATACACAGCGTAAATTGGGGGCATAAATGTCGTGTAGCCCAGTTGAGTTCTAACGTATGCGCAATAAACTGTTTTTAACGTTTCAACAATGGGAAATTTGCGTTAAATGAAAACATGTTTAAAATAAAAGAATACAATAACAGTAACAAAACAATGAAAAATATAAAATGTCATAATATACACTACGATTTTACCCACTTAATTCAAGTACTGCAGCAGTCTTCTGACTGCATTTACACGATGGAACGAATGGTAGAACTGAAATATTACGATAGAATATAAATCTTACATTCCATTATTTTCATGGAATGTGCTTCAAGAACTGCATACAAGCACCTAGATAAGAGAAACCAAATGACATACAATTATTTATAATATATAATCACATTGCTAGGTACCTATAATACTAATATTAGTTAATTTTAAAATGATTAAGTTAAAACACTGTTACTTTCACTGTATAAATTTTATTATGGCAGAGGCCTTTCGGACTTAGTCCATCTTCAGTGCCGTCAACTTAGAAACTGAAACAAAATACAGACTTAAGCTAGGTACTAAGTAGGGGGAAAAGAAAAAGAAAAAAACAATAAATATCAAGTACCCTCACTCAACTCCCCACTACGGGAACACACTTCCCCCTCCCCCTACTTAGTACCTACCTAGCTTAAGTCTGTATTTTGTTTAGTTTCTATGTTGATGGCACTGAAGTTGGACAAAGTCCGAAAGGCCTCTGTTGAAGTAAAATTTATACAGTGAAATTAACAGTGTTTAACTTAATCATTTTAATATTAATAAAAATGAACTTACATAAGGTTACCACCGAAAAAATAGAATACCTTAAATAAGTAATTTTTAAAGATGCGCCGTTTTGTGGAAAAACCACCGAAAGTACCAATTCAAGAATCATAACATCTTCTGAACAATAAGATACATATATTTTTGTTGATCTACTGTCAAATTTTGTTCAGTTAAAAAAAACAGATCAAATGTTTTTATAAAAATAGGTCAAGTGTCCGTAATCTCAGAAATATAAATGTCAATTAAGATCCACATTTCATAACCAGCGGACCAAATGCATTGGTTTATTTATTTATTGTCTTGAAATGTGGATTTATTTATAATTGAAATTATGCGAATACTGTATACTTGTTTTTTTATTTTATCAAACCAAAATGCTCTCAAGGGTCAAAAAGTTTTAAGAACTTTTCTACCCAACTTGTTAAAAATTGAATATTTTACCGTTTTTTCTTGAGAGCGCTTTTAAGCACACATTGTACCATCTACCATACTACTAAAAAATACGTACTTATTGGTATCCCACATTGAGTTCTAAGAACACCAAAGTATTCATAAAAAAAAAATTATCACTCCGAAGGTATTGATATTGAAAAATTATTGAGTAATAAAAAATTTTTCCTTAGGCATCTGAAATGATATTATTATTTTATATGATTGGAATGTTGTTTATAACTGTATTCGTATTTCTTTCAGCATTCGAATGATGTCGTCATATATCCTGAAACAAAAACTGCTTGCATGTTGAATTTTTTCAGATTCCTTTGACTGTGCCAAAATGATAATAAGAATTTATTACGAATAAAAAATGTCTTCCGAATAGGTACTCATAAACAAGTAGAAAGGCTATATCATCAAACGGAAGGTACTTAAACCTTCTCGTGTGTGTATTTAAGATTTTCTTTTTTTTTACGAACATACTGTGACCACATATTTAGTACAAATCTCTTTGAAAGTAGAGAGAGAGAGAAATATATAGATAGAGATTGTGGGTGTTTCCAGTCCTTACGGATTGGCTATGGCTGGTTTAATCATATTTTCAATATCATTAGTGAATCCGACCATTGTCGTTCTGCTTGCATATGTTTTATCTGTGGCTATAGTTATATCAAGTACAAATACATAAAAAAAAATGTTTTTTTTTTATCATAAAGATATTAGTTTTTGTTCTTCTATTCCGTAAAGTTCCCGGTACAGAAAAGATTTTTCAATATATTCTGTTTTCGAGTAAACAGTACGAGTAATATAAGCAACCTATACTAAAAATCATATATTTTTTTATTAATACAAAACAAACAAACGGCTTTTAAATTTTATACAGTGCAACTAAAATACTAAATGATTTTATTTAACACTATATTCCAATTAAAAAAAACAAATAAATAAAATGCACTCGATGAGGTAGTCAATACACCAGCTGAAGCAAAAACTATAAAAGTAAAAAAAAATCACCCATTAATTGAATAAGCCATTTACAAACATCATCCACAAGTAATAAATGACGCCCAGAGGGGGGGGGGGGGCAAATGCTCAACAAGTAAAAAAAAATTATATCACGTCAGAGAGGATGCAGACTAAAGACGACTTGATAGTAAATCCGTTGCACTGTAATTTTTATTTATTGAAGACACCGAGTTGTGATGGTACATAAAGATAGAAAAATCTTATTATTTGTCAATTGAATGTATACAACTTACTTTTCTTGTGTTTGCTATGTGACTGACGTCAAGTTTAATTGTAAGTTGAGTAATAAGGAGATTGAAAAACTTTAAAGAGTAAAATAAGTTTTATTCTGTAAATAAGGTTGAATTATATTAAAATTATTATTACTATAAGATTCAGCCATCTACCGGATGCCAACAATGCAACTTCTCTTCCTCTTACATAGAGAAGGTAAACTATTGTACATTTTGCAAACTTTAATATGAAATGTTTTCTACGTACTTATGTACAACATGATAGAAGGACTCTTCAAATTTTTCCGTTACACTTTTCAGTTTCAAACTTTTAACTTTCAACAAAGTGTAATATTACTGAAGTACCTATATGAGTTTTATTTTTCTTTTATAAGACTTCTCACAAAATGAATATTAAGTTGGACTTAAAAAAATACAATTTATGTCAATCCAACACCATGAAATTCACAAATGACTTAATAATAGCGAACAAAAAAAAACATATTTAGGAATCGGTTAACCAGCCATGTCTGTTGTTTCAGATTAAACCAAAACTTTTCGATATCGTGTATTCCCTATATGTATGATTAAAATTTGTCTGGAAGTGGTCGAAAGACGACGAAAGGAGGAAAAAATATCAAACGCATTTTGCATGACATGAAAAACGATGAGAAAATTTATCTAAGGTTTACGTGCCTTACGCCTCTAATGATAAATGAGAAATCTAAGTTATAAGATCGCTAATTCCAGTAATAATATTATTTTCAAAGTGACACCATCATATTTTCATTAAAAAACCCATTCACATTTAACTTTACGTAACCCTCTTCCGAAAAGTTTTTTCCAAGAAAGATGATTTTGGTGAATCGTCCATTAGGGCCCACTCAATAGTCGCTCACGATCCACTGGTGGGTCGCGAACCATAGTTTGGGAAATACTGCCCTAGTGTGAATAATAAATCAAAATAACATTAAGGTGGTGTAAATTTTTTTTTTTACTATTTATTGACTGCAAACAATTCCCTAGAAGATATACGTATATTGAAATTATATTCAGTCAATATACATCCAGAAGACGAGTTTATCGCAACTAACTCAACCCTTTTCATGAGATTGTTAATTTGATATTTGTTCATGAAAATATTTATTTGATAAACAAAGTTGAACTCTAATCCAATTATTATTAAATAAACAAAGTTGAACAGACAGCCGACAGGTTAAAAGACGACAATTTTTCATTCATACATTCATAGCAATACGCGATTCATTTAACCAAGGGACGTACTACACATAAAAAAACAAGCAAGGCATGTTCTTTGTTTTTGCTTGTCAAGCGATCAAGATGAATGACGTCCATGAACATAAATGTAACATGTCCTAAGCTTACACATGTTTAAGGAATACCCGCTTTTTACAGAACACCGAAAAACTTACAGCAAAGAGTAGAGTATATTTTATTATGATGAGGACAACACGGGAGAATATTTATGATAGCAGGTATTTTATGATATTAAAATACATTTACCTACCATAAGTAATAAAAAAAAATACAAAACTGCAAACAAAGTGAGTAACTTTAAACAAAACTTTGAATACGTACAATAGATAACGATGATTTATGGGCGCTGGAGGTAATATTTATAAAGCTTGGAATTTTGTATATCATTAAATACTTCAGAATATAAAAAATAAAATTAGTACACGCTTGGTATGTTAAGTAAACTTTCTTATATTAATAATGATGGTATCGAATAATTTATTATAATTTTTAAAATATGGTCTTGCTATAAATATATATAAGGTAAAAGTAAAATCATGTAATGTCCCCAAAAACAGCAGCATAAGGATAAAGAGGAAAATGATAAAAGCTGTAGATGATTAAGTTTACCAAGGTCATAAAATAAAATTCGGTAAGGAAAAGTTTACGCCAGAAATTTCTGGATGACTTAGATTGCAATGGGCTGCATTTTCAAAACTCAAATAAATATTCAAAAATAATGAAGTCTCCATAATTCTTAAGAGAAAGCTTTATGATTCGTTTGTCCTGCCAGTTATGGGCTACGATGCTAACACTTGCAAATAAACGGAAACTGAGATGAGTACCCACAGCGCGCCATGGAGAGATAAGTGCTAAGCATTACCTTGATAGACAAAAGAAAAAAAACGTTGAGATTGTTGATAAAGAGCCAAAGCTAAAATGGTAATGGGCTGGTCGTATGGCAAGGCGAGAGGATGGCAGGTGGACTTCTAGAATAATTCTTGGATGGAGAGTGGAGACAGAAAAAGTGAGGGAAGATCCCTAAAAAATAGGTTGACGATATTGTCCATATAATGAGAAAACAGGAGTATCGTGTTGTTCGAGATTTGCGAAGTATGTAAAAGTTTCAATGAGACAATGTAAAAGTTTCAGGAGAGGAGAAAAGTGGGCTGGTAAAATAAGCGTACAAAATCTGTAGGTATATTATAAAATCATAAAGAAAAGTCTTCATTTATGTATATTTATATTTTGTAATAGTAATGACAATTTATCCCGTGGAGCACCCGGTAAAGAATTGGTCTCCCACTCTTCTGCGTAAGTTTTCGAGTGTCCTGTAAAAGGCAGGTGTTCGAAAAAAATAAGACATTTTACATCTTAAATTTAGCGATGAGGCTTGCCACCCATCCTGAATGTCTTGATTTTATATTGGCATGAAGAGGACAGTTTGCATGTTTCTTACGTGCAGCTGATCTGCTGGCTACCCCACTTGTGGGATATGCCGTGATGGTATAGTAGTAGTAGTAGTAGTATTATGTTTTATATTACTAACTAGAACATAAATTCATCTTCCACAAGTGAGGTGGCCGACGGACTAAGCATAAAAAATATAATATATTTTTGTATTTATGTATGTAACATCAACTTTTTCATAGATTTGTATCAATTGAGGTCATTAAGGAGATAATTTAATTAGCATAGAAAAATATACCTATAAATTTATTACAACTCATAAATATGTAGGTACCTACGTAAAATAGTTAATTGAATACCTACATTTAATTTGGTTCATAATGAGCAACTTTAAATAACAAATGGCAAACATTAAAAATAATTAGGGGGGAAAGTAGGTGGGGATTACTATACTTTTTTAAGGTGTTGGTAGAGGTATCGTTCTAAAGTTTTATGCAGGTTTGGTTAAAGGAAGTAAAGAGGTATGTAAGTGGATAATTGACTCAATAAATAATCAAGTAAATGTTTAGTTATGAAATAAAATCTTATAAAACGGAATGTCTGCTGAACGAAATTGGTTATTATTGTATTTTATTAATTTGTATTGTATTATTATGATTTTTTTATTTTTCTGACGACAATTTTAAATATATAGTATAAACATAACTTTAAAATGGACGTGGTTGTTAATCCCAAATAATATATAGCGCCCTTGAAGTGATATTGTCACAATACGGCGCTTTATAAATTTGTTGTAAAATGTTATTTTCATTATTAAATGAACTGTAACTCTACGATCACGGTACGAGTATATTTAGGGCGCAATCTAGGGAGAGGCGAGACGAGCAATATATTTATTTATTTATTTATTATTCAATTTACAGCTCATATAGCCATTTACAATATATAAACATACAAATTCATAAATTGGTGCTAAGTAATTCATATATTCATCTCATATTTAATATTACATTTAAAAATAACAGCGCGCATTCTTAGTTAAATACATATTTGAAATATTACAAATTCCTATTTCTTTTCGAAAATAATACGAAGGAAAATAGAAATAATAATAATGAAAATTTGAATTTCTCAATTTTGATGAAGTCATTTTATGTTTTGGATTTTTAAAAATATTTTTTAATAAAACTTAGGAGGTTATGAAACGCTTCATACTTCTATACTATTTTAAAAATCTGAAACTTTAGAAAAATTCTCTCTTGTCAGACTTAATTCATTTTCGAAATTGGCGGCAATTATTATTTTTATTCGGAGCAGAAAAATGTAGGGCCCAGGATATATCCCACAGGTAATGAACGGGCAGATTGTCCCTTCTGTGTCAAAACAAAACATAATATATATAATCTATCTTGTCCTAAATGCTAATAAAAAGAACTACATATCACGTCTTCAAGACTACAGTCTTCCTTCATTGTATAGCCGTTTCGTCTTAATGAATAACAAATCAACTATATATCGACTTAATTAAAGTAAAAAAATATTTCAGGGCACTGATGTGGTTGACGATGAACAAATGAAATTTAGTTACGGCCAAATCTATAAAGTACTAGCTGACCCACCGAACTTCGTACCGCCTAAGAATCAATGAACGATTAATATTTTTAATCTCTTTACAAACTCCCGTAATTGTCCAAGTGTGTCATCGTAGGTATATCGTAAAAAAATAAAATTCATTTAAGTTGAACAATTATATTTAAGTCAGATTTGTTTATAAATTATCTGCTATACGTAATATCATGATGTAGGTACTAATTTATTTTTATAGGTAGATACCTATTCATTTCAAATTTATAAAAAATATTTTTTCAAAATTGAAATTTCAGAACCACAGATGTTAAATTGTATGGATAACGATTATATTTTTAAAATGGATACAAAAATTATTCTACAAATAGGCGAATCTATAAAAAAACATCATCGTTGATTTTGTATTATTCTCTATATTGCATTTTTTAATGAAATTAAAAATGTATGGCGTAAATAATTTTCTTCGTAATTTTTCTTCCCGTGAATTTGTAAGATATTTTCAAAGCCTATCGGCTATTCAGGGCGGAGAAAAATCCAACAAATCAGAGATTATTCAAATCGGTACAGCCATTCTTGAGTTATAAATGGTGTGACGAACACCACTTTTTTATATATACAGAATTACAGATATATTATGTACGTAATTTTATAAAATTATATCGAATAATATGACATTTACAATAAACTCAGATAATCCTGAGATATCTTTTATTATAATATAACAATATAATCTTATTATTAATGTATTTTGTTAAGGGAAGTAACAAAATACGGGACTTGTAGGCAGATAAACACGTGTTTAACTACAATATGGAATTAAAGGGAATTACTGTTTGAAACGAAACATGTAACATGGCATGTGTTGTAGGTAGAGTATAATGTAGTATTATTATTTGAGTAACAATCGAAATATGTAGGTATTACGTTTCACTCAGGTACAAGCTTTACCAACCTACTAAGTATTTCGTCCAAAAGGAAATTTTGGATAGAAATCAACTACAATTTCAGTCACATTCGAGCATCAAGGAGAACGTGTGGAATTTCGTAACTATTTTATATTATAATTATGTACACGTGTATAATCGAAATGATGAAAAGCAAAAATAAATACAATTTGGGTTAAACTGAACCTAGGTATATAAAGTACACGAAATTTATATTTTTCTAACCCAATTTATTTGTATGTGTGTGATTTACATTACATGAACAGGAAATTGAAAATATGAAAACTTTTGTTTAGAAGGTACCTATTTTCATCCAAGGGACTTTATTTTTCGCGAGTCGGCTTTAACGAGCTTCCGTTTTCGCCATTAGGCTTACGTAAAGTAGACTTATTATAACAAAATATAATGTTAGTGCGATATATGTAATTGTGAAAAATTATCATAATTTAAAATGTATAAATAAACATGGTTTTAATTAAGAAGAAATTACATCGTCAACTTAACAACAAATCTGCCATTTATTTTTTTAAGATAATTAAACTATTCTTTCTCTAACTAACACAGCATATTCCACATGTGGGATAACCTGCAAATAAACTGCGTGTAAGAAACCAATGCGGTGCTCCTCGTGTCAATAAATTATGTAATTCAGGGTGGGTGCACTGAGAAAAATACTCACAACGAATCATTGGTACGTAATATCAGATTAGTGGCAAACAAGTGGTTGGTAAATTTACCAACAATTTGTTTGCGAAAAGTTAATATTATAGATTCGTACTAATGAATCGTTTGTACTATCTATGGTCCTAATCTGATAGTACGTACCAATGATTCGTTGTGAAATTTCGTTAGTATTTTTCTCAGTGTGGTATACCTCATCACTGAATTAAAGATGTTGATATTTTAAGCACACCTGTCTTTTACAGGAGATAGCTAATTTTACAAAAACGAGTGGGAGACATGTGATTTACAGGATATTCTACGGGTAAGATATAATCAATTATGTATGTATGCAAGCGAAACTTGGACGTGGTTTAAAAAGGATGAGAGTGGAATAAATGCTGTGGAGATGCGTTCACTGAGAAGAATGGTTGGTAAAACGTTGCGAGATAGAGTGAAGAATGAGGATATCAGGAGAATGAGCGGATGTGAGAGGAGTGTTGTGGACAGAATGCGTGTAAACAAGTTGAGATGGTTTGGACATGTTGAGCGAATGCAAGATGAAAGGATGACGAAGAGGATGTATTTATCTGAAAGAAGGGGTGTGAGGAAGCGCGGACGTCCAAGAACCACGTGGCTTGATCACGTAGACCAAATTCTTAAGGACGGACGCGTGCTGAGTAAGAGAAATCGGCGTGCATGTATGAGAAACTGGATGAATGTAGAGGAAGCGAAAGAAGTATGTAAGGATAGATCTATATGGCGTTCCGTTCTCTCTGCCTACCCCTCCTGGGACATGGCGTGAGGGTATAGTATAGTATAGTATAGTAAGATATAATCAAACAATTTATAATGAAAATATTGCATCAGAGATTGGTATAATAAGGTTTAAGTTTGTAACTGCAGCATATCTGGAAATTACATTTAATTAATCATACACTAGACTGGGAAATACGAAAGTTGCAGTAAAATAAACTATACAGAGAAGAGATAAAGCAATGCTGTATTATCACTAGCTATTAAATCTGGTATTTTTAGGGAAGAATTAAAAATATTAAAGCATCTATCTAATTACAGGCTATAATTATTAATTGTTATTATTATTATTTAAACAACACCATAATATACTGGGACCATTACAGCCTTCGGCCAATGCGATCCCAGAGAAAACAAATATTTACAAAAGTGTTTCCACTTTCCCTACAAATTCTCCATATGTTATGTGGAATATGTCCACATTCTGGGAAATACTATTGAACAATCTAATTGCCTTAGCTATTGGTGATTAATACTTCATCAGAAAAGTGTAGTAAGGAATTGTGGAGATAGGAACTTGGCGACAGTCCATGAATGATCAATCCTTGACAATGAGATTGACAATATCCTTGTAAGACGAAAGACGTCTCTCTGATCGAATAAATCATTAGTAGAATAAAACACTTGTTTTATTAATTCGATATGGAATTCTACTACCTGAACACCGACACAGTGAATTACGGAAAGTTTTTTCATCATTAATTGACGGCACAAGGTAAAATTTCTTGTATATATCACAGTAATCTTAAGTATGTTGTATTTTTAAATCTGAATAACTAATATTATGTGAAATTAATATTATTTGAAAATGTTATTTCAAGTGATCATTGGATCCTATTTGGATTATCTGCGGATTATCCTAGGATTAACGATAAATTTACTTGGAATAACAGGAAACCATTTAAGTATAAACAAGAAATTCAAAGGTTTTGTCAAATCGTGCGGCCAAAATCCAAAAAGTCTGATTCAAAAAGATTCGTATCATGACTTTCTAAGGAATAAGGAATAAGATGTACGATACTTCCATATTGTAACAAGAGAAACCATAACCATCTTAATATATGGAGTGAAACAACAAAAATTTTACTAATTATTGATTTTGGAACATGTTTTCTATAAAATATGTACTGTATTACTAGTTTATATGTATTACAAAGGTTTTCGAGAATTGACCATATTTTGCGCTAATTATGTGTTAGCTTTATAAAATTTCATTTCTTCAAGGTTTGAGTATAATGGAAAGAATGTGCTTTAGGAATGTCAGAACATAATTTGAGATGACACATGTTAAAAACAAAGAATTCGCAGGCTCAAACACAACCATATAGATAGTTACGGATGGCTGATATTATAATATAATCAATGTTTGAGGATACAAATTATGAGTGTAAAAAATAAACAGTGCTATTGAGTACAAATTTGAAATAATTAAATATGTTTTTATTTCACGATATAAACACGCAAACCTTCAAACAATTAAAGATTCATACTTAGTACAGGAATTCCGCTTAGAATATACACATATAGGATTATGGTGGATTAAAACTCTTTTATAAAGTTGGTTTTTCCAGTTAATTGAGCACCATATATATATTACAATGAAGACTAAGAGTGTATCAACTGCAGAAGAGAACGTTCTTAATAAAAGTTAGCTTGCATTGCTGAGCCCTCCTCATATTAAGTGAGACTTAAATAACATTCTATACACAGGCACTTACACTCATTATTAACAAACAATTTCATTAAACACTGTACGCAATATTGTGTGTCGAGAGGTACATAATGTATACAGTAATTAATGTAAGACAAATCGATGAATACGAGCAAGAAACAGTATAACAAATTTGGATCGAAGTTTGCAAAGATTCAATGGAACTCGGCATATTATCTCGTCTCTGGAATGAACGAAATCTTGATATGCAAATATTTGCTGAATTGGAGACTAAGAACAGAGTTTATTGGAAAGGTCGCTGTTCATCTAGGGTTCCAATGGCCCGAACGTCCCTTTTCATAATACAATGCCCTTATGACAATGACATCAGAACGGTCGGAATGTTGTGGGAAGAGGCGACCCAATCGATGTAAAGTTACTCTAAATGCAAGAGGCTAGTTTCTGCCCTGTGCACCCGAGAGAAACGCTAAGCGGTAAATGGGTGGTCGAAAATCTAAATCATATGTTCATATTAATACACGGCGCCAGCCTTTTATATGTTTATGACAATTAAATATACACAAAACAATACAAATAACAAACGCAATTATCACAAAATTCTAATCAATAATATTTTTTATTAATTTGAATAACCATCTTTAAATAAAAATTGAGATAGAGATGACACCAACGTTTTCATAATCAGGTAATGGAATATCGCTACGATATCGCACCGTGTGAATATTTATGCACACTTTGAGTTCTTAGCGAGTTAAAATTGTATGATTTACCAATATCCGATTATATTCCCATTGTCTGAATGGTGTCAGTAATAGCTTTACCCTTTTTTCGAAACAATGGTTTGCGATCATTTTAAAATCATAAAACTCTTTTACCATTACCATCGATGAGATATTACAACGGAGCTCATTATTTTTCCACTCAAATAGTTTTTATGAAGTAACAACACGCTTGGAGGCGCTTATTCATCATATTCTATATTATTATGTCGACACTGCAGTATGCTTTAGATCAAGGATGGCCAACCCTTGGCCCGTTGGGTATCTACTTGTGGCCCGTGAAGCATAATATGTACACTTTTTTTTTAATAATAGTCGGTACAAGTACCCGTTACTTTTTTGAAATATATATTTTTAGTAAATATTCTTTAATAAAACCGAGGAGTTTGGAAACATTTCAAATTCCTATACCATTTTGAAAACTTTGCGACGGAGCCCCCCCGGGTAGAAATTTTAAGGCGAAGTAAATTGTTGTACGTCCCGGTAGGAAATCTCATTTCTAAAATTTGGCCCGGCTGCTGAAAAGGTTGGCCACCCATGATTTACATCTTAACATTAGGCCTTTCTCGCACTATGTTTATTGCATCAGCCACTAGTTTGAGATCATCAATATATTTATTTTGCCCATTTTTATTAAACTATGTTCAAACGACCAACATTAAGAAAAAATGTGTATGTACTTGGAAAAAAATACACGGTTATAAGCCTTGACTATTATTTTTTCGACTTGGAAATATTAGTTCAAAACAACAACCCTTTATTATTGAAGTTGATTTTGCGTCATATCTTTTAACAAGACTCCAAATACAGTACTTTGATTGTCAAATCACTGTTTTAGAAAATAGACGCAATATTACTTTTTTTTTCTATTCAATACGCTTTATATTTTCCATAAGTTGGCATCTCTGTATTCAACTACGCGCCTGCTGTATATTTGACTTATTTTAACAGAGTAATCTTTCTTTTTTCTTCTTCTATCAACTGTAAATTTTTTTGTGAATAATATTTTTGCACCTGTTGTCTTATATTATAACACATACATCCTCCCATTTAATAAATATTTTTTTTTGTGTTTTTTCCACTTGTACTAATATTTATATACTTTTTATTTACGATGACGGACTTCCGTCGACGGACTCGCATGTTACAAAAAACCTGCGCCCGCTTGCACATAGAGTTGCCAGCTATAATAGTGAAAGTGTTTCGAATGTGATAGACAACTCGCGTACATCTACCCCCTGAAGATGCCCGCCACAGTTGTGGGTGAAACGTTGAGTCACAGATTGCCCCATAGACCACGGCCATTCAGCCCGGAAAATAACGTTCTTTTTAGTGACGCCGGCCGTGAAAGTCTAAGATCATTCATTGGATTGAGATTGATTCAAATATTACAAATACTTCAAGTAGTCTATTTAATTATTCCTTTACGCAGAAACTACTCAGTCAAGTGAAAATATATAATTTAAAAAAACACACACACAATATGTAGTTAACTTCCAAATGACTTTATTACTAGTACGCGAAGTAAATATAGTCATTTGGAAGTTAACTACATATTGTGTGTGTTTTTTTTCAATTATCTTGAAATGGACTTCCAACAAGTACCTTCGGTCAACAACATTAATGTTTTAATATATAATTTGCTAAAAATGAGATTCAACATGCTTCGACGTTAAACGGAACTTTGATTTATACCCAGGCGCTCGAAGAAATTAAAACTTATTATCTTATGTTATACTTTTATTTCAAATATGTATGTAGGTCTTTTAACAAAAAGATTATACATAAGGCTGCGAGTGTCTATGTATGTTGGTTGTTTTTGTGATGTGTTTATTGATATTTATGTGTACTACTTCTTTTATTTGCTTTTCATATACTTTTAATTTCTTTTTTCATATACTCGGCCTCCAGAACAAGGGGTCCGTGGTTCGATCCCAGGTGTCGGCAAACTCCCCTTTCACGGCACAAGCTTTTAGCTTAGTGTGAAAGGTTTATGACAAAACCCAGATATATCTTTTTTTTTTAAAAAAAAGTTATGTTAAAAATAAATATATATAAAAAATAATTCTGTTTTAAATACAGATTATATCTGTTGATCTGTTTTCATTAGGATGTATTTAGTGTGAAATTAGAGTAAGTTTTGATTGTGTATAAAAATTGTTATAAATTGTTTTAACATTGTAAAAGGCGGAAGCCGTATATTGCTTGAATAAATAAATAAATAAAAATAATTGATTTATTCAACTCCATACACATTAGCAAGCAGGGTAATATACCTACTATGGATATGGATATCAGAAATGAATTAATTTCAATTAACTTTAAAGCGTAGTATTCCGCAGCTAATCGACGATTACTAACAATTAATCGGAAGCGTAATATTGTACATTCGCAAGTGGTAACCGAGAGTTTCTCAAACTTTATACAGCAGTAAATATTTTGAAAATTTTAACAAAATACCTTACTTGCGTATGTATATCATGCGTGTAATTAAATAACAACGTTTTAGAGAGGTTCATAGAAATATTTGTCAGAGTAAAAACTCTTTTTTTAAGTCAACCAACATGTTTGTGTGTGTGTGTGTGTGTGTGTCATCCTCGGTGAACGATTTTCCATCAAAGGAGCATTTCAATTCTCTAGTGGGTTTTGCATAGGAATCCCATAAGGACAACCTCTAACTCACTTTTTGATAAAAAAAAAGAAAGCTTTTGCTCTAGATGGACTGGATGACATGATGAGAACTGATGTTCTTGAAACATCTAGGGATAAATGGTGGGAACCTCTCCCTTAATATAAAGTCAAACAACATACTTTTCACGAAATATAAAACGAATCGCACATGATTTTTTGATATTATGTTTCCCAGAATCTCACAAAAAATATTAATAAAAACTAATAAAACAAAATTTTCAGCTGAGGTACTGTATATTCACAGCGGGTCATGGACATAGACAAATGCTGTGTATAAGCTAAAGAGGCAAAATTAGATCATTCGACAAAACAAAAATCATCAACATTTTTGTGACCATCTGCATGAAGTTGACTGGTTTTTGCTCTGTACTTCTGGAAGGAACGTTGAAGGGCGAATAAGTTTAGTTGAGCTTTGTCTATCAGCAAAGAGATAAAGCTTTGTAATATATAAGAAATACATTAAGTTGATTCATGCGTGAATATATTTTGTACCTAGAAACACGTCAAGAAGATGAGAGTATGTATAGAAGTTATCGATTTTCCTGATGGTACTTGTGAGATGAAAGTTCCCATAGAAGAAATAATAATGAATATTATTAAAAATATACCTAACTTATAATTAAAGCGATAGTTACTGGAGCTTCGGTTGGTGCTATTATGAAGACTAATTTGTTTGTCCCAAGCACGTAGTAATGTACTAGGAAGCAATTTATGTGAATGATATTTTATGTATAAAGTGTAAAGATTCTCTGTATAACCCACCCGACATACATAAAAGTAAAGCTTTTACAATACACATTCAGTCGTATCTACTTAAGTACAAACACATAATAAATTATATTCCCAGTGTAAAACCTCATTTTCTTTAAAATTATTTACAAACATTCATTTGGTTGTATAATGTTACTTTGTGTAAATATGGATCTCTAATTGAAATATCTGAATGGTTTTGTCATTTTCCCAAACTCAGTTAAACAATAAAGAATTTGTTAATATTCTAAAAAAATGCTGACTGGTCGAACTAGCAGCCGATAAAGTCCAGGGGACCGAGTCAAAACTTATTTTGGCGTTACGTTAGCTACTTGTGTATTTTAGCTACGAAAACTGAGACTTCTTGTTACGTCGTTTTTTTTACATTTGCACTACCTTCCCCTATGTGAATTTGCTTTGTGAAAGAGAAAACCCTATATAAGTGCATAGTAAAAAAAAATCATGATATTGGCGATGAAATCAAATACGGACGATTTTTGCTTATTACAAATTGAAAGTATCGATGAAATTATAAATATCTACGATAATGCAATTTGAAACAAGTGTTTCTTTCTACTATTGTTTATTAATTCGCAGAGAGACGTCTTTCGACTTATAAGGTCATTATCAATCTGAATTGTTTACAACTATTCATCTGGTTATGGTGAATAGTTGTAAAGAACAAGAAACACTTGTTTCAAATTGCATTATTATGGAATTCTACTACGTGTGCACTTACACAATTAATTAATATCTACGACGTATAAAAATTAAATAAAATAATTTTCATACAAAATCATTATAATAACCAAGCTAATTCACAGAGGAAATTGTCTCTTTAGAAAAATCGTCGCGATGCCAAAGCGTAGTCTGCGAAAATACAAAAAAATAGATATTAATGAAGCTGATTAAGACACAATCTACTTACCTATTATGTTTTTTACATTAATACAAAAAACATAGCCAGAATATTTACCTTAGAGAGAATATTAAATGTTTGGTAAATGGTTGTTTTACTTGTTTTTTCACTTCAACGGGTTACGTCTTTGTAGTTTCAAGCTGAAATTTAAACAGTATTCTAAAAATATTTTTGTGTACACGAAAAATGTGGGTTTGGTAATTTAATATGAAATAATAATATTGAATCAGCAACAGTCTTCACCAAATAAAAAATTAAATTCTAATAATGCAACACTGTAATATTATGAAGAAACGAAAACCCTCCGGAATTCAAGTAAGTTGTACATAATTTGCTCAAACGCCGGATATTGGATACTCATCAAGATATTGCTCCCGATATTTTGTTTCTCATTTAGCGTTTGTTTTCATATATTTTTTCGTTTCTATGTATTGTCTACTTTTTACGAGTTAGCTGGAAACAATCGTAGGTATACACAATAAGCCAGACTTTTGCTTCTCTTTGTAAACATGTGTTTGTATATTTGGTACATATTATGATGCGCAATAAATTACACCTTATTTATTTCCCATTCCATTCCCCTCAACGCTCCTCTCGGGAGCACAGGGCAGAAACCAGCCTCCTCCATTCAGAGCGTCTTTGCGCCAATCGCGTCACCTCTTCCCATGACATTCCCTGCGCTCTGATGTCGTTGTCATAATAAAGGTGTATTGTAAAGGATTTTGGATGTCAAATAATATGAGTATGACGCACCCGGCAGAGAACTGTAATCTCCATAAGGGTACAAACACAAATAAAACAGGTTGCCTGCGTCTACCGGCGCCGAGAATGTTTACATGCATTTCAATGGACACGAACATAGTAAAAGCAGGAACGCCGATTGCGATTTACTTTGCCGGCGCTTACCGGCACTGATCGGCGCTGGTCCTGGCTGGGACATCTTCTGAGAATGCCCAATGATAGTTGGCCAAAAAGAGCGCTATTCTTTCACAGTCCACAAGGGTTCCGTTGGCCCAGGCGTCCCTATTTCACAATTATTTATTTACTTTCCAAAAAACAAAGTCTAGCTATCCGGCGAAATCACCATCCGTTAGATAACTAGTATTTGTAATAGAATGTAGGTTGTTTGAGGTACTGTAGTGTACATATACATATATTCAAGAACATTACGAGTATAAAGTGGGTCAAACAAGCAGATATCTACCCACTTGGAGAGTGACACAAATGTAATATTGCACCGTAATTTATATGAATGTCGGCCATTTGTTGTCATCTAGTATGAAACTGTAATATGATAAGCGTGTTCTCAGATTTATAATATATTATTAACTCTTAAAGTGATGTAACCAGTTCTTAAATATTAAAAGAAACTTTTAAATTCATATTATATTTCTTCAAATAAGCATAAACAATCCAGTACAGTTCAAATATCCATGATTATGGCAATACAATATTATTAATTCCACTTTGCCACCTCACTAGGCTAGAACCCGTGTCGCGTCAGACAGTACAATCAGTAGTATAATATTATGTACAAAAAACAAATCTAGACATAATAAAGAGATTAGACACAATATACCTACCAGTAGACTAAAGAGATCGGAAAAACATTTGTGTAAAGCAAATAGATGTTATGAAAAATATGTAAATAGTATGGATAAACAAATACAAGAAATAATAGGGATGAATACAAACTCTGAAACAAACAAGTTATTACCATTGATAACATCGATAATAATAACTTAGAGATTGATAAAATGTAGTAACTACATATCAAACTTATATAATTTGACACAAAGTATGCAACGACAAAGAACAAATAGCACAAATATTAAATCACTTCTTTTACACTTTCAAAGCATTCATTGACAATACACCATTATTAAATTAATTCATATTGTTAAATACGACATTTCAGTATTCGACATTCAAACGATTTATTTAATTATGAGTAAATGAATTGTCAAAATGGGTGAAATACGAGAATATTGGGTTTTATTTCACGAAATAATTTCCTTTTTTTTATTGACGCTGAAGTCGCTTATTGGAATTTAATACTCATGGAAGCTATGTTTTGGGCAACACTAAAATAACCTAGCTACAAACGAATGAAAGTTTTCTTGAATACATGCATTTAAGATTGGGAATTCCCCGTGAAGAAATATGTTTTCATACAAAAATGAATTATTTAGATCTGCTGGATATTTCTAAGTAAAAATATAACATTCTATTCAGCACTTCACGGAAATCTGATCACTTGAAAAGTAGAGATAAAGTCTGTACCGTGAAGTAGAATTTTAATGTATTGTTAGGTATCTACCAGGAGATTACTTAGAATAGAAGCAGATGCAACTAATAAATTAAACGTACAATTAGAACTGTAACAATAAGACTAAATTGAAAAGGATGGAATTCTTTTGAAATTATATTTTTAAATAGTTTAGAGTTGATATTGTCTATAGTATTGAATAGACAAATTTTGATATTGTCCTTGTAGACCACCATGATATTATTGCAGCATAATCCTTGATGCAACAGAAACTTAACAATTAATATCGTTGGTTATATTGAGCACCTGCAAGCTATTGTGTAAATAACACAAAAGGGTAAGGCCATAAAACTTTACAATAGAAGAGAAAGCTTCTTCTTGCACAATAAGTGTTTTCAAGGAATAAATAAATAATACAAGGGGGATGTAACTATAAATATTATAACATTTTCTAGTATTTCATTGGTTAAATTTTAAGAGTTAGCAAACCTTGTTATTGGCCATTATCAAATAAGGGTGGTACCGACTGACACACCCACATATTGCATTCTGCATAAAAACCATATGCAAACAAAATAATTGAGACCATTTTCCATCATACATCTTAGAGCGCACATTCCGCTCCAGCTACTATCACACATCTCCAATACATAATCATACCTGTAATATCATAGCATCTGTGTTTGCGATTTAATATTATAATACGAATAAATAATTAACATCACTCCAGAGTTTTATTCGTGTAGTGTGGAACCGAAGACCTTCACACTGGTGGCAGCGGTGGGATCATCTCTACGTTTTATCGCGTGCAGTAAATTATCAAATTATCGCGTTGGATTGAACTTTTTGCTGTGTAATTAATTACTCAATTACATCTTTCTAAGTTACCCAGGAAACGACATAGGAGTATCGTCGCGCAGTAATTAATCACATCTAGTTATCTAAAACGGGCGATAAACACACTGATACGCATAAAACGGTCCATCGGTTTGAGAGAAACACCCACACTCTCTCTGAAGATCAGCAGACTCCACGGAGACGTCCAAGGATCTAGCAGGTCAAGAGATTCAAAAGGTTACACCACACACCAGGAACCCAGCCCAAGTTTTCCTGACGGCAGAGTCGACGAGACCGGGTTCATCTTGGAAGAGGCTGCAGCAGATCAAGATTCCTACGCTAGTCTTGTCTGTTCAAGTCACGTTGTTGGACTTCCTGTACCACCGCAGAATCGCCTGATCAGCGACGAGGCACATCGCAGATGTATAATATAAGGTAGGGTTTTTATTTTTATAATATGATTTATTGACAGTAGCTCATTTTACGTTGACTACAACTTGTAAATCCATATTAGATAGTAGTATATTTTGAATTGTTTTTATAGCCCATTCCATGTTGGATGTAAAATTTCAATTCAAAATAAACCTTTGAGGAATTTTATTTATGTAACACCTCAAATTTAACAGATTGAGCATTAGATAATGATATGTTGAATATAAAATTTCAAATTATAATATAAATTGCTGAATTCTATTCAGATACCTCAAATTAAATCAGAGGAAAATTAATGTCTCATATCTGAGGAATCTCTAATTAAAACTGGTATAAGTTGTTCGCGCATAAAAAACTTATATCAGGTAGCGCAATAATTGTTGAAATCACGTTAAAA
The DNA here is from genome assembly GCA_947579605.1 of Athripsodes cinereus. Taxonomy (NCBI): domain Eukaryota; kingdom Metazoa; phylum Arthropoda; class Insecta; order Trichoptera; family Leptoceridae; genus Athripsodes; species Athripsodes cinereus. Next base: position 14,498,196 of record OX388323.1, read on the forward strand.
CTGGAAATATTCCAGGTTGGAAAAGGGATTCCGTTAAAACTGGCATATGGTCGTAAGGTGCATTAATACATATGTCAGGAACTGCACCAATTATTTAGATTTTGTGATTTTCAACTTATTTAAATTGGGTTATAATAAATCCCAAATAATAAACTGCAGAAAATTATAAATAAATATATATCAGGTACCTGGAAATTAATAAATACGTATGAGGTTGTAAATAAATTAAATTAAAACTCATACTTTATTCTGAAATTAAAACGAGTGCAAAAACTCGGTTCAGAAAATTAAAACGAGTATTATAACTCAGTTCTGTAAATTACCTTGTAATTATTTTATTAGTATGTGGATGTACATATTTGAAATTTTATACTCATGCTAAAAATCAATTTAAACGAGGTTATGTGAATTGATAAAATTGAAATTTCTTTATACGAGTAAATACTCAGTTGTATATTTTACTGTTGTGTAAAATATTATATCGGTAAAGCATAAATCAAATGCCGAATTATTGTATGTGAACTGTGAATTATTGCTTCATATAAGGAATGATAAAATTGTTAATTAATCGATTAAAATTTGAGTTATAACATTTTAAAGCATTAGACTGCTATTCCATTACTATCTTGTATTCAATTATATAATATACCAAGCGGTGTTGAAAACCGTAGGGCTAAATTGCAATTATAAATCGATTAATTATCAAATTATGTTAACATTTATTTGAATTGCTTCAACTGATATTGTGTATTGTTGGAATTATTGCATAATAAACATACTTTTATGTATAGATACATATACAATTCATTTATCGTTAAAACAACTAAATTGCAAAATAGAAATTACAAATAGATAATTATTTTCTTATAACAAATATCAATATTACAAATACAGTTAATTTTTTCACTAGATTTTTATAATATAAATTATTCTCTTATAACATAAATTTTCCTTATTATCGATATTTTCTAAGTACACTATTTAATTCGTTATCTGCGAAGATGTCTAAGGTAAATCAATCTGTGCATTCAGATGATTTGGACATGGAAATTGGAGGAAAACAACCTCTTTACAGCCTATCCACACTTTTCCGCTGGATAGATATTTACGACGGGTCCAGATTAAAATTGAACGAATTTATAGCTAATACGGATGCTGCATTCGAACTAGCAACCGAAGATCAGCAACCAATTTTATTGGCGTTTGCCCGAAAACAATTAACTGGACGTGCTAAAATAATGGTATCAATTAAAGTTACGCCAACTTGGCAAAGTCTTAAAGAAATTCTTAAAGACTATTTTTCTCCTGTAAGATCACTAGACGAATTAATTTTAGAAGCGCAAACAATGAAACAGTTACCGCATGAAACCATTACAGAGTTCACGTTGCGTATGGATATGCTGGATAATGCATTAGTGAATGCCATTAACCACGAAAATGAGGATCCAATAACTAAACCGGGTATGTTAAAAATGAAAACGAACCTTTGTTTACGCACATTTCTCAGTGGTGTCGCATCACATTTTAGACAAATGCTTGCTATGAAGGAGCCCAAAACATACCTTGAGGCTTCAACTATTTGCCAAAGAATGGAGAATGAAGCAAAAATTAACAGCGATCGAGAAAATTTGCATAAAAAGGCAACGCAATGCTCGTTCTGTAATAAAACAGGACATAATCAGTCAAATTGTTACAAACGCTTAAGAGAATCTACTAGTGAACAGGTTAATGAAAATTCTTTTAGAAATAATTCGAACAAATCGCGCGGAGTGATGCTTACACAACAAAGCCACTCACGTAGAAGTAACTATAAACCAATAGTCTCTTGTGACTTTTGTGGTAGGAAAGGCCATATTAAGGAAAATTGTTATCATTTAAAGAATAAATTAAGAAAAGAAGGGAATAAAGGAAACGATACAGCGAAAGCTGCGAGCCAGCAGGCCAACAATATTAATTTTGTCGAGTCTTTAAACTCGATGACTCCGGAGAATGTCGCTACGATTCATTCGGAACCTCAAAACTCAATACGAGTAGCGTTTTTACAATAAGTAGTAGGAATACTTCACCATATGTATATATAGCTAGTAACGTATCGAAAACTAATGATAAGTTAAGATTTCTAATCGATACCGGCGCAGATATATCCTTGATTAAACGAGAATCAATATGTGAAAAATATAAATTGAATGAAGTAGATAAAATTAAATTAAAGGGTTTAAATGTGAACGTACATCCGATAACAACGATGGGTTCACTTGATATTACGTTGATATTTAATAAGAAGAGGTTAATACATAAATTTCATGTAATACCTTCAAACACAAATATACCTTTTGATGGTATAATTGGAAATGATTTTCTAGTAAATGTAGGAGCTCACTTAGACTACGAAGCAAATCTGTTGAAATTTTGTAGTATAGAATTACCTATATTGTTTAAGCTGAAAAGTAATGATAATGTTTTAATAATTCCGCCACGTTCGGAAGTGTATATAAGATTTCATGTAGCAAATAGTTGTAGTGAAGGAATTATTCCTGAAATAGATTTACTTCCTGGTGTATATTTGTGCAGATCTATAGTGAATGTTTCTGATGACTCACATGCAATCTCATCGATAGTAAATACTACAGAAAAACCTGTAGAAGTAAAAGAATTATCCTTAGAGTTATTACCGTTATCTGAATATGATATTTTTGTCATACGGAATCCTGAAAAACGGGATTTGACAAGAGAAAGTAGAGTAGAAAAAGAAATAAATACGGAACATTTAAATTTAGAAGAACGTGAATCTGTTCTGAAAATATGTGTAAAATATTCTGATTTATTTTATTTAGAGGGTGACAAACTGTCATATACACCCTCTCTACGCCATAAAATAAATGTTACTTCCCAAATACCGATTTATACCAAACAGTATAGATATCCGGAAGTACATAAAGAAGAAGTTAATAGACAGGTTAAGCAAATGTTGGAAGAAGATATTATAGAGCCGTCTAGTTCTCCCTGGAATAGTCCTATATGGATCGTTCCGAAAAAACCTGTAAATGGAGTGAAAAAATGGAGGATAGTTATAGATTATCGGAAGCTAAATGACATATCTGTTGGAGACGCGTTCCCTTTACCTAATATCACAGAGATATTAGATCAGTTAGGACGGTCAACGTATTTTACTATATTAGATTTAGCCTCAGGATTCCATCAAATTATGCTGGATCCTGAAGATGCTGAAAAAACAGCTTTCAGTTCTCCCTTAGGTCATTATCAATATAAAAGACTACCTTTTGGGTTGAAGGCAAATCCAAATGTTTATCAAAAACTAATGAACACTGTGTTAAGCGGGTTACAAGGAATAAAAGTTTTAGTTTATTTAGATGATTTAGTTATTTATGCTAAAAGTTTGGCTGATCACAATGAAAGATTAGAGGAGGTATTTAGTAGATTACGAGCGCATAATCTTAAACTACAACCAAGTAAATGCGAGTTTCTTAAGAAGGAAGTCGCATACCTAGGTCATATAATATCTGACAGGGGCGTACAAGCAAATCCTGAAAAAATCACAGCAATTACCAACTACCCAATACCTAAAACGCCGAAGGACGTAAAAGCATTTTTAGGTCTAACAGGATATTATAGACGATTTATCGAGAATTTCTCAAAAATAGCTCGACCTCTAACTAACCTTTTAAAAAAGGACGTTATGTTCATTTGGGGTGACGAACAAAGCAAAGCGTTCGATGAGTTACGAACTAAATTAATTTCACAACCAATTTTACAATATCCAGACTTTAGTAGACCGTTCAACTTAACTACAGACGCTTCGAATACAGCATTAGGAGCTGTACTATCGCAGGGCGAAAAGGGTAAAGATTTACCTATCGCTTATGCATCGCGAATGTTATCACAAGCCGAAGGTAATTATGCAACCATTGATAAGGAGTTATTAGCCATAGTCTGGGCTACAAAACACTTTAGGCCATATTTGTATGGTAGGAGATTTAACCTAATTACGGATCACAGACCACTAGTGTGGTTAATGAATTGTAAGGACCCATTAAGGGCTCGTTGGAGATTAAAGTTGGAAGAATTTGATTATACAATAATTTATAAAGAAGGCAGATTAAATAACAATGCTGATGCGTTGTCAAGGATAACTTTAGATAATCAGGTATTAAATTTTATTCATGATACTTCGCATGATACTTATGAGGATTTTATAAAATGTCATTATAAGGATGATTATAAAGATTGCACAAATATTAAGGAGTCAGATGAAAATATAATTAATTCAAAGGATAATATTGTTGTATATATAAGTAATGATAAAGAAATGTCACGCGGATTAGCTGCGGAAGTTAAGGATATTATTGATAACTATGATGAAATTATAATTAAGGAAACATGTGTATATGATGTATTAAGATCAAACCTTAAAAATAGATATTGTTATTTTATAATTATGAAACAAAATTTCTGGGATAATTTATCATTTAAGGACGTATTCAAAGCTTTCAAAAACCTTAAGGTGAAACTTTTACAAGAAGGTATAGATACAATTTCTATACCTAAGTTGGATGACGCATTCAGAACTCTTGCATGGCATAAGGTTAAATTAATTATTAAATATTTGTTCGCGGGTACACGTATTCAAGTAGTTATTTATGAGAATAAAATTATAATTCCTAGTGAGGACGAAATTCCTCAATTGTTAGTTGAATTTCATAATCGCCCAATGGGAGGTCATTCGGGTTATCATAGAACTTTAAAAAGAATAAAAAATTATTATAGATGGCCTAACATGAAAAATGATGTAAGAAAATATATCAAGCACTGTATTGAATGTCAAAAAAATAAAATTCTTAGGCAGAAGAATATTCAACCATTAGAAATCACTTCAACCAGTGAAAAACCGTTTGAGAAGCTTAGCTTGGATATTGTAGGTCCGCTTACGTTAACAGAAAATGGAAATAAATTTATTTTAACCATGCAAGATGATTTGACAAAATTTTCGCGAGCAATAGCTGTACCTAATCATGAGGCAGAAACTATTGCGAGACAGCTTTTTTCAAATTTCATTAGTATTTTCGGAATTCCTAGTAAAATATTGACGGATCAAGGAGCCGAATTTACATCTAAAGTCATTAAAGAACTGTGTAAAATATTTAAAATAGATAAAATTCAAACATCTGGGTACCATCCTCAGACCAATGGTGCGTTAGAACGCAGCCATGCAACATTAGCAGACTACCTCAAACATTATATTTCGCCAAGCCAATTTGATTGGGACACTTGGTTAGATATCGCAATGTATTCGTATAATACAACACCTCATACTGCTACTAGGTTCTCACCATATGAATTGGTTTATGGAATTAAACCAGAGCTCCCAACGTCTATTATTAAAAATCCCACTTTTAAATACACGTATAATGATTACTTAGACGAGCTTAAGTTTAAGTTGCGAACGAGCCAAAAGGTCGCTCGAGAAAACCTTATAAAAAATAAGGAAATTGTAAAAAGTAGATACGATAATAAGATTAAGACTTACTTTAGTTATAACGTAGGAGATTTAGTGTTAATTAAGAATGAGGCAAATAAGGTGAATAAGTCTAAGAAATTAACTCCGAATTATGACGGACCTTATGTAATAACTAAGATTAATTCAAATGTAAATGTCACTGTTAGAATTAGGAACAAGGAAGTTGTGATACACAATAACCGGATCAAACCATTTATTTCAGGAGTTACGTGCTGATCCTATGTATTGCAGTTGCAAGGGGAATGAACTTCCCTTACGAGATTCGGAACATATCCGCATCGCCGGGAATGTTCTACGAAGTCTTGGGAAATGCAAGATTTTTCCACGATGTTTGGAAATTATTTGTTTACGTAGATATAGAACCAATTAAAAATAGGATTGAATTAATCGAAATAATACAGGAAGATACTGTAAGTGTTTGTAATCGAGAAGGGCTGTATTCTATTTGTAGACACATGCCTCCAATCTTAAACACATCAGTACCTGTAATTCGCGGTAGATATAACGCGTTATTAGATATGATAAATCGCGAAGAGCAACCTCGTGTAAGAAGAGGGTGGATAAATGCTATTGGCAGCGGCCTAAAAGTACTATTTGGTACAGCAGATAACAACGATGTCGAATACTATGGAAGTGTTATTGACAAGCTATTAAATGACGACAAACAAACTATTCATTTATTAAAAGAACAAACACAAATTGTTCAATCGACGATTGGTTTATTTAATAATACTATGAATAATATAAAGTTGAATGATGAAACCCTGAATGATAATATTCAACGTTTCCATTCCTATATGGAAAAAGCGGCTAGAAGTAGATTAACTCTCGAGGAAACAAACGATGTAATGCAACATATGATGACATTGTCATATTTTATATCTACCACGGAAGCCGAAATTCGAACAATTACGGAAGCAATTTTATTTGCTAGACTAAATCGGGTACATCCGGAAGTTATCGAACCAATTAACTTTATAGAAGCATTGAGGAGCTCTCTCCATCGACTCCCGATAGGTACTTCATATCCTTATGATTTAGAAAATCATAATGCTAATCTGATTCTCGACCTCAGTGATGTATTAGTATACCATTACAAAAATAGATTAGTCTTTGTTTTGAGTAACCCTTTGATTAATAACTTCTCTTACAAGTTGTATCAGATGTTACCATTTCCTGTGAGGAACGGAGATGAATACTTATTCATACAACCCTCATATAAATACTTATTTTTAAGTGACGTAAATGACCTTTATACAGTCTCTAATGAATTATTGGATTGCAAATGCGTTCAACATCTGACGTACATATGTAAAAATATGAACACGTTATTTCTTAAATCAGCTAGACCTAGCTGTGAAACTAGCATGTTAGATCCGATGACCAAGGGGATCTCGGAACTATGTGATGTTAGAATAGTAAAGTTCGAAATGGAGCTTTTTTATAAATTAAAGGCATCGAACACTTGGATGTTCGTGTTACCTAACCCAGAAAGTGCGAATTTAATATGTAATTCGACACTTAGAGAACCGATAATTTTAGATACTACTGGTATTATAACCTTAAATGAAAATTGTAAAATATATTTGCCAACGGTTAGATTGATACCTAGTAGAGCTTTTCCAGTTCAGTGGAATATTTTATCCCAAATTTTGATATCTTGAAGGACGATTGCTGTCGTCATCGGAATAGAAACCGGAGTGAGGAAAAATTGATTTTTCCCTCCGTACGTCTTCTAGATGTTAATCTGGATGAACTTCAACATACGTCGAATAAGCTGGGAAAAGTTGAAGACGATTTAAATACTCTCTTAAATCATCCGGACGTAGTGAAAAAATATGATATTTTTCACTATCTGGGAATTGCAGTCGGTAGTATTATCGGCGGAGTAATAATTTATAGATTAACTAAACGGATTGTGCGTGTAGTTCTGAATAGGAGACGATCCGAGACCGAAAGAAGTTCTCGTGATAATGAGGAAGGTGAAAATCCTCATCGTCGTAACCCTTCAGTAAAGGTAAATCCAATTACAAAAATGATTTATTCATGCTTTAACAAAAAAGCACCTCATTCACGCGAATCTAATTCTTCGGATAATTATCAGGAGGAGGTTAACTCCAGCATAGAATTACCTGAGTTAAACCCGAATACGCCTTTAAGAAGGTCGGCGCGGCTAAATACTGTCAACGTTAGTCAGTAAAAATGTAGAAATGTACATGTAACTAAATTAGGAATATTATGATACCTTATTGTATAAGATTGTAACAAAAGACGCCTATAGTTAACAAAGAGAATAATAAATTGCATATATGTGTCTTTAATTAATAAAGAATCAATAATAAAAAAAAAATGGTAAATATGTATGCTATAATGACATGTCAGATAAGAAAAATCTAAAATGTAATGACTATTGTCATGTATAAGAAAAATTGTTACAATTATAATGTTTAAATCTTAATTTACAACTTAGTATAAAAATTGTTGTATCAAGATTATAATGACTATTGCTTTCATATTAAACCATGTGCCATAGCATGATTAAAACATGTATAGTAAATGATTAAAACATGTATAGTAAATGATTAAAACATGTATAATAAATGGTTAAAACATGTATAGTAAATGGTAAAAACATGTATATAAAAATATGTATGGTTAAGTATGAATTATAAAATAAAAAACAATTTAGTTAATCATCCTACACAATTAACAATATGCTAATGAAAGTAGAATGTAGTTTACAATTAAGAATTTTGTAACTTACTTAAGTATAATGATAAGTCAAAGTAAAGAATCAAAGAATGTCGTTTAAATATTATGTAACTTGATAGGAATACATATTGTAATTAGGAAGTAAGAAATTGATTATTAATCATTAATTGTAGGTTGATAAGCTAATAATTGAAATATTATAATTTTAATGTTGTAATCATATGTAACGCGTAAATTATTCGCCAATAAAGGGTTGTTATCCCCACTGCGAATGAACAACGCGATAGGAATATTGTATCTAGAAATTAAGAATTGAACACTTACTGATAATAAGAATACTTACTAAGAACTGTATGGTAAATTAGATAAAAATATAGATTATGCTGAATTGCATTAAATTTTAGGATTGTAAGCGGGTGTTACTTGCCAATAAAGGTCATTTATCCCAACTGCAAGTAACCAATGCATTAGGAATATACATACATTGTAAGTAGCAAATTAAGAATTGAAATTTTACTAATTTGTAATTATTTGTGTGTCATTGGAGATATGTGAGCGTTGAGTTATTTTTTTTGTTCCCCGATAACTCAACTTGATGAGGGAGGTGTGTTAGGTATCTACCAGGAGATTACTTAGAATAGAAGCAGATGCAACTAATAAATTAAACGTACAATTAGAACTGTAACAATAAGACTAAATTGAAAAGGATGGAATTCTTTTGAAATTATATTTTTAAATAGTTTAGAGTTGATATTGTCTATAGTATTGAATAGACAAATTTTGATATTGTCCTTGTAGACCACCATGATATTATTGCAGCATAATCCTTGATGCAACAGAAACTTAACAATTAATATCGTTGGTTATATTGAGCACCTGCAAGCTATTGTGTAAATAACACAAAAGGGTAAGGCCATAAAACTTTACAATAGAAGAGAAAGCTTCTTCTTGCACAATAAGTGTTTTCAAGGAATAAATAAATAATACAAGGGGGATGTAACTATAAATATTATAACATTTTCTAGTATTTCATTGGTTAAATTTTAAGAGTTAGCAAACCTTGTTATTGGCCATTATCAAATAAGGGTGGTACCGACTGACACACCCACATATTGCATTCTGCATAAAAACCATATGCAAACAAAATAATTGAGACCATTTTCCATCATACATCTTAGAGCGCACATTCCGCTCCAGCTACTATCACACATCTCCAATACATAATCATACCTGTAATATCATAGCATCTGTGTTTGCGATTTAATATTATAATACGAATAAATAATTAACATCACTCCAGAGTTTTATTCGTGTAGTGTGGAACCGAAGACCTTCACAGTATCATTGGCAAATTTTCAGAATCACATAAGAGGATAGTTACTTACATCTTAAAATTAACTTCGCGTAAAGTAAAATTCTTGATATTTTAAATTTTGTAACAACTAGAATTTTAATTATTCTACTACTACTACTACTACTACTACTACTACACCATCACGGCATATCCCACAAGTGGGGTAGCCAGCAGATCAGCTGCACGTAAGAAACATGCAAACTGTCCTCTTCGCGCCAACACAAAATCAAGACATTCAGGATGGGTGGCAAACCTCATCGCTGAATTTAAGATGTACAATGTCTTAATTTTTTCGAACACCTGCCTTTTACAGGACACTCGAAAACTTACGCAGAAGAGTGGAAGACCAATTCTTTACCGGGTGCTCCAGGAATTTTTTAATTATTCTATTCCATCCTTAAAGACGATCTTCTCGTTTACGAGCTATCAGGTCAGAATTTTAATTTGAACAGGCCATTTAAACACACCCCTGAGCTTTAATATTGAATTATGTTTGTTTTGAACTATTATTGTTATTTTTTTGTTTATTGGTGCAATTAATTTTATTAATAACTGCAATGTATACATTTTTAATGTTTGAAGTTTGTGTATTTGTTGTTAAATTATTATGTATGTATTGTACTTTTAAAGTTAATTGTGGTTTTTTTAATTATTGCAAATGTATACATTTTTAATTAATAAGAGTTCGTCGGTAGCCTAGAGGTGGAGTCTCGGCCTCGTGAACGAGGGGTCCGTGGTTCGATACCAGGTGCCGGCAAGCTCCCCTTTCACGACACAAGCTTTTAGTAGCTTACTGTGAACGGTGTATAAGGTTGTATTTGGGTTTATAACAAAACCCAGATATATCTTTTTTCAAAAAAAAATTTTTTTGAAGACTGTGCATTGTTGTTAAACTATCATGTTTTGTACTTTTTAAGTTAATTGTGTTTTTTTTTTAATTATTGCAAATAAGACGGAATAACATTTTATTGTATTATTTTTTTATCCATTTTTAAAGTGTTTATTGAGAAGACTGTTTTATTTTAGAAACTATCCCTTTACTTTTAAAATTCAATATTGCCATTTCTTTTATCAGTATTTCTGTATAAATCTTGATTGATTTTGTACCGGATGCCAAGTCTTTAATTCCATTATTCTTTTTATACTTTTATTATATACTTTTCACTGATAGGTAAAGGAAATGGTAAGATTTAAGTTTCCTTTAATTATAATATTCACTAAATTAAAAAAAAAAATGAAAGACATACGTTCTGCGTTCCAACGACGAGGATTTTTAATTGTTCTTCCATTTTTTTTTATGGTAGACTTAATTCATGACGATACATAAATTTATTTTTGATGGCCTACTTATGTAAGTGGTTGCCAGCTGATGTAATAAACATGCAAGCTGTCCTATCTATGCTGCAAAGAAACAAAGGCCATAGCATTTTATTTGAAAAATCTCCAAGTGGATTAATGTAACAAACAATTTCCTCTATTATGTTTTTTATTACGCAAAACAAGAATTCCGATTTACTCGGATACAAAAAATATGTTTTTTCGTATTATAAAATATCGATAAGTATATTATGTAGGCAAACTTTTATATATTTACTTGTATGTACGTAATCCTCATATAGGTACCTAAATAGTTCGTTCGTAAATATATTTATATGTTTGTTTCTATGTCCTGATTTGACACCTTATTTAGCGATACAAAGATATAGTAATACACATTATTAAAAATTATATCTAAGTATGCTTCATTTCTTAGATTAATTAAATTAAAACATCACTAAGATTAAGTAGGTATATAAATACACAACTAAACGCTATTGATTTATAATGAGATAAGTATTGTTTAAATATTATCCCTCATTTTGAAAGTATTATCTATGTAACAGTATTCTTATTTATTTACAGCATAACGGCTCTCTGTCTCTTGCGGAACGATTTATGCTAAGTTCAACGTCTTCTAACGGTTCACATATTCTAAAAAATCTCTTCACAAAGAGTTTTTTCTCAAATTGAGGATTATGGTTGGATCCTATAGTTAATAGTGATCATTATGTGTTTCTTTCTCAATTTTAGGATTATGGTCGGGTCCTGAAGCTAGTAATCATAATGCGTTTTTTATCAATTTCATTATTATCGTAGAACCCTAAAGCTGGTAAGTAAATTGTGTTTTTTCTCAATTTAATGATTATATCGTGCTTGAAGGCTAGTAATCCAATATTGAAGATGTTTTGTTGAGTAATCTCATAACTTTCTCTTCATATAATAGATAATATCTCATAATCCGAGTTATTTTTACAACAATCCTTTCAATATTCCAGTTAGTACGAAAATTCTTAATAATTATTACTATTTGATTAATCGTTATCAAAAGCTTTGAGACCAATGAGTTGTTTAGATAATAAATAACGTAATTTTTATAAAATATTCATTAATATCCCTGAGAAATCAATTATTGTTATCCCATGATATGAAAAAAGCTATCTGTAGAATGTATTACAAAATAATAATAAACTTTATTGCACAATAAGAAGCATACATAATAACCAAGTTCTAAAACAGTGTGATACAAATAAATGAAGCGAATCAAAAGCTCATAATCTATATTCCGATGCCTGATTAGGTCTAATGTACTGTCTTGTATACATTTTAATCATTTTGGATTTTAGGGAATTTGATGACATGGAGAATAGATCTCTGAGGGTTGGAAGCTTAGGTATTAATTAATAATACTTTTAATGGGTCGCAGCATGAATGAGTAAACATTCTATTGTTCATTAATGCCGTTTGTATATATATACATGTCGTTCCTATTGGCATATAAGGTGATCATATATTTAAAAATATAAGCCGTATGAGTCGCAATCTCATCTTCGAAATATTTCTGCCAAAATTTTATTAAAAAAATGATGCTCAATAATCAAGGTGCATCATATAGGTATATTCCGTAGCGTTGCGTCGTACGGTTGGGTAAAGGGATAACACATCGAATAAGTCGAGAATCTCGTATCCGTTATATCCTTTGGCTGCAAAAACTATGATAGGTATCGTACAATATTTCCGTTTAGAAATCATTGTATCTATCACGATGATAAGATTAATAGTTCTCTCACGCGTTTATTCAATCGAAAGCAATATTTGCCAGATACTATTTGTATTTCAAATGAAAAAGCAATATGATAAACTCTGGCTCCTCTGTTATACAATCCTTTAACGATATTCTTTATGTTTTATTTTGTTTATAATGTAGCATGAACCTTTACGTAATCAGTAGAGTAAAACACACAAAATTCTTCAAAAGATTTTAGAAGATATAATTAACATTATTATCAAAAAAAACATAATTATCTACAATCCCTGTAAGTGTAAGGGTTTATGACACAAAAAATTAACACACAAACAACTTTAAAAGCATATAGCGGAAGATGAATAACATAAAATTCAAGTGTTAATCATAAGAATACAGAACACGTTGAGAGATATTCTGTAGGGAAGCCAATACACAAACTGAAGGAACCTCACACACAATGAGTTACAATCCATTGGATTGGTCTGCAACGAGTTTGGTTTTTCTTCACACCTATACAATAATCGTTCTATCCGCAATATAATAAAATAGATATTCAGTTTGGGGTGTAAATCTAAGTGTTTAAACCGTGATGTTTTACGAAAATCTGCCATTTCAAGACAACAGGAAAAACTCACAGAAGCAACTCCACAGAAAAAAATGAGATGATTATAAGCAAACTATTTATATAGGAGGACACACAGAACTCACATCACGGGGCCTTACACATGGCGGAGGATCGCTCAACATGGAGACAGATGGTTTACAGAACGAGGCATGATGGTCACGATCCTCAAAATTGAGGGACCGACAGAGATGATGATGATGATAGATATATATCTGTTTTTTTTCTGTTTAGTTCTCACTAACAATATGTACTAATCTATTTAGTAACAATATGTATCTTTTTTTATTTTTTATTAACTATGTACAAATATTGAGACAATTTATCACCAATATGGCTACAATTACCTTGCAGCAGCCTCACTGGGTTGCCCTGTATCGAGGCGTGCTGCGAATAAAAAAAACAGTAGGTATACAATTAACAAGGATTAATACAACTTACAAAAAAATCACAATCAATAAATCAATATAAATGAATAAAAGGATAAATCTACGGTTATTCGATTGACAATGTTATTCTTGTTTAAAAATGTATAAATTAATAGACGAATAAATTAATAAATCAATAAAAGAATAAATAAATAAATGAATAATTAAACATCCATGTGACAACAAACAAACATTTCAGAAAAAAAAGTACTTTGTTTTTCATTAGTTCAACTGGGTTTGGGCACAACACGCAGATGACAAAACCAACCAGACATCTCGTTTGCAGAACCATCTTACTCAATGCTACATTATATAAAATCGAATCGGAAGAGGGCAGATTAGTAGACTATATTTGCCATTTTATTTTTATTTCACAGAAATATGCTGAGATTTTCTCAAAATCTAGTAAAGCGATATGTTCGTAAGTTTTAAAAACAGAAAATAATGTTTTATGGGAGTTGAGAGAGGTATAAAGACGCGGAATGTTTAATTCCGTTGAGACAAAATAATAATATGTTATGCTTAATTTAGCATTTGCCAATGTGTCGTATGCCAATATTATCCTTTGTGTCGTAAGTTAAATCACAAATATAGACAATGCTGAAAATAAATTCATATCGTCAAGGTATCTCCCGCTATGGAATAGCCAAAGTAAGTATAAAACATATAGGTTTTTTGTCTTCTTCATGACACTAAAAGTTTAAGGGCTTTAGCACACCTCCGCCGCGAAATAGCGAATGCGAAACCGCTGAGCGGAATCGTAGAAACGAAACCGCTTTCAGCTAGTACACTTGCGAGGAACGCGAACAGCGGAATCGTGATACCGAATAAACACTATTACGTACGCAGTAGTGTGAAATTAGTGGAACTAAAGTGCATATTCCATAGTAACTCTCCGATATTGGCCGAATAGTAAATATTGAACTATAATCTATCTATACCAGCACGGCTTACCCACAAGTTTATTACATGCAGTTGGTCTACTGACTATCCCACTTTATCTATCTATACCATCACGGCTTTCCCACTAGTTTATTATATACAGTTAGTCGACTGACTACCCCACTATCTATCTATACCATCACGACATCTCCCACAAGCATATTACATGCAGTTGGTCAACTGACTATCCCACTTTATCTATCTATACCATCACGGCTTTCCCACAAGTTTATTACATGCAGTTGGTCAACTGACTATCCCACAAATTTATTACATGAAGTTGATCTACTGAATACCCCACTTTATCTATCTATACCATCACAGCTTTCCCACAAGTTTATTACATAGTCACCAACTGCATGTAATAAACTTATGGGAAAGCCGTGATGGTATAGATAGATAAAGTGGGAAAATCAGTAGACCAACTGCATGTAATAAACTTGTGAGAGATGCCGTGATGGTATAGATAGTGTTGTAATCAGTAGAATAACGGCATGTGGATATTGGCACGAAGAGGACGACTATTATGTTTATTAGTGACTGCCCCATATGTGGGAAATTTCATGATGATAAAGATAGAGAGAATCTTACTTCACTTACCGCAGACCCACGCTATTTGACGTTTGGTCATGATTTCGCTCCAAAAATCTGTCGAATTGTACAAATACAAAAGCGGCACAAAAGCGAAACATCAGAGACTGCGAAAAAACAGGCGGAGATGTGAATGCATATTTCGTAATCTATGGCGAAACGGTGCTAGAAAGAGAAAGATGTATAGAAAACAGTATGTATTTGAGCATGCCATCTCGCTCTTGCGTACGACGCACACGAACTGACAGGTTTAAGCGGAGCCGCTTTCTCGATTCCGCCGCGAAGGTGTGCTAACGGCTAAGGCATTAACAATGGTAGGTATACCTCCCATCCCTGAATTGAAGATCTAAAAAGTGTTATATTAGAATTTTTATAGGACGCTCAAATCTTATATAAAGGAGTAAGATGTCTATTCTATTGTTTTGCACAGTTCAGTAAAAACAAAAAAATACACATTTAAGTAAAAAAAAACACTACGGTACAGTATGCCACACACCCTAAATGTTTTCATTTATTGGTATGAAGAGAACGACCTGCGTGTTTATTTACAAGAAGTCGATTTACTGGGTGCCCCATGGTATAATGTATAATACTGCCAGTTCTCTCTTCATTCACAGTGAAGGTAATGATTTAAAATATAATATGAAGTACCTACTTGAAAAAAGTTTGTAAATATTTTAATATAATCAAAATATATTTAAAATAAAACACTTAATTACTTTCATTTTAAACAAAATTTGACAGAGAAGACTTTCGGGAAGACAGACACCCATCATCGGTGTGTTAGAAACTAACTAACTATAACTAGGAGAGCAGGAATGTACTGGTAGAAAGGCGGACAGTGGAGAGTATAGGCGCCTCGGAGACATTATTGTTCATAGTGTAAATAGTTCAGTGTATTATTGTGTTAGTTGTTCTACGAAAATATAAAATATATTTCAAGGAATGTCAGGATATACTATTTTATTATGAAATAATAAACAGTGTTAAAAACTTTGCCTAATAAATATTCAATTACGTCTCTAAGTTCACATTAATAATAATAATAATAATAATAATTTTATTCAGTATAATTTTTTTTTACAATGGTATATGGTACAATTTACAATTAGCATAATAACGTATTAAAAGTTTTATAATTCCCTAATCAGCATATAATAATTGCTGGTATGAGGGGAACAATAAATAAAATGATATAATAAAAACAATAATGAATTTAAGATACTAAATTAAAATTGTAGAAGTTTTATGTAAATAAAAAATCTTATAAAAAGCCAAAAATCTCTTAAATAGTTAAAATTTAAAAGTCTCATAGTAATTAAATAATTAATTTATGATTAATAATTTACATTTAAACTTTTATTTACAATTTATAATAAATAATCAATCATTTTTCAAATCTTATCAAATAGGTAAAATCAGATCAAACATATTTAATCTTTTAAAGATACGATCCAAAATTATATCAAATCATTTAGAAATAAATAAAACAATATTATATTGCAATGAGTAATAAAATTGAAAGAGCAAAAATAGTTAACAAAAACTGAATAATTTAACTAATATATAAGAACAATCTTTTAATAAACGAAAACAATTTTGACGACTGTGTAATACATACATATACAAAAACCTACACATTATCTTGTTGTAAACTAGATATAAATAATTAAGTGATTAGGAAAATTTTGCAAATAATACAATGATATTACAACACATAAAAAGTCTTATTAGCATCCAAAAACTATGTCAAATTATTGAGAAGTTAATTTTTTATACGACTAAAATCATTGACATTTAGATGTTGTCTCAATGGAAATCACTTTGTTTTATGTATTTTTTAATATTTTTCTTGAATATATGGATGCTTCTGGCGTTCTTTACATTTTCTGGTAGTTTGTTATAGATGTTGATTGTAGAATGCAGGAATCCGTTGCGTTTGCGGTTAGTTCTAGGAATCGTAGACCTAAGGTGATTGATTGATCTTGTGTTGTGGTTATGGAGATTGTTATTAGTGGTTATTTTGATGTTGGGCTTCATTTTACCTTTCTTTACTTTATGTAGGTGTTTGGTTTTTTCGATGAGAATGAGCTGCTCCAAATTAAGTTTATTTGTAATTTTGTACAATTCAATTGTTTTGGTGAATCTATGTAAGCCAAAAATCATCTTAAGGGCTTTATTCATAAGGCGTTGAATAGATGCTCGAGTTAATTTACTGCATTGTGACCACACTACCATACCGTAAGTAATGCGTGGTAGTATAAAGGAGTTGTATATTAAGTTTTTTGTATTATTGTTAAACATTTCTGCTCTTCGCATGACTCCTACAAGGGGTGAGAGTTGGTCTAATTTATTTTGAACATGGCCTGACCAGTTTAGGGAATCATCCACTTCCAGCCCTAGATATTTCACCTTATCGGTTTGTGTTATATTAGTTCCATTTATATGTAGGTTTATGTTGATCTTTCTTTTGTTTTTTTGTTTGAGTATTAGGTAAGTAGTCTTTTTCTCATTAACTGTCAGTGAGTTCGTATATAACCATGATGCATATTTATTTAGTTCTTCATTTATAGTTCTTTCCAATTGTAATTCATCTTTGCCACTAAACACAAGGAGAGTATCGTCTGCGTAAACAAAATACCTACTAGAGAGGTTCTGATATCTGAGGCTATTTATATACAAAAGGTAAAGTAAAGGCCCCAGAATAGATCCTTGTGGTACTCCAATCTTGAGAAATTCAGGTTTGCTGATGCTTTCTTTATTTTTAGTTACGATTGTTCTGTTTTTCAGATAACTATCAATGAGTTTATGTGCTGTGCCTCTGATACCAAGAGCATGTAGTGATTTCAGGAGAGTGACGTGGTTGACCGTGTCAAATGCCTTAGATAGATCTATAAATACTGCTACTACATAGTTTCCTTGATCCAATTCTTGATTTATATAATTGAAAGCGTCTACTAATGCTGCAGTCGTGTTACTTTCTTTTAAAAATCCATATTGATATGGATCGAAACCTCCGTGATTGTCGACATAATTTTCAATTCGGGTCTTCAGAATATTTTCAAATATCTTGCTAAATGTACTTAAGATACTTATGGGCCTGTAATTAACGGCTTCATTTTTTGGGCCAGATTTGTGGATAGGCGTGATGATTGTTTTCTTGAGGTATTCAGGAAAGTTTCCATCTGTCATACATTTATTAATAATTTGTGCTATACTTTCAGATATTATACAACGGAGACTTTTAAGATCTTTTGCCGTGATGCTATCATGTCCAGAGGATGAACTGTTTTTTAAATTTAGTATTATATTACTGACTTCAGTATTGTCAGTTGGTTTTAGAAAAATACTGTTGATTGGATTCTTATGAGAATCTGTTTGGTTTATCTTCTGATATCCTTTGCTTTTAAGAGTTTCATAGAGTTTTTCACCAATTGTAGCAAAATACTAATTTATTTCATCTGCAATCTCGTGTGAATCCTGTGTCTTTCCGTGGGTAGTTATTAATTCATCAATTTCATCGAATTTTGAATCGGTTTGGTTGTGAATGACTTCATTTATTGTTTTCCACATCTTTTTACTGTTTCCTTGAGCAGTTAGAATCTTGGAATTTAAATAGATTTTCTTTGCTCTTTTAATTTCTGCAGTGACGTAATTTTTTTGTTGTTTATAATTATTTTTGTCAGCTTCAGTATAGTTAGAAGATTTGAGTTTTGCATATAATTTGTTTCTAGTATTAATTTCTTGTATCAAGTCTGAAGTCATCCAGTCATTGCCTTTTCTCACACGGTGAAGTTTGGTTGTGGTAGAGGCTAGTTTGGCTTTAGCAATTATGTCACTTAATTTTTCAAAGCTTGGATCTATGTCTAATGTATCAATACTGTTTTTCACTGTATTTTTAAACGACTCTAAATTTAATCTTTTGAATTGACGAATTCTCATTTTCTGCTTTATTTTGGTAAAGTTTGTTATATTTATTTTTATAAGTTTGTGATCTAGACTCGGCCAATCGAGCAGTTGAATATAATGCTTATTCCTTGGCGAATTGTCAATGATGTGATCAATTATTGTTTTAGATGTATCTGTAGTTCTAGTAGCTTCAATCGAGTCAAGTTTATTGATTATTTTGTAGTTATTTGAATAAATCATTGATTTATATGTGGCTGTTGAAATACTTTTTTCGAGTAAGTCAATATTAGCATCACCTACTAGTAATATTCCATTATATTTTGATAATAAGTCATCGAAGTCATTTATGAATTCGTTCATAGGGTCTAATGTAGGAGACCTATAGAATGTGCCAAATTTTTGTCGTGTATTGTGCAATATGACTTCTATAATTAACACGTTGTATTTTTGATCGCTATACAGTAATTTGTGATTAAGTGTATTTTTTATGTAGATTGCTGTCCCACCACCTCTGTTTCCATGATCTCTACAGTTAAAGACTGCACAATATCCATATAAGTTGAAATAGTCTACCTCAGTACCTTGCAACCATGTCTCGCAAAGAATAAGTATGTCTGGGAGGTGTTTCTTAGTAATGATGTGCATCTCGTCAAGTTTGTTTCGTATGCTACGAGCATTGGCATATAAGATTGTTAGTTTTTTGTTTCTTGATTAGTATTATAGTTTATTCTCTCTTTTGCCATTGCGACTTTACTCATATAGGCTGGACATTTATAACTATATGCTGTGTGATTGACATCTGCA
Organism: Athripsodes cinereus; assembly: GCA_947579605.1. NCBI lineage: Eukaryota > Metazoa > Arthropoda > Insecta > Trichoptera > Leptoceridae > Athripsodes > Athripsodes cinereus. The sequence continues at coordinate 14,518,158 of OX388323.1, forward strand.
TGTCTGTCCTTATTTGTTGTGCAATTTATACATTTAACAATATTTGACAGACAATCGGTTGTACTGTGATTTTCTGCACATTTTCCACACACAGTATTTCTTTTACATTCATGTGATCGGTGGCTAAATCCTTGACACTTGTAGCACCGTGTTATATTGAAGTCTTCTCTCACATAGTGTTCACCCCAGTCTAAATTTACGTAATTGTTGACCATTTTAACATACGTTTCAGGTGATACTTGAATTATAATATGATATGTGTTGTTTTTTTGTTTTCTTTAGTATGGACGAGCTTTATATGGTCAACATCAGATAGAAAATGATTCTGCGCTTTAAGTTCAGCTATTAGTTCGTTTTCTTCAAACTTTTTGTGTACCCCAGTAATGAATAGTCTAGGATTTTTCGCTTTTGTTGTATATACTTCATATTGTTCACCTAAAGTATTTTTTATTTCATTCTCCAGGATTCTAAGGTTCTCATTATTATTGCCTTTAATTGCTATGCCGCCGTGGTTAACAGCTGTTAACTTAGTGATCCCTATACCTAGTTTTGCAGGTATAATACTTCTTTTTATTTGTCTTTCGGTATCTTCACTTTTATGGTCTGGGGAATTTCGGGGCTTTATAATTAGACAGTCTGTAGAGTTGCGCGGTTTCGGTGTATTGTTGTGATCTTTTTCAATGATGTCAGGTATATGGTTACTAGAGGTTTGTTTACTTTTTAGCATTTTGTTTTCTGTTTGTAATGCGACAATGGTTGTAGACATAATTCCGATGCTTGCAATTAGACTATTGGTAGCCATTGTTATTTGGCGTCTTATATCATTATTTATTCTTCCATTTTCTGCTAACATAAATGTAGAAATTGTTTGTACATCGGCCAAAGCTCTTTCTATATGATTACAATTGGTCTCTGATGAGCTAGTATTTGCTATAGTTCCTGTGGCATCCATTATCACTTTGGTGTTTTTTTAAATTCAGAAAGACAAACTATCATTTAAGTATATTTTAAATTTGATAGCTAAACTAACACTTGATTTGGTGGAGGTATCACTACACTGAAATCGAAAATTCTCACTGTATAGATTTAGTATGCAAAATATGATTTCTCACTTTATAATTGAAAATTACATTTATAATTAAAAATTACACTGTAAAAGATTTCTCATAGAATAGGTTTGACTACACTCAAATATATTATTAATAAACAAAACACTTGATTAGGTGGAGGTATCACTACACTGAAATCGAAAGTTCTCACAGTATAGATTTAGTATGCAGAAATATGATTTCTCACTTTATACCTAATTGAAAATTACACTGAAAAAGATTTCTCATTGAAATAGGTTAAACTACACTCAAAATATATTATTAATAAACAAAAATCTATAACTTGTTTGTGTATATTACTACACTGTATAAAATATTTAGGCACGGTAGTTCTATACCGAAAAGGATACAGATCGTACAACACGGCGCGCGTCTTACCTGTTCGAAGGTTGCAAACAAACACTGATATTACATTACATCTTTTTACACTTCCATATACTCACACGAGCGAATAAAGTAAAGACCCTCTATTTGGACTAATCATCTCTAAGAGTTATAAAAAAATGAAACAGCCATCTTATTTAGGTATAATTGATAACATTTTAATTAATAAATAGGATTTCATGACCCGAATATATTTGATATTTTTCAACCGACGGTTCTTGGTGGAAGCTCGTGTTGAATTAATTATAAATTAAACACTTTTTTATAGTATATCCACTGTGACTTTTTATTGGACGCGAGCCGACTTTCAAGAGCTTCCGTTCACATCATCAGGCTAGCATTAAGCTAGTTGTTGAATATAATTATATATAAAGTATGTTTTTTTTTCTTTATTAACTTTTTTATTGTACAAATGCATTTATGTATATTAAATAAATCAATATACAGAGGGCGAGATTATTGCAAACGTGCGATCTCTTCCAACCAACCCAAGTAGTATATTATTACAGTATACTTGAATGAACCTCGAAACCCCTCATATTTAGCAACACCTTGAATCGTGATCGTGTAGGTGAAGAAGTTGAATCAGGATTTCTCGAATGAAGATCCGAGAATACCATCAGCCTACCGAAATGTAGTTATAACAATTATTGTTAACTCAAATAGATTTTAATATGACGCTGTACACTTTTATACTGGTAATTATCTTCAATCGATAATAATACACCTAATAAAGTTTAATTTACTGACCGACGGTTCTTGGTGGAAGTTCATATTAATAATTTTTAAAATGAAACACGATATGTAGTTATTCCACTATTGACATTATTGACGATGCGAGCGGAAGCTCTTGAAAGCCGGCTCGCAAAAATAAATAAAGTCAATAGTGGACTAACTACATATCGTGTTTCATTTCAAAAATTATTAATATACCTAATATTATGTACGTATAATGCTAACTTGTATTTTTTATTGACTTCGATCAATCAATCAATCTTCGCTAAACCATTCACAGTCCCATTTTGTTTTGTTGCTTGTATTTGTTTTTATAATTGACAATACTTTTGAGACATGTTTGTAAATAATTAATCTTGTTTGACTGATTCTTTTTATTCATTTGTTGAAAGGTTTTATTTATAGTTTGCTAATTTCAATGATTCTATTATTATGTATTTATCATATCGGTATTTCAGCCGCCACAACACAGCCCTATGGCTAGTGTGGTAAAAAATTAGTGATTGTGTTAAATATTACTAATCATGTTATTATAAAAGTGTAAAGGAGATAGTATTTGAATAAAGGTTATTATTATAATTAATTATTTTTTCAATTAAGTTCTAGTATGTCATGAAAATATTATTATTCAAACTTTAAATTAGAATATCGGAATTTCATATTATGAAATATGAAGTTGTGTTTATGAGTTGTCAATTTACGATTACATAATTATATCCTACGTGAAGCCGGGCTTAGTTTTAGTCACAAACTTGTGTAGTAGATTATAAATTTGTGTTTTATACTTATTACTTACAATCCTGCGTCAGAGATTGGTTGAATACATTTAGTGACAAACAAAATTATTATGAATACTTAGTGTTTGTCAGAAGTTTTCGTGTAAAATTTATGAGGATTATTCACTTCATATGCAATTATGCATAAGGGATTTGTTACTTCCGTCATATTTAGTTTAAACTTTCCTAAGTGCGATAATTGTTAAAATCTCTCTGTTAACCCTCTCAGAACCGTAAGATATCTGCATATTACTCTGTTAAACTGATAATATGGAAGAATAATATTATAACTATAAAATACAATCTTAAATTATTTTTTTATATCACCACATTCTATAACTGTTATTGAATTTATGACTATTTTATTTGAAACTTTGTAATTGTCTTGTATGTTTAATTATTAATTATAATCAGTAGTTTTTGACTAACTAATTCATATTATTTTAAGATTTTTAATTCTTGACTTTATTTCTTAATTGTACCATGTGTTATCGTGAATTTATTTATTATTCAATTTACGGCTCATATAGCCATTTACAATATATATATACATATATAAACATACAAATTCACAAATTGGTGTTAAGTAATTCAAATATACTTATATAACCAAAATAATAACAAGAAAAAATGCAACCAAATATCATCAATATAAACATCCATGTATAAAAATGGATGGGTACTATATGCTATCCTAGTGCCAACACTTATGTATGCAAGTGAGACGTGGACATGGTTAAAGAAGGATGAATGTGGCATAAATGCAGTTGAAATGAGATCGTTGAGAAGGATGTGTGGTAAAAGTCTGAGAGATCGTGTGCGTAACAGTGATATACGGAAGGAATGTGGAATGAAAGTTGGTGTAATAACAAGGATGAATGTAAATAAGTAAAGATGGTTTGGCCACGTGGAAAGAATGAATGAGGACAGATTGACTAAGAAGATATATTTGGCTGAGAGGAATGGTGCTCGGAGACGTGGACGTCCAAGGATTAAATGGCAAGATCATTTCAATCAAATCCTACAGGACGGTCACGTGTTGAGCACGTTGAACAGGAGAGCATGCATGAGGAATTGTATGACAGTGACGGAAGCGAAAGATGTATGCAAGGATAGAAGGAAGTGGCGCTCGATCCTTTCTGCCTACCCCGCGAGGGAAGCGGCGTGATGGTATGTATGTATGTACTATATAGAATTTGTATTGTTTATATATTTTTTTGAAGTCTGAAGATTTACAACTGTAAAATAAAAAAATATTTAAATATAATGAAGTAACGAAAACACGATAAAGAGTAGATAAATATTAGTACAATAAAATGAAATCTTAATGTAATTGTTATTACAATATTTGTTTATGCTAAATGCGAAAAAAAACAAATACCTAAATAATAAAAAAATATTTATCGTAACAATATTTTACCATCGTAAGTATTACATTAATTTGATGAGTTGACCTTTAAATTTTCAAATTATGCCAAAAAAGAAAATATATTTCTTTGTTGAAATCCTCGAAAATTGAGACATGTAATTATCTTTGGAAATTTACTTCCCTAAATCTTTAATAATTTATTGAAGGAAGCAATAATCCTCTACATGAGACTTGTCCCCAAAGGGAGGACATGTTTTGAATGTTTTGATAATACTCGGAGTATTAATTAAATAGCCCGTATACACTTGTATCTGCATTGATTGTTATGTGTTCAATAAATTATAACTATTTGTATTTTATTTTTTAATATATGTAAAGAAAATCACCTACCTACTCATAGGAGTGATTTCCTTTAATTTATTTATTTGAATTTAGAATTTTTATTTTGACAATTGGTGAAGTAATTTTGTTTTTATTTTGTGTTAGTTCTGGAAGACCTGAAATAAAGATTTTAAATGTTGTTTTCTAATGATGGTTCATTCTTGAAACAAAGAAATCTGTGTTTTCTGGTTTATATAAAAAAAAAACAACATTTAAAGTCTCTATTTCAGGTCTTTCAAAACTCACACAAAATAAAAACAAAATTACTTCACCAACAAATCAAAACAAAAATTCTAAATTCAAATAAATAAATTAAAGGAAATCACTCCTATGAGTAGGTAGGTGGTTTCCTTTCATTTATTTATTTGAATTGTTTTTTTTTATAAACAAATAGGTAAACGTATTATTTATGATTCATCATCGTCATTATTCAAAGTAAAATGATAGAATTAAATTTAATGTTTCAGTGTTGACATTGTGAAACAACATTTTAATAATATAAAATATAAAAAAAACACTGTTTTATGTTTCACATTAATGTATACCAAAGTATACTACAATTACGCCTAGCGCTTTCACCAATATATTGGTATACATTAATGTGAAACATAAAACAGTGTTTTTTTTATATTTTATATTATTAAAATGAAAGAGTGCACTATGCTCTTCGGAGCTAGCTGTGAATAAACTAACTGAGCCCAATAGAGCTGGTAAGTCTAATTTCTATGAGAGGGCTTTTGGTGTTGTTGGACCGGTTACGTGGAATCGCCTATCGGTGCCATTGAGAGACAATCAGACTGTCACTAGTTTCAGAAGCAAATTGAAAACTGCACTCTCCACCGGCGCCCATGAGACGTTTAACGGCGTCAAAACAAAATCATCCAGAATCATCATCATCATGAAAGTGGAAGGTCTGGGATGTACCGTCGTATATAAAAAACAAACTTTTTACTAAGGATTACCAATTATATAGAAATAAGATAAATATATAGGTATGTTAGAGATATTAATGTAACCCAAAACAAACATCTAAATAATTTAAAATATTGAGCAATTGTTCACAAGAATGAGTTTTATGATTTGATTTTATTATTGGTATTAACTATACAAACATTAAATTCTCTTCCGTTTCTGTGAATCATCTATAATTTACAAGCGATTATCTAAAACTTTCCTAGAAATAAATTTGAGTTTTCCGCGAGAAGGCATTTAACACCTCATCTCATGGAGTTCTCCGTAAAGAACAGGCCTAGCAATCTTTTTTGTGAGTTTTTGAGTATTCGGTAAAAGACTAAAGATATCACCTTTTAAGACATTTAATTATGTTCAGTTTATTAACGAGGTATGTCATCCATCCCGAATGTATTGATATTTATTAACAAGGAGAGGACGACTTACATCTCTATAACAAGCAGTTAGTTCGTTGGCTACTCCGCATGTGGGAGATGCCATTATGGAATGGGTGGATGGATGGATGGATGATCGAAATTCCAGCAGCGATGCGGCTTCTTAGTCGTAGTTTACCATTCCTTTTTGATTTTTTTTTATATAATACGATTTCACGTATTTTACTTAGTAGACACCTAATAAATACAACCATTTATGTACAAATTAGTGAGAAACATAATTATTAATTACGAGTATGTTCAGAAAGCTTCTGTGAATAGCTAAACAAACAGTTGACCATGAATATATGTAGGTATTAAGTCCATTAAATGGTTTAGTATAAACTTTTGTTATGTATCCAGGTCATAATATTGTAACAAAGAGTTAAACAATTAAGAACGATTTAGACATATTAATGGGAAGAGCTTTCACGAGAATAAAAATGATTAAACACATTTCATACAATTCAAAGTTCTTACGGTTTATTGTAGTTATTATGGATGTGAGAAGAATTTCGAAAGACATATAGTAAGTATGTATGTAATGAATTTTTTGACACTACTGTATGTCGGGAGCTGTATTTTACTAACTAGAAGTTTAGTGTAGATGTTAATCATACTTTGAACCACTCTAAAACCTCTGCGTCATATATACTCCTAAAGGAAGTTAACATATCGACCGTGCTCAGAACAAAGGCATCAAACCACAATTTTGGACAAACTGGTTTTATGTTTTAAAATCAATCATTTGTGTTTTGTACACAATACACATTCTAGTTCTTCTTCTTCTTTAAGTGCCTTGTCGGGTCCCCCAACGTTGGCGATCATTTCGTCGAACTTGTCCCTGTCCTCCGCTGCACGGAACAGCTCTTCCACATTCTAGTTAAAGGATTCAATCCCCAAACGTCTAGTTTTTATAGAAAAAGCAAAATATTTATTTAACCAGGATTTAATTGCAAATATCAAATAGAGTAAAGGACTCAAACAGCATGAGTTTCAATATTAACACCAAAAAAATCATCCAGACATAATTTTACGGCGACGTTAAAGACCCAAACATGCGACATACAAATCTTTTGCATGTTGCTAAAGTTTCTCAGTACAAAGGACTTACTTAATCGACATTTTTTTTTTGCTTATAGCTTGATAATTCCTGAATATTTTCTCTTGAATTTTTATGAAATAATAAAAAAAAAACTACATTACAATAAGATGGTAAAATGATAATGACAAAAATTTGACATTTTTATTTTTTGCTTCTCCTGTAAAATTTTACTACTGTGGTTTGAAGCGTTTGTCCTGAGCACAGTCGAATGTATGTGTATATTTTCTACCTTGTCAATACTTATTCAAAAAGGTTGACTATCGGTGAGTGTGATCAATTGGAATGATTAATCTAGAGTGGTTCAAAATATGATTTAGGTACATGTACATAAGTACTTGTATACGAATCCCTTAATTAAAGTTAAAGATTAGAAAGACGATAGGTACCTACTAGTTATTCTAACGTTCATGAATTGGGTTTGATTGACTAAACAATTCTTTGTCCTACCAAATGGAAATTAAATTTTTTTCTTGGATTTTTTAAATAGTCCACGACTCATTAGAATTACACTGTCTTGGTATTTTGAAACACCCGCCATTTAAAGATGATGAGTATGATTAGACCGAAACTGGGGGTTGCCTAAAAACGAACTGCAGTAGGTATATGGTTCAAACATCCACAAAAAAAATGAAACTTATGATACGATTTTCCGATATTTTCGTGACTACTTTTGGATTGCGAAAAAGGCAGTTAAACATTATACACATATAATGATGGTGTGATAAATGCATTTCACGTGCAGTTTATTCTTTGAATTTTCCATTTGCGGAAAATGCCGCGATGAATGAACGAATGAATAAATTTCAAACATTTCGCCGAAATGAGATAATGTTGCAAAGTTTTGTTAGTATATTATTAGTACCTTCTCAACATTTATGTTTTTGAAAATCAACATACAAAGGTATGCGCTATTTAAACTTTATTGCTTCTATACTCTGAACTTCTACATCGAAGTTTAGTTTTACACTATGAAACACAAGCAAACAATTATAATAAACAATGTCAACGCGGAAATATTAAATTGGCTAGACTTCAAGGTTTAAATTTTAATTTTTCACTGAATATGTAAAATGGATAAGTTTTGAAAATCTACACACACATAATTATGATGAAATGTTGCACAGTTGGAGTAGCCAGCAGGACCGCAGCATGTAACAGACATGGAAGCCATACCAAAAAAGAAACAACAAAAAAAATCAGGTGACAAACCCCATCGCTGAATTTAGAACATGTAAAATTTCAAAATATTTTCGATCACCTGCCTTCTATCATTATCATCATAATCGCCCTCAACGCTCCTCTCGGGAGCATAGCAGAAACCAGCCGCCTCCATTCAGAGCGTCTATGTTCCAGTCGCGATACCTCTTCCCATGAAATTCCCTGCACTCTGATGTCATTGTCATAGGAACGGTGTATTGTGAAAGAGGGACGCCTGGGCAGTAGGAACCCTTGCGGACGAAAGAACAGGCTTATATACACTTTGAAAATTTAAAAACTATGACAATAAAAGTCAAGGCACTCAGGATGAGTGGCACCCCTTATCGCTGAAGTGAAGGTGTTGCATGTTTTAAACTTTATATTTTACGAATCTTGGCTTTTTACAGGATACTCGAAAACGACCAGGATAAAGTGGGAGATTTATTATTTGTCGAGAAATTCACAAAATAAACATTCTGATTAAAATATGTACCTAACTGACTATTATTATTACATTATACGACAGGGGGAGACATGTGCGTTATATTGGCATATCTTAAAATTCTAAATCATTTGCATAAATCAAGTCACGGTAATTTTTAGACATGTACATTGAAACAGCGGAACTGTTGGTAAACATTATTTAAAGCACATGTTTATTTTATGTCTATCCCTCATTAGATTTAATTCTTGTAGTTTTGTTCTTACAGCAATTAAGTTTTAGAGAGCATACAACACAATAATAAAATAATGTAGTTATTATAATAAGTAGGTATGAATCTACGTGATTTACAACCTAGACATAAATTTTGCAAAGATTTATTACCGAAATCTGACAAGCGCTCTTTTAATGTCATGCACGTGATAGGTATAACTATAAATAGTGAACTTAAAATTAATGTAATTGTAGCTTTCATGATTATATTATGTATATCCTTTAAGAACTTCTTGGATTACGCCTCATAAACAGTGGTGTGCAAGGGATTATCGTTGGGAGGGACCCACTACCACTTCATCTGAATCCTACCCTAAACAAATCTTATCAATACCAGAGGCCCCATACTGAGAAGTTTAAGACCACAAAACTACCATAACGTGGACGTGTAGAATATTTTGACTACACAAATTGATAAAATAAAATAACAAATTAATGCATTTGATTAACTTAGGTCATGAACCGATATTTAAAACATAAAATAATATAAATTAATATTTAAAAAAAAAAGTAAAATGCTGAGTTCAGTTGTCCAGAAACTTCTTCTGGTATTTATGCCGACGTAACTGAGGTTCATCAATAACAGAGTCCTCACAGAGCCGCTTCTCTTTCCAAGAAACATCTCGCTCAGATATGAGTCTCTACACCAATGGATACACGACAGCCACGATCACAAAAGGCAAAATCAACCATCTAGCTCATTCAGGTAAGCCGGAGGTGAGCCCAGAGGATTATCAATCGTATAATTATTATTTCAGGATCATTCATCTTCCCGAATATACAAGATAGAAACTAAAATCACTTAGCATCGTTGCGCCAATTCATTAAACGAACTCTTTTCACAAAACATATACCTACTAAGAAGCGCTCTAGCCTGTCCGTGAGTGAATAAAGAAAAAATAAAAGTGTATGGCAGAGTGAATTAATTAAACTTTAACTTTTTAAATATTTTTTTATCGCATGTTATAGAAAATGATCCCTAGAATAAATGTTTATAAGGAACCAACTCTCAAAAATTAATAATAACGGAGTTATATAACAAAAACAATTTTGATACGTCATGTCTGCTCCGGTATTGTCAACAATGGGTTCAACATAAGAATATTTATGGTTATTAAAAATATTTTTTTTTATTTTTTTTTTAACAAAAACTTATGTAGGTACTAAAAACTAGTTAAACTGTCCAGAATTAGAACAAAAAGTTAAAAAATCCATAAAACACTCCACAAAATAACACCCATAGCGCATGAACGCACGCAGCAAAATGTTTTGCAACCGCGAGTGACGGCTAGGTATTTCAAGCGGCGGTCACGTGACATTTTGTATAGGCGATAAGTAAGGTCTAAACACGTCTATTTTTGATTTTTTTTCTTGTGATTAGTAAAGTACATCCGACAGATTGGACCAATGATGAAATTGACGAATTTGGCGGGAATACCTAAATATTACTGGATCAAACGCACCGGTGCGTGCGTACTCCAGATCCCATAATATTTTTTGCACGCACCGGTGCGTTGGTACTCCTTTACAGGCTAGATATCGTTGCCATAGAAACGCCATATTGTTATAGAGGGCGACGTTCGGGTAGTCAGAATCCCTGTGAAGGGAAGAATAGTGATTTTTTACGGAAAAAAAAACTATTATTGGATAATATTTAAATTTCTATTATAACAGAATACTATGGTTCTAGTTGAGTCTTGTCTATATTACAGTAAACATAGATCTATCTTTGCTGAGTGGGTTGGGGTACAGAATTAATTCTGACATGGCTCGAAAGATACTCAAACATTTCCTTAAGATAGTATGGTGAAGACGTAGAGTATAAACAATTAAAAACCAGTGATAAGACATGGAGATCTCGTCTTTTATTTATTTTAAAAAAAATTGGGGTGACCTGTTTAAGCTGGGTAATCCGAGGAGTAATATTAATATAGACAATGTCTCATATTATTATAATACGTACGACTTATGAAGGTTTTTGGGTATCTATGAAAATATTGACACTGCCTAAGACCCTTTCATACACCGATAACTTTAACATTATTTTAATCTAAACACGTAATTCTGTGAACTTTATCTAGTTTCATCATTAAATTGTTGAACCTTATGCAAAGTATATTAACTATCCAAGATACTAAGAAACATTTGAGATTGTTATAATTGCTCTATGAGATAGGTAGATATTATATGTATGCAAGTTATGATTTCAACATCTGTCTCAATATTTAGAATTAGATTTACATTGTTTGAAATCTAATCACAAATTATTAATAAAATGAGTTCGTCGGTAGCCTGCGCGGTTGGATCCCAGGTGTCGGTAAACTCTCCTTTCACGACAGAAGTGTACTGCGAAATGCGTTTAAAGTTGTATTTGTTTTTTTTTCATATGCATTTAACAATACATTATAGTTTAACATAATTGACTCCCTCAAGCTTGAGCAGACCTCGTGAGGGAGAGTTTTAAGATAAAATTACAAAGTAAGATTTAAACAAAAATCAAATAAATTGAATCAAAGTAAAATTTTACAAAATACTATAAATCAATAAAATAAGATTAAAATATAAATAAAATAAGTAGTATCTAGAGTTACAATACTTCTTATCTCAAATCATTCTTAATATGCTACTATACTATTCCCTCACGCCGTATCCCTAGTGGGGTAGGCAGAGAGAACGGAACGCCATACAGATCTGTCCTTACATACTTCATTCGCTTCTTCTACATTCATACAATTTCTCATGCACGCACGTCGATTTCTCTTACTCAATACACGGCCGTCCTTGGGAATTTGATCTACATGGTTAAGCCATGTAGTTCTTGGATTCTTTGTTTGATTATTCACACCATCACAGCATTTTCCACATGTGGGGAACCAACTAATGTATGTAATAAACATACAAGTCATATCTCATCGCTGAATTCTTCTTCTTCTTCTTCCTTTTGATGTAGATCATGGATCTGTTAGTTCAGAAGTTGACGTCTTTTGTAATGTTGAAGACCAGCTGTCTTTCCATCTTTTTGGTGGTCTCCATCGCTGAATTGTAGTTGTAAAATGTGTTAATAATGACGTGAGCCAGACAATCTGGAAAAAAAATATTTTGTCTGGTGGAGTCGAAGGAAGAAGAAGCAGGGCCCGAATAGCGACAAGATGGCCAGATCATGTGAGAGATGCTGCAGGTGGTACAGTGTGTGAGGCGTTTAGACAGGCGGTGGACAGGGCACGTTGGAGGAGCTTGTCGCTTGGTTGGGGTCATGGTGGTCACGATCCTCAGCATTGACACCCAAGAATAAAAACGTACGAACTAAAAGAGTGGGAGTCCTTATATGGATTTATAAAGAGTTACCGTTGCCTAATGATAGTTGGCCAAAAAGAGCACTGTTTTTCCGTCCGCAGGGGTTCCGTCGGCCCGGGCGTCCCTCTTTCACAATACACCGTTCCTATGACAACGATATCAGAGCACAAGGAATGACGTGGAAAGAGGTGACGCAATTGGCACAGAGACGCTCTGAATGGAGGAGGCTGGTTTCTGCCCTGTGCTCCCGAGAGGAGCGTTGAGGGCGATGATGATGATGATGATGACCGTTTAAATACTTTACATAATAAATATAAATGAAGAGATGATGTTTTACAATTTTTATTTATTATGATAATATAATGTACTTAGGAAATATAAATATGAAATTATCATATAATTTGAATATTTGCCTACAGATTGAAGCAGATCGCTGGTATATTGAAACTCGAGAAGGTTTATTAAATCAGTACCATTGTATTATAAAATTAATTATGATACAATGTAATACCGATTTGTTTATTTTTAACACTAATAATAAAAGGAAATTTATTATGCGCCGTTGTGCGGAATAAATCCACTTCAAAGGCGCATTTTAAAATATTGTTTTTATACTTGTAACTTAATCCTAATACATGTACAATTATGAGCAAATTATACTTTTACTGCAATATGTATTAATTTTTTCATTTGTTTAACTTCTAAGTATTCATAACCAAGATACAATCTGAAGTTTTGACTCAATACAAAGTATCGATTATATTGGTTTGAAATAGTGTGGTTTGAAACATTATTGAAATTCATTTTATGTATGTAAATATCCTTATATTCGATAGTTTATTGGCACCCTTGAGATGATCACGGACGATTAAACGGCGACACATATATATAAATTGTCTAATTATTATTGTGATTCGAAAGCGCGCTCGTTCCAAGACTACGTGGCTTGACCACGTAGATCATATTCTGTGTTCAAAAGCGACCGTGTGAATAGAATTCGATTGCGTGTATGAGGAATTATACGAATGTAAAAATGCAACAGTAGTTTGTAAGAATAGATCTACACGCCGTTCCGTTTTCTCTGCCTACCCCACTTGGGATACGACGTGAAGGCAAAGATAGATAGATAAACAATGGCTTGTACAACGTCTTAAAAGGCTTATTAAGCCATACATGAATAAAATAAATAAAAACTCGATAAAAATGAGTGAAAAAATTGTTCCCGTTAATAATAACAATAATAATAAACTTTATTGCACAATAAGAAGCATACATAATTACCAAGTTATAAAACAATGTGATACAAATAAATGATATAGTGCAATGGGCGAGTTTATCGCAGAAGCAATATCTTCCAACTAACCCGTTAATGAAGGATGCTGGGTCTTTTGTCATGACCTGCCAGTAGTCAAGTGTCGACCAGGGATGTCGCGAATATTCGAATCTGCATCCGCAAATGCGGAGCTTTCGCATGTATTTGGACATCTGCATCCGAATCCACAATAATCAATGCGGAGTATCATGCGGATGCGAATGTAAGACAAGTTGCGGCAAGAAAGATTTTGGGCGGGGCCGGCGAATCGTGCGTGCCGTTCGCACTTGACATCAACCAATGGGAACGAAAAAATTGGTGACAAGATCCGACACATTTGTAGGTAGTGTTCCTAGCGAACAATTATTCAGTAGCGCGGGTTTCATTCATGAACCTTTGCGTAACCGGCTTGATTCAGAGAAGGCGGAAATATTACTTTTTATTAAGTTTAATGTTCCTAATTTTTACACTATTAACTTATTGTAATTGAAGCAGTCATTCTATATGGTGACAAGAGCATGAAAGATATCACGTTTGAAGTGGAAAATACTGAGATTAAGCCTGTTAAGGAAATCAAATACCTGGGAGTGGTTCTGGAGCACAAGTTGACTTTCAAGAGTCACATCAAATGGGCCATAGATAAAGCCCAAAAACTAGCAAGAGCACTATATGGGGTGATGCCAAATACAAAGGGCCCAAAACAGGCTAAAAGAAAGACATTAGCCATGGCAAAACAATCCATCATAATGTATGCCGCACCAATATGGCAGAATGCGCTCACAAAAGAATACACCAAGGAGACGCTAAGAAGAGGACAAAGATTGATGACTTTGCGAATCTGTTGTGCCTACAGTACTGTCTCAACGGAGGCCGCATTGGTGATAGCAGGAATCATCCCAGCAAACCTGCTGGCGGAGGAGCGCGGACGCCTCCTTGTATTGGATCCGACGATCAATGAAGAACTCAAATGTAGAGAACGAGAAACTACAATCCAAAGATGGCAGGAAGAATGGAATGCCTCCACAAAGGGAAGATAGATCCATAAATTAATAAAAAATGTAAGCAAATGGGTTAACAGGGCGCATGGATCCGTCAGTTTCCGAATGACACAGTGTTTCTCCGGACACGGAGTCTTTGGCACATACCTCTATAAAATACAAAAGGTCCCGACGGGAGGTTGTAAATACTGCTCTTCGGAAGCAGACGATGCCGAGCACACCTTTTTTATATGCAGTAGATGGGACCAGGAGAGAATGGACTAGCTGCTCACTTCGGTTCCGGCCTTGACGTAAACAATCTAGTGGACCGCATGATTGAGTCGCCGGAGGTGTGGAATGCGGCTGAAAAATTAATGGACAAGATAATTTTTATCAAGGAAAGGGAGCAACCCTAAGACATATTGCACCCCCGGGTACACCGCAAGGTGGGAACCGAAGCTGTAAAGAAGAATGAGGGGTTTTAGCCGGTAGCAGTCCGGCACTACCTATTTAGGTGTCCATGAAGGATTTCCCCTCATTACAAAAAAAAAACTTATTGTAATTAATAAAAATGTTATTAATCACTTTATCAATATTTTAATTCTTAATTCACATAATTTTTTTCCTATAACATCTTAAACATCCGCATTCGCATTCGCATCCGAATTCGAGGATGTGAGTCTACAAAAATCCGCATCCGCATTCTCATCCGCGGATGTGTAAAAGTCGGCATCTGCAACATCCCTAGTGTCGACAATACAATATTATGATAATATCAATCAAAGAAGATTGTATTGAACTAAATGCTACACCTGGTATGTCGTTAGAACTTATCTATTGTTAAAATTTCAATTAATGTGTATCACAAGCATTCTACCCTTTATTTAACAAAAGCAAATTTAACAAGTACGAGCCTATTGTAATTTAAAGTTCCAAGTCTAAAGTGATATTCGATCTTCATTTTAGTTACGTGTCCTCAAAGTTACAATAACAAAGCGAAGACTTATTACTTGAGTACCTATTTGTCTATATCTAAGGTTGATTGTGGGTATATTAATAACTTTACGAGAAGACCTCTGCATATATGTACATTGACGCACATAATATTAATAATAATAGGTGTCTACCATACTCCAAAGAAAGGTCAAGCAGCAAGGTAAACTAATAACGTAATAATAATATTGTTTTCTATCATGAGAGGTGAATAGAAGCAACACTTATATGTACAAAGTAATAATAATAATATACAAGAACCTTGATCCCTGCTGTTAATATTAGGAAATTATTTTTATTGTTTGTAATGAAAGTTTATTAGTAAAAGCCTTTTCTATTAGACACACCAGCAGGGAGCTATCAATTTATACCCCCGTGTCGCCATTGTGTGCGCAAACCTAAATAATAATTGCAGGAGGTCACCAAAAATAGCTCATCTTCTACGACCATTGACGTAAGATTGAACTCTTGAAATTTAGTAACAAAAATTCATGTTATATTTTTTCTCTCTATCTACATTTTTAATGTTTTTATTTGTTATATGTACTAAATGACCGTATGTTTTGCTTGGATAATCAATAAAATAAAATAAAATAACTTGTCTCATAACTCCTCTTTTATAAGATCTTCGCTGGCTTATAGTCAAAGAGAGAGTTCAAGATCATATTGACTGTTTTCGAGGCACTACATGGTATGCCGCCGATCTACATCACGGAGTTCTGCATTTCTAAGAAGACAAATGGAAAGCAAAAATCACTAAAGTCAGCTGACACAGATTCTGTCAATAAACTTGTAGTGCCGCGTCGAGGGGGTCTGGCTAACTATTTTGACCGTGCCTTCTGTGTGATTAGTCCGATACTGTGGTTTTTTTCCCCTATGATTTGCGAACTCTGGGAGTGCAGATGCATTCAAGGCAGGGTTAAAAACCTATTGCTCAGGAGATGTAATGATTCTTGAATGGGCCTTTGCGGTGATTTTTCCACAAAACAACACATCTTAAAAAAATGCCTACCCAGTTATTATTTTTATACGTAAGTCATCATATTGAGTAAAGAGCAAAGTTTTTTTTAATGAATGAGTAAGCAAGCGTACAATATTTAAGCATTCAGAGAATTTTATACCAAAGTAGAATATCCATTAGAAGATTTATTTTTTAGTTTGGTTGGGAGGATCTATCTAAATTTAAATCTATCTACATTTAAATTTGAAAAGCCAGAATACCATATGCATATTTAAAACATTTGGAATTCAAGTCCCTTAGACTCAACTGTAAATTTCCAAGGTATGACTTCGTCAGCGGTACGTTAATCTGTGCATTCCGACCAAACTCAAAGCAATACAGTGGACATTCCGTTTCACAATATATGGTTCATTGTCTGGGATTATGAACCACATTAACACTCAATACTAGAAGAAAAACTCCATTAGTGCATATGGTACTTATTCACATCTGCTATACGCTCTTCCAAGAAGTTTATTGTGCATAAAAAAATACTATTAAAATGTAAAACTAAAAAACAGAATTATCGAAATTATGTCCATCTCAAAGACATGCAACCTTAAACTTAAAGCTTTTTTCAAAACTTTTCCGTGAAAGTTTCAGGACCGAAGTTTATATATAAACCAAATTTATTTATCATTTCTTTTTCAAGGGAAAGCACAGTGTTAAACTCCCTGAAACCTGAAAAAATAATTTCAAAAATAATTAACATAAATTAACGTCTTTCGGTGAGAATACAATAGAATGGAATCCAATGCTCTTTTTGGTGGTTTTGTAATAAATTTACCCTTATTTCATGTGAAAACCTCACAAAAGACTTAAGTTATTGCTTTACACAGTAATTTTGACATATTTTGTGGTTTTTTTATTGACCAACAAAGTTGCACAATCAAATATAACATATGTTAGGTTGAATGAAATATTGAACAGATTTGGACTATTTGCTGACATATTCGTTGAAATGTTATTTAAAACAATACAGAGTTATATATAAAGAGTTGAAAAGAGAAGCATTGGAGAGAATTTAATTTTCTCCATGTTCAAAATATTTAATTGGACATGGTTGAGTACCAATATATTTCTGTCACTTTTTTGTAAAGTATACATCTTTCTATAACAATTGGGAACTTTTACAAAAAAAATGAGCTCAAAAATAGTACAGAAAATTATAAAAATGATGGTGCTTTAAATATTTTTAAATCTGCATTTTTAAGGCTTTTATCACCATTTGAAAAAGCAATTTTCGCACTTCGCCGCAAAAAGGTCCACTCGTAGCGTAGCACTGTGTGACGTCATCAGCCGCTACAAACAGTACAAAGAGTGAAATGTGTGCCAATACAACATACTCGTAGCACCTAGCGATGACACAACAAGCTAATTCTTTTATCTTATCGTTTTGAAAAGTTTTATTTTATAGTTTCTTATTAGGAGATTCGTTATCAGCGTATGTTTATTAATATGAACCTTTCCTAGCCCAAGAACACCTTGCTGCAGGAGGCGATCTAGAATATGGGACATGGAAAACCCTAAATCGACGGAGATCTGGTGTAGGAAACTGCCGCGACAATAGAGAACGATGGGGCTTCCTACAGGACGAATCCGGAGCATGTGACTGTGGAGCAGCACAGACTTTGCCACACTTGTTGGAGTGTCCATTGTGCCCTGTCACTTGCACTATGGAGGATATTTTTGACGCATCTCCACCTGCTGTGCGTTTTGCGCAGTACTGGAGATGAGTTTGATTCGTTTTTTCTCTGGGTTTCGACACGATAAATAAATAAATATGAATTGGTAACATTTATTCATATCCTCACCCATGCATGTTCACCATTACATAGAGCTTAAATAATGCCTCAGGATGAGATGAAACAATTGGTAGATTGGCACGGAAAGGTTCCAAACTAGCGAAATTTGTTTCTATTCTGTACTTACTCCCTTGAGGAACACTAAAAGGCTAACGTTAAGTAGAAGTTATTGTATATTTTGTGTTTTAGTATGTTTGCTTTGGGTAACGACTTGTTTGCTTTTGTTTGATTTCAGTTGAAATGTAAACACTTAAAATGATAAAGCTATGTATAGGATTTCAATAAAATTAATAACTTATCTATAACGTCACGGCATATCCCGTAGTTGAAGAAGCCAGAAGACCGTAATAAACATGTAAGCTGTCCTCTCTGTGCCAAAAAAAATGAGATTTTAAAGATCATCATCATCGCCCTCAACGCTCCTCTCGGGAGCACAGGGCAGAAACCAGCCTCCTCCATTCAGAGCGTCTCTGTGCCAATTGCGTCACCTCTTCCCACGACATTCCTTGCGCTCTGATATCGTTGTCATAGGAACGGTGTATTGTGAAAGAGGGACGCCCGGGCCGACAGAACCCCTGCGGACGGAAAAACAGTGCTCTTTTTGGCCAACTATCATTGGGCATTCTCAAAACATGTCCCAGCCAGGACCATCGTCTCTCTTGTATTACGGAGATTACAGGTCTCTGCTGGGTGCGCCGGCGCACAGCATCATTTGTAACATGTTCATACCATCTGACATCCAAAATCCTTCTAAGACACTTGTTTTCAAAGCTTAGTATCTTCCGCTCTTGAGCCTTGGTTAAGTGCCAAGACTCGCAGCCATATAGAAGGATTGGGATGATGCACGCATTGAACAAGCGACATTTTGTCCTGATGCTGAGTCCAGACGCCTTCCAAACTTTGTTCATGTTGTTGAAAGCCCCGCTAGCTGCTCCTATGCGGATTGGTAATTCCGACCGGAGATCACCCTCTGGCGTTATGGTTGCTCCCAGGTACCTGAATTTACTAACCTGAGATATTTGGGAATTGCCAACCATTAGTGGGGTGTGAGTACTCGTGCATGTACTATTACATATGTACTCCGTTTTACCAGCGTTGATACGAAGGCCAAGGCGCAAGGAATTTTCATAAAGAGCATTAGCGTTGCACTGTAATCCGTCCACAGATGTATCAAAAAGGGCTAGATCATCCGCATATTCAAGATCGTGCAGCACTCCCACAGACGTCTCACTGTTTTCACGCTGTGATAAAGGCACACCGCCAGGGCCCAGAATAGATTTTCTGAGCAGGTAGTCCATAATTATGGCAAAGATAAAAGGTGCCAATATACAGCCCTGCCGGACTCCAGTGGTGATCCTGAAGGTGTCAGTTGGACCACTTGATGTTCTGACAGAACATTCAGAGTCCATATGCAGGGCTTTGATCATGGTTACCACCTTGGGCGGGATGCCATACGCAGCCAGTATTTTCCATATGGTTGGTCTGTGGGGGCTGTCAAAAGCTTTTTCGTAGTCAATGAAGCAACATGCAAGCGGTAAGTTGAACTCTTGCGACTGTTGGAGTACACATCTGGCACAAAAAATTGCGTCCGAACAGGACTTGCCAGGTACAAACCCGCATTACCCAGGTACAGGTAAGTATAGGCCTATATGTCTCTTGAATGCTCTCGCGAAGGCGTATGAGAGGGTGTTAAACACCAGGTTACAGGAGGAAATAGCCAGGACGGGAGAATTGAACAAAAACCAATATGGTTTCAGGAAGGGAAGATCTACGGTTGACGCTGTACAACACATCATAGACATAGCGGAAAAAGCAAGAACAGGGAGGAGAAAATGGAATGCACTAGTGCTCGTGGACGTCAGAAATGCATTTAACACGGCATCCTGGCAAATTATTGTCTCTAAACTCAAAGAAAGAGGAATTGCAAAACACCTGTTGAATGCATTAATCGACTACCTAACAGATAGAACAGTCCAATTAGATAGAAACACAACACTGGAAACCGGAGGAGGGGTCCCACAGGGGTCGGTACTAGGACCAACCCTATGGAATGTTCTATACGATGAGGTGATGACAATAGAAGTCCCACTAGGAGTAGAACTAATCTGTTATGCGGACGATCTAGCCATCTCCATAACTGCAAGGCATAAAGAAGAGCTGGTCACAAATACAAACGAAACAATACAGGCTATAAATCTATGGATGTGTAGACAAAAACTGGAGATTGCTCCGGAAAAAACAGTAGCCATCGTCTTCAACAGACGAATAAAAGAGGGGGAAATTGAGTTCAAATGCGAAGAGGTTAATATCAGACCAGCAAAAGCGGTTAAATACTTGGGAGTACAACTGGACTCTGGATTGCGTTTCACAAAACACATAGAAGCAGCGTGTACCAAAGCCCAAAAAACTGCCAAGGCAATGGGGGTGATCCTACCGAATACACGCGGTCCAAAGGCGGACAAGAGAAGAGTACTGGCCCTAGCGGTTCAGCCAATAGTATTATACGCAGCCCCAATATGGGAAAAAGCTATGGACAGCAAATCAAATAAAGATAAAATACTAAGCACACAGAGAACAATGGCCCTTCGATGTAGCATGGCATACAGGACAATCTCAACGGATGCGGCAATGGTTCTGGCAGATTTGAATCCCCTACACTTACTAGCGAGGGAACGGAAGGAGTTGTATAGGAGGAGGGAGGAGGATGGCCCCGAACTAAGAAAGCAGCTAAGGAAATTGACCCTGGAAAGCTGGCAGAAAGAATGGGACGAAAGTCATAAAGGCCGGTGGACAAATAGATTAATAAAGAGTGTCGAATCTTGGACTCTTAGGAAACACGGACACCTTACCTACTATGTCACTCAATGCCTTACCGGACATGGGGTATTTATGGAATACGTAGCCAGGATAGGCAAGCGAGATAGGCCGAACTGCTTATACTGCGAGGAAATAGACAGCGCAGAGCACACTATGTTTGGGTGCCCAAAGTGGACTACACAAAGAAAAAACTTGGAAGAAAGAGTGGGAGTCATGAACCCGGAGAACATAGTTCAAAAGATGCTGGAGGGAAAAGAAATGTGGGATGAGATCACAGGTTACATGACAAGCATAATGAAAGAAAAGGAGATTTATGAAAGAATGGAGCAAAGAAGCTGAAAGACCAAAAGGCTGTGTGATAAGGCCAGTTGGCGGGAATCGCGCAGTCTAGAAGTCGGGAGGGGTTTTAGCCGGTATGAGTCCGGCACTACCCAAGAGGGTGTCCATGAGGATTTCCCCTACCAAAAAAAAAAAAAAAAAAAAAGGTACAAACCCGCATTGTTGCTTTCTCAGAGATGCCAACACTGGTTTTTGAATGCGACTCAATATGATTTGTGAGAGAACTTTACCGGGCACACTAAGTAGTGTGATGCCACGGTAATTTCCGCATTCCAGTGGGTTTCCCTTCTTGAAAAGTGTCACGATGGATCCATTTCTCCAATCTTTCGGGCAGAGCTCCTCATTCCACACCTTGTTAAAGAGATGGTACAGTGGGTGGATAAGCGCATTCATGCCATACTTAAGGAGCTCTGCGTGGATTCCATCTTCACCTGGGGCCTTGTTGTTTTTTAGCCTTTTTACAGCTGCCTCAATCTCCTCATGTGTTGGGGGGGTTTCGGCTATCCCAGATACCTGTGGGATATCTAGGTCGCTATCCTCATTGCCAACATCAAAAGGTGAGGAGGGGTCCGGTCGGTTTAGAATGAACTCAAAGTGTTCTCTCCATCTTCCTCTTACTAAGTCAGGGGCAGAGATCAGGTTTCCACTGCTATCATTAATTGAGTCAGCAGTCTTATTCTGACCTCTTCCTCCCAACATGCGGGTAATTTCAAAGAGAGTCTTCGAGTCATTCCTGGCCGCGGCAGTTTGTGCAAGCTGTATTTTGGCTTCGACATCACGTCGTCTGTCTTTGCGCACAGAGTGCTTTACCAGGCGGTCTAGCTCTCTGTACGAATTTCTTAGGGCCTCCAGTTTCGTAGGGGACTTTTCAGCATCTCTGAGTATCTTGACTTTTTGGCGATCTTGAATATATCCCCAGGACTCCATAGACATCCATGGTGGTTTGTTCCTCTCTTTGAACCCAATGGACGCAACCGCTGCAGCCTTCACTACTCTCCGGAACTCCTCCCAGGCTGACTCTACTGAGTCAGTATCGGAAAGATACCGAGAGAGTTCAAATCCTTGGTGCAGCTCAGCCTCATACTTCATGCGAGACTGAATATTCCCCAACCCACAGACGTCAAACACTCGCGGTGCAGCTGGTCTTGCAAATTTATTGAACCTTAGCTTCATGGCTCCGACAAGGAGCTCATGATCCGTTTTCAGGTCCGCTCCACGAAATGTCCTGACATCCTGTAGATCAGAGCGGTCTCGGGCCTTAACCAAAAGATGGTCAATTTGGTTTCTGGTACGTCCATCAGGTGAGGTCCACGTGTATTTGTGGATATCCTTGTGAGGAAACAGTGTTCCTCCAATAAGGAGTCCTTGGAGTGTTGCGTATTCTATAAGACGGGAGCCGTTGTCATTTAGCACCCCCATGCCATGCCCCCCCATTACGCCAGGACCGTTTAGTGGGTCGTTGCCTACTTTGGCATTGAAATCGCCCATCACAACGATCCTATGCCTTTTAGGAATTTTGGATGTGACGGCTGCCAGACAGTCATAAAAACTGTCCTTGACCGTCCCCTCCGCATCCTCTGTGGGGGCATAACACAAAAGTACCGTCAACGGGTCACCCGTTGCCCTAAACGAGGCGCGTAGTAGCCTGTCGGAGATGGGTTCCCAATCAAGAAGCGAGCCGGCGGCCCGTTTGCTCATTAGCAAGGCGACACCATGCTTGTGTTTTGTCTTGTGGCCAGAGTGAATCATGGAATAGTTCCCCGCCTCACTCCTACCACAATCCAAAAGACGTGCCTCAGACACACCTAGCAGGTCTAACCCATAGTCACTCGCTATCTTGGCGGCAACCAACTCCTTGTCATGCCTCAGCGTCCTCGCATTGTATGTTCCGATTTTCAATTTCCTTATTCGGTCCAAGTTCTTATGGTCAGGGGGGCTACATGTAAATGGACCCCTCCCCTGTAGAGGTCCAAGTGTCCGAGGCTTTATCCTGTTTCTGTTTGCAGTCGGTCACTTTAAGTATGTTGGGAGACAAGCCCAACGATACCGAGGCCCGGGGAAAGGAAGGCTCCATCCTACCTGATTGTTGTAATTCTCAGTGGAGGCTCAAGACTGAACTGCCTTGAAACCATAACGTAAAAATTGAGAGATTACTTTTAATCTAGGCCAATGTTTGAATGTGCAATGTCATTGAAATAACATGAACATTTGAACAACAAAGGCCAAAAGAGATCAACCTATTATTAAACTAAATATTAATGACACGTTACATAATAAGCCCTGGTCCTGGCTGGGTCATGTTCTGAGAATGATCAATGACAGTTGGCCAAAAAGAGAACTGTTCTACCGTCTGCAAGGGTTCCATCGGTTCTGCAATCCATCTTTTACACCATTCCTATGACAACAAAATCATAGCTCAGGGAGCTTCCGGCCAGCCCCTCAGGCTGCCCGCTATGGCGCCTCCGGTGTGGACAAACTTTGTGCAGTGTAGAATTCGGATAAATGGAAGTCCTCAAACTTCTGCGCTATCCGGGTGGTCGGTGGGTCTCCTTCAATGTAGCTCAGGGAATTTTGTGGGAAGATGTGATGCAATTGGCACAGAGATGTTCTGAATGGAGGAGTAGTAGCGAGCTTTTTATAATAAAAAAATATTGGGCATTCTTCAACATAACTCTCGTGTGAAAATTAAAATTTTTGATGTGCTTAGGAATTTTTGATGTGCTTAGGAGAGAAATTTTTCACAGATGATTATATATGTTCATATTCTGAATGTCAAATTATTACTTTGGCCTTTTTTCGCGTGTTGTGACGTCACAGATTTTGGATAGTGATGCTTAGATATAAGTGTACTCTAAAATTAGTCCAGAATTTATACTAATTTATATTTATTGAAATCAAATGTGTACTCATTTAGAGTTCCTGAAATTCATAAATTAAATACAATATACCTATATATTTTTGTTCTCTAAAGCTTAGTATATGCAAATGTTGTAAAAAGTTTAAATAGATCCTAAATAAAATATTTAGTTGCTGCCGATCTAAAAAATATAGTTTGACAAAAATAGATTATCCTTTAAGTTTAGCGATGAAGCTCAATTTTTCAATTCAATTATTTTTGTATCACTTAAATATAAAGTTTGAGTGATCTAATTATGTCATAATTAACATCATTGCCTTCAAAGCTCCTCTCGGGAGCACAAGGCATATTTATTTATTTCGATATGAAATTCTACTACGTGATCACCAACACAGTGAATCCCACTTTTCTCAATAAGATATGCAGTGTTCCGCAAAAAAACAGGTATTCGTAAAAAAAAAAAAACAACGAAATTTATCACCTATATTGAACATCTTAACTTTCATGGGTGCGCATTGAAAGATTTTCATGTTTCAAAAGTCCGTTAGCTTATTCAAATAATATGGGAAATTTCATGCTTGTATAGATAATTTAAACCAATTTACATTACAAATAACCTATTGAAATGTATATGTGAAATTAATACACCAAAGTGAATAATTTAACTTTATTAAAATGCACAAGTAACAGTATATTAAACTTTACAATTCGATTGTTTTCGTTATTTATTACTGGTGAAAACATTTTTCATTGTGTTCTGCACAGTGCACTTGTGAGACTATAAATTAAACGTTATAATAGCACGTATAAATTTACTGTACATGACAACCCTTCCGTTTGTCTTCGGTTTAATTTTATTAACAATGTACCAGCTTACAAATAAATCATTCTTTTTTTATTACCCTGTGTTCTTATCATAAAAAAAAATAGTTTTCCTTTGTACAGCACCTGTAAAATACTTTTGTATGAAAATATCTTTACTCGTTTTAAACGTTTTTGGGTACCGTGAAACTATTTAATTAATACAATATTAATAAATGTAATGTTTTCTCGAATGCAAAACGTAATATGAAATTATGATTCTCTTATAAATACCTTCGTGTATCATTACGTCTTTAGGCATATCGAACTATACTGTACATGTTTAGAATTCTGCCTAAAAAACCTTGTTTTTGTTTTTATTAAAACGTAGGAAAAGACGTAAACTATAATATTGACTAGAGTCTATTTGTTAAGGAATGAGTTTAGTAGCATAAGTACCTATACATAGTTTTATTATGAATGTACGCTGTGTGGTAAAATACACGTATATTGAGATTGAATTGTTTCATGTGCGAAACATTAATATACGAGGAATTCGGAATGAAAGTTGGTGTAATTACAAGGATGAATGTAAATACGTTACGATGGTTTGGGCATGTGGAAAGAATGAATGAGGACGGAATGACCTAAGAAGATATTTTTGGCTTAGAGGGATGGTGCACGCAGACGTGGACTTCCGAGGACCAAATGACAAAATCGTTTAAATCAAAACCTTCAAGACTGTCAAGTGATGAGCGCATTGAACAGGAGAGCATGCTTGAGGAAATGTATGACAGTGACGGAAGCGAAAGATGTGTGCAAGGATAGAAAGAAACGGCACATGGTCCTTTCTGCCTACCCCGCGAGGGAAGCGGAGTGATGGTATGTATGCATGTACATTACATATGTATTTAATATGCAAACAAAAAACATGATCCCATAAAGTATGAGCCATACTCGATCTTATGGTAATGAGGTAACTAAAGCATTATTGTTTGAAAAGATGTGTTAGAATTTGCAATAAAAATAATATATAGGAAGATGTTCCTTACCTGCGGTATGCTGAGAACTCCACTGAGAATGTAAGCAGCAATAAGAAGCCTCGAACCATTCTTCGAATTTGACAAGTTCTTCATGGGGTACTTGACAGCAACGAATCGATCAACTCCAATTAGCACCATTATGAACGTGCTCAGATATAATCCGAACATTTGAAGATATTTGAATAATTTACACAGAATATTTCCAGCTAACCAAGCGACTGCATATTTCCAAGCAGCTTCACCACACAAACAAAACACTGTCACTATTAGATCGGCTATTGAGAGATGTAAAATAAGAGTGTATATAGCACTACACGACGATCTTGAAATTCTACGCGTTCTTTGACTTCTCTTAATACTAATTATTGTTAAAATATTACCAATATAGGAAGATATAGCTATTATTGACAATACTATAACTTGAACTATTTTGTCATGTGTCAATTCAGGTTTATGTCCCCAACAATGAACATAAGTGTCATTCTCTAATGCGAATATTCGTTCAGGGTTGTTAAAGTTTTTGGTGATATTGATCCCCTCACTTATACACTGTTCTATACTCCACGTAGAATTAACGTAATCGGGTAATATTATATCTGTAGTCGTACCGATAAAATCAGTAGTCGTTTCAAACTCCGTAGAAGTCATTTTAGCTGTTTTATATCAACAATTAAAAGTTATTACTTACAATTTGACGATATTCACTTTATATTTCACTCAACACAAAATGGTTCATA
Organism: Athripsodes cinereus; assembly: GCA_947579605.1. Taxonomy (NCBI): domain Eukaryota; kingdom Metazoa; phylum Arthropoda; class Insecta; order Trichoptera; family Leptoceridae; genus Athripsodes; species Athripsodes cinereus. The sequence continues at coordinate 14,545,289 of OX388323.1, forward strand.
AGAAGTATTCTTTGAAGCAGAACACGTATATTATTCAGGAAACATATCGTACGTGGTATTCACTGTTGTATTCGTTAGAATCGTTGTTGACGTCGCTGAATCACTTTGATATCTGAAACAAGAGAAAATAAAAAAAATATTAATAAATATAAATATCATGGTACATCCAAAAAGTGGGGTAGCCGCTGTAGCTGTTCTCTCAGTGGCAACAATTTAGTATGCCACCTAAATAAAAATATTGTTCTTACTAAGTGTGTCATTTCATAAAATAGCACTATGTAAACCTTACATAATCTACAAATCAGTCAAAAGTATGAGTTCGACAAATACAAATATGAATTTTCTAATTGATAATTTAAAATGAAACATGATATATGGTTATTCCACTATTGATTTTATTTATTTGTGCGAGCTTCCGCTCTCATCGTAAAAGGCAAAAGTAAAGTGAAGCTTCATAACAAATTAGGTATGTGATAAATAGAAATCTTAGTTGCGATGGCTGGGTCACGTTCTCCGCATGCCAGAAGACAGACTACGACTTAGATCTTTGGAGGCTGTGGGAGAGGGCAGAAGACCGGTGGGCCGCCCTAGAAGAAGCTGGCAACGGCAGGTGTCAAACTTGTGTGTGTGTGTGTGTGTTGAAAGACTTGGTTTGGAGTGGCCAGAGGTCCTGGAAGCAGCGGTGGACAGGGATCTCTGGAGGCGTACCTAGGCGCAATGGCCCCGGACCCAACTAGGACAAGAGGAAGAAGATGTATGTATGTATGTACATATAAACAAATAGAAAACTATGATTAAAATAACAGTATATATAGAGATGAGTTATTATTATGTATAATAAACCACATAATTATAATTTTGAGCCGCTGTGGACGGTCTTATATTAAACATCTCCAGCATTTGCCTTTGTACGATAATGGGGAAACCACAGAAAAGCCCTTATCAGAGATGTGCATTTTTATAAAGGTTGCCTCCTCTAGTTGAATTATAATTTAATACCGCTAGAGGATATTATTATATTTTTATATAAATTGATTTCTTAGTTTTTTATGTAGCTGATGATATGGAAATGGAGTAAAAGAATGTCAATTTTGTAATGTACAAAAGCTAGTAAAATCGTTTGACTATATTGAAAAGCTGATTTATTGTGAACAATTGCATTTATTTCCACACCTGCGACAAAGTTAAAACTTTTAACGCGAGAATGGTGACTGTCGAAAATAAAATTCAAGATAAATAGAAATAACATGCAATAACGCAATATGACTAGGTACTTGATTTCATAATCATCCTTATTTGGATCAGGCAATTTCGCTGGACAGTTTTGATAAATAGTTAAAATAAAATCATTAATTAACGACTACAAGTATAATTAAGTACACAAATGGCGAAACTATCTGTTATACAACCATTTCATTGAGTATTTGCAAAAATAATATGTCTAATATTTGCTTAAGTTGCATTTACATGTACAGAGCAAATGGTGAAAATAAGTGTTCTATTTAATTATTTTTCTCTCTCGATAAGAAAAAGTAATGTAAAGGTAATCATTTAATTCATTAGCACTGCTTGTTCACTAAATGGGGACGTGATTATTCACGTTTTTTTATAACCTACTTTGTGTGATCGAGTTTATGAATGTCAAAATTAATAACTCGGCACTACGTGGAAAAAAAAACACCATTTAAGAATCATAACAATTCCTGAAACATGAATATTCCAGGTAATAGAATTCCATAGCATAACACATGTTTTATTTATTTCAGTTTTTTTAAATATTTTCATTGAATTTTGTTGATTCTCTACAAGAAAACATGACAGTGAAAATGGTGAAATTGGTGAACGTTGTCCATGGACACCGAAAGCGATCACTTAAGCCAGCCTAGAGCCAATTCGTAAGCGTTGGGACAACTTTCTCACTTCTTCCGATTAGATTTTACACAATGCTGCATTGTGTAGACATGGTTCTCCAATCGAGGTTTCTGATTTGTCTTCTCAATCCTTATCAAGTACATGAAAAGGGCCTGTGGACTACGAAGCGTAAATGAAACCAGCGGTAAAAAACATAGGTGTCACATTCGATCAAAACCTGTCATAAGTAGCCCTTATCCAAAACGTAAGCCATCAATTATTCACTAGGCAGCATTCCTTCAAACTAATTATTTTAAAGTTATATTATTTCTGCCCGTAGAAACAAAAATTAACTTACTTTTTCGCTCACATTACTTTTCAAAATCTTGAACTACAAAATAATATTGTGCCATCAATAATACGAAGAACTTCGATGCTTAACCAGGTAGGCTGCAAAAATACCAACCTACAAGAAATCCTACGATCTTCATAATATCTTTAATTTTATTTTTAACATGAATTACATTAATACATTTCCAACAATTAACTAATCTCAGCTTCCACGGATATCAATAAAGATTCCAAGATAATCGACTCATGCCAATTTATCCCCACTCATAGAATATTTATTCATCTTCTTTTACAGTCCATGGTGAAAAAAATATCTTTTCAAAAATATTCGCAACTCAATCACCACTTCAAATTAAATAAAACCACTAAGGCGCTTCGGTATCAAATTAAATAAAACCACTAAGGCGCTTCGTTATCAAATTAGTTTCTATCCAAAATTCTCATTGCTGTGCGTGATTACAATTTAATTTACAAATAACCATATTTATTTTATTTAATCTTAAAATTATTATTTATTAATATGTTATATACTTGTGTTTTGCTATATTAATGCTTACTCGTATTCTTCTTTATATCACATTAATAATTGTGTGTATGAGTTTCTTAAATGATGTATAAATTAAACACCAACGTATAAATTGTATGTATTTGTATATATTTTGTAAATGGCAATTTTGCCGTAAATTGAATGATAAATAAATAAATATATTTTAATAAATAATTTTGAACTCTCTGCTGTGTTCTTGTAAAACAATATTACACTTATATTCACAACAGCGGTGTTTCTTAAGCTTTTAAGTAAGCCGCACCCCTATGAAATATGTTTTCCATTTATAAGTTTAGATACAACCCTTTACACCTTTCACACTAAGCTAAATGCTTGTGCCGTGAAAGGGGAGTTTGCCGGCACCTGGGATCGAACCACGGACTCACTGTTCTGGAGGCCGAGACTCTACCTCCAGGCTACCGACGAACTCAACAACTTATATATTAAACACAAAATTTCTTAAACATATTTGATATCAATAAAACACTGTTTTACTTTTCACTATTATTACTATTACAAAATTTCTTATTCTGGGGTTTCTCTTGCATCATCAAAAATACCTTCCCGTACTCGAGGTGCGGGCACCCCCGGTTAGGAAACACTGCATTTAAGGGACAAAAGCCTTGAAACTATCCTACTAGGTGATAGATAGCCTGTTATCTATTAGGTATTCAGAGGGTTAAACTATTAAATCATTCACAGAAAACGCTAAATACACGATGATTGTGATAAATGTTTTCCACATATATTTGATTTCGTGAGCAAGTTAAAGATATTTTATTATCTTGTCCTGCTCAACTTTATTTAGAAAATTATTACTTATGTCAATAATTAACTGGATAAGATAGTCAATTAGGTAACATGGAATAATTCCGTAATTTTTAAGTGAGTTTTCCGTGAGTTTACAGTAATTGTTTTTTAATACCGTTATTACACAATAACTATAGAATGAAATATTGTTTTTTTTTAAAATATGTCCTAAATCCCTCCTTCCTGGCAACATGTTTTTATTTTAGATTCGACAAACGCAATATCCAATATTAAATAACTCTAAATCACTCGCAAACAAGTGGATGGTTTTAAGAAGAATTGAATTTTAAATAACTAGTTTGTACTTATGACCTACAAACGAAATAAGAAAATAAATTAAGTCAAAATTCGATATTAAATAACTTGTTCATACTTACAACCTGCAACGCAATGAGAAAATAAATTAAGTAAGTTTTAAAGTAAAAACAAATTATGAAACAAAAAAAAAAACGGTAATTACGCTTCAAAAATATTAACGTTAAAATTCAATGTTTTTTTAGAGAAAAATGACGATTTCTATAAGTAACTAGCTCGTAGTCGAGTGATTTGTGTAAATAAAAACTGTAGAAAAAGTTTTTAAGCTTAAAATGATCTAGAGTTTGTGTGTTCACATTGTGAAAAGACATTTTAAACATATTTGATATCAATAAAACACTGTTTCACTTTTTACTATTAATTTATTATTACTCAAGCGCTTTCGTCAAGTTAGCTTGACATTTTAAAGAGAACTGTTCTTTTGAAAATGTCAAGCTAACTTGACGAAATCGCTTGAGTAATAATAAATTAATAGTGAAAAGTGAAACAGTGTTTTATTGATATCAAATATGTTTTTAAGCTTACACTATGGAAACTTAATTCAACGAAATTTAATAACTGTTATAAGAAAAATATTATATTGTATGACAAATTGAAAATTACTTAAATTGATGAAAGCATGCCTATTCAAAAATTCAATATGAGAAAATTAAAGATTATTTGAGTTTATCTGTCTTAAGCTTCAAGACGCCATTGTTTGTGAGAAAGGGCAATCCGTATTTATAAACACACAATATCAAATACATAATTATATGTATCCGTTATATTATACATGTATGTTACACTGTTTTTTATTTAAATTTAAATTCTTAACACAGACGATTTTGTCGAAGATAAAACAATATTATTTACAGCGTCTTAATACTCTCCATTATTTTTATTAAACATATTTTTTTTCTTCCTCATTCATGAAATTTTTCAATTACTTACACCGATTTGTTTTTTCATCCATGATTGTTCGTCAACGAGTCCAAATTTTCTGCACCACTTCTATAAAGAAACACAAAAAATCTCCATCATTATATATATTATAGGTCATTCAGTGTGAAATAATCTTGGTCCGTTTGGATTTTTAGGTGTTTTTCTTTTCATTTTGAATTATGTAGAGATTTTTCTTATTTGTGTTTAGTGTTAATATGACGTGGTTAGATGTAAGAAATCAATATAAAGTGATAATCTCGCCACTGCATATCATCACATTATTCCTTATGTAAACTGGTTTGTTGATTTTGTTATGTGAATAATGATGTGCACGAAGAATAAAATAAACAAATAAATAAGTATTCCTTTAGTGAAGGTTGTTACACTGTTTCGTGTATTACATTGACTAAATAATACATCATTATTCTGTATTCATTCTTTGATGCATGAGATTATGGTTTTAAAGTGTGGAAATTCTATTTTCCTCGACAGTACGTACAATACAATGCACAATATTACATTCTCTTCTATATAAAACGAACAGAAGTTGACAAATGAACGTTGATATCTTCGCTCCGTTAGGTCCAATTGCATCACGCTTCTGTGTACACAGAAACAATTTTCTAGATGTTAGAACTGTTGGCTTAGTAAGAAAATTACGTAACTTTGGAACTATTTATTGAGTTTATTGAATTTTTGGAACTATTAATTTTCATAAACAGGAACTGGGGCTGTAAACAAACCGCACTTAGCGATCGACTACTGGTGATTTTTTCAATAATCTACCTACAATTAACCGTGTAATTATGCATGCGGCTATAGTCGAAAAATCGTTTGTAGTCGATCACCAAGTGCGGTTTGTCTAGGAGGTCTGTTTATGAAAATTAATTGTAACCCAGTAAATAAATCAAAATGTGAATTTAATAACATAATAATGAAATTCATAAGTGGGAGTTGACATATGATTTAATCAGCTAACATATTTAATATTAACATAAAACACTGTTAACATTTCACTATCTCGTGGAGCACCCTTCAAATAATTGTTCTCCCACTCTTCCCCGTAAGTCTTCGAGTGTCCATCGAGTGAAAAAATTAAGACATTAATTTCACATCTTTAATTCAAGGATGAGGTTTGCCACCCATACTAAATGTCTTGACTCTTTATTTACACGGAGAGGACAGCTTGCATGTTTATTATACGCAGCCGGTCTGCTGGATACACCACTTGTGGGATATGCCATGACGGTATAGTATAGTAGTAGTATAACTTTTCACATTTTTTTTAATTGATTTCGAATACGTCTTTCATCAGGTCAAATAGTGTTTTGTGTCAATATTAAAGATTTTATCACGTTAAAAATGTTTTTTTCTAATGTGGACACACAAACGCTATTTATTTATTTTTGCTTATTTACAACTTATTGACTTGGAATCGAAGTTGAAATTAGCAATCGATAGAATTATATCGGCAGAGCATGAAAATTAACTAAATCTCTTTATTTTAATACAAATTTCAAATTTCTTTTTTACTTAACACATAAATTTCAGAAATTTCACGGTTTTATTCAGAAAATATCATAACAGACAATACTTCTAAATAGGTCTACAAAAGTTTACGTACTTCCTCACATCCCCTCTTTCAGATAAATACATCCTTTTCGTCATTCTTTCATCTTGCATTCGCTCCATATGTCCGAACCATCATAACTTATTTACACGCATTCTATCCACAACACTCTTCTCGCATGCGCTTATTTTCCTGATATCCTCATTCTATACTCTACCTCGCAACGTTTTACCAACCATTCTTCTCAGTGAACGCATCTCCACGGCATTTATTTCACTCTCATCCTTCTTCAACCACGTCCAAGTTTCACTTGCATACATAAGTGTCGGTACCAGAATGATATTGTGCACCAGCATTTTTGCAAAAATATGTTAGCAATTAAGTTTACTGGCAAATCAAGACAATCTTGCAGCGGCATATATAGTACTACATACATACATACATACATACCATCACGCCGCTTCCCTCGCGGGGTAGGCAGAAAGGATCGAGCGCCACTTCCTTCTATCTTTGCATACATCTTTCGCTTCCGTCACTGTCATACAATTCCTCATGCATGCTCTCCTGTTCAATGTGCTCAACACGTGACCGTCCTGTAGGATTTGATTTAAATGATCTTGCCATTTAATCCTCGGACGTCCACGTCTCCGAGCACCATTCCTCTCAGACAAATATATAGTACTATCGATTTCTAATTCCACAGCTCAACAAGTGGAAAATATCTTTTTGTTTAAATACTCACAATCAATGCCACTCTTCCAATTCCATAGTCAAATAGCTATAAAAATATAATGTTCCCTTTACGTAAATATCAAATATTCAGAAGATGGAAAAAATCAGTCAGAAGATCAGCTGCAACATGCTAATTTACATGCAAACTGTCTTTTCCGTGCTAACAGACATGATCCTACTCTATCCTACGTGTGAGATATGCCGTGATGGTACAGATGGACAAAAAAACTAATGTATTTATTAAATAGATAGTAATTTCGAATTGTTTAATTGTGTAACGTATTATAATATTGGAAGCACGATAGAAATATGTCAAAATTACAAAACTGGTAATTACTCGATTATCAACATTTCTATTGGTTAAGTTATGGAACTGCGGACGGTCGATTTTCGATATATTTAACATCAATTATTTTCCTCTAATAAGAAATAAGATTTTTTTATTTAACAAATATAAATCGACAAGAACATTTCGGTCCCTTAATTATTCGGTCCCTATTCTCAATAACGAAACTAAAATTTTGAACAATTGTTCAAAGGTTTTAATGTAAAGGGATAATAATTAAAAACACCTTAAATCTAAAAAAAAATACTTAAAACGAATCTAGACAAATTTGAATGAAATAATAAAAAGAATATAATATGTTTGATATCTACTCTTCTAGTAAGTAAAAAATCAGTTCCCGACATCCAATTGTATCAAAAAATTCATTACATAAATAATATATATTTTTATTTCCGCTGTTATATATTATTTTCTTTGTTCTTCAGATCTCATAACTCTAAGTAAGTAGACACTTACTCTAACAGGTTATTAAAAACATTTTTTTTGAAATCTCAAAGAATACATAACAGAATAAAAAATTAATGTACATACACCTAAAACTTATTCAACCACATTTTCTCTTAATTTGATAGGTAGGTACTTGTGATTAAATCCACTTTGAATAGCCAAGACGGAAATTTAATCTTACTTTTTTAAGAACCTTGTTCACATTTTTAATAAATCTTAGTATTGTTTTAAAAGTCTTTTATAAGTATAATTCATAATATTTACTCCTTTTTGATTAAGATTTAAAACACAAAAAACCTCATAAAATAAAAATTCAAGCAATTATCTACAGATGTTAACAAATTTTTAGGCGAATGGTTTGAAAATGAAAATATATTTTTGAATGTTTTTTAAGTATTCTACAATGCACATCCGTTACTTGATTATTTAAATCGCGATCGATTTCGGTAATTCATTCCATTGACGAGCGACATAATACGAGCATCGCGATTTAAATAATCAAGTAACGGATGTACCTTGTAGAATACTTAAAAAAACATTCAAAATGTCTCGTAACTGTTACATAGTTAATCCTTTTAAAATAACTGATAATTAAAATATCTTATAACAGTTGAGCAAAAACAGATTTATTTTCATCTTGAGTCGGCTCTTCTCTGATTTGGGTTTTTGTGGTTTCCCCAATATCGTTAAAAAAGGCAAATGCTAGAGATGTTTTCATTTAAATCCGTCCACTACGGTACTCTTTTTCACTTGTTTGTTTCCATTGTCTTAATTACCACTTTTGTATTGCTATCCAATAAAAAATGTACGATATATATTCGTTACCAACTTGTAATTTCTTTACTTTTCGCCAGCCTGATGATGAGAGCGGAAGCTCTTGTAAGCCAGCTCACGTGTAATAAAACGTCACAGTGGATATACTATAAATAAGTGTTTTATATATTACAATTAATTCAACGTGAATTTCCACCAAGTACCTTTGGTTGAAAATATCAACTTTATTAAAACTGTATAGAAAATGACGCAGTTCACATAAATGAATAGCTATAGCAATGGTAATGTTTATAATGGTTGACAAAATAATGGTTATAATGTAAAATATCGTTATTTTTCCGAAAATCCCGCCACCAATTTCATGGATTTCTATTAATGTCAATTGATTTATTAAGTTAATTGATTATATTGTTAATTAATTTATAATTTAGTAAAGTAGCTCCAGGAATCAAGAATTGTTCAATGCTATAATTAAAACACATCAATTGTACACATTATTACACATCAGTGAATCGCCTTGATGTAATAGGGAATGGTAAAATTTATATGTTTGATGATTCGGAGTAAATTAATGTGCTGTGAGCGGGTTTGTTCGAGAACACACGCTTTCTACTAAGAATCCCCTGTAGCTTCTGTTCCCATGTTTTTGTTATTCGTTAACTGTTGTTATAATGTTGATTGCTTTTGTTTAAATAATGTTTTGTTTTGTTATTGTACTACAAAGACTTTTGACGTGTATTATGTTACTGAAATTCGGCGGAATCCTTGGTTAACAAAATATTTCTCACTCTTTTCTATGTTTCAGTATCTTGAAAACGTTAGACGTTAGTTAAACATCACGTGTAAGATATTTATAAAAAAAAATCAACGATAAAATATAACTACACCATCACGGCATGTCGCACAAGTGGGGTAGCAAGCAGAACAACTACATGCAATAAACATAAAAGCCGCCTTTTCTAAATCAATAAAAAATAAGGCATTCAGGACGGGTGGCAAACCTCATAGATGAATTTGCGATGTCTTCATTTATTCGAACACTTGTCTTTTACAGGACATTCAAAAAATGGTGGGAGACCAATTCTTAACCGGTTACACCAAGGCTTAATGGTCAAATGTGAGAAATCTCTTTATAGTGATAATCTCTCCACTGCAAATCGTCCTAGTATTTGTATTGTTTTGTTTAATATGACCTAGTAGAAGTTGTAAACTATGACGATACATATTCTGTATGCCTTAACTTTAATAAACACTAAAAAAACGACATACGTGTTTATTCCATACAGTTAGACTTTTGGCTACCCCACTCTTGAGATGGAATAAATCGATTCACATATAATATTTCATAATTGGTAGGTTAAACAACTATGCAATATGTAAGCGTTTTATTAAACAAAACCACAAATAGCCCCTTACACGCCACTGCGCTCTAACTTAATTAATTCCCCGGTTGGCAGCAATGTGTGGCTGCTGCAATATCTGCTTAAATGTATGAAGATCGTATGTATAATAAAATAATATGTAATATTATTTACAAAACAGATGCTACTGACAATGTCAGAAGTAGGTACAGAAAAGCTACAACAATCTAGTGTTAAAATTATCTCTGATCCTGTATTCTTCTTGGTTAAAAGTGCATAATTTACGTTTAACGAAATAAAAATTTTACTCTTATTAGGTTTATCTATTCCTTCAAGTGGGGTAGGCAGAGAGAACGGAATGCCATATAGAACTGTCCTTACATACTTTTTTCGCTTCTTCTACAGTCATACAATTTCTCATGCACGCACCTCGATTTCACTTACTCAAAACACGGCTGTCCTTGAGAATTTGATCTACATGATCAAGCCATATAGTTCTCGAACGCCCACGCTTCCTCACACCCCTCCTTTCAGACACGTATATCCTCTTTGTCCGTTTTTTCAGTATGATTACAGAGACCTTTTGACCTTGCCGAACTCACTTTTTTTGTGACGTCCTTTTCTCCAATAAAGGGAAATATTCTTTTTTTTCAGGATCAATCGCTTAATGCAACCGGTTTCCAAACACAGAAAGAGAGAATGACTGGATCCTGACTTGTGATTTTCTTACCACTTTCATTTGTTGTGTGTGTTGTGCATGTAATGATCAATTTCTTTTTATGATAACAGAGATACTTAACATATAATACACTACGTTAAGAAGAAACTGCTTGTGTAATTGATTGTGGCTATGAAATGCAACTAGTTTTAAGAACTTCAATCTAGTCCTAAGATATTTTGTATTAAATTAGGCAAACAATTAGTACGTAGTAAATACGTAACTGAAAGTTAATTTTAAGTTCTTTTGTTAAACCATGGAGTCGGTGGACGGTTGTATTTAATTTTGGGGAGGATTTTGTCGGGGATAGCCCTTCAGGCGAACCTTGAACCCTTCCTTGAGAAGAATTTGCATGAAGAGTATGGATGACATGGGAATTGACATTCCTGCAACATCCATGGGTGAGGGAGGGTGCAATCCTTAATGTATCCTCTTTGTCATTCTTTCCTCTTCCATTCGTTCCACATGACCAAATCATCTAAATTTTTTAATTAGGTTTACGAATGTACATATGGTTTTTAGAATACATTTTCAGCGCTTTCCTTGAACTACTCGAGTATTCTATAGAAATCAAGCATTTTTTAAACATCACGGGTATAGACAAAAAAAAACTTCAGCTCAGCCATGATTTTTGTCATTTATCGTAATTTCTTATAATTTGATTCTTTGATTTATATGCATTTAATTATACGCATTTAATAACTGAAAGTGTCTTAGATTATATGCATTTAATAAGTGTCTAAGATTATATGCATTTAATAACTGAAAGTGTCTCAAAAAATAATATTAATTAAGTTTGAATGTTCTTTAAAGAATAGTTCTATAACATCAATGTCTGTTTGAAGACTTAATCAGGAACGTAATAATTCGTTGTATCTAAGATATTGCAGAACGTAGTACAGTCTGTTCGCAAGCTGTTGTTCAACCGCAAATTCGATAATAATTTCAAGTAAGTATATAGCATTCGCTTCAGTAGACTGAAAAAGTTTAAGTTTTTCCTTACGTTCATCAAAAAATAAGCGAGAATACATTTTCTCGCATTTTTTTATTCATAGACGCCTAAAGTAATGAGATAAACACTGTTTATAAAATAATATGTAATAATTGAAAGCGGGAATATTTATAGATGATAATGTATATTCACAAATAATTCATAAACAAATTGAAATCGTAATTGAATTTAAAAACCACGCAAAACGATAAAATACAATCTTATTTTTATAGAATTGCGTTTTATAGTTCGAAGAGACAAAGATCTGTAAGTTCACAGTTCTTAGTTGAGTCACCAGGCTATTTTATTTGATAGAAGTGTCACCATATATTAATTATTACTTAACATTTGTGTAAATTTGACATACGTTGTTTTTATGGAGATTTTAACAAAGTTTATGAAAATAGAATAAATGAAAAATTCTAACAATGTAAAGTAGAAGTGTGCTACTCTATTGTATGTTAATAAATAACAATTTGTCTTCTGAAGGCAACGGCCCAACCTCCTCAATGAGTTGGAGTATTGAATAAAAGTTTTGAACAGGTAAAAAATTAAAATGATTTTATAAAAAGCACTGTAACATTCACGATCAGACCATTTATTTGGCAAAGCCTTTTCAGAACTAGTCCACTCAAAGTGTTATTCTCATCCTTCCAAATTTATGGCACTGACGATGTGCTTCTTCTGAAGGGCCACTGCCAAATATCAAATTATTTGAGAAAGCTATAGTTTTGTAATTAAATCATTTTAACATAACGTCGTTGCATAGTCAAAAAGACATATGTATGAACATTTTTAATTAGGCATAGTCATTAAAATTGTTGCATGGACTTTTAATTGACTTGTGATATTATTCTTTAAGTATTGAATTTTTTAATATTTGATAGGTACTAAAATAAAATGGTTATGTAGTCATTCTAAGCAGTTTATTCTAAAATGTCAAAACATTTATAAATTCACGAACCCCTTTTTGAATATGCAAAGAGGATAAGTTAAAACGAATTTTCATAAAGTTAGCACTAAAAAAATTTAATCAGAATTAAAATTATTGAGGGCAATGAAATCGTTATATTTTCGGGTTTGACTGTTTCATAAATATTCAAAAGTATGTTAAAACAACATCAATGAAAAGTATTTCAAAACAACTGAATGGATTCATAATTATAATTTAAATGTAAATAGTATGTAGAGAATATTTTGAATGTTGACAAAAGCTTGACGACCCACTCAATTTCAAACAAAAGTGAAATATTATATTATTCTTCCGCAAAATTGTCTAAGCAAATTCAATTTATTGTATTGATATAGATAAACCAATCCAATAAAAGAGAGATTGCAGGTATGGGTATCATCAATGTTATTGATGAATATTGACAGTATTTGAGATGTCAAAATAAAACGCTACTAAAAACATCAGAAATGAAAACATAACGTGCCATGCTAAACTGAGATAAGGAATATATGCAACACGGAGGACATTGTAAGGTGGAGTAGGAAAATGAGACGATTCTGGAGGGACCATGTGGATCGGATGGTTGAAAACAGAATCGTTCATATAGATGCAAAGCAAACACCAGTCGGTTCACGGCCCTGAGGAAGACCACCAAAAAGATGGAAAGACAGTTGGTCTTCAGCATTACAAGAGGCAACAGCTTCCGGATTAACAGATCGATGATCTAATTTTCAAGGACGGCCGTGTGTTGAGTAAGAGGAACCGACGTTTTTTTCCGATTTAATCCCGAAATTTTCGGGATTAAATTTAACGAATCTCGGGGTTTTCAAGATTAATACAATTTTAAAATAAGTCAAGAACTTGGGACGCGTTCGCATTAATCACTGAATCACTGACAGCCGAAACTTGTGTTGGTATCTTAAAAGAACTCCTATCTGAGTACGATATTCCACTAGATACCGATATTGTGGCAATAGTCACTGATGGTCCAAATGTAATGCTGAAGGTTGGAAAACTTGTTAGTGAAGAGCACCAAGTTTGTTTTGCACGCGGCATTTACTAATCTGTTTGTGGTTTATTGTATAGAAAAATAAAAGAAAAATACAGTGAAAATTACAGTGTTTTAACTAAATCATTTTAATATTAATAAAAATACATAATTTAAATATTAAATACATTGCCAAAAGATCAATAAAAAAAAATTACATGGTTTACTATTTTTTTACCACGTTTCATTACCAATACTATTCTGCAACAACCCCGGGATTAAATGTAGATAATACCGAAATCTCGGGATTAGAAAATAATGCCGGATAGAATCCTCTACACACAATATAATACATATTTAATTTTCATTACGTATGTTGAGTCTGTCTTTAAACTCGCAGTGACAATATCCTACGCAAACAGTGAAATACACAATAGAAAATGTACCTTCATAATTATTAAGATAAGGATTAATTATTACATTAGCATTTCATAATATATCCAAACTGTCTTATTAACATCCGTGTTTGTCTTATTACATATAATAATATTTTAATCTTACATTAACAGTTCCGTGGTGTCCTTGATAAAGAAAAAGGTCTCCCACTTGTTTTCGAGAGTCCTAAAAAAGTCCTAATTATTAGATTAGCATTTCATACATTCAAACTGTCTTATTAACATCCGTGTTTGTCTTATTACATATAATAATATTTTAATCTTACATTAACAGTTCCGTGGTGTCCTTGATAAAGAAAAAGGTCTCCCACTTGTTTTCGAGAGTCCTAAAAAAGTCCTAATTATTACATTAGCATTTCATACATTCAAACTGTCTTATAAATATCCGTGTTTGTCTTATTACATAATATAATAATATTTTAATCTTACATTAACAGTTCCGTGGTGTCCTTGATAAAGAAAAAGGTCTCCCACTAAAAAAGAAAGGTGTTCGTAAATCCTCACTTCTAAGAAATTGAACAGCTTCATTACAGAGATATTAGGCTACCACTCAATCTGAACTATCTTAACTTTATTGACATAGAGAGGATGACTTTATTTATTGATTAAAAATCAATATTATAAACTTCAGATAATGCATGATTAGAAAAGAAAAGAAAAATATATAAATTAAAACTTAAATAGGTACATAAATACAAATACATTTTTTTTAGATTCTGACCCATGTGGTGGGGTGAAGTGCAAAGAATGTAAATTAATATTTAAATTGACTAGTATATAAGTTTAAGTTACTTGTAATTTAAATTGTACAAAAAATATTTTTATACTTTTATAAATAAATAAATAAATAATAACAGGGAGTTGGCAGAAAGCAGATGTCCTGGCTGCGCAAAATTAGAAAGTGGACCGGAATCCGGACAGTGGATGACCTGTTCAGAGCAGCACAGGACAGGGAGGTTTTCGCCGGAGTGATCGCCAACGTCGGGGGGACCTGACATGGCACAGAAAGAAGAAGATAAATAAATAATAATATGAGTAGGTACATACAATATTGTATATAAAAGACATATAAATAATACATCATTCTGTTTAAAAATGTACACATAATCTCACAAATTGTAATATTCAAATAAGCCCGCAAGGTTTTCTTGCAACTTGCAAGTTTATAACGCGTAGTTCGTAGTGATGGTATGAAAGAATGAATGCTGTTTGTATATAAGGACAAGTATTTGCTTTCCAATTTATGTTGGATCCTATAAAGTCTATGGCCTTGCTCAAGAATTTAATATGGCTGTTATATTTCTAATATTATTTTTTTTAATTAAAATAACATAGCATACATTTTATACAAACATGCATGAAACACAATTATATATTTCTTTATAATTTTATCCTCAATTTTTTTTATTATTATTTTATTTCAATATAGGTACGGCGTTAGCCTTAATCATGTATAAAATATATAAGACATAAAAAGTACATAAAAGTAAATTCAAAAAAGACAGGAGAAAATAAGACAATAAGTAATTCAAAACATAATAAAAAAAATAATATACACATAAAATAAATAAATTATAAAATAAAATTTGGTAAAAGTTAATGAATATAAGTATAATAAAATCTTATAGAAGCATTAAAAAAATATTATAACTTGGAATTTCAATATACAATTACTCATTAACATATACACTTTTAAACGTTGTAAAAAAAGGTGTCTCACATTGGATGCTAAGAAGTCACTAATTGTGGCACTGGTAATACTATTGCAACAGTATTTTAGTGGGACTACCTGATTGTCAGATCGATAGGCTGCAGTCAGTTTTGGAGTCTTCTGACGTGGATACCTTTATGTATCCGAGATTTCTCATTTATCTATGTATTTGTCTATATTTATAATATGACGTGGATGTAATGTCCTAGAATTTATAAAATGTTCAGTGTCCTTGAGGTGCTTTGGCACGTAAACAACACTTTAATATTGTCCAATAATACTAATTATAATTAATTCAGAAGGACTCAGCAAAATCAATGAATAATGAATCTAAGATAATAATAACAAAATTTAAATAACATAAAACAGATATAATGTAACAAACCATAGTAAACAAGTAGTCAGCGCAGATAGATAAATAGAGAGAATATGTCAGATAAAAAAGAAATCATAGAGGAAATTCAATAATTTTGCAGAGCTTTTTAACTGCTGTGATGAATACTTTATAATATAAAAGCATAAAAATACAGAATAAGAATACAGAGCGTGGGATCACCTAACGTAATTTTTGACCAGAAATAATGTTTCCATTGTGCATTATGCAAATCTGCGAGAGGTTGAAACTGGATATTTTTTTCTCATCCTACAATTCTCATCTTTAAAAAAGAACGTGAAGAAAATTTCCTAAAATTTTTCAGATCACAACACTGTTATTTCTGTTAACAATTCAATATAACTTTTTTCCTATAATATAATTATGAATACTGAAACAAATAAAAATAATATGAGATGTATACTACAACTACATAATATGTCTTCAGATATATTATATCTTCTTCAAGAGCTAGGAGAAAAAAATGTACCAATCAAGAAATAAAATAAACAAAATTGAAAATTATTTTCTCGATAAGTTTCTACGTATCATATATTTATTATCAACGAAAATGATTTATTTACGTAGAACAAAGATACAATTTTATAATATCAGATGACAAACTTGTGTACACAATACGGTTCAGTTATTTTCCAAGAGAAATCTTGTTTTTCCCCTCTAGAACAGTTTTTACAATCAAATACTTACTAAATTAATGTCATATAGGAAAAAAATTGTCATAGGTATTAGGTTTATTTTTTATGTAAATAGATCGTCACCATGGCGATAATAAAAATACACCGTGCGTGTACATACCATGTACATATTACTAAATGAAATGGCAAATAAAAAAATGTTTGTATCGAATGTAGATAAATATTCGAAAGGTGTGTTGTTTATAAATATTAAGCTTTTAGTAAAAACAACTGACGAGTGAAACGACAGGTGAAATACACCTACCTACCTATACACTAATAAATGTGTTGCCGAGTTTTCAGATCTGCTAAAACACATTTTCACGAAAAATGACTTATTATGTTATAATATGTATGCCGTTGGAGTCGGTCGTAATTAAATAATATTCTGGCACCGTAGAATATTGTTACTATCAAAACACTCACAAATTATACAAAAAAATTATGATGAGAAAAGAATCCCGCTGTATCCCATCATTACTACTACTTCTACTACTATACCATCACGGCAACCATTCACGTATCCCATCATGTGTCATTTAATATCTCTTGCCGTGGAGTACCCGGTAAAGAATTGATCTCGCACTCTTTTCCGTAAGTTTTCGAATGTCCTGTACCTAACAGGCATTTATTGTTTGAAAAAATGAAGAAATTTTACGATGCGTAAATTCAGCGATGAGGTTTGCCACCCATACTGGCTGCTCCACTAGTGGGATATGCCGTGATGGTATAGTTGTAATGTCCTGTATAGCTCAACCGATTAAAAGGAGTTATTTATATTGTGTATTAATTTATTTAATTCTTCAAAGTACATTGTTTACAATAATACAAATTAAAACAGTATCATAAAAAAATATAGGTAGTTATACAATTCAATATACAGAGGGAGAGCTTATCGCTAAAATGCGATGTCTTCCAACTAACCCGGTTATTTAAATTAGAATAAACGAAAAACAGAATGAATAGTTTATTTTCATTCAATAGCAAGACTTATTTTAAAATTTAACTGTTTTAACAATCTTATAATAAAAAAAAAACTCGTTTGACTTCAGGAAAGTACGTTAAATACTTGTATAAATAGTTTTTATCGAATTTCTCCGAATCACAAAAATGTGTTATAGCGAATTTAGAAACTCAGCGATGCAAATATTAAAAGACTTATGATAAGATGCTTGTTTTCTTTATTTCTTGAAAATTATTTATTTAGAGTTAAAAATTCAATCAGCTTTTTAATTTCTTTATTGATATTTAGAAGCTGTTGTTTTGTTATAATTATTATTAATGAAAAAATATTCTGTTATATATATATTTTATATTACATATTATATAATGAGTTACAATCCATTGGATTGGTCTGCAACGAGTTTGATATTTCTTCTCCATTCCTCCCTATTCTCAGCCAGTCTCTTCAGCTCTACGTATTAGCCACAGTTCATGTCCCTCTTCAGTTGGTCCATATAAGCATCTCTTGGTTGGCCTCCGCCATTTGTGCCTTCGGTCCTACCCTCTGCGATGGCGATGAGCAGTCCTGGGTGCCTAATGTTGTGACCAATCCAATTAGGTCGTTGTTGGCTGATTCTTTTGAGGAGTTGCCTTTTTTCGCCTACCCTGGTTACTTTAAATACTATTTTATTTTATATATAATGTTTTGTTTTGCTTCCACCTTATAAAATATGTAAAAATTGATTTGAAATTTGAAATTGAAAAGCTGAAATTTGTAAAAGGCGAAAGCCGTTTTAGATAAGTAAATAAATAAATATTATTTTGATTGGATTACGATCTACGGATCGTTAAACGGCGTCAAAGAAACAAGCATTCAATATCATCATTTTCAAACAGCGGGAAAGTTTATCTCAAAGCCGTGGTAGGTATCTTTCTAAGTTCCTAACGAAATTCAACAGTTAGTTTAGTTCTTACTGACATTCAACAGCTGACACCATGTTATTTATATTACACTGTAGAGTTTGTTTACCTACATTAGTAGGATAACAGTGCCCTTTAACATAGCCTGGAAATTCAAAGAAAAAATTGCCATATCCCACAAGTTGGGTAACCAGCAGAACAGCTGCATGTTACAAACATACAATCTGTCGAAACAAAATAAAATAAGACATCTTGAATGGGTGGCCAATTTCATCGCTGAATTTAAGTTGCAAAATGTCTTTATTATTTCGAACAAAGAAAATCTAATACGGGAGTACTTGATTTTCCTAATATACATCTATATAAATAGAAGATAGATAAATCCCTTGTTTGTTTATTTGTTTTAAGTCTCAAATCAGCTTAATTCCTTTTTGGACCCTAACTTAACAAGTAAGAAATCGATAGCTCGGTATATATTCAGGTCTTCATTGGACATTCGGTATAGAAAATAATTACCTACTTGTAAACAAACATAATTTAATTAATCTTACAATGATTTGGGAACGGTTTGAGCTTTTAATAAGTAAGGGACAAAACTTCAATCAATTCGACTTTTAAAATAATGTTTTCCTTAAGATTGACCACTCTTGAGGGAGTTTCCGGGACCACGGGAAAAAACGATCCTCATCCATTCAGATCGCCCCCGTCCCAATTAATAATCTCTTCTCATAACTTTCCTAGCCATCTGATACTATCACCATAGAAACAGTGAATTCTGAAAGTGGGACGCCCGGGTAGTAGGTACCCTTGTGGACGAAAGAGCAGTATTTCTCTTTTTGGCAAACTACCATTGAAATTATTTCATTTTCAATGAAAAATGCCTCAAAGAGACCACCGTCTCTCTTGTATAATAAAGACTACACATATTTTATTAGTACATAAACGCATAACATTATTTGTAACATGTTCATAGTACCCAGGCAGCTAAAAAATTTCTAAAACTTTATTTATTTAAGCTATAATCTGATGTAAATATTGTTATGATTTGAGAGTGTTATATTTTCTGAACATCACGCGCCACAAAGGTGAAGACTGTAAAGGTGTGTGGTGTCATTTTTTAGTTTAAAAATAATAAAACTGCAAACTCCAAAAAAAACTGGAGAACCTTTAAGGAAGGATCTTGAAATATCCAAGTCAACAAACAATCATCACAAATTTAATTCAAAGTGTTGAAATAAAGATACGAACATTTCCAAAAGTCATTCAAAAAGGAAAGAATCGTTCAGTTTTTCATAAGGAAAAATTGTTACGATTTCAACTCAATTGTAAACATGATTTCAAAATATTTTGAATATTGAAAATTATTTATAATCATTTCAAATACTTAGCTTGTTACTAAAGTATTACTTTCAAAAACAGAGTTGTGTTTATAAATAACAAGTAGAAAGTAATAATATAAATATTATTTTTAGATGAATCCTATAGGTATCCGCAAACTCAATAAAGTTGTTTTGAATGAGGAATAGAAATACCTTCTCTTAATTTTTATTTCCATTGAAATGCGTTTTATATAATAATATCAAAAATTAATATAAAAAAAAGGTACAACATTCTTTCCGTTGAGAATATCCAGTAGTTTCTATAGTCACGTTGTATTTATTGTTTTTTATATGTTGACTGTGTTTGTTCCAAGTATGTTATTTAAAGCTTTCTGCTGTAACGGCTATTTAGCCGTAAACTTTATTAATAAGTAAATATAATTATTTTACGTAATAAAAAAGTAGAATTTTCACTCGTCAACTACATATGTATGGTGTAAAACTTAAAGACACACATGTCCACTATTTAGGTAAAATGAGTTCATATAATTATATAAAATATTGGTTGCAACGTCTTCTACATATGTCCTGAGAATATAATACTATATATAATATATAATATATAATATAACAATAATACTTTATCGAAATATTTAATAAAAACCAAATGCTGCACGTTCTTAATAGACCATTTTTTGAGCACAGATGTAACAATATGTCACTGAGATATTAGAGAATGCATTTATATCAACTTCCTAAATTATTAAAAACCACATGTCCAACAAGGACATCTTCTGAATTGATTTAAAATTAGTTAATTAATTGAAAATCTCAAATATTAAAAACCTCTTTTCTTGAAATTGTAAATAGGGACATGCGTTTTCTGAGCTTTAAACTATCGATACATAAGAAATAAAAATAAGCAATATATTACGATAAATTGGCCATCTGAATATTGATTGTATTTAATTGTAAAATAAAAACATATCTCTATGAAATCGTAAGTATTGTGATCAATGCTCAGTAAAGAATAAATAAATAAATAACAAATAAATAAATAAATAAAATATTCGCACGAAAGAAAAAAAATAGGTGCGATGTCTTAAAGTTAAATATAAAAAGACTAGAACCGTTTGATGTTAAATATATACCTAAGACTCATTTTTATTTTATATAATATTATAATTCACAAAATTAACACCTTACTGTTAAACTAATTACAGTAATGTTTTTTCTTTCATAAATAGACTGTTTAGATTATGAATTAAATCAAGATTGATTGTACATACCATGTTATCTTAAATTTTCACATTGTTCCGAAGGACGTACATAAGCAAAATGTATAATATGATTACATCACAAACTTTATAATAATAGACGGAAGTTGAATATTAAATACAACTTCCGTTTCCAAACCAATAGAAATAATAGAAAATTAAACCTATATAAATTGAATGATATGATTCTTGCTACTAAAGATTATTTATTTATTTATGTAAGTATTCTTTTTGCACATCATCATTATATAACAGTGTTAAAAAAACAGTAGGTACAAAATTTAAAAACCTAAGACGATGTGAAGTGGCGAGATTATCACTATTAGTGATTTTTTCCATCCAACCACGACACATTGTGATAAACCTAGTTAAAACAAATTTACTTTTTAAAAATATATACAAAACATCTTTACACAACAAAAGAAATACAAAATTAAAATAATATTTGACAAAAACCCAACATGTGGTAGGGATTATGGATCAGAGATTATGGATTATAAATCGCAAGAAGACGTCTTTCAAGTTATTAGGTCACTAGATTAGTGACCTGCTAAGTCGGAAAATAATATTGTAGAAAGAAAAACTTATTTCAATCTACCAAATTATACAATAATTTTACTATGTGTGCACCGACACAACAAATAATGAATTTAATATTGTAGAAATGTACACCTTACGTGAGAGTCTGTTCCAGAACCTCACATCATGACCAATAAAGTAACTTGTCTTAAAACCACACTGACAAAAGGATATCACGTCAAAAGGGAATTAAGTTCAACAAAAATATAATTCTATGGAGCACGATAGTTTACCAAAAATTGTTTCTGAGTCTCAGCGTTCAATCAATATGAGTTATATTTAATTTCTTAAGTTAAAGAACATCTAAATTTATATGGATAGATCAAAGTAATAAATAGACCTGGCTGCGCAACATTAGAGAGTGGATGACCTGTTCAGAGCAGCACAGGACAGAGAGGTTTTCGCCTGAGTGATCGCTAACGTCGGGGGGACCTGACATGGCACAGAAAGAAGAAGACGAAGATCAAAGTGTTAATTGTTATGACGTTGAACCCTTTTTATAATAATTATCAAAGGTAATAACATGAATTTGTGATGCTACAGTAAGTATATTTTTTTAAATTAAAGGCTCTTGACTCGAATCAAGCCGCAAGTAATTATTTAATGTAAAGTGTTTGAAGTGTTTCCCAGTTCCCAAAATCCAAATTTATATTAAACAACAAAGTTTTGGAAAATATTAACGGGAGGGCTTGATCATTAGATGTATAGGTAACGATGTGAATCAAAAGGTGGAAGAACGTAGAAACAGATGCTGGATGGAGATAATAATTATATTATTATATTTATTATTTATTTAAAATGATTTGGTTGAAACTCTGGTCTTCTCCATTTTCTTTTATGGAGCTGAAACATGGACGTTAAGAGTCAGTGAAAGACATAGAATAGCTGATGATCTCGAGATGTGGTGTTGGAGAAGTTGCTACGCATACGCATCTATTTTTGATTGATGTATTTAATTAGTTTTTTCTTATTTTTTGTATCTGTTTTGATATTTAATCTATTGTTGTAATATTAATATTACGTCAATTGATTTTATTTCTTTTCTTTTACTGTGCTTTTATTTTTTTTATTTATTTCACACATCCACGGCGTGAGGCTTTTACATGTTCAAGAATACACAATGCACAAATCAAATTTCTCATTCACAACACAGTTGGAAAACAAGAATTGGCAATGAACAAAACACAAAAGGGAAACATTTCATTACAATATGTTCATGTTATTCAAATATCCCGTGGAGCACCCGGTAAAAAATTGGTCTCCCACTCTTCTGCGTAAGTTTTCGAGTGTCCTGTAAAAGGCAGGTGTTCGAAAAAATTAAGACATTTTACATCTTAAATTCAGCGATGAGGTTTGCCACCCATCCTGAATGTCTTGATTTTATATTGGCACGAAGAGGACAGTTTGCATGTTTCTTACATGCAGCTGATCTGCTGGCTACCCCACTTGTGGGATATGCCGTGATGGTATAGTAGTGTGGCAACCCCATGTGACAAGCCACGTCACCGAACATGTAGGTACACTTAATGTACCTACCAACCATGTACTTACCACGGCTTCCATCGTGGTACCTACATGTGAATTCATTACCTCTCTCGCTTCGGTCGCAACTGTACCTACACTCCGTAACTGTCTCCGCACAATTGTATATAGGTATTTCTCCATTGCTATGTACTTCATGTAATTCTAATTAAATTCTCAATAAACATTTTATCTCACCAAACTGTGTACTATTTATTAAATCACTACCTGTGCCATAGGACACATATACACCTGTACCCATAGTACCTTTTCCTATAATTGGTGACACCCGAACAGTGAACGATTTTCAGTGTATATAGTAGTATAGTAGTAGTAGTAGTTCATAAGAATTATAATTTTAGTCAAATTATAAAATATTGGAGTGTCAGTATAGCTGTTACTTTAATTAATAAATATGTATTTTATTTTTAAAAATGTCAATCTCTTATTTCAGTGAAAACGTGGTTACATTGTTGTTGGGAAAAGGGATAATGGCCTAGACCGCGACGGCACGGTGAGCAAACATACACAAAAGAACTCGACTTAGTCAAATCACTTCACTTTTATAATGCTACTGTGTCAATTTTTTTCATTGTTGGTCAATACAGTGAGTGGAATAAAAATAATATAATAAAATATGTTTTGGGCAAGGATAAGGAAAAATCTCTCTGAAAGAAAGGGAGCGAGGAAGTGAGGGCATCCAAGAACCACGTGACTATTTCATATAGATCAAATTAACAAGGACGGTCGTGTGTTAAGAAAGTGAAATGGACGTGCGTGTATGAGAAAATGTATGAATAAAGAAGAAATATTAAAGGGTAGATCTATATGGCATTTTGTTTTCTCTACTTACCTTACTTTGAATAGGGTGGAAGGGTGTAGATAGATAAATGTATTATGTTTTTGAACAATTTTCTTTCAAAAATATGTCTTAGGTACTAAAGTTATGTAATTATTGTAGCATATTTCCTTGATAAGTTATTTTATCATCATATATGTCAGTAATGAATTATCTGCTTAGTTAGAATATTAAGTTCCTGTTTTTATGAATAGATTTTTGAAATTTAAAAAAAAACCAATTGAATATGAATATATTTTTTATCTTATCTCCTAATGGAGTATATTTATTATTCTTATTAAACTGTAATTATGTAGATTGTTTCTTTAGATTAATTCGTATGGCTTAAATAATATCAGACTGATTTTTGTTTTCTTAGTGGAATGTATTGTTTTCTTGTTGGAATGTATTGTTTTCTTGTTGGAATGTTTTATTAAAGTTGATTCATAATTTAAGATAATTGAAATAGAAAATAAGTATAATAATGATAGTTAATCATAAGGTTATTATAAGTTATAAAATTAAATGTATCTTTATAACTTGATTAAATAAATAAATAAAATTTTCATACTATTATATACCAGTACTTGGAATAGATAGGCAATTTAGGTTATTTAAAATTAATTCATTGAACTACTAAAACCGTATTTTGTGGGATTTATGAACCACATGATATGAATATAAACACCTTTTTTGTGATGTTACAACAGTATTAAGGGTAGGGTGTAGCGCCGTAAGATTTCGAAAATGCGTTCTACGGTAGATTTCTCCCTCCGCGCGATCTGCATCTTCCCTTTCCCCGCTGTTGTTTCCTAGATACGAATTAAAATCTTTCGAATTAATTTCTTATAAGAATTCAGTAAGAATACTACGTAGTTCGTATATTATGATTATTATGAATACATTTGCTTCTATCTCGCTTGCACCATACCACACTCTTCACATACCGCACTATTTACAACCGAGTCAGCAGGTAATAACAATAGATATATACAACAATGCTATTATCGAATGGCTGTACTTCAAAATACTGTATAAAGACACCAACATTATAATCTCTCTGGCGGCTGGCGTGGCACGGAGATAATGCTCTTGCCTTTGAGTCACGAGGTCCCTTGTTCGATTCCCGGCCAGAGCAAAATGAAGAATTACCTTTTTCAAAGTGTTCTGGGTGTTACATTTTTATTAATCTTATTTTTATTCTTCAATATTACAAAAATTACTTGGTTACAATATTACAGAATAAAACAGTATCATAAAAATATCAGTTATACAACTCAATGTGCTTAGTGCATTTTTTTTATAACACAACTCGTATAGACAATTCACAGAAACCGAGCTAGTCCCAAACTAGGATAAGAATCTTGTATTTTGGGTACTAACACGACGATACACATATATACAATGCACTGAACACATACACATGTAACACCCAGACCCAGGACAATTTGAAAAAAGATCATTCTTCATTTTGCCGTGGCCGGGAATCGAACCCGAGACCTCCCGGGATGCCTTCTGTTAGACAAGTATATCCTCTTTGTCATCATTTCCTAAATAATTCGTTGCACATGTCCAAGTTGATATTATTGTGTATACTTATTGTACCTAGGTTGATACATAAATGCATAAATGTAACACTAAGTACCTATACACAATACTTTATAAAATAATGAGTACATAAAAAGAAACATAAAAACGTGCTCGACTAAAAAATTACAGAAAAAAGTGGGTATAAAATATCTTGGCAGAGAACCAAGATGCCAAGATGAGGTGTGAGGAGGCGCGGACGGCCAAGAACCACGTGGATCAAATCCTAAAGGACGGCCGCGTGTTGAGTAAGAGAAATCGGCGAACATGTATGAGAATGAGGAGGAAGCGAAAGAAGTTTGTAAGGATAGATCTATATGGCGTTCCGTTCTCTCTGCCTACCCCTCCTGAGACACGTCGTGAGGGTATAGATAGATAAGATAAAATATCTGTCTAACCCCTCACCTCAAGTCCTGTGCAGAAAGGATGTAACGCTCGACTAAGCTAATACATAGATAAAGAGAACTTGAGATTTGATCGTTACAAGTGATAACTAAGCTTATTTTCTGTTTTTTTTTTCTAAAAAACTGGCAATATTTTTAAAAAATGTCTAGAAGTAGGTGTCTAGATAAAAAATCGATCTATATTATGTTTTTTTTTCATGAACATTGCATGAAAGTTATGCGTATTTCAGTAGCTGAAAGACGCATAACAAGCCTGAAAATTAATGGATAGAAGATTGACAGATTTATTCTCTACCGGAGATTCCACGGGTTATATAAATATGTATATCATTATACTATCCCACTTGTGGGATAGACTGTGATGGTTTAGTAAAAATAGGAGAAACTATACGCCGCATCCCAAGTAGGGTAAGCAGAATATCCTTTTTTAGCATCTTTTCATCACTCATTTGTTCGATTGGGAAACTTTTCGAACAATAATGAATGATAATAAAAAACCAAAATAGAATTTAATGTTGGTACAATTTCTATCTATTCTCTCACGCCGCATCCCAAGTGGGGTAGGCAGAGAGAACGGAACGCCATATAGATCTGTCCTTATATAATTCTTTCTTCTACATTCATACAATTTCTCATGCACGCACGTCGATTTCTCTCATTCAATACACGACCGTCCTTGAGAATTTGATCTTCATGGTCAAGCCATGTAGTTCTCGGACACCCGTGATTCTTCACACCCCTTCTTTCAGACAAGTATATACTCTTTGTCATTCTTTCCTCTTCCATTCGTTCCACATGACCAAACCATCTCAGTTTATTTACACGCATTCTATCCACAATACTCCTCTTGCATCCACTCATTCTTCTAATATCCTCATTCTATCACGCAACGTTTTACCAACCATTCTCCTCAACGATCTCATCTCCATAGCATTTATTCCACTTTCGTCCCTCTTCAACCATGACCACATTTCGTTTGCTTACATTGGTACAATGGAGCGGGTAATAACAATCAATTTTGAACAAGGTATTTTTTATTACTAGAAATACTTAAATAGTATTCCGTGGAGTTTCCAGTAAAAGAATATTTCTGTTTTCTGTAAGTTATCGAGTGTTCTGGAAAAAGCAATTATTTCATTTTCCGAACATCTGTCTTTTACACGACACTCGTAACTTACAGAAAAGAGTGGGAGATCTATTCATTACTGGGTACTCCTCGGTGTATTCTAAATGTCTTATTTTTACTGTTACGGAGAAGACAACCTGCATGTTTATACATGCAATTAATCTACTGGCTACTGGTGTAGTAGTAGTTCCTTTAATAGGTAAGTAAGAAACGTTTTGTGATCGGGTTTAGTTTCCCTGAAATGAATAGTTTACCTATTCAAATCTAACTTTTATAAGCACGCAGAGAACAACTTGGTTGTTTATTACGTGTTACTGGTAGAAGTTACGCTACGTTCTACGCTAGTTACCCCACTTGTAGTAGTTGCATTGTTTAGGGCTATAAATCATAACGTGTGAAATATTTGCCCTAATCTGCTCGCAGATATAAAAAAATAATTGTTCTTCTATTTTATGACTGCTGGCTATTGTGAGAGATGAAGTAGGTACCTACCTATAATGATGGTAGAACAAAGTGGTGATAGTATCTTCTACATAGTAGATAATATTATTTTGTAAAGTGAAAAATCAATGAATAAATATTTTAGTCTGTTAGTTTATCTCATTATGGATGTATGTTTGTATGTCCTCAATAGAAAAAATAATATGATAAGACTGAGGAAAAATAATGTTTAGTTTTATCTGCTGGGTATTTTTTAGGCTAAAAACGTTATAGGTACATATTTTTTTACGGACCAATATATAAGGGTATATTATTAGAATATTATGTAATAATAAATGGTAATCAACATTGTTATAAACGTAATCATGATAATATTTCCATAAAAGTGTTGCTGGTTTTAGAGACAAAATACTAAAACTACCGTTAAGTGTTTATTTTTATTTATTTATTTATTCATTCTTTACTGTACATTGATAAAAAACAATTACATAAAAGGTATACATTCAAATTAAATACTCGCCAGTTTATTCGCCAATTTGGTATTCATTTCCCGTAGTAAGCCGGGTATACCCTTATACAGGCAGTATGTAATAACTTGAAGAGCAATATTTATTTTGAAAACGTTAAGATTTTTTATACCTGCTTTTAGGGCAATCTTTATTTTGCAGTCTTTATGTCGAGCATTTGTTTATAACCCATTAGAGCTCTTCTTTATTTTTGTGTATTACCTATTCATAATAATTATGTAGATAATAATATACTATATTATACCCTCACGCCGTGTCCCATGTGGGATAGGCTGAGAAAAAATAGCGGCCGGCGTGAAGCGGAGGTAACACTCTTGCCTTTGAGTCACGAGGTACCGGGTTCAATTCCCGCCCAGAGCAGAATGAAGAATGACCTTTTTCAAAGTGTTTTGGGTCTGGGTGTTACATATATATGTACAGACAAGTTTATATCTATACTAATTTGTATAATACTGAAATATTTGTTGTTGTTATATTTTATATTGTGCCAACCTTACCATTAAAAGGCCAGTGGGCCGTTGATGTATCAATAAATAAATAAATAATATATCCTCTTTTTCATCCTTTCCTTATTCATTCGTTCCACATTTCCAAGTAGGTATTATATCCATAGTAGTATTTATATAAAATTACTGTACCTAGATTGATACATAAATGCATCAATGTATAAATGAAACACTAAGTAGAACCTGTACACAATAGTTTACAAAATAATGAGTTACCTAAATGTATTATTGTAAATAAATAAAATTGAATGAATCAATGAAAGCAGGTAGGTATATGCTAATATTGCGCATATTATGGATGTCAGTGAATGACTGTTATTGGGCATACAAAGAAAACATAATATTTCATTTTTATACAGTGAGTTTTATTGTCTATGTCAATAAGTAGGTACGTTACAGAAAAAAAATTATAAGTAAACAAATAGGAGATAATTATTTCGAATAATTTATTTTATATATTCTAAATAATTATATATGTATTATTAAAATTGCATAATAAGAATTAAACCAGTAACAAGTACTTTATTAGTGGATGAAGAAAATAAAACATAATAATAATAATTAATAATACATAAAAGGAATACAAAATATACCTGCCTAAAACATGTGCACACCTAATACAATAGCGGTGGCGTATAACTTTTGATAAGTATTATAAATAATATTATAAAGAGGAAAGATTTGATTGTTTGCATTGAATAGGCTCCGAAAATACTGAGCCGGTTTGAATTTTTTTTTCATTATTGGGAAGCTACACTATCCCCGGGTGACATAGGCTATTATTATATTTTCAAAAAAATTAGGGATCCTAATTAACCCTATTCTTTTAAATACCTATCTACCCGTGCGAAGCCGGTACGGACCACTTTTTATAAATAAATGTTGAACTTCATCATTGATTCCAAGAAAAATGCTTTAGTTCTAAATATACCTTTTAAGGGATTAATGGTAATAAAATCAATTGTAAAACTATCAATCTACAGTACAGATTAAAACGATAATAAGAAAATAAATATACATAGCAACACTATTTATAGACACAATAATTAATAATATAAATTAAAAATAATAGTTTTTAAGGCATCATCTATTATTAGGATTCTTCCCCTGATTTTGGTATTTTTTTTTAATAAATAAATCATCACCTTGATTAAAACATACCTAAAAATATTAATGGCTTATTAATTAGCACCTTCTCGAAGAACTCTTTATAATTCATACTTTTTTTGTTGAGAAATTTTGCGGGACAGGGTCGGCGTTCAACATCAACTGTGATTTCGCACCCATGCCGCGTTTCGGTATAGACAGCGGACGACGAATAATACTCGATAACGTCACGACGACGGTCAACTTCAATACTCTTATTGTAAATGAGGAGGACAACGTGGATGAGGAGGATGGTCTTTATTTGCGGTGAGCACAAGATAAGTTAGTGAGGTGATGAGCCATTTCATTGCTGTAGCGGCTGCGATGATCTGTAGTTGGACGTTATAGATCCAGTGGCAAGGCTTGATGGACACCTACAATGAATATAGTATAACGTTATATAAAATATGTATAGATCATAAGTGATGCGTAGGTATACAAGAAGTCTCTGAAACCCATTTATCATAAATAAAACCAATGGTTTCCAGCCGAATGAGTGTAGAAATATACTTACTCAACAACATTATAGGATGGATGAGGATGCTCTCTTATTGTGTTATTTGATTCCAGAGCTAACCTTCTGTAATGAATAAAAAATATATATGACATATACCTGGAAATTTAGGTATTTCAATGCTCCAGTTCCATCAACTCGAAATTCTAATATTCCAAGATATATCTAATTTTGAATCAGTTTAGCGGTCTACTACTCAAAACAAGTATATACTTCTAATAGAAATAATAAAATTTTTGTAAGATTTTTGTTTGTGAAATTGAAATGATATCTACGAGTATCAATAAAGCGAATGGATGATGAAAAGGTAATGAAGAAGATGAATCTATCTGAGGTGCGATAAAACGCGGATATCCGAGAACTTCGTGACTTGATCACGTGTATCAAAATCTCAAGGATGGCCGCGTGTTGAGTCAAAGAAATTGACGTGCATGTATGAGAAATTGTATGTATGTGGAAGAAGCGAAAGAAGTTTGTAAGAGTAGAGCGGTGTGGCGTTCCATCCTCTGCCTATCCTTTTCGGGATACGGTGCGAGGGTATAGTAAAGTAGGTACTAATTTTTCCATTGATTTTCGAATCTGCAATAGAGGTCGTTGATTTCGAGTGATGTACATAGTTCACTAAAGAAGTTGTTTTGTTGAAGAAATGTATCAGGTATATACTAGGTAAATAGGTAAGTAAAATTACAGATAACCTTTTCGCATTCATGTATTGTATTACAGGTAAATCATTCAAGTAGTAACACAGCTATGTGGACATAGGTACTATTGTTTATGTTCTCAGTAGTAAGTGATTATGATTTCTAAACAGATTAACGTCGTTGCATATTTAAAATGACGTATGTGAATATTTACAAATATTTTGACATTTCTATAATAAACTGCTTATTTTGACTGTATGTTAATGTGATTCTTATTATCAAATAATAATATTTAATATTTTAAGAATAATTAATCGGGGATTATCGATCAATATATATATATATATTTGTAGAATCATATGTTTCCCTTGATTTCTTCTTATATTGCTTCGTCTTTCTGAATATTATGACAATTTATACAACGCCGTACTGTGATTATATCACTTCAAGGGCGCTTTACATTATTTAGGATCAACATCCACGTTCATTTTAAAATTACATACCTAGTATCAATTAAAAATTGTCGTCAGAATGATAACAAATCATAATAATGCAATATATATATATATATATATGGACAATTTGTAAAGCGCCGTTTACTTATAACATGATCATAATATTACATAGCAATGAAAAGTTCATACAACAACTGAACTTTTTATTGCCATGCACTAATGAACAGTTTTGTAAGAGTATGCCTAAATAAAAAAAAGCACATACATCATTTTAAATATATAACGACGTTTTATTGAGAGTAGGCATTCAATATTTATAGTATTACTCATCAATTTTAGTAGTAAAAATTCTATAGACAGCAATCGATTGCACTAGCCGCTATTTATTGTTATTTCGGCG
Source organism: Athripsodes cinereus (assembly GCA_947579605.1). NCBI lineage: Eukaryota > Metazoa > Arthropoda > Insecta > Trichoptera > Leptoceridae > Athripsodes > Athripsodes cinereus. Next base: position 14,577,341 of record OX388323.1, read on the forward strand.
TGCTAATAGAAAATATCCCACACAATTCTAAGAATCAACTGCAAGCCTAAAATTAATTATTTTATTATTACATACCTACCTACTAATATACTAAGAACAGTACCATGTAACAGACGGGTGTTCGTAAAAGCTCACTTATAACCTACACCTACAATTCAGTGCTGAGGCATGCCACCCATCCTGAATGTCTTATTTTTTGTTGCTACGGAGAGGACCATCAGCATGTTTTTTACATACATTTACTCCAATGGCTTCCCAATTATGGGATATGCAATGATGGTATAGAAGTACTTTTAATAAATTGTTCTCCCACTATTAACCTATTATAAACCTATTTTATGTAGGTTTTTGATCGTTTTGTAAAAGGCAGATATTCACAAAACAAAAGGCGGATAACCTGCTTGTTTATAATTACACACAGTTGGAAATAATATCTATCCCAAAACATTCTTGAATAAAAAATATATTGACTGAATGTACCTACCTGTTACCAGAGAAAAAAAAATGATAGTATCTACAGATAGATCAGGCTAGTAAAGCCATAAGCACAAATCATAGACCCTTGGTAAAAATTGAAAAAAGTAGCTACTTACAATTTTTTTTGTAGATGCATATATTGCATATGTTTCCCTTGATTTCTCCTTATAGTACTTCGTCTTCCGGAATATTTTTTCGAATTTCCCATACTGAATCTTTATAAAATCTGTAAAAAAAAACGTTAAGTATTTCAAATACATCGCGTCAAATTTAAAAATATTATATTTTTTGAATTAAGATTTTTTTATTGAATTTAATCTCGTAATACGGAGGTAATCAAAATAATATTGTAGGTAATCAAAATAATTTGAAAATATTATGCGTAGTAAATGAACACAAAAAATTGTAATTATCATAATTCCATCGCGAAATAAATGAATCTTGATAGAAAAAAATGTCATTTAACAAGAATCAGTGTAAAAGTTAATGGAGACAAAAAAATATTTAGACACTTACCTATTACAAAACGGCTGACTGTAATCTTACTCGATTATTTGAAACACTGATAATAATAACTCACAAATATAGCCACGAAAAAAGCGATACGTCCACCCTCACCAACACTTCACTCGATACTAACATTTTTAGACACACCCTATGGGCAGGGCAGAAAGTATTAAATTTGTATGGAAATTTCGATAGGCGGAAAATACTTTTTGTGCAATTTTACGTTTTTAGAAATTTATTAAAAAAATAACGCATATTAAAGAAAGTCAACAACTTAGAATGTAGATTTTTATATATGCCATAAGTCAAAAAAATAAAAAAAAACGTGCAATAAAGGGAACTTGAGATGCGATTCGTACAAGTTTTAATTTTGATTTTTTTAGGATTTTTTTTCTGGAAAACTGGTACCATTTTTTATTGAAGTCGACAACTTAAACTCGAGATAAAAGATTGATCTATATTATATATTTTTTTTACTAACATTGCATGACAGTTATACGTATTTTGATCTTTGAAACACATTGAAATTAACTAGAAAATGTATAGCTAATAGGAGGATAGAGGAGAGCTAAGCCTTAAAATCAATTCATGCTAAATATAAAACAATTTTATGTGGAGATATGAATACTTTCTAATAAAAAGTAATATTATTCGAATACTGAATAACATCGCTGTGCCTTCTGTGTGGCTGGTCCGTTGCTGTGGAACAAAATTCCCTATGATTTGCGGACTCTGAAGAGTATGGAGGTGTTCAAGGCGAGATTAAAAACCCAACAAGGCGAGATTATAACAGGAAGTGTTATGATTCTTGAATGGGCACTTGCGGGGGTTTTTCCACAAAACGGCACATCTTAAAAAAGTTGTCTAGTTATTATTATTAAATACTTTAATTTAGTTTAGAACAATCCCGGCGAGATACGGCGCGCTATTTCAATCAAAGACAAATGAGCTACGATGGTTTGGACATATTGATTACATTGATTTGAAGCTTTCTTTTTTTTTTAAATGTCTGTTTTTTTTCGTGTCTACTATAATATGTTACTGTTGCATTATATAATACAAAACAATATTCGCAAACTTTGCTGGTTTACTGATTGAAATTGATTCGGCTATATATTTTTATTTATTACGTATATGACAACATACTTATCTGCAAAAAGTATGTGAGGAAGTTTATAAATTTAGAGTTCGACGGTAGCCTGGTGGTAGAGTCTCGGCCTCGAGAACAAGGGGTCCGTGGTTCGATACCAGGTAACGGCAAACTCCCCTTTCATGACACAAGCTTTTATTAGCTTACTGTGAAAGGTGTATAAGGTTGTATTTGGGTTTATATATTGAAAGGACCCTCCACACACCCGGATATCTCAGGAGTCAAAGACTCCTATTTATCCGCACTTGCAAACAAAAAATTTGTCCTCACGGGCGAGCCATATGGGCAGCCTGAATGGCCGGCCGGCCAAATCCGCCTCGTGGGAATCTTTTAAACTACTGTAAAACTTTCAATATCCCCTTAAGGTAGAGAAACACCAATATTTATATTTTTATTAAAATAATACAAGGATCCGAAATAAACACATAGAAAAAAAAATAACAATAAGTATACCCAATAATCAAAATTTGGTACAAAAAGCAGAAATATGATGTCCAGAAACTTTTAAGGATCCAAGATAGAGAGCGCAGGGGTCACCGGTACCAGAGTAATGTGAAAACTATTCTCCCTCCCGAAGGGGACATCCCAACCAATGCTACTCTCCACCAAGGGAGACAGGACGCACAAGAACGAAAAACGAGTTCGCCACACGAAAAACCGCACTCCAAATCAAATCAACCTGCAGATTCACCCGCGTCTGCCGGAGGTAAACCCGGCAAACGCAGGAGGTCCCACCTAGATACCCAGGTATCTACAAACTTTCTGAAGGCTCTAAAATTCTGAGGACACAACAGAACCTCACCAAACCAAATAGGTCTGGGAGTCCCTTCACTCATTTCCTCGAACATCAGATCCCTAGCATCCGTCATCACCGGACACACCCAAAGGATGTGGTCCGCATACTGCTTCCCCATCCCACAAACACACCACGGGCTCTCCGAAAGCCCAAGATCAAAAAGCTTGCCCCTCAGGTCGCCGTGGCCCGTCACCAGCTGGACGGAAAAGTGGTCGAAGGACAGGAAATGCTTTCTCAATCGTTCACAAACATCTGGGAGAAAACTGTAGACTAATCTAGCAGTTCTCCCCCTATCCCATCTATCCTGCCAAACTTCCATCGTTTTCTGCCGCACCCTGCTGACTGCCCTATTAAATCCCCTTATTCCGGGTTCTGCAACAACAGACATATCGAAATGTACAACGTTACCCTCCGCCTTGAGCTTACGCCTGGCCACACAATCTAAGATTTCCAAGTCGGCTGGCAGCACACCAGCGATGACTGGGAGGCCATCGCTAGCTGCAGTCCGATACGCACCTGTGACAGCGAGCAGCGGGAGTCTTTGCCCCCTCAAGACCGCCGCCGACACAGAGCCAACCAATAGCCTATGCGACCAAACACGAGCAGCATACGTAGCCTGAGCCACGTATGTCGCCCGATATATGGTCCTCACAGTGCATGATCTAAGGCCCCATGTACCACGACTTAGTCTGCGGAGAGTGAAAAACAGCACTCCCGCTTTTTCGGCCGTCGCTCTTACATGTGGAAGAAAGGAAAGGCCTCTGTCTAGAACAACACCAAGATAACGAACTTCGTCAACCACCTTTACAGGTGATCCACTCATCCGCAAAACCGGGTTCCTCCTTCCAAGCGAGCCCTTCAACCACATAGCAGAGGTCTTGCTCGGCGAGAAGACAAGCCTATTCACACTGCCCCATGTCAAAATGCGATCGATCGCGAGTTTAAATTTGCTCTCGATGGCGGATCTCGTGTTGCCAGACAGCAAGAGAAGCGCGTCATCTGCATATGCAAAAATTGTACAACCAGGCGGAAGATCCACTTTTAACAGATCATCAAACAGGACATTCCACAGAAACGGTCCAAGGACCGAACCCTGCGGGCAACCCATGTCGACAATCCGTTCTACTATAAGCCCCGCATGTGTGATTATCACTGATCTGCTGCCAAAGTAGCTGCTGACGATGTCGAACAGCCAACGAGGACAGCCTCGCATCTTCAGCTTCGTCAAAATGATAGGCCACCATGCATTGTCGAAGGCCCCAGCTATGTCAAGGAAAACACCCAGGACATTCTTATCTGTACATTCATCTCTCCATTTCATGCAGGCGTCTATTGCGTGCTCAGTAGATAAACCCCGGCTAAAGCCAAACTGTTTAGGATCTCCAGGCGACAGACTCTCCATAAGCCGATTCCTCACCAAAATTTCAAGAATCTTGCCGAAAGAAGGCAGCAAAGTTATAGGTCTATAAGCCTTAAGATCCGACAGCGGCCTATCATTGCCCTTAGGTATAACCCTGAGCAATCCTCTCTTCCAAACTTTTGGGAAAATCCCTTCATTCAAACAAGCCTGGTAGAGGGCCAGCATTTCTGCCGGACAGTACTGCCAGACTTTCTTCACGATGTCACCATTGATTCTGTCAATCCCAGGTGCCTTCCTAGGCCCTAATCTCTTGACGATTTCCCCTAGTTCCGGATGTGTCACATCGACAATTTCGATCATGGACTCATCAGGTGGACAGCGTGACAGGAAACGCAACGCCGCGTGGAATGGCGTGTCCCCCGACATCGAGTCGAGCAGAACTAACCCATCCAGCAGCGTTCTGAGTGTGCCGTCAATACACACTGTTTCACTACCGCCAGCAACAATGCTGGTAAGATAGTGATCAGCAGATCTTTTGGTTTTCACAGCTGTTTTTGTGACCGACCAAGGATCGGCATTTCCCGTTTCAGAAATCCACTCCTTCCAGGCAGAGGCCTTAGCATGCCTTAATGCCAGCTGGTAGGAGCCCCTCGCACGTTGGAGCCTCTCAAGAAGACGCTTACCATCGGGAGAGTCACGCAACACACTGCCACTTCTCACTGGGCAAAAGGCCCGTTCGGCGGACTTAAACTGGCGTCTCAGGTCCGTGAGTTCTGGCGTCCACCAGTTGGTTGATCGCCGTCCCCCAGGCCTACACCTTCCCATCACAATAGCTGCCGTATCAACGACTGCATTGTTAAATCTTTCCCCAGCTATGTCAGCACCCTCTGTCATCCAAATTCTGAAATTTCGCATTCTCTCTTTCAATTCCAGACCAAATTGTCCCCAGTTTGCCTTCGAACGTCTAAAACTCCAGAGGCCTCTTGGCTCGATCTCCAATGAACCACCGACCGACCAAGTGATCAGTCGATGGTCACTGGATACCTCGCCAACGTTCACTCTCCAATCGGATAGTTTCATGAGCAGATCATCAGTGCACAGTGTCAAGTCAATCCAGCTCTCCCCCATTGGACCGGCAAATGTAGCTGGACCAGCAACATTAAGAATATTCAGACCTGCAGAAGATATAAAGTCCTCCACAGGTCCGCCACTCCCAGTGCGGTCAGAACCCGGTCTGTCGAACCATAGAGGAGAACGCGCATTGAAATCACCCGCAACCAAAACCGGCCGGCCTCTAAGAGCATCCAACGTCTGACTCAAACCCCGTAAGTGTGGACCCACAGGGTCCGAGTACTTGAAGTATACAGAAACCAAGAATATCTCTCGGCCATCCATTCGAAGACATACACAGCATCGGTACTCATCCGAGAGTCCATCCAAAAGCATCGGTTGGACTCTATTATGGTCAAAAAGGAAACCCGCCATGGGCTTTGGCCCCTTGTCCACAACGGCAAGGGGAACGTCAGCACCATCAAGAATTACCCTCGAGAATAAATGCTCTTGAACAAAAACAATCGGTATTGATAACTTTGACATGCACCTAATCAGATCAATGGCCGACGCTCGTGAGCGTCCCAAGTTGATTTGACCCAGAACAACAAAATTTGGGTTTATAACAAGAACCCGAGATATATCTTTATTTTTTTTTTAAATGTACGAGCGTTCGAGAACCACGTGGTTGGATCAAATTCTCAAGGACGGCCGTGTGTTGAGTAAGAGAGGAACCGACGTGCGTGCATGAGAAACTGTATGAATATGGGTAAAGCGAAGGAAGTGTGTAAAGATAGATCTATTTGGCGTTCCGTTCTCTCTGCCAAACCCGCTTGGGACACGGCGTGAGAGTATAAACCTCGTATCCCACATTAACCAAATATTACAGAATACCGTAAAAATTATTTCGAATTCACCATAATCGATGAGTTTTTTTTACTATAAATTTTATTAAAGTAGATTACTTATTTGTAATTTCTTGTTTTCGCACACAATATTTTTCATTTTAGTCATTTTACAATTTCATACCATTATGTATTACAATGTAGATATTGTGCATTATTCCTAATTATAAAACCAAATAAATGTTTCTTAATTGATTGACATTACATCGTGAAAGACAAAATGACGCAATTGGCCAACGACATCCATGAATACCAAAAGTGACATCCTAGGGAAACGAAATTAGTTCAAGTTTTCCTACATAATATAATGAGTTAGAATTCATTGGATTTTTCTGCAACGAGTTTGGATTTTCTTCTACATTCCTCCCTATTCTCAGCCAGTCTCTTCAGCTCCACGTATGAGCCACAGTTCATGTGCCTCTTCAGCTGGTCTATATACGCGTCTCTTGGTCGGCCTCTGCCATTAAATTTGTGCCTTCGGTCCTACCTTCTGCGATAGCGATGAGCAGTCCTGAGTGCCTGATGTTGTGGCCAATCCAGTTAGCTCATTGTTGGCTGATTCTCTTAAGGAGTTGCCTTTTTTTTCGCCTATGTATTTATTGATATAATTTAAAACACAATGATATTAAAGGAAACGTGAAAAGTATTAAATTGCTGTGTCTCGTAAGTGTCAAAGCATCTCAATAATGTCTAAAAATCATATGTTCGTATTGGTTATTTTAAACACGAGTAAACAAAAATGGGACATGCCTAATTATGGTCACGATCAAACAATAAATTCTAGGGTTTATGAGTGGGTGCATGTGATACGAACGTTCACCAGGTATTGGTATTTTACCCATATGATAGTCAAAAGTGTCCATTTATTAAACGACCATATTGGGTACAGTGCGAAAATTTACTTTTTATGAAAGGGTTAACATGAAATCTTTAATGCGGGATTAATGGGGTCTGAACTGAAAGGGTGTCTTTAGAAAATTGAGCTATAAATATCTGAGTTCGTTTGAGAATACATATGTTAAGGATACCTACCTACTTAACAATTTAACATTGATTTCAACTTGAATGATTGAAGATATAGGTCAAAGACGTGATCTTCACATTTTGGCGCCCTTCCCAGTCTATCTTAAAGAAAAGTTCTACTATCTGGCGAGTAGGTACCTAATGGTTTACCTTTACAATACCATCACACAGTAAAAACTTTTGTTTTTACTTATTTCTTGTTCATGGGCCATGGCACTCGCTCTTGGAACAATCTTCCATCGAAAATGGAGATGCGAACAACAAACAAACAATGAAGATCATTTCCTACCATCCAATACTGTTTCTTACATTCTTTTCAATCGTATCTACACGTGCTGCAGTAACATATTTATATTTTTTTCTAGTATGTAAATAATTTCGTATTACGACACATTTGAATGTTTTACTGTTACTGGTTTTTTTAATCGTGTATTTACACACTCGTATGGAGCTATTTGTATATAAATAGTCTTACATTTTACATATTGCCAGTAACATATTAAAAATTCAAATGTATATTTGCATATTTTTTCCTTATTGTTTGTGTTTTTTTTTCTATTTGAAAAAACCCTGTAAGTTGAATATAACAAAATTTAACGATAGACTTGCCCTCTGTACCTACATTGAATTGTATAAATGATAATTTTATGATACTTTGTATTGATTTACAATATTACATGACAACCAATCAGTGAAGAATAAAATAAATATTAACTACATATTCATAATCCATTATTCATTGTTCTTCATGTGGCTGTAGTATGTTCTGATTCAGTTCAATTCATTGGTGTGTCATTTGTAATTCTATGATTTGTATTTGCGTAACATAAGTGAATTTTTTTGACCATGTTTTGTTGTTATTATCTGTGATGACTGTTTGCTTTAAAGGAATTAATAAATCAATCTTCTTCTTCTTTCTGTGCCATGTCAGGTCCCCCCGACGTGTTGGGGATCCGCGCCACACCGGTCGCCTATTAATTAAATTAAAAGAGGGGTTTAACCTAAGGGTTAATCCCTAACCCTTAAGTTAGGGATTAACGGTTTGGAAGTTCCTTAGGTTAGGGATGAACGGTTTGGAAGGAACTTAGGTTAGGGATTAACGGTTCGGAAGGAACTTAGGTTAGGGATAAAAAATACCTACTAAAATAATAATTATCATATTTTTTTTTGCTGATACAGAGAAGACAGTTTACATGTTTCTACATGCAGCTGGTCTGCTGACTATCCCACTAATAGAATATGCCGTGATGGTTCAGCATAGGCAATACTGCGTACAACTCATTTATTATTCTCTTCGATATTGAATTTCTAAGTGACATCTGAGAAAATAAAATAAGCCTAGTTTGTTTTAGAAGACAACAACCCGTGCATAAAAAATAATCATGTTTATTTATAGCAAAAAAAAAACCTTTCGGCGAGGCAGCTACATACCTTTTTAACTGAAACCTGTCAGAAATAAATACCCATATCAGATACTGAAATTATGGTAAAAAAAATATATTCGCGTAACTAGAGAATAATAATAACAATGATCAATATTTAAATAATCTACCTTTCTAGGAGATATCTCATCAATAAGGAAGGAAATAGTTATGTGCGAAAATCATGGATAATTGACATCTGGAAAAGTTATTTATACTGCAAAATAAACAAAACGAATACTGTGTTACATTTTGATGCAAACGCGTGTCCAATTTGTCCAGCGAACGTAAAGGTATTTGAACCTCAGACTTTACTAATTCATGACATTATTGAACACATTTTGTAAGAGAAAAGTTTGATTCGTTCGAAGACTTTTCCAATGTTACGATATGAAAGGTGGAATCTTTTTGAATTAATAAACAGAAAAAGCTTCGAATAAAATTTTAGATATTGAGAACTTCATATTCACAATCCCTTGAGAAATGAAACCCGTAAAGAGTGAATAATTTACTGACTACAGTAACATAGAATGAACTATCTGGTACAAGTATTGATAACTGGAACTAACAAATCGAAAATGAAATTATACAACCGATCATTTTTAACAAAATACTTCACCGTGTCAGGCTTCAGATCTATACAACTATCACTGGTATAATAAGCCAACAGCAGAAAGGGCAATAAAATGCCGTCCATCACGCCCATAACAGACAATATCTAATTAGGTTAAAAGTGGATCCTTAGAGACAATCACACAAGACCTGTTGTGATTGTGTCTCTTAGGATCCACTTTTCATGTTATTAAGTGTTTTTATATATTTTGTCTGTTTATTGTTTGGTAGGTTGAGATTTTCAAACAAGGAGGTATTAGCTCTATCTTCTTACAAGCGGTAGGTATATAACTTTTGATCGAATTACACCTGTTGAGATACTTCTACAAACATTTTTGTAAGTAAAAAAAAACAGTTTAATACGAAAACAATATCTACAAAAGAGGCTCTCACCACTTATCCATAGATGTTTTAATAACATCAGTTTTCATGTCATTCAGTTAAACAAAATATACGAAAATGGGTTCGACGTTAACCTTATGGATTTCCCTCTGCAATTGTGAATTAGGTAACATTTTTTTATTTGGGCTACCGTATCAGCTAACATTTGTGCCTTCAGTCAGTCGATAACTATTGTAAAAATATTTTCATTAAATTAATCTGCTGGCTACCCCACTTGTGGGATATGCCGTGATGGTATAGATAGATAGATAGATAATCTTTAATGAAGGTAATTTATTTAAAATAATTATTTTGATAAAAGAATTTAAAACATTCATCAAACCCGTATGTGAGTAAACCAATAGACGATTGATCAATATATTCACACGATGTAACATTTTTTCAAAATTTAATATCACTGAAAAAAAGACAAGGCATCCATACGCTTACGAACTAGCTCTAGGCTGGCATAAAACATTACTTTCGGTGTCTTTCAATCACTTTAACCGATTCCCACAATTTTTATGACAATACGAGGTCCACTTATCTAAACACATTTAATACCAACCACAGAATTTTTGGAATCTAATATTTAATATCTCGAATGGATCAACATATTCCGTCTAAATAGTGCCGGAGCCAATTCGTAATACGAGGACATTCGTAACATTGGGACGCTTCCCACATTTCTTGCGAATGAATGAGTTTAACACAATTTTACATTGTGAAAATATCTTTCAGAAATCGAGGTACCTGACTAAACTTGACAATTGCTCGTTATGTCCAAACGCAGTTTCACAAACAGTTAAAAAAAAAGCCATTTTCATTGTCACTTGTCATAAGTTTCATAAGACATTTTAGTAATGTGACAAGTATCATTCTATTCACAGGAGACGTACAAAAGCACATTTATGAAAGTTAAGCACTAAACTAAGTAGGTACTTTTCAGTGTGACGCAATAGCAATACATACTGCATGCGTCTATTCATCTAGTTCATAACATAACAATACTTTTCGCTCCAACTCTCGCAATTAATTTACATTTCTAAGTTCCTACCTAATGGCAATTACCACTCTTAATGGACAAAAGCTATTTTATTAATATCGTTTATATAAAGCAGAATGAAGTAATAAAAATAATACACTCTACTCATAAGACCTCATAAAAAGCAATAAAAATATGGGATAACCTTAGTTTCATATTCTCTTATTACTCAATATATTATTTTATTTCTTTATATACCTATACTTATATCATAATATGTTTCATTATTTAAATATTGATGTGCTGATTAACGCTACTGTTCGTTAAAAAAAAAACAATAAAAATTTAATACCTACTGCCTTAATAAAAAACGCCACAAAATATATTTTTCAATAAGTCAGTGTCACATTCATCTATGGAGCTACCAGAAAACAATTAATATCCCACTCATAACCGTAAATTTTCGAATATCCTGTAAAATGCAGGTGTACAAAAAATTAAGAAACTTTAACGATAAGGTGATACCATGCCGAATGTCTCATCACATAACGAGATACCTAACCTACGCTCATCACATAATATCCACCAATATGCTGGACGAGATCAATAGAGCAAACAAGTCATGTTTCCTCGACAGGGATTTTGGTGTCGCAGGATCCGGATCCGGAATCGGTTCCACGAGGACCTTCGTTAAAACAAACGAATTACAACGTTCAGGAGCAAGTTGAAGACATTGCTCTTCCAACATAGTTTCCCGCGTCCTTGAGATTAATCATCATCATTAGTTGTTCTACAGTCCGTTGTGAGCCTTGGCCTCCTCCAACATTCGCCTCCATCTCCCCTATCTTGACATCTACTCTTCCAATCCCTGATGCCAATGATATCCACATCTCCCTATACACCATCCATCCAATGGAGTTTGGGTCTACCAACGCTACGTCTACCTTGTGGTCTTGGATGATTTGAGGGGAATGCTCTATTAAACGGCGCCGAACAAATCATCCAACATATATACATACGCTCATAGTATGTTAATTTGGCTGATAATTGACAGAATGTAGTTTCCCTCTGATTTAAAGATATATGTAAATCTACAAGTTTCAGTATAGCAATGAAGTTTTATTGGTAGAATATAAAATATTTTAAACGTTTCAACTGTTATAAACAATAAAATTATAACATTCATCATTCATATAAACGATACAAAGCGATACATATTAATATCATATCTACAATATCAAATTTTACAAGAGCTGAATGCCAGTTACGGGAAAAAATATTGATTTTCATGTTGCTATCTGTGAAAGTTTATTTCAACAATAACATAACATTATCGAAGATACAAAAAAAAAACTTAAATAAACGGGTGAAGTATTTGAAATATCGTTACTTTAAACTCTACATTTCAATTTTTTCAAAGAAAATCAACGAAAAGTAAAAGATCTATCTATCTATCTATTCCCTCACGCCGTATCCCAAGTGAAATAGACAGAGAGAAAGAAACGCCAATTAGATCCTTAGATACTTCTTCCGCCTCCTCCACAGTCTCAAATTTTATTCTAATTATGTAGGTTTATCTATTCCCTCACGCCGCATCCCAAGTGGGGTAGGCAGAGAGAATGGAACGCCAATTAGATCTGTCCTTCCATACTTCGTTCGCCTCCTCCACAGTCATACAATTTCTCATGCACGCACGTCGATTTCTCTTCCTCACGGCCGTCCTTGAGAATTTGATCTACATGATCAAGTCATGTAGTTCTCGGACGCCCGTGCTTCCTAAAGCAACCAAAAAGATGGATATTAAAGATTTTATCACGTTAAAAATATTTTTTTCTAATTTGGACACACAAACGCTGGATGATATTTATTTTTGCTTATTTACAACTTGATGGCTTGGAATCGAAGTTGAAATTAGCAATCGATAAAATTATATCGGCAGAGCATGAAAATGAACTAAATCTCTTTATTTTAATACAAATTTCAAATTTCTTTTTTACTTAACACATAAATTTCAGAAATTTCATGGTTTTATTCAGAAAATATCACAACAGACAATACTTCTAAATAGGTCTAAAAAAGTTTTCGTACTTCCTCATACCCCTCCTTTCAGACAAGAATATCCTCTTTGTCATTCTTTCCTCTTTCATTCGTTCCACATGACCATACCATCTCAATTTATTTACACGTTTTCTGTCCACAACACTCCTCTTGGATCCACTCATTCTTCTAATATCCTCATTCCTTAGTCTATCACGCAACGTTTTACTAACCATAACCATCCTCAAGTAAAAGATATTTTTATTTTTTAAAAGCGCTCTTTAGCAAAAGCGGTAAAATATTAAATTTTCCTCAAATTTAGTAGTCTTAAAATTTTAGTAACTCTTAAAATTAGTAACTCTTAAAATTTGTTGACCCTTGCGAACGTTTTGATTTTATAAAAAAAATAAAAATATTTATTACCAATTTTAGTTTTCTATTTATAGTTCCCAATATTAGAAGATATTGATTAAGGTAGGTACTCTTTGTTATATCAAAAAACAAATTATTTGTAACATTCTATCCAGCATAGATATATAAAGGATTTTATTAAACTTTTTTCATTAACGAAAAATCGAGATCATGAGGTGATTTTTGGTTTCAAAATATAAGAAATTATATCAAAAAATTAAAAAAAATTAATCGATCAATAGCCATAAAAAATAAAAGAATTACAATTTATTAAACTATAATTTTAAATAACTATCTAACTTTTCGAAAAACTAAAAAAATATAGATGGAAAAATTGTAGAATTCTTGTGCATTGTCTACCAAACACACCTCCGATTTCGGTTTTTAGAAATATGCTTTTTCATAAACGAATACTATGAAGCCGTTAATCAAGGATTTTTTTAAACTTAAAACTAATGGTAGGTAGATATAGTTACTAAATATTTGTTTTCGTTTTTTTATCACATCAAAATGTTTGCAGCGTCAACATGTTTTGAGATGTTTTCTGCCAAAGTTGTTGAAAATTGAAAACTTTACCGTTTTTACTAGAGCAAAAACGGTAAAATATTCTCTAGATTGCTCTTCAATTTTATTAACGTAATATAAGCAGACGGCTTTTAACAAATAATTTAAGTTTAAGTTGTACATAGTAAAGTTCACAGCCAAGAGAAGCGTGTATCAACAATCAAACTATCAAAAGCGTATTCAAAGAAAAGAAAAAAAATAACGAAAAGCTCTCAATGAGATAATCTTTAAATAATTTTAAGTTTTAACCTTGTGGTCACCAGTGTGTCCGTACAAGAACATGAATAATTTAATTTATAAAAAAATGCCTGAGCCCGTAGACAATTTGTACTTGGCGATCGCCTACAAACGAATTTTCGTCAATAACTGCAACAATAACGCATAATTATACGGTACGTGTAGGTAGATTGTCGAAAAGTTCGCCAGTAGACGATCGCTAAGTACAAATTGTCTACGGGCTCTGGTTAGAAAAGAATTTACCTATACTTTTCGATATTCGATATTTTAATTATTTAAAAGGCTTGGTTCTATTGAGTGATATATTTTTTTTCTGATAACGGCACATATTTGATGTGTTATTAATTTTCAAACGTTGATTTTATTTTTGGCTTAATTTCCACGTTAAGAACCGTTATTTTTTATATATTAAGAATGATTACAGGACTATTTAGTTTAATTTGGTACTGAGAGGGTTAAAAACAGGGCAAAAGATCAAAAATGATATGAAAATACGTTATCCTTGAAAGTATTTCTAAGTAATGATTAACTTAGTATAAATTAAGTTTGTATAAACACTGTAATTGGCCTAATTTTTTTGAAACTATAACTTATGTTACTCGTGTATTAGGTATGTGCTGTTGTGTTTAAATTAATAAAGTAAATAAAAAAAATAAAACTTGAAAGTATTCCTAAGTAATTAAGTGAAGGTGTCTCCAAATAAGGTAGGGGTAAATTATGGGGGAGAATATTTCAGAATGGTTATCAACCAGAATATAGTATGCTGTAATATCGAATCTCTCACTGTAGGTACACCATTTTTATCACAGTTATAACAGAGCGTCTGGAATATCTTATGTGAAATTATACATGATCGGTGAAGTATCGCAACACTGACTGGTTGAGGCCTAGATTCTACCGTGTATTATGTAATCCAGTAAAACGTTGTAGGGTGAATGAAAAATATCAACAACAAAAAATTCTAAACGTATATAAAATACTGTGCAAATACATGATAATTTGGATGACAGTAAATTTAATAAGTAAATCTTCGATTTAGCATGGAGGTTTGCAATCAATTCTGAATATCTCATTTCCTATTGGCAATGATATTGCGATCGAAAAGTTTATTATAATATATAACATATTATATTATAACATAACATACCTAATATATATTAATTTATTTTATTATTCTTGCACATCATCATTCACGTAACAAAACTCAATAAATCAGTTCACGCACCTGACACTTCAAAGGGACATATATATACGATTAATTTGCTGATTTATCTAACTGTGGAAGATGCTGAGATACAATCTATGTATTATAAAGTACAAAATATTATAATATACGGTACACGCCCCCGAGGAAGACCACCAAAAATATGGATAGACAGCTGGTCTTCAGCATCACAAGAGGCATTAACTTCCGTATTAACAGATCGATGATCTACATCACGAAGAAGAAGAAGATAAAGGTAATATAAATAAAGATAGGGCCATCGATTGGTGGAATCCCTGGATTCAATCGAATGCCTATAGCCATTTCGTATAATCGAATCGGTCATTTGAGAAACAACATAAGTCAGTCAATACAAACTTTTCAGAAATCACAAAAAAAACTGTTTGTTATAAAATTTTGAATGAAATATTGATATCTTACTCAAATTAAAAATGTTACTTACCGTGTATTATTTTATTATAAACCTTTATTTTATGTCAAAATATTTTATTTGAATATTAATTTGTTAATTTAAAACCTTTGACTTATGTTGTTCCTCAAATAAACACCATTTCAGGGAATAAAAATCAACATTTTCATCCCAGATTACTTATTAAGTACCAAAAATCACGATTTTTCATCATCTTCACCCACGTTAGTGGTTGGCATTAAGTGTCAGCTGTGAATCGACACGAAAAAATTTAGTGTAGTAACAACATAAGTCACTGATTTGTGTTGTTTTTCTATTGAATCTGAAAGATGTTTTTAAATAGCTGTTCAGCTGCTCTGTTGCCGAGTTTTGTTGAGAAACTGTATATGGTTGTTATTTGTATTGTAGATGTGTGTTTGTTTTTATTATTATTTGGTAAGCGCTATTGTTTTATGTAAATTATATGAAATATGTTTAAACCCTCAAAGCACGAGCACTGCTCAATTTTGAGGGTCAAATATGTAGGTAATAAATGTTTTTTTTTTTTAGTAATAAGGTGTGTATGTAATATTATTAATTTGTAAATTTTATTTAAATAAAAATATTTGAATTTGAATTGACTGGCCAAGTTAATTAGCTCAATTTGTATCAAATAAGTAAAAACTACGTGGTTTCTAAATGAAATAACGTGCGTTTAAAGAAAAAGGACCCATATAAAAAAAAAACATTTTCGCTGAAAACCTGACTTATGTTGTTTCTCAAATGACTGATTCAATTACAATAATGCGCCGAACGTCTTGCCTGATTCAGTTGTTAAAATTTACTTAGGTACTTTATTTTGCATTGCAGTGCATTGCATTTTACACAAATTTTATGTGTAAAAATCGAATAATGATTGCAACATGGTGCTGTCACTTGTTTAATGATTTCTCTTACTTTTACACTACATTTAAAAAAAAACGAATGTTACTAGCAGTAACGTTTGTTTTTAATTTAATGTGAAATGAATCGTGACCTCTGAAGGGAACGAAGCTATTCAAATCAATGTCAAAGCCTCTTTTGTTTCGAAGGATTTTTCAAATGGGCACACCAGACGATTCCCACGAACCAGCACATCTTTCAAAAACAAATAGTCTAGTTTGTTTTTATGATTGATATATGTTTTCTGAGCAATGCCGGGTTTAGAATAAGTAAGCCTTCAGTTTCAAACAGAAAGAGAAAAAAAAATGGATGATAATTCTTCGAATTCATATAATTCTAAAATTTTAATAAAACATCACATTAATCTCGAAAAACTGAGTGTGTTATTAAAAATTATTAAAAAAAAACATTTTTAATTAACGAACATGAAAATTATAATTAATTTGTTCGGATCACGTATTCACGGTTTTGTTCTTCTATTACAGCAAAGGAATATATTTAGTAAATAAAAACAAAATAACTAGAAACATTTTATATATACTTTGAACTACTACAAGATTAATTAAGTTCAAATACGCCTTTCACTTGTTTTTCAAATCATACTGAGAATTTTTTTATAATAATTTTTATAATATACATTTATTACAAGATTTATCTTATATCTAAATACATATATATAGGTATCTTCACGTCAAAGCTACTTTTTATCATACCATTCATTTGTGATATTCAGGAATATGTAAAACAAGATCGGTGTTGAGAAATATGTCACAAAGATTTAAATATCTTGTTGAATAAACTAAAAAACAAGTAATTCCATTAAGACAACATACAATTTGAACCACTCTAAATTAATCATTCCAATTGTTCACACTCACTGATAGTCAACCTATCTAAGTTAAATTTATATGGGGAAAGTTATAGTGCTTCTTAATTAAATCATTTTTAAACAAGTAAAATTGAACTTTCATTTCTTGAAGTTTCTAACGAAAAAAAATACATATTAATTATTGACACTCTAGTTACTTTAAAATAAATATTAACTTTCTCTATTTTATGTAAACAATGAACACTAGAGCCAATAAGGGCCGCGATATCCAAAACGTTAACCAAGTAGTTAACTTGTTGTCAAGAGTTAACCATAAGTTAACTCAAGAAATGGTGATATCCAATGTCTGTTACGGAGATAACTATATACTATACTATACTATACTATACCATCACGGCATATCCCACAACTGGGGTAGCCAGCAGATCAGCTGCATGTAAGAAACATGCAAACTGTCCTCTTCGTGCCAGTATAAAATCAAGACATTCAGGATGGGTGGCAAACCTCATCGCTTAATTTAAGATGAAAAATGTCTTAATTTTTTCGAACACCTGCCTTTTACAGGACACTCGAAAACTTACGCAGAAGAGTGGGAGACCAATTCTTTACCGGGTGCTCCACGGGATAACAAGTGGTTATTTATAACCACCCGATTTTCATGAGTTAACTATCGAATCCACGAGTTAACTTTGAGAATGAATATTTTTTTCGTCTGTAGATGGTGCTATATATGTCATCAATTTGACAGTTACATAGTTTGTCATTTTGGTTTGAGAATATTGTGTTATAATAATATAATATATTGATCAAAACTGGATAATTATCTTCATAATAATGTTGATACATCATTCGATGAACAATATTATTGATACTTTCAAAACACTCGTCAACATAAGCAACACGTCAAAATTTAAAATGGCGGCTCCAAACAACCAGTGAAGTGTCAAATAACTTCCCTAGTGTTGCCACTCGTACGACAAAAGTGCGTAAAAATTAAATTTCAACCGATTTGTACTAAGGTATTGCCATATGTGAATACTGTTTACATCACTACAGAAAGTTAACCTCTGGTTAAGTAACCATTGTAAATTATTTTTATGATATCACCAAACGCCGAACATGAACAAGTTAACTCATAACAGTTGATTACTTAACCACTGGTTAACTTCTATTTGGATATCGCGGTCCTATGTTGTCAGTGACCCTGCTGAGGTATCAGAGAGAGTCGATAATCAAACGATACTTAGTTACATCCTAATAAATAAAAGTTTATTAATATTCGATACACGATTTTCACAAACCACTTTCATATTTACGAAAGCTTGTATCACCACAAGCTTAATAACTCAAAGACAATATTAATTACTATAAGGCGTCGCTCTGGAAACATCACACGGTATAAAATGCATCAAATAAAATAACTTTTTATAGAAATATCAAAGCAACCACCGTATATTCTACAAAGGCTATCATTTAAACGACCAGCATAATATTGATGTTTTGTTCAGAAGAAAAATGTATTCTGCCAACAAATACATATATCATGTTGATATGCTACTTATGCCCAGCGAGGATATTGTATTTCTATTGCAAATAATATGATATTGTAAAACTCTAAATTTAATCGACCAGCAAAATTATTATTTGACCGGCATAATGATTATTTGTCCAGCAAAATAAATAAATGAGCAGCAAACCGTTTTTAATCTTGTTCAAATAATAAATCTTTGTATGTACGAGTAGCATCTTTTTATGTGATTTTATATGTAGCATCTGAATGAACGACACTAGCGTTTTTCGACATTTCAGTTAGATATTTCGTTAATATAGCAAAGCGGAAACTGGCATTATTTTCGTAGTCATCATTAATTTGGTGAGAAATCACAAAAACTTCATGTGGATCCGAAGGTTAATCGGTGTGTGAAAAATATTGTTTATCTTATATTTTCTGCCGGTCAAATAATAATTCTGTTGCTCAAGTAATAATTCTGCTAGTCAATTAATTATTTTGTTGTGCGAGTATTTATTAAGCTGTTATATTTTTTTAATTTGCCGATATAACCAAGTTTGTTTGTAAAACAAGTGTGTTCGCTTATTTTTTATTTATTGCCGATGAAAACATTGTTTGCTGTGCAAATGACTTAAATGCTGATTTTTTCTTGCCGAACGAATGGATTAATAGCCGTACAAATAATTAGTTCCCTTCTACAAATGGGGTTGGGGTATACAGAAGACTAGTTGCGTATGTTTACTATATTGATTTTTATTGAATACTAGCTGACCCAGCGAACTTCGTACCGCCTAACAATCAATGAATGATTAATATTATTTTTAATCTCTTCACAAACTCGCGTAATTGTCCAAGTGAGTCATCGTATAGTGTAAAAAAATAAAATTTATTTATGTTGAACAATAAATATTTTACTCAGATTTGTTTATAAATTATCTGCTGTACGTAACATAATTATGTAGGTACTTATTTATTTTTTTAGTTACCTAGATATCTATTCATTTTAAATCTATAAAAAATCTTTCCATGATTTTTTCAAAAATAAAATAGGTTCTAATATGAAAATGAATACAAAAATTATTCAATAAATAGGCCAATCTATAAATAAACTTCATCGTTGATTTTGTACAATTATCCATGATGTGTTTTTGAATACAACAAACATATTGTGTTTTTTGAAAATAAACTCGTTAATGGTGGATAAAACATTTAAATTCGTTATGGCAACACATGACAGCGGAACTGTCATACATGCGTCACTTTTATACTAAAGTAAAAAAATATTATAAAATACTATAATAATATAAAATATAAAAAAACACTGTTTTATGTTTCACATTAATGTATACCAAAGTTACTACAATTACGCCTAGCGCTTCCACCAATACATTGGCATCATCAGGGCGGAGTATAAAATACTTTTAATTTTATTAAATAATATGTACAGTTGGAGATTTTTTGGGGTATCTTGAAGGTAACATGTTTCTAATGATAAATTATCAATAGAAATGAAGGACTTGATCACAATAACTTCTCAAAGATGACGCAAGAAAACTTTGTACATGAAATAATAGAAGGTAAGGGAATAAATGTGTTGTGGTTTTAAATTAAAAAAATTATATTCTGTAATTTTATTTTTAAATTTTAATATCTTTTATATAATTTCTATTACATTGTCTTTTATATGTTTTTATATCATTGAGATTTGAATGTGTTTGTGTTGTGTTTTCAATTTTATTGTTGTGGAAATTGTTAATATATATGTATCATGTAATAAGGGCTTTATTTGCCGTAGAATGAATAAATAAATAAAACAAATGAAGCGCCCGAAATGACGAAAATACATGATGATCTATAGTCGGAAGTCAACAGACTTCTGCACCTCCTGATCCTAGCGAGTAAATGAGCTGATGATACAAGGAGGAGTTGATAAAAAAACTGAACTGAACTTAGTGGAATCGAAGGAAAGATGAGAGGCTTTGTTACATGGAAGGATTAAATTTGATAAAAAACAGAGGGAGAGATGATTTATAAATTCAAATAATATGATGTTTTTTTTTCTGGTTGATGGTTCGATATGATGGTTCGTTACCAGGTGCCGGCAAACTCCCCTTTCACGACACAAGCTTTTAGTAGCTTACTGTGAAAGGTGTATAAGGTTGTATTTGGGTTTATAATAAACAAAATCCAGATATATCTTTTTAAAAAAAAATAAAAAAAAATGATATGTATCGAAATATTTAGATACTAACGACACCAACATTGTATGTATACCTATAAGTATTTCAAATTATAGACCTCTTTTCTTGTCAAACTATTAGTTAGGAGAATCGAATAAACTGTGAAGAAAAACAAATGTTTTTTTTAAGAACACAACACGAAATAATTGAATATAAATTTCATTTGTATCCAACAGCATCAGAACACAATGTTACCTGCTCAAGCAACGCCTGCATAATTTTAACACTTATATGGCTGTGAGCTTTGGCTACTAGCCAGGAAGATATTAAATTTTGAAAACAAGTATTTAATAATGAATAGTTATCGCATTTATGTTTTGATAAATGTAATTTTTTTCTTTGAAATATTATTTAGATATTTTTTCCTCGACTCATATACAAGCTTTTGATAAAAAAAAATCTATAAAAACTAATGATCAATATTTCGTTTCTTCTAAGACATGTATGTGTACCTATCATTAAGATCAAAGACAAAATGTCATTATCAAGGGTTTCATCTGTCTTTACAAAAAACACGGAACCGAATATCACTAACAACTAATTACTTGATCTTCTTCTTCTCAAAGTGCCATGTCAGGTCCCCCCGACGTCGGCTATCACCCTGGCGTAGGCTTCTCTGTCCTGTGCCAGCCGGAACAACTCCTCCACCCTCCGAACTCCGGTCCACTCTCGGATATTTCTCAGCAAATTCCTTGATAACAATGCCAAATAGCACACAGTCATATAGCGGGTATTAAGTGTATAAAATATATTTGTATTTACTTATAATTTTTCGCAAAACTACATACCAACATGATAATTTTCTGAAAAAGTTAGCTGGAAGATATTGCTTCCAGGCAATGCTCATGTTTTTTTTTTATCAATAAAGTGTTTTTATTATTAAAATGTGAACAATACGTGTATTATTGAACTGACCGTGAATAGACTTACTGAACCCAATAGAGTCGATAAGTCTTACTTCTATGAGAGGGCCTTTGGTGTTGTTGGACCGGTTATGTGCCATTGAGAGATAGTCAAACTGTCATCAGATTCAGAAGCAAATTAAATACTGAACTCTACTCTGGCGCCCTTGAGACGGTTTAGGGACTGTTAAACGGCGTCAAAACAAAATCATCCAAAATCATCATCATCTTCATTATTATTGCTTTAGCATGTTCGTCAGAATAGTATTTTTTAAGGACTTACATGTCACTCCCAAATTACTCCCAAAATTTTGCCTACAGTTGTGTAAGAAACTTCAGGGGAGTGGATTAGTGTGAGCTCGTGCAGCAAGCGGAGATAAAACGATGAAGCAAAGAGAAGAGTTTTCCTCTCATTTGTAGTCACAACGGAAGTTCAACTGATATATTAAGTTTTTTTTAGCATTGCATTAATATTGTTTTTAAATTCGATATTATTTTATTTCCTTCTCCTCCTTTTTCAAATAAAAAGTAAGATACCCAGCAATGTAGAGCGTAATTTAGAGCGCCCTTGAGGTGGATTTTTTTCACAAAACGGCGCTTTACAAATCATACTATACTATACTATACCCTCACGCCGTATCCCAAGTGGGGTAGGCAGAGAGAACGGAACGCCACGTCGCTCTATCCTTACATACTTCTTTCGCTTCCTCTACATTCATCCAGTTTCTCATACGTGCACGCCGATTCCTCTTACTTAACACGCGACCGTCCTTGAGAATTTGATCCACGTGGTTAAGCCACGTAGTTCTTGGACGTCCGCGCATTCTCACACTCTCTCATTCAGATAAATACACCCTCTTCGTCAATCTTACACCATCCATTCGCTCCACATGACCAAACCATCTCAATTTACTTACACGCATTCTATCAACAACACTCCTCTTGTATCCACTCATTCTTCTAATATCCTCATTTCTTACTCTATCACACAATGTTTTACCTACCATTTTTCTCAGTGATCGCATCTCCACTGCATTTATTCCACTCTCGTCCTTCTTCAGCCATGTCCAAGTTTCGCTTGCATACATCAGTGTCGGAACGAGGATGGCGTTGTGCACCAGCATTTAAGCCATGTTCGAGACATTGCTATTGCTAACGATAGATCGAAGTGCGCCGTTCACTCTCGCACCAGCCACTTTTCTTTTTTCAATGTCCCTTTCGTACCTACCATCCCTCACAAACATACTTCCTAAATAAACATATTCGTCCACTTGCTCCAAACATTCATTTCCAACCTTTCATCCAAAAGCGGGATCAACAAATCATCCAAATAATAATAATAATGTAATTGCATGTAATAAACATTCAACGATAAAAATTTTGCAATAATTCAGGATGGGCGGTATGCCATACCACTAAATTGCAGATGTCAAATAATATCTTATTCACGATATTTTACAAAAATCTATCTTTTATGGCAAAAGGTAGTAAACTTATTCTTTACCGGATGCTTTGCGAAGCTTGTTATTGGATTTCACGTTTCCTTGTTAAAATGACGTCCTTTGATGCTGTCAATTAAAATTGATTATGCAACATTAGCTTTCCGTTCATTACGTAAAATACCAATGATCAATATTATTACTGTGCATATACGACAGAATGTTACGAGATGATGTAATAGTAATAATAATGTTGATAATTTGTGCTGCGCCGTATGTAGCATCACATCAAGGGGGCTTTACAATATCTGAGATTAAAGCAAGAGAGACCATACACTTTCAACACTGAGCTTAAAGCGTCACGGGTTGTTAGGTGACTACTTAAATAAAGATTAAAACGAATGATAAAATTACCTATGTGTCGTTTCACAATTCTCCACTCATTTCAATAGAGATAGAGAATGCTTTAATAATACTTAGGTACTCATGTGAAGGTTATTAAAGTATTTATAAGCAATAATTTTTAATGGATGAAAAGAATTTCCTCATACAAAAATGTTACATTTGGAAAGGAATTTTTTTGAAAATAATAACAAAAGATGTCGTGGAATAGAGAATACAGAACATGAATATGAAAGAAGCAATTTTATACGAAACGCGGACGGAATCCAGAACGGAAAATTTAATGAAAAATAACATTTGCGGTCACAATATTCACGAAATGTTGTTGATACGTGATGAAAAAACAATGACTAAATTATGCGATAAAAACTATTTTCTGGTATTTTTTTAATATTTTATATATATTTTATGAAGATATAATAAATAGACATAAATTATTGCGATAATAGGCATCGAGGAGATTGACACGGCAAAGCAACATGACGGGTTCTTATTTATTTATTTTTATTCTTTGCTGTACATTCTCTGTTGTACAGTTCAATGCACAGGGGGCGAGTTTTTTTATCATCGCTAAATTGCTATATCTTTCAACTGACCTGGTTTTTTAGTTTCACTACTATCTGACGTGAGTCGTGAAGACTGCACGCTTATTTTGTGTTTTAAGTATGTAATTATAACTATAAATAGTACAGTAGGTTAATCAAAGTCAGATTATGTTTTCATTGTATTTTTCTTCATTATTAGTTGTTGCAAAAATTTGAATTAATATATTGAAAACCAATACATAACATTAATACATATTTAATTTTGGAAAAAATTAGAAACATATTATATATTACTGTGAAACAATGTCTAGTACGACCAAATACACCACGTCAAATACAATACGTCATAAAAACCACACACTTTCACTAGTTGTATCGAAAATTGGAGCACTTTTTTGGCTTCATTCAATGCAAATCGGATTTCTAAAAAATAGGTAGTTACTTAAAAAAAATTATACATTACATAAAAATCAATAAACCAAAAAATAGTTTAATTTAATTATATGAGTTAATAGAGATAATGAAAGAGTAGACAAAATTTTCCCTTAAGATTTAAACTACACGTGAGAAAGGAATTTTTTTATTTATATATTCATTCTTTACTGTACATTGATAAAAAACAATCACATAAAAGGTATACATTCAATTTCACTTATTACATTCAAATTAAATACAATCAATATACAGAGGGCGAGTTTATCGCAAAGGCGCGATCTCTTCCAACTAACCCAAGATTAATTACTCTAGCAACGAGCACAACACGCTGAGAGTGGTTGATAGAATAGCAGCACTGTGTGTAGGAATAACCAGAAGACGCTCGTATTATATTGCAAAAGTGATTCTTGGTAATTGCTGAATACTCAAAATTTCAGAAGACGTGAGATAGAGTGTTTTGTGAACAATTAGTAATATTATAATAAAGTTCACGTCTTAAGCACATCTGACTACTATGGGAAGTGCTACGATGGTAATTATGTATCTATCCTATCTTGAATAATAATAATAATCTCAACAATTTATTTAGCGCCGTTTTGTGGTACAAACCACCGCAAGGGCGCATTTTCAGTTTTTTTTTTAATTTAATTATTGTTATTATCAAATTTTAACATATTTTATAATCTCATCCCGTGGAGCACCCGGTAAAGAATTGTTCTCCCACTCTTCTGCGTAAGTTTTCGAGTGTCCTGTAAAAGACAGGTGTTCGAAAAAAAATTAAGATATTTTACATCTTAAATTCAGCGATGAGGCTTGCCACCCATCCTGAATGTCTTGGTTTTATATTGGCACGAAGAGGACAGTTTGCATGTTCCTTACATGCAGCTGATCTGCTGGCTACCCCACTTGTGGGATATGCCGTGATGGTATAGTAGTCGTAGTAATAGTATAATTTTAATTTAACTATCAAAACATCTGAATGCATTTGAAATTGTCACAAATTTGAAATATGAAACATTCTATGAGTTCAAACTGTAGGTAGGTATTATTATTTGTCACAAATTTTATCTACTAGTTTATTTTGTTTTTAAATTTGTTATTTTTAATAAGTTTGAAAATAATTTAACACTCATAAAACAATTATCTTTATAAAAATATTGAAACTAAAAACACTTTATTAAAATATCTCATTTTTAATTTTTAAAAATGAGATATCAGAGGTTTCAGGCAGCTACTACGAGCGCCATCCACCATATTCCACCATATGAATATTCCGGTATTACCCGTATAGCTGCCATGACTAAAGGTAAAAATTACATTTTTTAATTTAAAAAAAGATATACCTATCTGGGTTTTGTTTGGTATTAACCCAAATACAACCTTATACACCTTTCACAGTAAGCTACTAAAAGCTTGTGTCGTGAAAGGGAAGTTTTCCGGCACCTGGTATCGAGCCACGGAGATGGAGGTAGAGGCCGAGACTCTACCTCCAGGCTACCGACGAACTCGTAAATGTACCTAGAGTGTCATTTTTGTAACTATTTTTGTAATCTTATAACTAAACACTTTATTAATATTATTACTATAAGAGGCAGGGGTTTCGTGTTGCCGGAAATCGAAAAGCGTGGAAGAGCTTGGAAGAAGCCTTTATCCAGCATTGAAAATATTAAAATTCTAGCTTTATCCAGCGAAGAAGAGATTATGGTTAGTAGTAAGTGAGCAAGTTTTATGAAACAAGGTGGTTGTTTAGAGGCCAAACTGCATTCCTGTCATTTTGTTTGCAATCGATAAATATATTTTTGATTTTTTTTTCTAAATTATAATACTAAATTAACATTTGGGAACATCTCTTTCCTTGATAAATTATATAAAAAGTAGGGTATTATATATTTTTACCCACAAATTAATTAATATAAACTTTTCAAGCGCTTGCAAAGTTTCAAGGATAACTAGGTATGTAAATTTATGTAATCCATCTACCAATGTTACTTGTTTTCTGTTTCAGTAAATGTTGGTTAAAATCAGTTATAATTTTTAAACAAACATATTAGTTCATTCGGATAAAAAAATATACTCATGCTTTAATTTATTAATACTAATACATACCACTATACCAACACGGCACATCCCACAGCTGAGGTACCCAGCAGACCAGATGCATGTTAAAAAACATGCAAGCTGTCCTTTCCATGAAAACAAGAAATTAATACATTTAGTATGGGGGCGAGCCTCATCGCTGAATTCAATGCGTAGAATGTTTTCATTCCTTGGAGCTATATTCTTTAACATTAATTTTTCATTTACACTCAGTACTTTTAGTACTTTTTTCCAATACTTATGCTTAAAACATACAGCTGGTCTGCTAGCTATCCTATTCGTATGATCCGCGATAATATAGTAAATATTTGCAAATCTGAGACATAAGTAATATATTGTGAAGGTAATTTTCTGTAATCTTTTCTGTAATAAATTAGTTACCTATATATGTTTTGAGTTTTTTTTTTTATAAAACGAAACTCAATTACAGATGACAACTTAAGTAATTGTATATATCATTTTAAGAAATAAACTTTGTTCAAATTCTAATCTTAGAAAGAAAACGGGACAGAACAGCAGATGTGTTCCTTAAATATTATTTATACAATCTGAATACTAAATATCCTTACTATCTAACTTTTCTTATTTACTGAAGACTCTCTCCCATACCCCAATATCTCCGAAGTCGAGGGACTTCTGTTTATCCGTTCTTATTAGGCAATCTTTTGTCCTTAGTGGTGGGTCCCGGTGGGTATAGTTTGAGGGGCTGACCGACCAAAACCGCCTCGTGGGTATATTAAATTTTATACATCATTTACGAATTCAATACTCAAACGCAAACAGACACATATTGAATAAAAGAAACGATAGTGGCTAGCAAAAGAACCAGACTAATGACAATCTAGCGTCATTATCAATACAGTGTTCTTTTCTTACATATTACATATTTATCTACTTTTATAAAATATAAATCGCCAGTTAATAAATGGCTAGCTGGTGAATTGAATGCTAATGCCAGGATGTTAAATAATAGTGTGTTAAACAATTTGAAAAGACTAATTAGAACTATTGAAATGAATGATAAAGTTATATATACCGCCTAAGCATTAACTTAATATGTAGAAAAACCAATATGTTTAGGTACATAATTATACCAAATAATAGAATTTGGCAAACCACACACATTTAGATCAAAATTAGATATTATTGAATTTATGTTTTAATTATAATGCTTACACAATCAAAATATTGGTTTCTAATTATAACGTGTTAATTTTGATTAATATTATCAAGATGTTAAAGTATTGTTTATCAATATAATCAATCAACGGGTAAACGAGTTAATTCTCTTCCGTTTACAAGTAATTATCTTCTAGAGTTTGTCTCAAAAAAACAAAACTTTAGCGTTTATTGTTTTCAGCCTAGAGTAAACTAAATTATAACTTTGAAATAATAAATAAAATCGTAATAACTTTCCTTAAAATCAGCCGATACGAAGCCCTTCCTTTTTTTCAAGGGCTTCCCCGAGGATATTGCGTTACGGTTTGAAAGTTTTCAAATTATTATTTGTTAATAATGAGTGACATAACATTTGTTACCTTTGCGTCACTCAAAGTTCATAGCATACAAAACAGTTTTACAATGATACATATACATGCACACAAACAATTATCAAACAAAACATTCCAATATTAAACACTAAAATATTATACCTACATTAAGCTATAAACATGACTTAACGAAAAACGATGATCACTTTTTCTTTAACGTTTTAGCGATAAATTGAGGGGTTTTTAAATAACGGTGCCTAGCATTTAAAGTGTTCCAAAACCAATATGGAAATCACATATATTTTGTCATTATAATATCATCCAAACGGCTGAATCATGGAAGTTGCGAGCAGTAAACAGGGAAGAGTTCCCACCGAATGCGTACGCTGGCTAAACCTAGAACCAATGAGTCTACCTGCAGACAACTAAGTATGCATACATGATTTTCAGATATTATGAGCATATCACGAGAAAGGAGCTTAAAAATCTATAAGGCTAGCTATGAACGGGGCAGTGGAAGAAAAGGCAAGGAATGGGCAAAGTACCATCAAGATGGAACGACAAAATGGAGTAAGCCATGAAGAATACACTGAACGAAGCTTTGCACATGGAGGAGAATCTTGTATCGACGGTCCTTGGGTTCGCAGTTCACGCAAGTCTATTTCTATAACTTAATACATGACCGTCCTTTATCCACAGGATCAAATTATGTAGTTCTCGGACGACTACGTATTCTCCCGAGAAATTTTTCATTGTTATTTTTAACTTTTATTTATTTACTTCACCTCGAATACGGCAAATCCTTTAACAATATAGATTAATAAAAATTAGTTCAAAAATTACAGTATATGTAAACCCTGCGTTACATCGCAACTTTACCAATGTACCTACGTCTAAAGCCTTACATTTGGTTGACTTTAAAAAATTATTTTGGCCAAAATTATATACCACCGGTACACATTTAAATTTATTACAATAAAAACTAGGTAAGGTATTTGATTTGTATTTTGTCATGACATTAAATAGCGCGTAGTAAAAATAAAAAGCGAGGAATAAAAAGATTTTATTGTTTTCAAGATTTCATTACATTTTTTATAGGTACTGCAACATAGGTACTTTTCTAAAAACATCCATAGAAGATTCCTTCATTCTCGGATATCTCAAAAGTGGGGTAGCCTACTATTTATTTGCGTATCTATGCAAAACTTTTGTCTTCACGAGTAGGCCGTAATGGGCAGCCGGAAGGACATGCCGGCCAAAATGCCATTGATAGAAACTACTAGGCCAAATTTATATCTTTCGTGCTCCTCTTGAGTGAAAGCTTTTTTTATTAAAACAACGGACTCATCTAAAAGTAATTTAAACAATTCATTAATATTACGATGACATTTTTGCACTAACGGTGTAGTTACCGCACTAACAGAGTGGAATAAAAATTAAGTCAGTAAGAATGGGTTAACAAAAATCATCGATTACCATCGTTACATTTTTGCTCAGAACCTATAGAAGATAATTTAGATAATTCTAGGCCTGTTCAACATAATTATTATTTCACTGATTTTGTTTTCACTAAATGAGTAAAACTCCATTTTTAAATTAAAATAATTATAAGTAAAAAATACTTAAGAGTTTTAAATTTCTTTATTTATCAGTTACACGTGTTTCGGGTTGCAAGCCCATATTCATACTGACATATCCATTCTGACTGTATGAATATGGGCTTGCAACCCGAAACACGTGTAACTGATAAATAAAGAAATTTAAAACTCTTAAGTATTTTTTACTTATAATTTTTTTAGTATAATTATTATTTATTTAATCACTATAACACGGCATAGCCTTTTACATGTTGAACAAAAAAAATAGTTAAAATTATTACAATTTGACAGACGAAGACATTATAATACAGTTTCATGCAAATAAATTGGTGAAAAATAATAAAGGTATGTATGTTGGAATAAAACTTAATAAATGTAGGTGCAGATTTTTTTTTTAAATTTAAAATGATTAAAAATTATGAAACAAACAACTAAAAAAAATGTTTGGCAAACCTACCTACTAGTAATAATTAAATATGGATGGATGGATAATTATCCATCAAGGAGATGGACCAATCACATGTTAATTAAAAATTATAAATTATAGTTCGTTAGATTTGATTGGTCGCACTAACAATTTTCCTTCAAATTTTCAATCTTTATCAAAAGCCGTTGTTTTAGAAGTAACATTGTATTAAAATAAATAATAAAAAATAATATAAAACTCATCACATTGACCTTCAATATAGCGATGGACCACAGTAGTGGAAATATTTTGTTTTTCCTTGATTATTTTTGCCTCGATTGATGCATGGATTATCTCATCAAGAGCATTTTGTTTTTATTTTTAATGTTTTTATTTTGAGTTGAAGCAAAATGTTGATAATAATAATAAACTTTTCTGTACAAAATATTAATACAAAAATAATAAGATTACAACAAGGCATAAACAAATAATTTTGTACAATGGGCGAGTTTTCGCAGGATCTTCCAACTAACCCTTGATAATACGTTGATATTTTGTTAAATTATTGTAAAATAATTTAACAAAATTCACAGGCTTGTAAACCATACAATATATTTATACGATACTATACAACCTCTTTTAGCTGTTTGATTGTACTATATAAATAAAAACTATTTTTTAATTCAGAAATTACAAAACTCAGTGAACTATTCAAGTAAACTCAGTATAACTTAATGGAAACTTCGTAAATTCTTTACTCAATGTTATCGAAAAATATATCAGATATTAAAATGATTTCTACCACAGAAATAAAACTTTTTTACGTGTCTTTAAACCATTATAATTATATATAGTTGTTTATTGCAAAGTTTTGTTTCTAAAAAATGAAGGAATCGTTCAAAATGCCAATTTCATATAAAGTTTGTTTATTTCAAAGATCTTTAAAAAGTTGCCAAATATTAATCTAAATTTTGTGCTTCAATAAACGTTCTTTACAAAAAATAATACTTATATAAAGTTTAATTTATTGTTTTTGATGGAATTTTTGCGAGTCGGCTTTCAAGAGCTTCCGCTCTTATCGGTTCGCAAAAATAAATAAAGTCAATAGTGGAATAACTATATATAGTGTTTCATTTTAAGAATTAATAATTCTTATATCTAGAAATGTATTCATTCATACCATTTCGGTATTTTTCCACGAGTGAAGTAACCAGCACATAAGCTGCAATTAATTACCTTACAAGTCATCCACGTCATACCAATTAAAGTTACCATTTTCAGGATTGGTGGCATTAGTAAGGATGTATGTAAATGAATGCTGGTTTGTGCGAGTGGAAAAATATAGTATGGGGTAAATGAGACAATATACGTGGCCAAAAGAAAGGGTCGTGGAAATGTCGGCATCCAAGAAATGAACAGTAAGAACAAATCCACTTAAAAAGTGCAAAAAAATAAGGTGTGCAAATCATTGTATTTGATTTTTTTTTATTTTCCTGAATTAATTTCTTCCTATTTCCATTTTATAATATTTAATGTCTGCATGTGTATTTGTGTGTCTGTGTATGAATGTATTTATATTTGTATAATATTTATTTATATTGGCTCACATTGCGTGTAGCATACAAAATTTCGTTCTCTGTTTGGTCATTTGGTTTTCTTGATTTTAATATAGTTTGTTTTGTTATAATTTTGTCACTGTTAAACTTATAAATTGTATGTATAATTATGTATATTTAAACATGTAATAGGCTTATGCCGTGAATTTTATAAAATAAAATAAAATAAATAAATAAAATAACTGCGCGATTTCCATACATCCAAGAAAAAAAAGCTGGACTACTGAAACTTTTGCACAAAAACTATTAGATTGTGAAATTGTATTTTTTTTATTTATTGAACAGTATTTAAACATTATACGTCATAGAAATCCACAAAAGGTACCAAGGCAGACTGAATCAGTTTTTAACCTTGAGTTAGCGCTTAACTTTCTTTACTTTATTGTGACTACCTTACACACTCCATTCAACTACACAATTTTACAACACAATACACACGCTCACGCATCCACAAATACATCCATATATACCAACACACCCACCCACACACACACACATATACATTCATTAAAAAAAGTACATAAACGTCACATATATTTAAACATATACACATACACTCGTTTATACAGACAGGTATATGATTAGGGTCTAGAAATATCTTAAATACTCATACAAAATTAATCTGCCGACTGGAGGAGAGTAAAAAATTGATAAGAAGGGAATTTCTAAAAAAAAATTATCACAAATTAAAAATAACAAAAATTCACGTAATCAACGCAAGACTAAAAAAAAGTCTAGTACCACCACTGCACGTAGACTAGATATAATGCATTAACTGCATATTATTTATTTATTTATTAAAAATTCACGGCGCTAGCCTTTTACGTGTTATACATTTAGATGAGGGACATGAACTAGCATAGAGGGACATGAACTGTGACTCATACGTAGAGCTGAAAAGACTGGCTGAGAATAGAGACGAATGGAGAAGAAAAACCAAGCTCGTTGCAGACCAATCCAATGGATTGTAACTCATTATATAGGTATACATTTACATACATAGTTCATATGATGTTTATACAAGTGTAGAATATTAAGACACAACAATCATAATAAAAAATAAAAAGAACACATAAAAGAACAACACAACTATCAGTATCACAGCATAAGTTATGAATGGAAAAAAAAATATATTTATGTTTAAAAGGGCACACGCCGTATGTTATCATAAAATGATAAAATTTATTTTGAATTACAGTAAAATTTCAGAATGAAAAAAAAGGTTAATAGAAGCGTGTTTTCTTAGTATGTTTTTAAATTATCATTATTTATTTAAATTTTGAGACCGGTTTCGACACATAAGCGTCATTGACGAGCATTTCAGTTCCTAATATGAAATTTATGTATGGTTAGGGGCTTTGCTAATATTATTGCAAAGTATGTATTCAAAGAGAACAATAAAAAAAAAGGTGCACAATGAACAACTGTTTCTAAATTCGTATTTGATTACATCGTCGCGTTTATAAATAAAGAAATAAATTTCATTGCCAATAAAATTGTTTACAGCATAGTAATGTATGAATGTTTATGGCGCAATAATAATGTTTCCATAGGTAGGTACTACAATACAAGAGCGTGTATGAGGAATAAACTTGATTAATATACTCACCTAAACTATGTATATTATAAATTCATGGAAAGATTAAAATGATTAGTGAAGAAACGCGTATCCGAAAACCATTTTGTATCCTACCAGATATTGCCCTTATGCAATTTGTTGTCTCAAGATTGGACTATTGGAAAGTCGTTTATGCTGGACTACCTCGAAGCGTTCTCAATCGTTTGCAGCTGGCGTTCAACAGCGCTGCGCGGCTCATTTTCCATGAGGGAAAAATATGCCACATCACTCACCTCTTAGAACGACTGAGGCTCTGGCTGAAGGTGGAGGGAAGGGTGACATTCAAGGTATGCCTTTTGGTCTATAAGGCTATAAACAAAATGGCACCATCGTGCCTCACAGAGCTTTGTCCCCTTGACTCGACCACTAGAAGACCTCTGTGCTTTTCGGAACTGGCCGTGAATAGACTTACTGAGCCCAATAGAGCCGGTAAGTCTTACTTCTATGAGAGGGCCTTTGGTGTTGTTGGACCTGATATGTGGAATCGCCTACCGGTGCCATTGAGAGATAGTCAGACTGTCACCAGCTTCAGAAGCAAATTAAACGAGACACCAGTGAAGAGTTCAGTTTTTAATTTGTTAAATCATCATCATCATCACTTCCATTTTTTCAGGGGATGGAGAGGTGTACTTGAAGGCATGGCTCTCTCGATCATAGCATCCTTGGGACATTGGATATTGGTTGTGTGTTTAACTGAGCTTTGTAACTCATACTGGATGGGTGGTTTTGATTTTGATTTCTAGTTATACTTCAACTTTTTTTTAACTGTAGCTTTTTTTCTTAAGACTAGAATATTTCTGGTAAGTGTGGAATCTTTGCTGGTCCACATTTTGAGTGTATTAATTGTTAACATGTTATGTTATGACTGTTTGATTCTCTAAGATTGTCAAAATAAAAATAAAATAAAACATCAATGACCTATGATATAGACTAGGAAATCGAAGGAGAAATTGGTAATACGACCAATCAATTTTGCGACCAATATAATTTCAAATTGATGAGTCTTATACGAGTGCTAGTTCAAAAATGTACGAGTTTTTTTAATAATATCTCTCTTGAGTCCATCGTTGTAGATGCATTATTAAAGTTATATTATTACTGTTGATATAAAGTACATATAAAGTATTCCTATATTGTTTTATAATAAATATATTATGTTCTCATTGAATAATAGTTGTATGTTATTAATATGTTTAATATGTGCTTTTGTAATTTGCTTCCGAGCCGTATGAATTGATAAATAAATAAACAAACAAACAAACAAAATAAACAAACAAACAAACAAACAAACAAAAAACAAACAAACAAACAAACAAACAAACAAACAAACAAATAAATAAATAAAGAGTGTTACACGTTTAATCAATGAAATACTCCTTAAAAATCCCGTGGAGTACCCGGTAAAGAATTGGTCTCCCACTCTTCTGCGTAAGTTTTCGAGTGTCCTGTAAAAGGCAGGTGTTCGAAAAATTGAGACATTTTACATCTTAAATTCAGCGATGAGGTTTGCCACCCATCCTGAATCCTTGATCTTATATTGGCACGCAGAGGACGGTTTGCACGTTTCTTACATGCAGCTGATCTGCTGGCTACCCCACTTGTGGGATGTGCCGTGATGGTATAATAATAATAAATAATAATAATAATAATAATAATACTCCTTAAAAATTGGCACACTGCTATCTTCTTCTTAAAGTCATTCCAAGATATATTCATATATGGGACTTTGCCTAGCGAAATCCGGCATCCGATTATTAGACCAAACTCTAGCCTTACAATAATACATATAAACTGTTTAATATTCAATAACATAAGAGTACCTACTTGGCACATGATTTATATTTACATACATACATTAGTAACAAAATATAGCCTAACTCCTAATATCACCAGGGTGATATATGATATTGTAATATACCAAATTACATACCTACCAATATTACACCGTGGAAGTACCGGCAAAAAATCGTCACCCATTTTTTTTCTGTAGGTTTTTGAGTTTCCTACCATAAAAGGCTGGTGTTCGTAAAAACTCACGTGAAATGTGGTGTTCTCACGAGATTCTTCATAATCTTCAATTCGTCGATGAGGTATGACATTCATCCTGTAGGGTTACTCTTGACACAAACTTGTCAAACTCATTCGTCTTATTTTTATGAACACGAAGACAAAAACTTAAATATCTACAACGCACAGTTTTGTCTGCTAGTTACCTGTCTTATGAAATACATAATTATGTAATGATTGTAGAGATAGAAATATATGTATACCCCTACCAATATAATATCTATACCTAATCTTTTTCTGTGAAAAATTCAATGTTTCTTATGACGCAGGTATTCAAAAAGCATTACCTACATCTATGAGCTATAAAAATCACACAAACTCGCAAATGCTGTTGATATACATACGGTGACATGTAGAGGTGGTTCGACCGGGTTGACCATGCCTTCTGCGTGGCAAGATGTTAAGGAATAAAATTTCAGACGATTTACGGACTATGGAAAGTACTGAGATATTAAAGACAGGGTTAGTACATAACCCTTTTGTTCACAAGATTTTGTGACTCCTTTATGAGCCCTTGCGGAGGTTTTCCAAGAAATGCCACATTTCAAATAAACAGTTGTATTGAAAAAAGAAATATTATTCATAATCAATTCAACAGTGAGAAATGTACAAGAACCTGAAATATTATATTATTTCTATGGCAACGAGAGGAAAATTTTATTTTCATTACGAGTACATACAAGTACATATTAATTAACTGGCCTAAATGCCTTTTAAGGCATTAGCCGTTTATGTGATTAAATACACACATACACACACACACACCCTCACACACACGTATGTATCTGGTGTATATCTAGATACACGTATATATTTTGATGGATTATTTTATCAGGCCTTGCCTGCTGTTATTGTAATAATCCTTATATCTTATAAAAATGATTTTTGAATTTACATACTAACGAAGACCGGGCTATACTCGCCCATTTCAAGGAATTTGCGTTCCATTGACCTGACCATTACAAGATGAGGTATCTATTTCAAATAAAAACCCACTAAATGCCGTACTTTCTTTTACAGAAGCGAGAAAAACAGCAAAAAAGAGTGTAAAAAAAGTGTGAATGAGACAAAAAATACGTTTTTTGCGTGAGTTTGAAAGAGTGCGAAAATGTTCTTTACCGCCAAAATTGTGTGCCATAAGATATTGCCATATTAAAATTAATTATGAAAAGTACTATAAATATTTATGATTAATTTCTAAAAAATAAGCACAATCAGACTTTTTTAAGTTCATGCAAATAAAAACATTTAAAATATTTTTAATTTCGTGCAAATAAACACATTTAAAATATTTTTTGCGTAAATAATCCAATTTAAAAATATTAAGCACGTGCTAATTGAAAAGCCAAAAACAATATGTTATTCGTCTGGCAATTATTTGTGTCATTATAACAATCCAAAATGGCGATTAATGAACGATGTGTCAAAAAGTACGTTCAATATTTAATTTAACATCAGGTGAGAATTAATTTACGTTTTCTATCTAATTAATTTTTCTATCTAATCTATTAAACCTGCTTTACATTTTTATTACTAAAGAGTTAACAGTATATTTTTTTGCAGAAACACAAAACGGTGCATTGCGATCTGGATGTTCATTTTTCAATGATGAAATTAATGATTAAGAAATTAGAAATTAAATTGATAATAAATTAATGACAACGACATTATGGCTTTAGGAATGTCGTGGGAAGAAGTGACAATCATTGCAAAGAATCTGAACGGAAAAGACTGTATTCTCTCCTCTTCGTTCCCAGGAAAATCTTGAAGGTTGATCGAGTAGTTGTTTTATGAATTTTTGATGCAATAAATGAATTAACATAATAAAACTTTCTCTTTTCCTATGATGTTTTATAAAATATGTAGTTGAATAGGAAATTAAGAAAAAATAGGTGAGTATCCATTATTTTTTTGCAATGATTACGTTCTGGTTATATTTTTTGATGTGACATGACATGATTTATATTTTTGCAAAGTATCTTAATTACAAAAAAGGAGAAGGTATGTATTGTTCTTCTATTTTAATGTTCCCTTTATGCTTTGTGTGGAAAGATGAAAATTTTGACTTATTTTGAAATGCTTTTAAGCCTCAGATTTCAAAAATATAGTAGACCTTTATTATTTCTTAGTATTTGTGGGAATCGGCACAAATATTTGAGCCCGTACATATCCCTAATTTAGGAAAGGCATGTTGAATAATAAACTCTATACATAATCACAGACTCCAGGCCAAAAATATTTCAAATATCTTATTTATTGACAAAGATATCAACATTTTAATGAGGTAATGAATGAAAATTTGACTTCCTGATTGCCGAAATCGTAAGCAAAACATTTTCATCATATTGAATTAATTTCAAAATGGAAGTGATAAAAAATACAACAAAACTGAATCTTAAAGCTTGGAGATTATTTTGGTTTTAAAACATCATGCTTGCACATCATGAAAACTACTAATTTGTGTAAATTAGAATTGCATAATTTCGGCATATTTTCATTCAATTTCATAGACCACATATGACAGACTAAATATGACACATGAGAAAAAAAAACAAAGAAAAATAATTGTGAAAATGGAATTATGAAATTCATAGACAATATTGTAGGTATGCGTTTTCCAATAAATACATAGGTAGGTACTTTTCTCAATCAACGAGTAGTATTTATTTTGACCTAATATTTTCATGAGTCTTTAAAAAAATCTGATGGAAGTATTTCAATTAAAAATATAATACTTCAGAATATTGAAGAATGTACATTCATTCATCAAGGTTTCTTTTATACAGGGAGGGAATGCCTATATAGGAAACATTAATTGTTTCGTTCCTTTTTAAGAACTGTTTTCCTTATAGGTACCTATATATACATATATTTTTTTAGGACTTTTATCCAAGTAGGTACCAACTCATTTTTTTAATGATATATGAGCGTGAAAGGTGTCATACTTCTAGATTTTACAATGGGAAAAGGATTTTAGTACTTTTATCCACGTAGGTACCTACCCATATTTTTATCGAAATATGGCCGTGTGGGATGTCAAACTTCAAGATTTTACAGTGGAAAAAGGATTTTAGTACTTTTATCCACGTAGGTACCTACCCATTTTTTTATCGAAATATGGCCGTGTGGGATGTCAAACTTCAAGATTTTACAGTGGGAAAAGGATTTCAGTACTTTTATCCACATTGGTACCTACCCATTTTATTTATTGAAATATGGCCGTGTGGGATGTCAAACTACAAGATTTTACAGTGGGAAAAGGATTTCGGTACTTTTATCCACGTAGGTACCTACCCATTTTATTTATTGAATTATGGCCGTGTGGGATGTCAAACTTCAAGATTTTACAGTGGGAAAAGGATTTTAGTACTTTTATCCACGTAGGTACCTACCCATTTTTTTATCGAAATATGGCCGTGTGGGATGTCAAACTTCAAGATTTTACAGTGGGAAAAGGATTTTAGTACTTTTATCCACGTAGGTACCTACCCATTTTTTTTTATTGAAATATGGCCGTGTGGGATGTCAATCTTCAAGCTTTTACTGAGGGAAAAGGTTTTCAGTACTTTTATCCGTGAAATATGGCCGTGTGGGATGTCAAACTTCAAGATTTTACAGTGGGAAAAGGTTTTCAGTACTTATGTCCACGTAGGTACCTACACATTTTTTTATTGAAATATGGCCGTGTGGGATGTCAAACTTCAAGATTTTACAGTGGGAAGAGGATTTTACTACTTTTATCCACGTAGGTACCTACCCATTTTATTTATTGAAATATGGCCGTGTGGGATGTCAATCTTCAAGCTTTTACTGAGGGAAAAGGTTTTCAGTACTTTTATCCGTGAAATATGGCCGTGTGGGATGTCAAACTTCAAGATTTTACAGTGGGAAAAGGATTTCAGTACTTTTATCCACATAGGTACCTACCCATTTTTTTTATTGAATTTTGGCCGTGTGGGATGTCAAACTTCAAGATTTTACAGTGGGAAAAGGATTTCAGTACTTTTATCCACATAGGTACCTACCCATTTTATTTATTGAAATATGGCCGTGTGGGATGTCAAACTACAAGATTTTACAGTGGGAAAAGGATTTCGGTACTTTTATCCACGTAGGTACCTACCCATTTTTTTATTGAAATATGGCCGTGTGGGATGTCAAACTTCAAGATTTTACAGTGGGAAAAGGATTTGGGTACTTTTATCCACGTAGGTACCTACCCATTTTATTTATTGAATTATGGCCGTGTGGGATGTCAAACTTCAAGATTTTACAGTGGGAAAAGGATTTTAGTACTTTTATCCACGTAGGTACTTACCCATATTTTTTATTGAAATATGGCCGTGTGGGATGTCAAACTTCAAGATTTTACAGTGGGAAAAGGTTTTCAGTACTTTTGTCCACGTAGGTACCTACACATTTTTTAATTGAAATATGGCCGATTGGGATGTCAAACTTCAAGATTTTACAGTGGGAAGAGGATTTTACTACTTTTATCCACGTAGGTACCTACCTATTCTTTTTATTGAAATATGGCCGTGTGGGATGTCAATCTTCAAGCTTTTACTGAGGGAAAAGGTTTTCAGTACTTTTATCCGTGAAATATGGCCGTGTGGGATGTCAAACTTCAAGATTTTACAGTGGGAAAAGGATTTCGGTACTTTTATCCACGTAGGTACCTACCCATTTTTTTATTGGAATATGGCCGTGTGGGATGTCAAACTTCAAGATTTTACAGTGGGAAAAGGATTTCGGTACTTTTATCCACGTAGGTACCAACCCATTTTTTTATCGAAATATGGCCGTGTGGGATGTCAAACTTCAAGATTTTACAGTGGGAAAAGGATTTTAGTACTTTTATCCACGTAGGTACCTACACATTTTATTTATTGAAATATGGCCGTGTGGGATGTCAAACTTCAAGATTTTACAGTGGGAAAAGGATTTTAGTACTTTTATCCACGTAGGTACCTACCCATTCTTTTTATTGAAATATGGCCGTGTGGGATGTCAAACTTCAAGATTTTACAGTGGAAAGGGGATTTCAGTACTTTTATCCACGTAGGTACCTACCCATTTTTTTATTGAAATATGGCCGAGTGGGATGTCAAACTTTAAGATTTTACAGTGGGAAGAGGATTTTAGTACTTTTATCCACGTAGGTACCTTCCCATTTTATTTATTGAAATATGGCCGTGTGGGATGTCAATCTTCAAGCTTTTACAGAGGGAAAAGGTTTTCAGTACTTTTATCCACGTAGGTACCTACCCATTTTATTTATTGAAATATGGCCGTGTGGGATGTCCAACTTCAAGATTTTACAGTGGGAAAAGGATTTTAGTACTTTTATCCACGTAGGTACCTACCAATTTTTTTATCGAAATATGGCCGTGTGGGATGTCAAACTTCAAGATTTTACAGTGGGAAAAGGTTTTCAGTACTTTTTTCCACGTAGGTACCATCCCATTTTTTTATTGAAATATGGCCGTGTGGGATGTCAAGTTTCAATATTTTACAGTGGGAAAAATTTTAGTACTTTTATCCACGTAGGTACCTACCCATTTTTTTATTGAAATATGGCCGTGTGGGATGTCAAACTTCAAGATTTTACAGTGGGATGAGGATTTTAGTACCTTTATCCACGTAGATACTTCCCATTTTTTTATTGAAATATGGCCGTGTGGGATGTCAAACTTCAAGATTTCAATACCCATTTTTTTTAAATTTACATAAATATGAGCTGAAAAGGATGTGTAGTAAAAGTCTGAGAGATTGTGTGCGTAACAGTAATATACAAAAGGAATGTGGAATGAAAGTTGGTGTAATTGCAAGGATGAATGTGAATAAGTTAAGATGACAAGCTCATTCAAATCAAATCCTACAGGACGGTCACGTGTTGAGCACATTGAACAGGAGAGCATGCATGAGGAATTGTATGACAGTGACGGAAGCGAAAGATGTATGCAAGGATAGAAGGAAGTGGCTCTCGATCCTTTCTGTCTACCCCGCGAGGAAAGCGGCGTAATGGTATGTATGTATGTATGTATGTGTATGTAATGTAGGTATATTGTTATAATTTTATATACTGTTAGTCTCACTAACATATATTCTATTATATGTTCTCTACTTTAATGTGACACTGTGTATATAGTTGATACAAAAATTATTGCTGCCTACATAAAATAATTTTTATTTATATATCGTTGCCGTGGATGTGAAGTGATCCAACCCACAAGACAGACATTCCGAGAAAAGGGGTGTTGAAGTTACGCTGTTACATCCGAAAATACTAATCTTACAATAACCAAGTTATTTTTGCATGGATTTCGCTAAAAAATTTACACAATATTCCTGATCACATATTCCACTAATATAAATAACAAAATATTAAAGAATTTATATATTTTAGAAGTAAACACGAATTTATCACTTGGGTTATTTCACCACTGTAGCTGAGAAAGATCCACCTGTAAAAAAATTGTTGGAAAGTTACGCGCTATGCGGCTTAGATCTTTTCACTTCTATAATTTAATTGAACTATTTGTTCCTATATGCGTTACTGAAATGCTCTAACATACTTGCAATGATTGTAAAAACACTTAACATCTCTTCAAAATCTTCCAAAAATGCCCTTTAGGAATATCAAATCACTTATTTCTCTTCACCACTATGTTCTCCGTGGTTTTCTGAACAAAACTGCAAACTAAACCCATTTTTCAAAAAAGTGTGGCTTGGATCACCTCCACGGCAACGATATACCTACTTACTGTTTTTTTTTTATATATATTTCCCGTATTCCCGTGCAACGCCGGGTATTTAAGCTAGTATATGTATATGCTTGTTTTTAGTTGCTTTGAATTTACATGCTGCGGTATTATAGGTAGATACTTGTGGTATGTATTGTAAGTAACATTGATTCTTGTAATATTTACTGTGATGACTGTTTGTTCCTTGAAAGAGTTAATAAATAAATATAAATTGCTTAAACTCTTTCAATAAAATAGAGATATCCACTCTATTGATATAATTTAAATTATTAATAACACGTGTAAGAAGATTGAACATAAGAGAATACACAAAAATTTAACTTGTTAAACAAGAATTTTATGTTTTAGAGGTGTATATATTTTCAGCAACTTTTTCACTGGTTTTGATTGCAAATATCTCATAAAAGAATTTTTCTTTCAATTTTTTAATTCAATATTTAAAATATTTGGCTTTGTGGTAAGTTGATTTTCCACGTTATTCAGGAGGTAGTTAGTGGAGAATGAAAATAAAAAACGTGTTCGTTAACTCGTGACTGAATTATGCGAAAAAAAATAGTAAGTGTTATTGGATAATACCTACCTAGTTACTGTAGGAAAATAAAAGTTGTGGTTGACTGACGAGAATTGTCTACCCTATTGTCCATAACCCTGCCTAAATATGGCTATACTTTCTCTATGTTAGTATTACTTTTGCGGTTTCTCTGCATCTGAGATGGTTTTTCCCCTTACTTCCTTCTTAATGATTTCCTTTGTGGCACTGATTCATGTTTTCTTGTATGTGAATATGGAACAAGTAAGTAGATTAGGTTATGAAGTAAATGACAGCACTGATTGTTTAATATTTATTTGAGTAATTATATCCCTGTTGTAAGATCAGTCAACTGTTGTTCATTTGTATTTTTTTATTGTCTAAATGTAGGTTCTTGTTTTTATCATTTTTTTTTAAATCTCTTTTATTTAAATGTGACAATGGGCTTTTGATTATAATACAAATTGTTATGTATAATGTGTATAAATGGGACAATATATTAATGCCTTCATTGACTATATTGTTTACTATTGTGTATATATGTTGTCTGTAGTGTACTGTTGATGCTTAATAGATAAATAAATATTGATGTCTGAAACGATAACACGTAGTTCGGACTACGTAACCGTAACATCCGGAATTCCTCAAGTCTCTGTGCTTGGCTTTCTTTGCTTTACGGTATATATGAACAATTTAGGAAAATAAATACATCACTCGCAATAATTTATTCAATTTTCAAGTCGATTTCAAAAATTAAATATGAACAAATTCATTGCTGAGATTACCCATTTAAGTTTAAAGATGACTTAAGAAGCATTTAAAGTTACTGCGTTCTGCACGTTGAGCCCAAAGTCATTTGAACAAAAAAATCTT
Organism: Athripsodes cinereus; assembly: GCA_947579605.1. NCBI lineage: Eukaryota > Metazoa > Arthropoda > Insecta > Trichoptera > Leptoceridae > Athripsodes > Athripsodes cinereus. The sequence goes on from OX388323.1 coordinate 14,621,175, forward strand.
GATTTTAAATGTTAAAACTATTGTATTAGAAATAATTCGTTAAAACAACATTCACTGCATTTAAAAAGAACATTTTTTTTCACCATGGATAGATAAGTTTCAGGTTGTATTATCCTTCTATATGGCCCAATTCTTCCATATGACTGTGCATCTTGGCACCTAGCCATGGCCCAAGAGTGAAAGATTCGAACATAAGTGACTTGTGAGATTTTGGATGTTACGTGGTATGAGTATATTACAAACGATACTGTGCGCCAGCGCACTCAGAAATAATCCGTAGTCTCATGCAAGAGACACGATGGTCATGGTTGGGCTATGTTTTGAGAATGTCTAATGAAAATTAGCCAAAAAGAGAATTGTTCTTTCGTGCACAATGTTTCGATAACCCTAACGTTCCTCTTTTACAATGCATCGTTACTATGACAACGCCATCAGAGCACTAGAAATGTCGTGGTAAGGGGTGACTCAATTGGCGCAAAGACGCTCCGAGTGGAGGAGAGTGAAAAGTAAGATGATGACAATATCAGAGTTTAAGCAACCTATGTACGTAATATAAATGAGAGGCTTTAAGTAATGAGTTCCCAGATTCGATTCCCGGCCAGGGCAAATAGGAAGATGACTTTTTTCAAATTGTCCTGTGTCTGGATGCCGCATGTACGAGTACACGTGTTTAGTGCATTGTATATATGCAGCAACATTTTTGATGTGTGGCCGCTAAATCTAGATTGCTCCCTCGGGGCAGCATTTCTCGTTTTAATGAGACATTAAATCCTATTTGTGCATGTGTGTGTCTCGTTATGGAGACACATATCTCCAGGTACGGCACGATGGCGGGCGCTGCCCTTTAAAAAAATGTGTATCGTCACATAATTATACTGAGAAAAATACTCACAACGAATCATTGGTACGTACTATCAGTTTAGGACCAGAGATAGTACAAACGATTCATTAAAACGAATCCATAATATTTACTTTTTGCAAACAAATCATTGGTAAATTTACCAACGACTTGTTTGTGAAAGTTAATATTATAGATTCGTACTAATGAATTGTTTGTACTATCTCTGGTCCTAATCTGATAGTACGTAGCAACATTAATGTTGTCGACCAAAGGTACTTGTTGGAAGTCCATTTCAAGATAATTGAAAAAAAAAACACAATATGTAGTTAACTTCCAAATGACTTTATTAACTTCGCGTACTAGTATTCGGAGACTCTCGTCTCCATCATCAGGCGATTAGTAAAAAAGTAAAATAAGATACAGTAAAATAAGATACTTTTTTAAGTAAAATAAGTAAAGTAATATTTTAAAAAGTAAAATAAGATAGATACTTTTTTACTAATCGCCTGATGATGGAGACGAGAGTCTCCGAATACTAGTACGCGAAGTTAATAAAGTCATTTGGAAGTTAACTAAATATTGTGTTTTTTTTTTCAATTATCTTGTACGTAGCAACGATTCATTGTGAAATTTCGTTAGTATTGTTCTCAGTGTAGGTACCCATAATACAAGATTCAATCTTAGTTTGGGACTAGCTCGATATGTGTGAATGGTCTACGCATTTTGTGCCACGTTAAATAAAATTTATACCAATGGCGTCAATATTGCTTTCAAACAATGTCTTCGTAAATGATTATAAAACTGAACGAACAGTTCACGGTACTTATGATATTATCATTACAGACCGCTTGTGTGATTTGTGGTGTTGTAATGGACACGTGTTGGAATACTTATAATATCAATATGATATAATTTTTTGTATGATTCTTGTCATGTACCTACGTAATAGCCAGACCGCGTATTAAGCGAGTCTCGAAAATTAATAATGAAACAATCAAATGTAATAGCTATGATTGCTATTCTCGTAGTACCTATAAATAAATATAATTTACACGTTTTCTTCTTTTCTTATTCCATAAAATCGGATGAATATTTAAGTAACAACCACTGTTACATTACCATCATGACAGTCATATTCCACCTCCACGTAAAGAATATGCAAGCCGTTCTCTCTGTGTCAATAAGAAACAAGATGGATAGAAAATCTCATTAATATTTTATTTGTGTTACATTTTTATGACATACATAGTTATCATTATTTTTTATACGTTTTTTTTTCAATTATTTTTTACCACTCAAGTTAGGGTACTAAAAAATTAGTATCAGGGGGGTATTAAAAAAATCTTCAGTCTTCCACCACGAGATTTTTGTTGCCAACTGAATGTTGTCACATACAAAAAAATACAACCAACCTACAAACCAACCAACCAAAATATGACAAGTAATAAGTATTTTTTTGTGTTTCAACAAGTATAAGGAACGTTAGTGTATTCTATAAAAATCACAAAACAAAATATCTAGGAATATTCATAGATAAATTACTTACGAGCACATTATATTTTTTACTGGAAAATAAAAAATCTAATATAGCGTTCAATTTCAAAATGAAACTGAAGGATTTAATTTATATTCCAATCGTTTTTAATCATCTATAAAACAACGATGGCATCGCCTGCGTAACATCTTAATATTGCCATCTTAATTAAGACTCTGATACCTACTTGGTATATTATTAAAAATTTATTAAAGCTTTATGTGACTGAAACGACAAGTATTTTAATTTAGGCAGATATTTTACAACAGAGGCGGCCTTAGGTACCTACACTTGCCTGCTGAGTAAAACAAAATTTTAACGTATGTAGGTACACCTATATAGATAGATAGATACAAACAACAACTAGTGACAGAATATTAGTATTTTTTTAAATGTTTAGAATATTTACTATTTTTTTTATTGATTAACCGGATTTGGGTGCAGATGACAAAACCAATCAGAAACCTCGTTTCAACATTTGTTGCTCACTGGTCGAACTAGCAGCCGATAAAGTATTGATCTTAACTGTTCCGTCGCTATTTAGATGGGAGATCGCGATCCATTTGAGATCTGAAAAATGAGATCCCAAAAAGATGGTTGGTTCTAAGGTTTGCATAAAGCGTCTCTCTAGAGCCAATTCGTAAGCGTTGGGACACCTTTCTCACTTCTTCCGATTAGATTTTACACAATGTTATATTGTGTAAACATGGTTCTCCAATCGAGGTTTCTGGTTGGTTTTGTTATTTTTTTAACGTTAACAATTTTATCTAGGTATATGTATCAACGGAGTGAGCCTTTTACATGTTTAAGAATACACAATCATACACATCAAATTTCTCATTCACAACACAGTTGGAGCAAGACAATAACAAAAATTGGCAAAGAACAAAACACGAAATGGAATCACTTCATAACAACAATAATTTAGTCGAATCACAAAATATATTATTGGATTGTAGAAAGTTCATGAAATGTTTAGTACTTAATATGTCAAGAATAAAAATCGTTAAAAGGTAGGAGATGTCAAGAAGACAGAAGAAAAAAAATCTATAAGAAATGTTACAAATAATTCAAATGACATAAGAATTAATGTGATAAATAGTTGAAATGTCTGTAATAATTTAAAATGTCAATAAATACAACTCTGAATGTTCTGTCAGAACATCAAGTGGTCCAACTGACACCTTCAGGATCACCACTGGAGTCCGGCAGGGCTGTGTATTGGCACCTTTTATCTTTGCCATAATTATGGACTACCTGCTCAGAAAATCTATTCTGGGCCCTGGCGGTGTGCCTTTATCACAGCGTGAAAACAGTGAGACGTTTGTGGGAGTGCTGCACGATCTTGAATATGCGGATGATCTAGCCCTTTTTGATACATCTGTGGACGGATTACAGTGCAACGCTAATGCTCTTTATGAAAATTCTTTGCGCCTTGGCCTTCGTATCAACGCTGGTAAAACGGAGTACATATGTAATAGTACATGCACGAGTACTCACACCCCACTAATGGTTGGCAATTCCCAAATATCTCAGGTTAGTAAATTCAGGTACCTGGGAGCAACCATAACGCCAGAGGGTGATCTCCGGTCGGAATTACCAATCCGCATAGGAGCAGCTAGCGGGGCTTTCAACAACATGAACAAAGTTTGGAAGGCGTCTGGACTCAGCATCAGGACAAAATGTCGCTTGTTCAATGCGTGCATCATCCCAATCCTTCTATATGGCTGCGAGTCTTGGCACTTAACCAAGGCTCAAGAGCGGAAGATACTAAGCTTTGAAAACAAGTGTCTTAGAAGGATTTTGGATGTCAGATGGTATGAACATGTTACAAATGATGCTGTGCGCCGGCGCACCCAGCAGAGACCTGTAATCTCCGTAATACAAGAGAGACGATGGTCCTGGCTGGGACATGTTTTGAGAATGTCCAATGATAGTTGGCCAAAAAGAGCACTGTTCTTCCGTCCGCAGGGGTTCCGTAGGCCCGGGCGTCCCTCTTTCACAATACACCGTTCCTATGACAACGATATCAGAGCGCAAGGAATGTCGTGGGAAGAGGTGACGCAATTGGCACAGAGACGCTCTGAATGGAGGAGGCTGGTTTCTGCCCTGTGCTCCCGAGAGGAGCGTTGAGGGCGATGATGATGATGATGATGATGAAATACAACAGAAAAATGTTACGTAATTATAATTTAAATTATCAATGATGTCACATCACCAGAAGTGTTACTCTTGATACTCGATCCCAATCCCAAAATCGTAAAATTTCAAAATGGTACTCTTGAAATTCGACGCTAGCGCCAAATTGCATTGAAATCGAGTGTTGATTTGAAGAAGATGTGAAATCGTGTAAAATTTGAAAATCGGTACTCTTAATTTCGTTTTGACAGTTACTCGATTTCAGATGAAGGAATAATCGAAAAATAGTACACAGATATAATGCAATGTAATGACATTATTATGTGTCACGGTAAAAATAGGTCTATCTTTCTATCCATACAGTCATGCCGTGTCTTAGGTGTGGTAGGCAGAAAGAACGGATCTCCTTTTAAATATATTTTTTTGCTCCCTCTACATTCATTCAGTTTCTCACAAAATACAAACGTCTTTATTAATTTTAGTGTTAATGTCTGAGAATAAAAGAGATTTACAAGACATAGTATGATATGTATATGATAGCATGTAGTGTGAGTAAGTTCAAAATTAAAATTGCGGAGTGGAAGATGCTAGATGGAAGATGCTTGAATTTGCCACCCATCCTGAATGTCTTAATTTTATATTGGCACGGAGAAGACAGTTTGCATGTTTTATATGCAGCTGGTCTGCTGGCTACCCCACTTGTGGGATATGCCGCGATGGTATAGTAGTATATAAGTATAGTAGGAAGACGCTAGTGGTTGAAAGAGAGAACGAAAACGATTTGTAAAATTTGACAATGGATGTTTAGAGCAAGTAAATGAGTATGTATTCGTTTATTTAAATAAATAAAATAATTAATAAATTAATAAATCTTTACTGGCTATAATTTTACACAAATACCTACATACATATGAAATAAAACTTAACATTACAAAACGTGACAATGGGGAACATGCATGTGTGAGGTATATGAATAAATGTTATCATATTAATAAATATACGCTGATCACGAATATTCTAATTAGAAACAATAAAATAAAACTTTTCATTCATTCATTCAAAAATCCATATTTTCTGTTATTGAATTAGCTCGTTGTGACGTCGCTTGGCGCTATGTTGTATTGGCATACATTTCACTCTTTGTACTGTTTGTAGCGGCTGATGACGTCACACAGTGCTCCGCCACGAGTGGACCTTTTTGCGGCGAAGTGCGAAAATTGCTTTTTCAAATGGCGATAAAAGCCTTAAAAATTCACTTTTAAAAATATAAAAAGGATCATAATTTTTCTTATTTTCTGTACTATTTTGTGAGCTGATTTTTTTGTGAACGTTCCCCATTACTAAAATTAGGTCAAAAGGCGGACTTGTTGCTGGGGAACGTTTCCCAGTCAACCCTAAACTTGAACATATTAATAATAATAAAATAAAATAAGTTTTTGGCTACCCAAATGAACAAAATTAATAATTAAATAATATAACCATACAAATATAAGATAAAATAAGATATACCTACCTAGGTATTATATTCTATTAATGAAAACAGTTTAACCAAGTGATACTTGCGTAAAATAATAATTCATTTCGAATGTTTTTAAGTATTCTACAATGCACATCCGTTACTTGATTATTTAAATCGCGATCGATTTCGGTAAACCTATACCATTGACGAGCGATATAATACTGACTAATATTTTTGTTAAAACATCTACAAAAACAAAATAATTGAAAACAATAGCTGCACCTGTTAAGGATTAGGCAATGTAAACATTTTAATTTTTTTTTAAGATATATCTGGGTTTTGTTATAAACCCAAATACAACCTTATACACCTTTCACAGTAAGCTAAAAGCTTGTGTCGTGAGAAGAGGTGATTTATAACGATTTATTACTTTATTTACAATATTTACTTTTGAATTCAAAGCTTTATTAATTTCTAATGATTCCAAAGAACATAGTTTAAAATAATTATTTATATTTGTATATTTGAAAGACCTATTTGTTTTTATGAAATTGTGATCAAATTCAATAATATGATTCGCGAACTCAGAATAATTACTATTTTTAAGGCAAAGTTCGTGCTCTCTAAGTCTAGTTTTAAAATTTCTTTTGGTCATACCTATATAATAGCATCGCAGTCATCACACTTAAGTGTGCACACTCCATTTTTTTGCAAGGGTTCTGTGGGATCTTTAATATTTAACAAATTAGATAATTAATTATTTGTGTAGTATGCTGGAGTAATAGTGTCCGGTAACGAGTAACTAATCTTAGAAGTTAACCCCCCCACAAAAGAATTTTTTTATATGGTTTGTTACAGATGCTTTCATTTATTTTATTATTTTCACCGCAATAAATGTATTTTTTATACATGATATCATTTTGTTTTTTATGAACTAGTCTGTCTATGAGATCTGAGCTGTACTTATTGTTGACCGCAATTTGTTTAATTAAATCAATTTCTTTTTTAAAGTTTGAAGGAGAAAGAGGAACATTTATTGCACGATTTATCATAGAGCGAAAAGAAGCTAGTTTATGAGAAATCGGATGATCAGAGTCTGCCGGGATTACACAATCTGTATGACTAGGTTTTCTATAAACGTTGAATTGACATTTAGAATCAGATATAGACATATTCAAATCTAAGAAACTTAGTTCATTATTATCATTATGTTCCAATGTGAATTGTGGTGTAAATTATTGAGCACGTTTAAAAAAGGATTAAACTGTCTATTACTGCCATTCCAAATAACTATTACGTCATCCACATAACGATGCCAGGCAATAATATTTGAAAGAAGTGGATGTCCATTGTTAAAAAGTTTATTTTCTAAATGTTTCAAAAATATTTCTGAGAAAAGTGGAGAAGCGGGACTGCCGATAGCTAATCCGGAATTATGACTATCTATAAATGGTTCCATTGAATTGAAAATAATTTTGACTCAGACAAACTTCCAAAAGAGTGGACATTTCTTTAACAATTTTTGAATTATTAAGTATATCAAGTATAATATTTTTACATTTATCAGTAGGTATGCTAGGGAAAAGATTTACGATATCAAACGATACAAGTTCGCTATTGGAAAGAAGATTAACATCTTTAATTTTATCGATTAATTCTAAACTATTTTTGATGGATTGAATTGGATGGAATATATTTAATGAATTAAACAATGATACAAATTTTGCACAAACATTGTAATTGGTATTATATCGCTAGTCAATGGTATAGGTTTACCGAAATCGATCGCGATTTAAATAATCAAGTAACGGATGTGCATTGTGGAATACTTAAAAAAACATTCAAAATGTCTCGTAACTGTTACATAGTTAATCCTTCTAAAATAACCAATTGAACGTATTTATGTATATTACTTTAGCCATTTTCTTTCAATTGGAAAAAACATGTGTGGATAAGGGTAGTAGACATTTGTTTATATTTTATTAACGACAATATCATTACCTTGTTGTTTTTGTTATTTTTCATTATAAATAAATATGCTACCCTATCCCACAAATGCTGAATTTCACCGCATGATATTGAATGGAAGTTGCACCACAAAGTGTTAAAGTTTTTAGCAATGCACAACTGTAAAGAAAAGGTTTGTGAAGATCTTTAAAAGCTTCAGTAAAGGCCTTGCTCCTTTGTACCTGCTGGGAATGCCTCTGATTTCATTCATTATACATAGTTAAGTCATAGAGTGAATGAGGCATATTATAATATAATACTTCCATTTGTTATTAAATTTAGACATACGTGGAGGCAGTTGGGTAAATTATTAAATTTAATACAAATTCTTGTCTAAATCGCTGCAAAAGAAAATGTAGATTAATTCCGACTTAATTGCAAGCTCTAAAAATCCAATATACAAAATATGCGACATTTATAATAATAACTTTGCACAATGTGAACTAGTTGAGTATGTACTATAAATTGTACCTAAATTAAAAAGCAGATTGGGAGTCTTATTTTCGGTTCTGGTGCTGTTCCTGGAGTAGGTTGAGTATCAAGAGGCTTTTGTTTATATATTGTTTTATTATGATTTATTGAATAGAAAAATTTAGGGTAATCGCGGTGTGGGAAGGCGGCAAATGTCCTTGCTGAGAAATATCCAAGAGTTGACCGGATTCCGAAGGGTGGATGAGCTGTTCCGACTTTCGGCTAGCACAGGAAAGAGAAGCCTACGCCAATAGGTAGGTACTCAATGCGGAAAATTAAATTAACAAACATTTAAGGATTATTGAAAGATTGCATTTCGGAAAATTAATTATTAAATATGGACAAAAATATATGTAACGCTTTTGCACAACATAATTGACACAATAATTTTAATATAAACGCGTTGTTGAATAAAGCAAACAAAATTACAAATGTTCATCCATCTATGCTAAAGCGACATATGTTACAAGTGGAGCAGCCAACGGGCCAACTACTTATAATAATTATGCAAATAATATTCCATACCAATAAAAGTTAAAAAACTCAGAATGGGTAGCAAAGGTCATTTCAAAACCTAAAATATTAAAATGAAACAATATAATATAATTATAGTTATTCCACTATTGACTTTATTTATTTTTGCGAGCCGGCTTTCAAGAGCTTCCGCTCTCATCGTCAGGCAAAAGTTAAGTGAAGCTTCATTACAAGTTAAGTATGTGACAAACATGTGTTTTCCGTTTGTCACATACTTAACTTATAATGAAGCTTCACTTTACTTTTGCCTGACGATGAGAGCGGAAGCTCTTGAAAGCCGGCTCGCAAAAATAATTAATAAAGTCAATAGTGGAATAACTATGTATTGTTTAATTTTAATAAATATTAATATGAACTTCCACCAAGCAACGTCGATCGATAAATTAAACTTTATCAAAAATATTAAATGCCCTCCTTCCTGTTACCGGACTATAGTACCTATACCTACATATTATACTATATAGTCTAGTAAATATTACATTGTACTCTAGTACGTTTATAAATGTTATTTTATTATAATTATATACAAACGATACCATAATATTTATTTAGGAATTACGTAGGGAAAAACAACAAACAAGAGTATTGGAAAAATACAAAAGGAATAAAAGTACGTCGTTAATATTCCAAAAATTAATAATGTTTTCTTCGCAATTTTGAATGATGAATAAAACCTCATTTTTCACCATATTTACAGCTACTCACACCCCCGAGAACCCCTTAGTACCTTTGAAAGGTGCACTAGAGTGGACTGAAACGTTGAAATCTTAATAAATTCACTGAAAAATTATGAATATTTGAAAAAATAATATTGAATTTTACAATAATACCTACTTGCATTTATAGGTATATCCTTCAATTATCAAAATTTTTTTCTTACACTTCTATCGTAAAAAATATTCTTTCTACACTTATTTATATCATCACAACGTCCCCCTTTTTGCTGAGAGCCTCGGGCGATAGAGGAACGATACGACGCTCTTGAAGTCGACTTATAATGCTTTGAAAAATTTCCATATATACCTATATATGCAGATTGTCCTCTCCATACCAAGAACACATCAGATATTCAGAATGGTCAACATGCCTAATCGATGGATTTTCTTTTCAAGATGTATGTAACCACAATTTGTAGGACACTAGAAAACTCGCTGAAAAGTAGAAGACTTATTCTTTGTACGGGACTCCACTATAACTACCAATACTTTATTTGTCTAATTCAACACTTCGTGTCTTTCAATATTGTTCTCATTCCTTTATATTGTAGAATTAATAATGTGAGAGTTGCGAGACATTTCTATAATTTAAAAATATTTATTTTAATTTAATTATCTCTCAAAAAACACGAGTTCCTGTATATTCATAACTATTGTAAAATGTACCTATATTTATTCCATGATGAAAATAATTATTAAAATATAATTTAAATTTAGATCTTGACTTTAACTTTTTCTTTTTCGCCCTCGCTTTTATTTCATTTACTTGGAGTAGGCTCTCCAAGTCTTCATCTTCCAAGTATTCCGGTCCCCTGCATCCTCCAAACGCAACTCTGCCTCCTTCAGGTCCTTGGCAATTGTGAACATCCAGGTAGTCACTGGTCTCCCTGATCTTCTGGTTCCTACTTCTACGTACATTGTATTTTTGATCATATTATTATCCTGTGGTAGTCTCAAAATTTGTCCGTACCATCTTAATCTGTTTTCGGTTATTTTTCGCCGATGGGAGCGACTTTGAAACAACCTGACGGATATGGGCATTACTCACGCTATTCAACCTTGTTACACCACCAGACCATGTTTTTTTTATCATACAAAATATAAGATTTCATTTACTAACACTTTTTACCATCCTTGTACCTAACACTAGCATTTAATAACCCTTTACCCTCCTTCGTTTCCATACCTTCATCAATATATCATATCAACATTGATTTGACCGTTAATTCCGTAAGTACGCCGATATCGATCATAGCTTTTTTCAAATCATGAAACAGAAAGCAGTAGGTACGTTGCAATATTTTTATGAAAATAATTATCTTATTCTGTTTGTGTTTGTTTGATTGCGTAAATTGGTTTACTCAATCAATTTCTCATAAATTTCATAAAGTACATTATTATTAAACGTGCTTATTCAAAACAGAAGATTTTTTTCTGAAAAAAAAAGTCTTGTACAAACAATTTTAGTTTACTCATCTGAAAAGTACCTACAAACTCGTATTTTTATTAAAAAAAGTATTTTTTTTAATTAACGCATTGTGTAAAAACAAAAATGTTATTAAAGAAATGAATTATTGAGTTTTATTTAAAAGGCAGGCGTTGTTCCGTCCGCAAGGGTTCCGTCATCCCGGGTGAACCTCTTTTACAATCCACCGTTCCTGTGATAAAGACATCAGAGAGCAAGAAATGTCATGGGGAGAGGTGACGTGATTGGTACAGAGACGCTCTGAATGGAGGAGGCTGGCTTCTGTCTTGTGCTCCTGAGAAGAGCGTTGAGGGCGATGATGATGACAATAACATTTCCAATCCAGCTATAAGGTTTCTTTAAATGTATTTAAACTTCATTGGTACATGGACGATGATTTTTAATAAAATTTAAATTTCATTGGTACATGGACGATGATTTGCATGTTTTTGAATACAGTAAATCCGATAGCTACATCACTTAAGGGAAATGGTATGAAAGAATGAATAAAAAATAAATTACAAAACCGTCAACATTTCCTTATACTTTATATTATAGTTATTGTTTTTGATTATATAAAGAGATTTTATGGAATATACAAGTGCGTGGTTTCTTATAGATAGTTTTATTAAAAGTGTTATATTTATATTATTATTTTACAAGCACCAGGCAGCGGCGTATTTCCCGTGTATGCTAAAAAAGCATCGCATACCTACCTACTACAAAAAGAAAGCTATTTGGTATTACCTATATATTGTTGTACAATTTTTTTTAATTTTATTTGAATAAAATATACCACTGCCAGCTTGACAGTTGTGAAACCTAATTGCTGGACAGTGGACAACATACATATAACAATCATAATACATATAACAAACAAATATGAATCCAAGAATCTAAAACAACAACCATACGAATATAACCTATTAATAAAAAAAATAACTTACAATATTCTGTAAAAACACTACACAATATTTCAAGCACCATTTAAAAAACCAATAAATAAAGTTATCTCAAAAAACATCAATAGATAAAAAAACACAATCACCATGTTATTTTTCAGACCGAGCACAGGGCCACTACCCAATCAGAGCCACCCATACTACGTCACGCTACTTGTTAATTAAATTACTAGTGATGGGCAAGGCTCACTTCGGTTCTAGTAGACCGTGTACCCGATCCGACATAATTAACAGCAAGAAAAAAACATATTAAAGCGTTTACATGCTTATATAAAAATCAAATAAAAAAAAAACAAAAATCTTCACATAATAAAATTATTATGCACCATAATAATTCATTATAATAATAATGATAAAAAAATTATAATAATAATAAAACAAAATAAAACATTACAAGTGGATGTCTACATGCTTAATAAATTCCTGATATGATATACCAAAAATATCAATGTGAGGTGCTACTTCGTTAAGATATTGCACTGCTCTACCTACTGGAGAGTTAGCCACTAGATTGGTCCTGCCCTGTGGAGGATAAAATAGTACATGCGTTCGCGATCGACAGTATGAGTTTGGTACGTAAAAATTTAATTCGGCGAGAATTGCGGGATTTTGTACTATTCCATGTAACAATTTAAAGAAATGTCTACAATGATACTCCTTACGCCTTTTTTCCAACGTTGTGAACCCCATACAACACATGATAAATAATGAGGGGTAAAGGTAAGGATAGTAACCACATTCGACTCGGTACAAATGTCGCAAAAAACGCTTTTGAACTTTTTCAATTTGCAGTACATAAGTAATTTCATTTGGACTCCAAATAAGGGAACCTGATTCTAGAATAGAGCGCACAAGTGATTCGTATAATATACGCAAGGTGTTACCGTTTTTAAAATGTGCTGAATTTCTCATTACGAAACCTAGCACCTTGAAAGCTCTGTCCGTGGTTTCCGTGATGTGCTTTTTAAATGAAAGATCTGCCGTGAATACAATGCCCAAATCTTTAGTTTCTTCTATTTGACACAACGACATTCCTCCCATTTTATATGAGTATTTAAGCTATAAGATTGTGAATTTGTTTGAAGTTTTCACAAAAATTTGGTGATTTTAGCGTATTTTTTTTAATTCAGGTATTTTCTTAAGTTCATAAAACAAATTGAGATAAATAAATAAAAAAAAAAATTCTGACTCTCGGTAAAGACTGAGCTTTCAACTCTTTTCAATAGGCTTTTCAGTGTACTGTAAAAGATAAAATAAAAATAAAATAATCTTTATCGTACATTTTTAAAGTAGTACAAATGACGGGTGTATTGCCTGCAGGCAATGACAACCAACCAGTTATACAATTGAGACACATACTTACAACTCAAAAACAACACTAGGAATGTGATACAGAATACAAACCAAATATACATAATATATTCACATATAGACAAAAAACTTACAAAACATATAAATAAGATGTAAAGGGAAGGAAAAAAAGACAAGAATAGGGTCAAAGCTCAAGATGGATCATTTAGAGCGAGATAATGATGCTTCAGTCTACTCTTGAAGGTGGAAACAGTTGGAGCAAGTCTGACCAACAGAGGCAAATCATTTCATAACCGAGCTGCATATACAGTGAAAGAAGATATGTATTCGTTAATCATTCCAAGAAACTATTTAACACCTTCAACTATTAGGCGTTAAGTTTTGCCACCCACCCAAAATGTACACCTAATTCTTGTAGATATGGAGAGGGCAACTTGTATTTTTGGGTTGGTCGGAAGAGATCGTATTTTTACTATAAACTCTACTAATACTGCTACACTGTCATGGCTTATCCCATAAGTTGGGTAGCCAGCAGAACAACAGCAGTTGCATTAAATAAACATGCAAGTCGTCTTCTCTGCACAAACAAAAAATGTTGGCACAGTAAACTGAGAAAAACTGTTTTGGTATAAACTAACCTACGGTATATTGATTGATTTTATATGAATGGTTTCTTTATAACATTATTGGTTATGGATGTATGTAAGTAAAGAATTAATAAAATATTATGCTTCTGACTTTTTGTAAGTGTTTTGCTTTATTCGTTATAATTTTTATTTTTTGCATGTATCTAGTCTGCTGATTACTCCATTTGCGAGAGATACCGCGAAGGTGCAAATACATAGAAAATGTATGACTTATGTAAAAAGTCTTATTCCGTCACTGCAACCTAGATACAAGAGAAGAAGAGAATGTTGGGTACAAGATAGAGTATAAAATTTTGTCTCAATTTTCCACATCATTCAGTTAATCGGAAAACTATTTTTATATCACAATACTCATCATAAAAATGTTTCATAAATTTTATCCAAAACTTTCAGGCATCAGTATTCATATCAATGTAACACTCTTACAAATTAGATTAGGGAAGTAAGATTCATATTATTATTATTATTACGCATATAAACATCAAAATATGGAAATATACAGAAATGACTGGAATTCCAAATTGTGTATTCGTTTGCTTATAAAAGTTTTAAGTGTAAGAGATCTACATTGTAAGGTGGAGTATATATAGGAATCGTACTGGAGGAAACATGTAGATCGGATGGTTGAGAAGAAAACCGTGCATATTACTGCAAAGAAAAATGCCAGCTGGTTCGAATTCTCGAGAAAGACTACTTAAAAAAAGGAAAGATAATACAATCTGAGTAAAAGATCAGTAATCTAAAATGTTCTATTTATTTATTTACAGCCTTGAGAGGTACAAACAGTTTGACATAATCAAGATCCCGTGAATTACTAAAGCGCATGATGAACACGTAGCAAACAAATAATATCTATCAATTATTATGTAAGACATAAAAAGTAATTTACTAAAACTACTAAATCATCATGGCATAGTAAGGGGTAACCGGCAAACAAGCTGCGTGTCTCTCTGTGCCAACAAAAATTAAGGCATTAATGATGAGTGGCAAACGTGACATTACAATTTCTTTATTTTTCGAACACCAAACTGTAGCAGGACACTGTTTAAATTATTTTGTTAATTCAGTAGTAAAATTTGGATAATTTTATTAATTTATTAGTTACTTTATACTACTTTAGAAACGGATTACACAAAAATATACTTATACTCAATACTATTATACTTCAAAAGTTTTATATTACTTAACAAGTAGGTTAAAAAAATATATTTGTATTGAATACAGCGGGACTATCTCAGAAGCACGATTATTTACAGCTGATCCGATTTTATAAGAACTTCATTATAAACTTGTAATAAAGAAAGAGAGGAGATATGAGGCGGCAACTTTGAAGTAATTGTTGACAGTCCGCTTGAATATAAGAAATCAGGCCATTCTAACAGCAAGCACAATGAGCAGTACATGAGTTGGTATAAAAGTTTGAACTATGAGTAGGTTAGTCTCGCTAGAAAACGCTCGCTATTGTACATATTTTAGGGTAAGCCACAATTTGACAAATATTCAATGGTTTTTTCTTTGCTAGAACCATTTTCTGTTGTCATCGTAACCACATTAATCATGAATAAATAAATAAAAAACTTGGCGAAGAGTCATTGAACAAGCTAGAACAATAAGCCAATTGATACGGTGGTACTAAAATGAGACTCTGTGATAAAGTTACCATACAATTCTACCAATAATAGTAATAGCAGTTACCTAATCATAAATCTATGTAAATCATATATACCTACGCACTGTATTGAGCTACAATGGTTCAAGCCACATTTATATCAATCTTGATGATTGTATTATGTCATGAGTTCGTCGGTAGCCTGGAGGTAGAGTATCGGCCTCCGGAACAAGGGGTCCGTGGTTCGATCCCAGGTGCCGGCAAATTCCCCTTTCACAGCACAAGCTTTTAGCTTAGTGTGAAAGGTGTATAAGGTTGTATTTGGGTTTATAACCAAACCCAGATATATCTTTTTAAAAAAAAAAAAAAATTATGATGCATTATATCTGCGATTCGCGGCAATGTTACAGTACAACGTCAGACAACAATTGCATTACAATGCAGCACTACAGATGAATTGTTTATATGAGAGTAACTTACCAAAGATGTATAGTTATATATATGAATATGCTCGTCTAGCGAGGCGCGTATCTATACTTTAACAATAATCTATTTACAAATGTTGTAAATAATTAACGCGACACCCAGCTTTAAAAGATGTGAACCTCTGAATTAAGGGCCACAAAGAAACAAAAAATCACCATCATAAACTTTTGAATTTCTTCAGTAGAATAATATCACTTAAAAATACCTAACGGCCCTATAAAGACTAAAATGCATATTCCCATTTCTTCCTTTCCCTTTATGCACCAAAATTGTCGGTGTGTG
Organism: Athripsodes cinereus; assembly: GCA_947579605.1. Lineage (NCBI taxonomy): Eukaryota > Metazoa > Arthropoda > Insecta > Trichoptera > Leptoceridae > Athripsodes > Athripsodes cinereus. The sequence goes on from OX388323.1 coordinate 14,637,638, forward strand.
GTTGCTAAATTTGCTCCCTCGGTGCTATATTTCTCGCTTCATTACGACATTTAACCCTTTTTGTGTATGTTCTTGTCGTTAAGAAAATACATACTTGACGAATTAAAAACTTGAAACTTTTTAATACACACTTTTTATTTTATTATTGTAGACAATATTGTAAGGTCTCTTAATGAGACATTATTAGAGATATATCGTCTAAATTTCCTCGTCATTATTAGCCGCTTCCACACAGCCAAATGAAGATGACAATAAATTATCAATCTTCAATCATTTGAATAATTTTTCTTAGGAAGCTTCGAATTGTCATCAAATTTTTTATTTTTTTTAATTATTTATTATTTCATTCATAAATACACAGTATATATTGATATTACAATAACAAAATAATATTACACATAGTAAAATGCTCCCTCCATAAGCAACCAAATGCTTGTGCGGGGGGTCGGATATCAACTATAATAATTATTAACACACATATAAGAATTAGCTAGAAATATTAATACACATATAAGAATTAGTTAGAAATAGCAAACTTTCAGAAGAAAATGATTGAAGATTGATGGTTGACATTTCCATCCAGCTGTGTGGACGCTGACATTAAGATAATCAAGAAACAGAGATTATTTTTCATTTTTTTTATTTTGTGGCTTGATAAATCGTTATACAACACGTTTTATTTGAAATAATATGTCATAAAGTTTTGTATGTCTTTTATGTCTTATCGGTAATGGCGTTTTCAATGCATGTATTTTATCGATAAAATTATAGTTTAAAACATTATTAATAATAGCAATATTGCTATTTCCATCCATCGCCATCACTACTTTATTATGCAACTCTGTGTATATTGTTCGATCATAATCAAAACTGTGGTAGTTTATTGTTTATTTTATAGAAGTGAACATATTGCAATAACCGTATCTAATAGAGATTGAGATATTATTATTATTATGATTCGTAGAATAACTTATTTATTCCGACAATTATACAAGCTTAGTTATGACGATTAGTGTGTTCTCTGAAATTACAGTAAAGGAATAGATTCCTCACACTTTTTCACTACTACAGGGATTCATGAAAAAGGCGTAATATAAATAAAATAAAAAAAAAACTTTGTTAAGATTTACGATGTACCTACCTATCTACTTTTCTTTAAGTGACCAGGTTTTGACATGTTATATCTTTGTTAAACTAACTTAGTTACTTTAAGACATAATATGTCGAAACCTGGTCACCTAAACAAAAGTAAATCGAAAACTGTTACAAAGTTTTTTTTTGTATTATTTAAATTAAATGATGGAATTTTACAAAATAAACGGTGACAGAATACAATATAAAAGGTTGTTAATTGTTCGTATAATATCACGAATAAGACATTATTGACACCTTCAACTCAGCGATATTATAATGAAAAGACTGAATTATTCATTTCATTTATCGTGTAAATGTAAGACTTTTTTTTTCACTATTTATTATAAGTATGACACTTCACTAGTTTAGATAATAAATATTTAAATAAAAAACACTGTTAACTTTCATTTAAAATTGTTATAATATTAAAAGCTTTTCGGACATACGTCCATCTTCAGTAATAATTACTTATAACTATTTAGTTAAGGAGTTATAAGTAATTATTACTGAAGATGGACGTATGTCCGAAAAGCTTTTAATATTATAACAATTTTAAATGAAAGTAAACAGTGTTTTTTATTTAAATATTTATTATCTAAATTAAAATGAACTTTCATAGTGTTTCCTCTTCGAAAATCGAAAAGTTACATTTTACTATTATTTATTTGTTTGACTCATCATTGCAATTTTAATTATTTTTTTGTACCTACAAATTAAGTTTGTAACACCACATAATTTCAACATAGCATAACAACAACATAACCTGCCAATGATGACTGACAGCCGCTGTCAAGGTACAGGAAGTACCTGATTATTTAACAGGATCATCAATAGATGTCTCATTGATGGAAGCCTCCAGAATGTTCCCGAATGTTCTAGAAACTTCTAGAACAATCCGAGCGGAAATAGATAGGCGGAGTTCAGGAACAGGTACCTCTCCCACTATCACACCGTCCACTTCCAAGGTATCCATCAGCTGTTCAGTACTGACTCAAGGGTATAAAAGACGGAGCCCGGCATACTGAAAGGCAGAATCGCGGTGGCTCTTCCAGGGCCAAGGTTTCCTACCTACCGTTACTCCATAGCTGTCTAAGAAGTACCTACTCTTGTTGCTATGAAGTGATTCTCCTTACCTACCGTTACCCTCTATAGCTGTCCAAGAAGTGCCTACTCTTGTTGCTATATGGTAACTTTCCTAATACCTACCCGCTACTCCCTGGCTGTCCGAGATGTGCCTACTCTTGGTGCCATACAGTAGTAGCGACCCTTATTACCTAGTCTCTCTCCGACTACCTCAATATCCATCTAACCTAGCCTGGAGGTGTCTTCGTATTGTTTAACTAATAGTGTTACTTTCTTTATACAGTATTGTACCAGTTGTCAAGTGATTGTAATAAATTGTGTATTTGCTAAACAGTGTTTTGAACTCTCTCGGTGTACCCCTTCAGGAGTACACCTGGCGCCCAAATTAGTTTTAAGTGTTGACTCTCTACATTCCCCTTCAGGGAATAATACAAGTAATATTAAGTGTTACAAGTTTTATTTAGGAATACTTTTATAATTTTTCTTCGTCAATTTATGTGCATGTTGCTACAAGCTGTATTTTTATCTCCGTCTGTCAAATTGTTATTTTATTTTAAATTTAAAATGTAAAAGGATCTGCCGTGTTAAAGTGTAAATAAATAAATGTACCTGTACGTAGCAGAATTTTATAATTACAGATTGATAATGACCTGATGAGTTGGAAGATGTCTCTCACGATTTATTATCTACATATAGTAGAATGAAACGGTTGTTCAAATTAAATTTATTTTATTTAAGTGTTTTTTTTTTCTTTCTATAAAGTTTGTGATATGATTATAGCATACCTTTAGCTTTTTGGGGCCAGCTGCCTTGAACCGATTATCAGTGTATTTAAGACAGAACCAACCCACTGAAACATTCAGGAAAAAGCTGAAAACACTGCTTTTCAAGAAAAGTCACGGCGCCCTTGAGATGGTCACGATTCATTAAACGGCGCCAAAAACAAATAGTCTTTATTATAATTATTATGTGTTTTGCGAAAAATGTATACCCTTCAGAACAACTAAAGCCAAAAAATCTACATAATACAATCTATCTTGATTACATTTGTAATCTCAACAGTGTATTAATGAAAGAAAATATTAATATTAGGATGTAAATATTAGTTATTAAGGATAATAAATCAGTGCTATCTCTAGAGATTTTAGAATTATATAATACATGAAATAAAACAAAGTCGCAGGTATGTGTATTAGTGATGTAACGAATGTGTGATTTGGATAAAAATAATATTCGCAAAACATTCGCATATTTTTTTGCGAATACTTATAAATATGCGAATATTCGCGAATGCGAATACGAATATTCGTTACATCACTAATGTGTATATTAAAATATGTGTACTTTTTTGCATGTAAGTATTTATAATAATTATATACGGCATACGCCTTTGATACATTGTGACAATAAAATACAACATAATTATATTGTACTTATCATCTGCAACCAAAAAAAATATTAAAGCACTCCATACAACTAACAACGTAATCACGATAAATGAAAATCAAAGTTATAGCCTCGTTGATTTGTAAAATTTATATTTCTCACAGCATGACAATAACGTTAGGTATTATATTACGCCTTAAAAGAAGATTACACCACATCACACATCATAATAACATACAAGTATTTCATCATATCGTATGATATCACATTACGTACGAAAAATACCGAATGGAAAGGGTGGGTAATCAATCAAACCAATCTCAACCAACAGAAAATATTTTGTATTTATTGTGTTTTATTAAGATCTTTCCTATTACCTACATGTTTAACAAAAATCTGCCTTTACAGGATACTCGAAAACTACAGAAAAGGGTGTAAGAGCTTTATTTGCCAATATACATATTTTATTTTATTTTTACACGGTTTCATGAACAATAATAATTTATATGGAAGAAAATGCAAATGGTTTTAGTTTTAGGTACATAATATTTAATTGAATAGTGACCTTTGACAATGACTTTATAAGTCGAAACCAGATCGCTATTCAATTGAATATTAAATAAAACTAAAATCAATAATTGTGTTTTCTTCCATATATAAACATCGACTCAATAAGTAATATTAATTTAAATAGTTTCTTTTTTTCATTATCATGCAATAGACATATTAACTCTGTTTAAATTTCTTTGTAAATAATCCACGACGCAAAATGTGGTAATCTCCAAAAAAATAAAATATTACGTAGAAATTTCATTGCAACTAAAAAGCATATTAAAAGTTGTGAAAAGAATTTTTATTTCGTTTTATTGTATGAGTTGTTTTATTTTATATTTTCTTAAAAATAGTAAACTTGTAATCCTAAACTTTTTCTTTTGATGTAAAATTGTTTTTAAATTGTAATAGACGAGAACCATCCAAATTTGAGTTTTCAGTTCATCGCCAACATAAAGGTAAAAAAATGGATGTTAAACCTATGTTCTCATTATTTGTTACATGTTCTTAGTTATGTATTATGTATATAATACATGAAATATAAGAAAAGAATGGTGAAATATATATATTATATTTACGCCTTGCATTAGGTATGTATAGAAACGTAATGGGTTGTGATTTTTCGGGTTACGAAAAACAGAGAGATCTTATACCGGATACTCGTAAATTCGGTCAGATTTGCAAAGTTCCGTAGAAAGAGACTATTTTTTGCCCTTTATTTTATTAAATATTGTTTTGGTAATTTGGCAATATTTCCCCCGTTAACTGGAACTCTAAAACTATCCGATATTGTACAAAAATATAACTAATTACTTTTTTTGTTATATTTCTAGACAAATATGATTGGGATGTTCTGCATTATTTATACTTAAATATTATATGTATTTAAAAATAATGAAGTCCACAGAAGTCTAAAGAAAAAGATTTTTTTAGTCGTGTGCCTTACCAGTGATAACATATTATGAACTGAAGACTATGACGCTAACACTTACAGAAACTGAGTTGTGTACAGGATATCATGGATTGACAAATGCTAGGCATTAGCTTGAGAGAGAAAACAAAATAGAAACCATCCAATAAAAGACAAAATTTGTTGAAATTGTTGATAGTCTTTAAGCTTAAATTGCAATGGGCTAGTTATATGGCAAGAGGAGAAGACGGCGAGTGGAATTCCAGGAGGACAGAAGAGGTATGGGAAGACCCCAAAAAAGATGGGTTGACAATAATTGTTCAGCTGAAAGGAAAACAGTAGAATCGTGTTGCTCGAGGTCGAAAGGTATGAAAAAGTTTTTGAAGAGAACTATCCGGCAGCCGAGAAAAGTGTGCTAGCAGTAAGTACTCGTAAGTAAGCTTGTTTATTACTGAAAAAAATCCATTTTCAGTTCCGAAAACGTCATTAATTGTAAGTATTCACCAAAAATTTGAGAAGCTATACCTTGTTTGTACGTGTATGTTTATGAACATAAATTGGACCGCCTTTTGCAAACAAGATCCAATCCACATAACAGTCGAATTGAGATATTAAAGGTTAAAGTTTGAACGCGTTTGTAAGACAAATTACAAAAAAAAAATTAGGTTTGTTTTATTATTTGCTGGATATTCCTTCATTTTTTTTGTTCACATTTAATGCACACAAATTATATGCTCTTATGTAATAAAAATCCAAGAAAATTGTCAGTGGATCTTTTTTGCATAATTACAATCTGTTTGTACAAAATTTATGCAAAAAAGATCCACGACGATTATTATGATCACAACTAGCTACTATGACTAAAACCAAGAGCGCAATAACTATAAATAACAGATCATCAAGTGTGCAGGTGACTTATATGTACTCATATATACCTACATTGACAATACTGTTCAGCTTCCCTCTATATCCGTGGCCTTATGACGATATGTATGCAGTTGTGCACACATGCTAATTTAGTAGATATGGAAGTAAAGAAAGTCATTTTTCAGTGTTGTTTTATTTATTTTGTATGTAAGAAAAAAATGCAACTAAGATTCATAAAATAATATTAAAACATGAAAGGAAAAACTCAAAAAAAATTAATAAAATAAAACTGAAAACATAAATACCTACCTACTACAAAAATAATGAAATAGTAATAAAATAATCAGAATTGATGGAACGTACTTAAACCACCTACGTTTTGCTGACGATATTGTACTGGTGAGTGAGAATATTGATGAGCTGAAAAATATGATAAAAGAGCTCCATGAAACCTCTCTAAAAATTGGTCTAGAGATGAACATAGGTAAGACAAAAATATTGAGTCCAACAAACGAGAGCCTAACAATTGACAACAAATACATAGAGGCAGTAAATGAATACATTTACCTTAGACATAAGATCAAAATTGAAAAGGAAAACCAAACTGCAGAGATACCCAGAAGAATAGGTCTGGGCTGGGCAGCACTTGGAAAATTGAAACATATTCTCACCAGTAAAGATATCCCAAGAAACCTAAAGAAAAAAGTCTACGAAACATGTATCCTTCCAGTATGGACTAGAAACCATATCGCTAACTGCAGCAAGTGTCCACAAACCAAAATGCTCACAAATATCTATGGAAAGACGGATATTAGGGGTGAGTATGAGAGATAAAATTAGAAACGAAGACATCAGACACCTAACAAAAGTCACAGATATTATGGATCGTGTTGCAAAGCTTAAGTGGCAGTGGGCGGGTCATGTTGCGAGACGAAACGACGGTAGATGGACTCCTAGAATCCTCAAATGGCGACCATGGAGTAGCAAAAGAAGCATCGGCAGACCGCAAAAGAGATGGACTGACGACATTACTCCAATTGCGGGAAGGAAATGGATACAGAGGGCACAGAACCGCGACGATTGGAAAAGTTTGGAAGAGGCCTACATCCAGCAGTGGAGAGATGGCTGACTAAGAAGAAGAATAAAATAGTAATAAATAGAAAAATGATTTTCATTTATTGAGATATTTCCTCATCTTCGATTTCAAAGTCTGGCTCACCTGAAAATCCATCTATATCATCAAATATTGAAGTGCTACCTCTTAGTTTTTTATAAAAATCTTTCGCATCGTTTGGAATAAGATGCATCATGGCTTTGAGGTCTTTTAATTTCGCCTCTGGAGTTTCTTTTACATTTGGCCAAAGTTTTGTCATCATTGTTGATTTGAGTTCAAATATTGGCCGTGAATATTTTTTTATGTCTATTTCTTCGAAATCTTCATCAAAATTTTCCCGCATAAATAATGAGTGTGGAAAATCTTTTGGCTTGTATTTAAGTGATCATCAAAAATATACCAAAATCGTCACCAAATAATTCAATATGATTGCCAAAATAGTAGATTGATCATCAAATCGTGATCCTCAAATAATTCTAAATTGAACCCTAAAAAATAAAATATTCTAACCAAATAATTCAATATGATCGCCAAAATAGTAGATTGATCATCAAATCGTGATCCTCAAATAATTCTAAATTGAACCCTAAAAAATAAAATATTCTAACCAAATAATTCAATATGATCGCCAAAATAGTAGATTGATCATCAAATCGTGATCCTCAAATAATTATAAATTGAACCCTAAAATATAAAATATTGTCACCAAATAATTCAATATGATCTCCAAAATAGTAGATTGATCATCAAATCGTGATCTTCAAATATTTCTAAATTGAATCCAAAACAATTAAACATTTGCCGGCAAAAATAAAATCTGATTCCAATATAAATTTCTTACAGTTTTGTACCTACATATTACTTTTCTATAGAAAAAAAATACTCGACAACGGGTGGAGCCAATTTATGTTCGAACTTGATTTTATTTTCGCCGGTTTTATTTTATTTTTGCCGGCGAAAATAAAATCTAGTTCGAATATAAATTTCCTTAAGTTTCGTATATATTACTTTTTCTATGGAAAAAAATACTCGAATACGGGTGGGGCCGTTCAAGTATCATAGTTCCGATAATAGTGCATCTGCACCGGGTTTGAGTATTCAAATATTATTATTGTAGTCGTGAATAGTGAAATAATAAAAAGGGTCATGTCATTTTAAGCATTCTTAAAAAAATCACGATAGTGAAGAAAGAGACTTTCTAATGAATTTACTTAAATATTATGAACGACTTTTGTTATTATAATAATAAATTTGGCGATCAATCTACTATTTTGGCAATCAATCTATTTATTTTATGGTCAAATGTATTTTTTGGTGGTCATACCGAAATATTTTGACGATCGGAATTTAATGTTTGTAGGTAATAATTTTGATGTTAGTTTCATTTATTTGATGATACTTATTTTATATTTTGATGATCGGAATATGAAATATTTGGTGGTATTGTTTTGGTGTTAATTTTACTTTTTTGATTATCGTTTTATTTTTCTGATGGTCGGTGACTAGGATCAAAAATATTATTTGATGATCATTTATATAATACCGAAATCTTTTCTCAGGCAAATTTCTTTTGTCGCCAGCCAAGAAACGTTGTTTCTATTTTTCTTATTCTTTACGATTTGTTACATTTTTTCAAAACAGCTGAAGATAAAAATACATCATGCTCGATCCTATTCACTATAGTATATCCTCACGCCATGTCCCAGGAGGGGTAGACAGAGAGATCGGAACGCCATATAGATCTATCCTTACATACTTCTTTCGCTTCCTCTACATTCATCCAGTTTCTCATACATGCACGCTGATTTCTCTTACTTAGCACGCGTCCGTCCTTAAGAATTTGGTCCACGTGATCAAGCCACGTGGTTCTTGAACGTCCGCGCTTCCTCACACCCCTTCTTTCAGATAAATACATCCTCTTCGTCATCCTTTCATCTTGCATTCGCTCAACATGTCCAAACCATCTCAACTTGTTAACACGCATTCTGTCCACAACACTCCTCTCACATCCGCTCATTCTCCTGATATCCTCATTCTTCACTCTATCTAGCAACGTTTTACCAACCATTCTTCTCAGTGAACGCATCTTCACAGCATTTATTCCACTCTCATCCTTTTTCAACCACGTCCAAGTTTCGCTTGCATACATTCACTACGAGAGGTTTATTTTGTTTACACTTTTGCATGATGTGCATGTAATCGTCAATTTCTGACTTATCACACTCGGATGTCGAATTTTGTTTAGCAATGGAAAAAAAATCAAACCTTTTGATATTAAATGACACGGCAACTATTTTATGCAAAACTTTTCATCATTAATACTAACAAAACAATTTTGCAATAAAGATCCTTGAATTATTTGTAGTACGAATTCGCTGCATTGAATATTTTGCAATAGGGATCCATGGTCTGTTGATCTTGTTCGCGAAATATTTCTGTAGTACTTATTTACTGGATCGAATATTTTGCAAAAGGGACCCATGCTCTGTGGATCTTGTTGGCGAAATATTTTATGGAACATATTTACTGTATCAAATATTTTGCAACAGGGATCCACGATCTTTGGATCTTGTTCGCGAAATATTTTTGAAGTAAGTTTTTACTGGATCGATTATTTGCAATAAGGATCCATGCTCTGTGGATCTTTTTCGAGAAATATATATAGTGCTGTTTACTTAAACTAACGGTTTAGCGAAATAGATCCATGCTTCATGGTTCCTTTTTGTAAATTATATGTAAGTAATTTTACTTAAAGTACAATTTACATTAAAAAGTTCCAAGCTTTGTGGATCGTTGTTGGGAAATTAATATTAATGTTTTTTATGATAAATCCGTTTTATGCAATATCATTCCAAAGTATTTGGTTCCATTTTGCAAATTAGAATTATAGGACAGATTATACATCACCATACTAAACCGTCGTAACATGAGGATTGAATCTTTTTGGCAAAAAATATTTGTCCGTTTTTTTAAATGTGGTAACTTGGGACATGCGTTTTTTTATCATTCCATTAAAGCTTTCGGCTTGATATTTTTTTATATGATACAAGTCGCAAAGGAGAGTCGTTTGATACATCTAACTCAAAAAATACCTACTTGTGGTTTGGATCTTGTTTGCATAATGCGGTCCAATTATGAAAGTGGTTGTTGTTGGAAGAATTCGTATGATCGGAATAATATTAATTGATGTATTGTAAAGAATAAAAGTAACGTAAAATTTTAAATATATTATATATCTTTTCCCTCACGCCGTATCCCAAGTGAGGTAGGCAGAGAGAACAAAACGCCATATAATAATAATAATAATAAAACTTTATTGACAGAACATAATAACATAATTGTACAGACACACATAATAAATACAAACAATGTTCTGTCAAATGGCGGGCTTGTTGCAGTGCAACATCTTCCAGCCAACCATATAGATCTGTTTTTATTTAAAATTTTAAATACTTATAAGAATACCGGATTGTGTATCTACTATATTACAAGATAATATTCCGAATACATCGAGTGACCGTTATATCTCTAGCTGAGCATTACCTATTATGTACAAATCCGCTGAGCAAGGTTAAAATATTATGAGACTAATCAACCACGTCCCATAAACCAAACCTGACAAATAATACTCTCTTAGAATAAGGATTACTAATTTATCTTTAAGATTGTATTTCATCAATGTAAGTAATAGATGCTGGAAATGGATCCCTAATAGATACTAATGAGTAAAACCGAGCATTAACGATTAAATTGATTAACAAGTTAATAATAATTAATAGATTAAAAAGTTACTACTATACTATACTATACCCTCACGCCGTGTCCCAAGTGGGGTAGGCAGAGAGAACGGAACGCCAAACAGATCTATCTTTACACACTTCCTTCGCTTCCTCCACATTCATACAGTTCCTCATACACGCACGTCGGTTCCTCTTACTCAACACGCGGCCATCCTTGAGAATTTGATCCACGTGATCAAGCCACGTGGTTCTCGGACGCCCGCGTTTCCTCACACCCTTTCTTTCAGATAAGTATATCCTCTTTGTCATTCTTTCCTCTTTCATTCGTTCCACATGACCAAACCATCTCAATTTATTTACACGCATTCTGTCCACAACAGTCTTCTTGCATCCGCTCATTCTTCTAATATCCTCATTCTTCACTCTATCACGCAGCGTTTTACCAACCATTCTTCTCAACGATCGCATCTCTACTGCATTTATTCCACTTTCGTCCTTCTTCAACCACGTCCATGTCTCGCTTGCATACGTAAGTGACGGTACCAGAATGGTATTGTGCACCAGCATTTTAGCCATGTTCGACACATTGTCATTGCTGACAATGGGTCGAAGTGCACCGTTTACTCTAGCACCGGCCACTTTCCTTCTTTCAATGTCCCTATCGCATCTTCCATCCCTCGTAAACATACTTCCCAAATATACATACTCACTTACTTGCTCCAAACATTCGTCACCAACTTTAATCTCGCAAATCGTTTTTTCATTCTCTCTTTCAAAAACAAGAACTTTCGTCTTCATAACGTTCATTTTCAAACCATTCAAATTGCAACTATCATACACACACGTAACAATCTCTTGTAAGTCCCTTTCACTCTCAGCCATTAACACCAAATCATCTGCGTACATCAATGCATTCACCCGAAACTCATTCAACTCGACACCAACATCCATCTCTTTCACAGGTCGCATACAGTAGTCGAAGAATAGGTTGAACAGCCACGGAGACATGACACAACCTTGCTTCACTCCTTTGGTGAGGACAAACCACTCCGAGAGAGTGTTATTTACCCTCACGCAAGCGGAGCTTCCCACGTAAAGTGAAGATATTGCGCGGATCAACCGGCTGCTCACCCCATACTCCGACAACACGCGCCACAACCTTTCCCGGTCCACTCGATCATATGCTTTCTCCAGATCCACGAACGCACAAAAAAGCCTCTGGTGTTTACCCAGAAACTTCTCTATAACCATTCGCAGGGAGAAGATCTGATCGGTGCACCCTCTGCCATTCAAAAAAGCTCCTTGCGCATCCCATATCTTACACTCAGTTATCTTTCGTACTCTCTCAATCAAAATTCTACCATACAGTTTCCCTATTGAGCTCAGCAAGCTAATAGCCCGATAACTCCCGCATTCAAGCCTAGAGCCTTTCCCTTTGTACAGGGGGCAGATGATAGCCCTCTTCCAATCCTCTGGTGTAACACCTTCTCTCCAACAATCGTTGAAAAGCTCCAAACACCACGCGAGAGCCCCCGGTCCACCAGACTTGATGAGCTCAACGGCAACACAATCATACCCTACAGCTTTACCGCACTTCGCTTTTTTTAATGCATTCAAAATCTCATTCATGTCTATCATATCGTTTTCATTCACACTGCTTTCACTGTCGTCATACTCATTTGCATTTGTACCATCACATTCAAACAGATCTTCGAAATATTCCTTCCATCTCTGTAGCACACATTCATCATTCACTAACACACATCCATCCTTGTCTTTTATCCCTTTCATACTGTTCACACTTGAACCCGTCCTCTTTCGTTTCACTTCCTTCCAAAAAATCTTCATATTTTCACTCGCATACGTAGACAATTTCTTACATTCTTCATCTTCAAGCATTTTTTTCTTCATTTTCACAACTTCACGCACTTCCTTCTTGCATGTCTTGTAAACTTCTTTCTTTCGCTCTTTTTCACATGTGTCACACTGTTTCACATTCAGTAAGTCTTTCCAAGCATTCTTCTTCTTATCTACAGCTTCTTTCACATCATTATCCCACCATGCATCGCCTTTCTTACGTCCAACTTTAGCTTCACCACATGTTTCTTTTGCACTTCCTACAAGCACACTTTTTAAGACATCCCACCTTTCATTCATCGTTAGATCATTCTTTTCGTTCGTACTCAGCTTCTCATTCACAGTTTTTACATATTCATTCTTTACACTCTCATCTTTCAGTTTTTCGACTCTCAATCTCATAGCTGGCGTGGACTTTTGTGTTCTCGAACGCCAACCGGAGAATAGATTTATTCTTGAGACGACAAGAAAATGATCCGTCTCCAGCTCAGCGCCTCGATACACTCTAGTATCCGTGGTCGCCTTCCTGAGACGAGAGTCCACACACACGAGGTCAATCATCGATCTTTCATTCCCTCTCTCCCAGGTATACATGTGGATCTCCTTGTGGGCGAAAAAGGTATTCGCCACAAAGAGATCCATCTCCAAGCACACATCAATTATTCGTTTGCCATTATCGTTCACTCTACTGTCTCCATTCATTCCCAAAACACTTTCAAGTTCATTCCTCCTAACACCCACCCATCCATTCAAATCACCTGCCAAGATCAATCTTTCATTTTCATTTTTATCTTCTGCAATCTTTCTCACGCCATTCCAGAACTCTTCCTTTTCCGTCTCTATGGCATCGTTCCCAGGACCATACCCAACTATGAGTAAGATCCTAGTCATCCCCACTTTGAAACGGATCCAGATTAGCCTGGAACTTACACATTCATACCCTTTCATACATTCGCTCATTCTTTTCGATAAAAAAGCACCCACACCTTGACATGCGTGTTGTGTGTCTGGAACACCAGACCACAACTCGATCCTTCCATCACTTTCTTTAATACCACACCCTTTCCTCTTCGTTTCGCAGACACACAAAACATCCAAATACTTATCATTCATCATCTCTAAAATTTCGTCCGTCTTTCTCACCATCCCTCCTCTCACATTCAAAACTCCCACCCTGCATTCCGCTCTCCTCTTTGTGCCCTTCACCCACTTTGACGCGGCATGATGGGTGGCAAGCCTCATCGCTGCCATATGCGTCAAAGCGTACTACCTATTGTCTTACATTTATCTTACATTTTACCCCCCACCGCCAAGGAATACGAAAAATCCACCACCCTGTAACCCAACACCAAAACTTACAAGTAAATTAAAAATATAGGAAAAAAAGAAAAGAAAAGTAAGAAACCTCCACCAAAATTAGTCAAGGTCGTGGGTCGTCTTAGAAGAACACACAAGAAACGCGGCGTGGTTGTAGACACGAGAAAACAACAACAATGTGACTATGAGAAGCGACAGAATACGCTAGAACAGAACGTGATTTTAACACAACGACGATACGACAGAGACTCAAAGACTCAGAGATTAAAAAGTTAATAATACTTAATAGATTAACAAGTCTAATATGTAAAAGGAAGTAGTGTGTGTAACTTAAGTTTATAATTGTGTGTTTATAACTGAAGAATGACTGTACCGATTGAAATGATTTCTGATTTGTTGGATTCTTCTCCGCCGGGAATAGCCGATAGGCTATTAAAATATCTTACAATTCACGATTGTTGCGATTTTTTTTGCTATGGAAGTATTTTCCAAAAATTTGGTGACCAAAAAATAACTCTTTTATATGGCGACAATTTTCTCAAGTTTCGAAAATATTACTTTTTCTATGGAAAAAAGTACTCGATAACGGGTGGGGTCGCTAAACTGCGAAAATTCCAAATGAATTTTATTTTTTTACACTATACCTACGATGACACACTTGGAAAATTATGGGAGTTTGTAAAGAGATTGATAATATTAATCATTCATAAAGTCATTGGGAGAGGGCTGATGACCGGTGGGCCGCCCTAGAAGAAGCTGGCAAGGGCAGGTGTTGAACCTGTGTGTTGAAAGGCTTGGTTTGGAGTGGCCAGAGGTCCTGGAAGCAGCGGTGGACAGGGATCTTTGGAGGAGATCTCCTCCTGATGAGATGGGCCTCCGACCGATCTAGGACAGGGGGAAGAAGATGTACATATGTAATCATTCATTGATTCTTAGGCGGTACGAAGTTCGCCGGGCCAGCTAGTTAATAATAATTAATAGATTAACAAGTTAATAATAATATAAGTTTTGAAATGTTATACTAAAACACTTTTTAATTTTCACGTATGATTTTGTATTTAGTTAATTAATAATAACTAAATGCTAATTGCATATTTAGGAAAAGAGTTATTTAAAAACTAAGTCTCTTTAAAAACTAATGAAATATGCTTGCTTTTTTCTTTTTTTGAAAAATAAAAGATGTACCTATCTGGTTTTTTTATAAACTAAAATACAACCTTATATCTAAACCTTTCAAAGTAAGCTAAAAGCTTGTGTCGCGTAAGGAAAGTTTGCCGGCACCTGGAATCTAACCACGAGCCTCATGTTAACGAGACCGAGACTCTACCTCAAGGTTACCGATGAACTCAATTTTTCATCCATTTTTTATCCAAATAAATGTATACACAGTTATTTGTTTTTCAAAAAAATTTTTTTATTAATTCTCAGAAATAAAAACACGTTCATCCCTGTTGTATTACAATTCGAACATGGCAACACAAATTATTTATTTTACTTAACAAAAAATACAAAAGCATCACATAAAAACACATAATTTTTTAAAATATATATAGAAATTCGAAAATGATGAAATTTTTTAGATTTATTTCTTATCGTCAAATGGTAAATGTTATTATTTCTTTTACAAATATTTAAATTAACTAGAATCAAAAATTGTTATCGTCACACAAAAACTCATAAAGTTATAAAATTAAAAAGAATGAATTTCAATGATAAATTAAAATTTATTTCGGCAAATAATATGCGATATGGATGTTTTTGGAAATACAAACATAAATTAGGTATATTATATACTTAATGTACCTATGCACAAATATGACCTATATAATTTTCTGAGAAAAATACACCATGTCGATTTAGCTGCATAATTGATATGTTTGCGATTAATTAATTTATTTATGAAAACATTAAATTTTACAGTATTTTGAGAACATGGTAGGGATATCATATATGACCAATCTAACTGAGCATGATACAGAATCAGCTGTTTAACTTTGCTTTGTCTAAGCACAGCGAAGGCTATTTACACTATTCTCTTTCATTATTTATTTTCCTATGATACAGCATACACACACACACATACACATACACCCACATATATTAACACGCTCATCCACATACACATCTCTTCACAAATCTATATACATACCTACACCAATATGCACAAACAAATGCGATGGTTTGGACATATTAACACGCTCATCCACATACACATCTCTTCACAAATCTATATACATACCTACACCAATATGCACAAATAAATGCGGTGGTTTGGACATATGAACGAATGGATGATGAAAGAATGAAGAACAAGATATATACTTATTTGAAAAAGGGGATGTGAGGAAGTGCGAGCGTCTGAGAGCCACATAGCTTGAATGCGTACTTCAAAATCTCAAGGATGATCGTGTGTTCACTAAGAGAAATCGACGTACGTAATCAAAGTATGTGTACTGGGAAGAAATATGCGGTGAGTGTATTTATTGGAAAGTAAATGCCTTCTACTGAGGATCACCGGTAAGTTTTGATTTATATCTTATATTTTCATATTTATTATTACGTCACCAAAATCGTCTTAGCATATTCAAAAAGGGACATATTATGTACATCCCGTGGAGCACCCGGTAAAGAATTGGTCTCCCACTCTTCTGCGTAAGTTTTCGAGTGTCCTGTAAAAGGCAGGTGTTCGAAAAAAAATAAGACATTTTACATCTTTTAAATTCAGCGATGAGGCTTGCCACCCATCCTGAATGTCTTGATTTTATACTGGCACGAAGAGGACAGTTTGCATGTTTCTTACATGCAGCTGATCTGCTGGCTACCCCACTTGTGGGATATGCCGTGATGGTATAGTAGTAGTAGTAGTACATATTATGTGAATTCATAAATGTTTTAACATTTCCAGAATAAACTGCTCATATTATCATATCCATTTTATAAAGTGATTCTTAGTATCAAATATTAAAATTTAATACTTAAAGAAAAATATCACATACCAATAAAAAGTCCAAACTACAATTTGAATGCCTTAATGAACAGTTTAAAAAAGAGTATGCTCAAATAAAAGTGCGCACATGTCTCTTTTTGAATATGTAACGACAATATGCTTTTCTTTCCGTCTACAAGCAAAACCAACATTCTCGCAGAATCACCAATAACAAGGGCGATTTGATTGTGCAATAGCATTTCCCCGAATATAGACTATTTCATATAACAAACCCTGAATTTGTAAAGAAAGTGGGAAAACTATTGTAAATGCTTGTTTTCCCTGGAAACGCATTGGCTGAAAGCTGTAATTGTCCCAGTAGAATGTATTGTCTTATCAATAATAGAAATAAAAAAATATAAATTTCTGGATTCTATCGTCTCTTTCGGATGCTTTTTCTTGTTTCATGTTTTTCTTTTAACATCATTTTTAGTTTTGGGTTGATTGCTTTCTTTTCAAGTATATTATTGTGGTTGTATGTCGGGCGCGTGAGCGTGTGTTTTGTTGAATGATTAAACAGAGAAAGGGAAATAAACCGAGTTAGTTGGAAGACTTCGCATTTGATCGATAAACTCACCCTCTGTACAGTGAATTGTATAACTAATTGTTTATATGACACAGTTTTATTTTGTAATATTGTAGACAATGTACAGTAAAAAATAAAATCAATAAACAAAGTAATGAATATCAAAGCGCTGAGACTAAGAAAGGTTAAAAACTGATTCAGTCTGCCTTGCTACGGGCTCATGCCCAGTTAGTTAGATTTTATGATTTACGTCTTGGCTGCGCAACATTAGAAACTGGACCGGGATGAGACGTGTGGGGGAGCTGTTCTGGGTCGCGAAAGATAGAGAAGCCTTCGCCAGAGTGATTGGTAACGCCGGGGGGACCTGATACAGCACGAGAAGAAGATGTTTTAAATGCTGTTTAATAAATAAATGATTGAATAATTAAAAAATAATAAACATAATTGTATTGTACTGTGAAACGTATTTGAACAGTATATTTAATTGATAAAAAAAATTATAATGTTACAGTCTTCATTATACCATATTTTATTGAGCGTGCATGCTACCTTTCATGAAAAAGAAATATAATAATAATAATAATACATAATATTCTTACTAAAGAAATGTGTTCTAATAGTGTGTATTGAAAATTAAATGATTATTGTTTTATTACACTTCTTAGAATCTAGATCAAACATCTCAAAGAAATAATATAATTTTTTATTTGATAATGACTTAATATCTATTGGATTAATTACCTTTAGATGATCAGAAACTCAAATATAATAAAGAAAAATGATTGATAATATTCTTATATAATTAATTTTTATATTCTTAATTCTCATAATTATATTCAGAATTTATAAGATATATTGTAGTTGTGTTGTCGTTTAAGGCTATTTTCGAGAATCACATTGGCCTTCAGCTGTAAGAGTTCGTCGGTAGCCTGGAGGTAGAGTCCCGGCCTGCGTGGTTCGATCCCAGGTGCCAGCAAACTCCCCTTTCACGGCACAAGCTTTTAGCTTAGTGTGAAAGGTGTATAAGGTTGTATATGGGTTTATAACAAACCCAGATATATCTTTTTTTTAAAAAAAAAGATCCTTGTATGAATCTGTCAGTAATAATAATTGAAGAATAATCTGGATTCAACGTTTAGTTTTTTTTTTTTTAAAAAAAACAACCATTTTAATACTTCTATGGTTTGCATCAACTGTTTCTTGATTGGTGAGCCTTATATCGTTACAGTGAGAATGGCGGAATTGGTGAAATTTGTCGATGAACACCGAAAGTGATCACTTAAACCAGTCTAGAGCCAATTCGTAGGCGTTGGGACGCCTTCCTCACCTCTTCCGATTAAATTTTGCACAATGTAACATTGTGACATTGTGTTAACATGGTTCTCCAATCGAGATTCTGATTGTTTTTGTCATCGGCATGTTGTGTCCAAATCTAGTAAAACAACATAAAATTGTAAATATTGTAAACAGTTGAGTTCGTCGGTAGCCTGGAGGTAGAGTCTCGGCCTCGTGAACAAGGCATCTGTGGTTCCAAAACCCAGATATATCTTTTCTTAAAAAAAAAAGTTAAGATGTATGTTATTAATAAGTTATTAATTTTCAAACACCTGTCTTTTTCACACCACATTGGAGAACTTACAAAATTGGGTGGGAATAAAAAATATACCTACATACCTAAGTCTTTTACGTGATGTTTCAGAAATATCCACCCGCTTAATACAGAATGCTAGTAGGTTTTTAGGCGTTTAGGCAGGCGGAGGACAGGGCGCGGTGGAGGAGCTTGTCGCTTGGTTGGGGTCATGGTGGTCACTATCCTCAGCATTGAGGGACCGACTTGGAAGAGAAAAGAGAGAGAGAGAGTAGGTTTATTTGCATAAAATAATGAGAAGGGAAAATTAACATTCGCGAATCATGATTGTAATTAGTTGTTCTTTGTGGGTTGTTAGTTTTACAAACACGTGTATCGACGTATAAATATATGTATGTGGGTGCAAAAAACAAAAATGTTTATTTTATGAGAATTACGTGGCTTGAATGCGTAGAATCATATCCTCAAGGACGGTCGCATGTTGAGTTACAGTAATTGATGTCGGTACCTATATGAAAAATTGCATGAATGTAGAGGAAGCCAAAAAGTATACAATAATAAATTAACACGGCGCGAAGCTCCATCTGCTGACCCTGCTTTGCTAACGGGGTCAGAGAGTAAGGAAGGTAAAAAATATTTTCATACGCCATAAACGAACAAATTTAATAATTGAAAATTCTAATGTTATGCGAGAAATAATTAAAACTTTTTTACATTAAAATAAAAGGAAAACATTCCGTGAGCTAATAATAATAATAATATTCTGGACATAAATATTAAAATGCGTTCGCAATAATATCATTGTACGGTTGTATAGTTGTACGTATATCCGTTTCCGAAACATTTAGCAGACAAGTTATATCGGAACCAATATACATTATTTTCAAATTTATATCCATTGCGCGTGTTCCCGAATAATAACAACATATATTTTGAATATCTACCTATACAATTAAAACAATTTCCACACGTAGGTAAGTAAAAAAAGCAAGTAATCAATATTTAGATTGTTCTCTCCGTGCCATTAAAATGACGCATTCAGGGTGGGTAGCATACATCATTTCAGATGGTATTCCTTAAATGTGAAATGAAAATGTAACTCTGTTACAGAATACTAGAAAATTAAGAAAATGAGTGGAACACCTACCAAATCTCGGATCCCACACGCACAATTTAACGTAAAAAACGTATTTTGTTTAGTAGATAAAAAAATAATAATATTAAAGATAGGTTTTTTAAACACGAGAAGAATCTATTTTTATATGACCTTATTCGGCCTCGTGCACGTAAGGTTCGCGGTTCGATCCCAGGTGCCGGCAAACTTTCCTTCACAACACAAGCTTTTAGCATACTGTTAAAGGTGTTTGAGGTTGTATTTGGATTTATAACTTTACCCGGATACATCTTATTCTTTTAATCATTAGATGTTAAATATATAAATACACTTAGGTCTTGTCAAGATATAACAACTAAATTGGAGGTGACCAGTACTGTATCGAAACCAGTGTACGTGGAGCGTGCTTTTGCAATATCTGCACCTGTAGTCTGGAACAGGCTTCCACAAACGATCAGAGAAACGCAGGACATATCTCGTTTCAAGAACCAACTGAAAACTTATCTATTCAAGAAATCTCACGGAATAATTCAAGCACAACCTTAGTTAGCAAAGAGCGCCCTTGAGGTGGATTTTTTTCACAAAACGGCGCTTTACAAATCATCCAAATAATAATAATAATATAGTTTGATCATTAAATTTAATTTATTCATCAGCTACAGCTGAAAACATTCCAAAAATTAAATATTTTACAAGGTCGAAAAAGTTTGACGATAGATGATGCTGGCTACCAGGTACCGAGAGTAATCGAGTTCAAAGCTTTGAAATTTATCACATAATTCAAGAATGTGTTAAATGTATCAAATCAGCCACAATAAAAAAATAGTATTGGGATCACATTAAGAATCTCAAAATTGTATACTTAATTAGGTATATATTTTATCATTTACAGCTGATCAATTATCCTCCATATTTTTTTGTTTCGTAACCCATACAATTGTCACATGTCGTCACCGTTGAATCAATCAATAAAAAACATTAATTATATTAATTTGACTGTACCATTACACGCTCGTCAGCTGTCCATATTATTGATATTAACAAGCGTCTCTACGGCTTACTCGTACATATTTCCCTTCATTGTATACATTCGATAAATAGTCGTTTTTTGTAGACATATACACTGCATACAAACATCAATCTCTTTAGCTCTTCACATCTATCTTTCTTACTCTCTCATATAGAGCGTATAGAGGTAGCGTGAGTTTGGTGTGGCTTGAAACAATGTTGAAAAAGACAAACGAGTGTGCATATTTTCTCTGTACAAAGCTTTTGTTTTTTATGAACACTAAAATAAACCCTGTCACTGACAAATCAAATTTAATAATCTTGAAAAAGTTCATTATTTATTGACACTGCAAATTTATATTTTTTTTATGATTTTTTAAAAAAAAAAAGATATATCTGGGTTTTGTCTGTTATAAACCCAAATACAACCTTATACACCTTTCACAGTAAGCTACTAAAAGCTTGTGTCGTGAAAGGGGAGTTTGCAGGCACCTGGTATCGAACCACGGACCCCTTGTTCACGAGGCCGAGACTCTACCTCCAGGCTACCGACGAACTCAAACCTAACTCTAATCGTTTTCGAAAAAGGCCCTTGTATTCGAGCAATAGTATCGGCAGTATAAGGACTCGTCACAATCTCTATGAAGTTGTTGATTATGTTATTATGTTCACGAACATCATAGAAATAATAAATTATAATAAAATATAGAAAATATGGACACAAAAAGTGTAGATTCCGCTTAAATTTTTGAATCTAAAGTTGTAAATATGTTAATTGCGGGGAACACAAAAAAATCCAAAGTTTAAATAGAGATTCTATTTTGTCGGTGATAGCGTAATGAAAGTTCAATTTTATATAAATTATAAAAAAATAATTTAAAAACAAACACTGCATATTCCCTAGAACTTTAATTGAAATAAAATTCGCGGAAATAAATAGTGTTTATTTTTTATAATTTTTATAATTTATACAAAGTTTTAAACAATAAAAAAACAACAATTATTGGCTCCAACAGTAGAATTCTATTAACTGGACCTTATAAAAATCAAACTTTTTAAATAATTTTTGAAGAAATCTATTTGTTTTCAGTATCAGACGATTTTTATTAAATATAATTCTTCATGTTTCGAGAAAAAAAATAGTTTCGTTCCAATAAAATATGTATTGCTTTTCATGTCTCATGGAAAAATACTGTTAACGTATGCCTGCTATTATTAAACGCTAAAAACTTCTAACAAATAAATATCTGAGCCCAGTCTGCAGTTTCATTTGTTTTTTTTAACATAACATCCATTCAATTCCTCATATCTGCTCTCGTATTCATTTTCCTGCACTCTATAAGTCAGTCCTTAAGGATCTTGTCTACGTGATGAAACCATATTGTAGTCTTCAGCCGACCACGTCTACAATTAATAATATAGTTTTTCAGTAATGTATTTTTTTTAATCGGTTCCAAGATTAAAGGTAGATGAGGAATAGACAAAAGGCAAAGGTCATAGCTGCGCAGTTTTCTAGATTGGACTAGAATGCGAAGGGTGGAGGAGTTATTACAAAATAATCGAATGTATTTAGAATCCTCGTCTGCACAATAAACAGATTATATAAACAGTCTCTAGTAGGAAACATTTAATATGCAGACTATGTATTTGTTGAATAATATTCTCAAAATCTTCACTCGCGTAAGTGTGAAAAAAATTCAATTAAGTGATAAAGAAAACTATGTTAAATATCAAATGTTTCTTATCTACACGTGTTACAATATTATTTAGAGATAAACTCATTCATGCGTACTACGCATACAATTCCTACTACTTTCACACCGTATCCCAAGTTACATACTTTTTCGTTTCCTTCATATCAGGGAATATGAAGGAAGAGAAGCGAGGCAGACGGATGTCAATTTTTACACATCCGCGGATGTGAATGCGGATGCGGATTTTTGAAGGCTCACATCCGCGGATGCGGATGCGGATGTTCAAGATGTTATAGAAAAAAAGTAGGAACTATCTTAGTTGGTAGGCCCCACTGTCAAATATGTGACGAAATTGTTGCTACAATACTATTATGATTTTTTTAGCGAAATATTTTTTTTCTTTTTTGTTATTTGCAAAAATAAAATAAAACCGGCAAAAATAAAAACGCGTCGGATCTTATCACCAATTTATTCGTTCCCATTGGTTAATGTCAAGTGCGAACGGCACGCGCCATTCGCCGGCCCCGCCCCATTTCTTTCTTGTCGCAAGTTGTCTTACATCCACATCCGCATGAACATCCGCATCGATTATTGCGGATGCGGATGCAGATTTCCCAATTCGCGACATCCCTGCTTCATATTAATGGCATTTTTCATAAATGATATATCTCGGACGAGGCCGTTTTTGATCAGCCAGTGATAATCATTTATTCAAACCGTCACACCAATTACTACTTTAATGGGGTTGCCAACAGATAAGCTGCATTAAATAATTAACAGTTGAGTTGACAATATTTTTCAGGAAAATTTGCGTACAATACAAACTCAACATACAAATAAGCTGCTGTATACTAAACAAACAAACCGCATGACTCAATTCCAAAATGTAAAATGTCTATATTTTATCGAACACCATAAAATAAATACATTTTATTATCCAGAGAGTCACTTAAACACGCACGCAGAAGGTAATGATTTCTGCCACCTGTTTGAGAAAAAAAATCAACGAGTGGATTTCCTTACATATTAACATTACTGGGTATATTGGCGTTCAAGTTTAAAGATACACATTATATTATTATACTCGTAGCAAATACGCAAACGGAATCGTGAGTAACAGATATTAATTTTCTACGACTGTAATAATATATAAGTCGATATTTTATTTTTACTTTGACTGGTACTAAATAGTTCGCTCATTCACTGTTTCATTAGTGTTTTAATGTCTTGTAAGAGATAAGTATTTTTAAAACATCACATACTGAAACATTTTACGTCTTCAAATTAATATTTTTTATTTATTTATCTATTCACGGCCTGGGCCTTTTACATATAAATATTAACATAGGTAATTATAATAATGTACACAAACAGTATTGACACACACAACACATAAAATGGACAATAAAATAAGAACCACAAATGAATAAAAATTTAAACATAGGTACATTGGGAAAACGAACGGATTTTTTTTTTTTTTTTTTAGATTTTATATGTCAACTTGATAATATCTTTTACATAGTCTGCATGAAATATTCTTAACAAAACAAATGAGATGTCAAAAAATTGATGAGATTATGTCACCCATCCTGAATAACTATTTTTTTATCGCGTAGAGAGGACGTTTTGTCTTCATATAATATCCTAAAAAATCTTGTATAAGATTACAATTGCATTTATATTGCAAACACTTCAGGGAGCTAACCATCAAGGTTCGGGAGGTTTCACATCTGGATTATGTTCTGCGTGTAGGAAAATACCATCCGTTCCAACTGATATTGAAGAGGAAAATTAAGGGACGCCGAGGACCCGGTAGGAGAAAGATACATTGAAGGAGACCCACCGACCACCGTGTCCTTGTCCGTGACCAAGATGTCCTAGCTGTGAAACACAAGGAAGTGGACCGGCATCCGAAGTGTGGAAGAACTGTTCAGAGAAGCGCAGAACAGGGACAAGTTCGCCGAGGTGATCGCCAACGTTGGGGGGACCCAACAAGGCACTTGAAAAAGAAGAGGTCCATTTGCTTTCCCACTTTTGCGACAAGCTGTGATGTTGTAGAAGATTTTTAATTGTGCTATAAAAGTTTAAATACAGATACTTAATGCTAAGTGAGTGTGTTTTTATAAGAGTTTTTTTTAAGTAAATTAATAAACTATTAAAAAAATTATTGAAACTTACCAACGTCAAAAGGCTAAATCAACGAATTTTGATTCTCTCGTCGATATGTTGGTGAAATCTGTAAAAAGAAAATTAACAAAGTTATAAATTATAACAATTATGTTAGGAATATAGTCCCTCTAGTGGGTGATGATCTCGTCATTGAATTTATCATTAAAATATATTTATTTAGTTATCGAAAATGTATTAATAGTTGAGTATCAATAAAACGTGAAGACACACTTACAGTTTAATATTGAAAAGGTTGTAAACTATAACAAATATATTGAAATTATTACAAGGCAACTTTATTAGGTTATCTTTTGCACCGTGTTTTTCAAAGAATTCCATTTCTATCCAAATCAAAAAAGGCCAGTTATGAATATTTTTTGATAAGAGTACCTATCTCATTTTTGTAAATCCGTTTTTCAATTTGTTCTTGAACTTGTTTTTTTGTTTCGCTATTTGTTTTTATGTATTCCGTAAAATATTCATATTTCTTTATAATAATTTTGTTAATGGCTTTGAACAAAATGATTTTAAAAATAAAATTATTAAGTCATCCTATGTGAGCTTCTAATATTAATGAAGTAATTATCCATTGAGAAGATCATACCTGACAGGGTATATAGCTTTACTCCTGTTGTAATAGACTCCTACGTAGTATATTCATTTAGTATAATTCTCATTCCACTCACGAAGTGAACGTTAAGTTACTAAACTTTTCCAAAATAATAAGAAGGTACCTACCTACCTAATTGGTACTATAGAAATATCGTATAGGCCAATATAAAGGGCAAAGCCGTCATCAGCCTTTAGGCTTTAAGTAGGTACTATTTATTTATAATAGTCTAACTTTGAAGATACAAGACATAGTAAACGGAAGACAATTCGATATAATAATAAAAATAATTTTATTATTACTATAGTGAAAGAAAACAGTTGAAAACAAAACATACCATTTTTAAAACAAGCTGATTATATTTTTTTTTCTCCTGTCGGAAATGCTATAAAATTGTTTAATGATTTTAATGTTCATGCCGATATTTTCAACATAACATACAATTACTTTATTGCCAGGATAGAGACACTTATTGTGATAGTGAGAGTGAACGAATTAGGGAATGTTCTCTTAAAGCACCAAAAGTGGTCACTTAAATCAGCGTAAAACCAATTCGCAAGTGTTGGGACGCCTATCTCACATTTTATTATAAACACGGTTCTCTAAAAGTCATCACATCCAGTGGAACAAAAAAATAATAAACGAATTTAAAACAAAAAAACCACAAATCATCAATGACAATGATTGACAATTTTTAAATGACAAGGCGAAAAACGTCTCTCCAGACGACAAATTACATAGTAGAAGAAAACACTTGTTTTTTTTTACCGTGAATAAAAAAGTAATAAATGTATTTTACAAAAAATCTCGCTTATTGATAAATTTTTCAATGGATGCGAAATATTATTTTTAGATATAAATTAATTCCTGTGATTTAGTTACCAATCTTTCGGCGCGTGTAGAAAATATTTTGTATCCTTAAATTGCCAATAAAGAAATAGGTATTTTTTAATAAATTTGTAAAACATTTTCATACATCAAAGATAAAAAACAAAATAATATTTATCTTCGGTTGATTCATGAAACTATACATGTCTCATTTTTTCAAAAATGAGGTAATATGAATACTAAATTATTTTACTTATCAAGTCACAGTTAGGGGAAGGTTGGGCAAGACGGGACCTTTAAGCTAAAATGTCAAAAAAACACATTTCCTTCCATAAATTCTTAAAAAAAGTTTATTGACACAAACTTTGATCTTTAATCTACAATAAAATCTTGATTTATGCACAAAGGAGTTCTCACGAACTCACCGATATGTGCAAATAAATTTCCTAACCAAATCATAAATTAATTATTTATATGTAACGATTTACAGAAGAAATTTTATCGTCAATATTTGAGTCGATTTTAAATTTAAATGTACTGAAATTAAATAAATGTTATTACTCCTTAAAATTAATGTGTCATTTGCGTGCCAAAGCACCACATGTATTAAATAATTATACCTACTTTTGCAGTTAAAGCACCCAACACTCCTGTCCCCGCCCCTTTTTTTATATTTGTACTGATTTTTTTTTCTGTAAATGAAAATATATGAATAAATTTATGTATATTTTTCTACATATATGCTTATTTTTGCCTATGTGTGTATGTACCATATGTATAAAGGTATGGTTTTTTTTAATTATTGCTTTTTTGTTTGACTTTTTATTTAGTTGTTCTTTTTTAACTCGCCCTCTGTATGTTGATAATATTTTATTTTAGACCATTTTTATACGAAATTGTGCGCATTGTTAATGTAGATACAGTAAATAATGAATGAATAAATACAATATTTTGAGAAAAGAAAGACAAAGAGGATATTCCTATCTGAAAGAGGGGTATGGGGAAACGCCGGATCCGAGAACCATCTACAGTATAATTATCATGCCATTTTATATTTATTGAAAGCAGCCATAAGAGATATTCAAATAAGTACTAAATTAAGATATTCGTAGTCGGCAGACTCCGGATGTAGTTTTTATACTGAAAATGTCTATCATTCTTAAAAAAGACACGTTGCCATGGCAACCCTCATCTTTCAATTATTGGTTATTTAAGTATTACTCACAATTAAAATTCATTCACATTTATACAGTCAATACTACCTGATTGGGTAAACACCCATTACGAGATAATATTTAAACATTAAAAAAAAAATAACAAAAAAATCGAGATTACGAAAGAAAATAAAGCCTTTAGACCGAAGTGCTACACAAGAGGTTGTAGATTCGTCCAGTCCCAGACTGAGTAGAAAAGAGCATACCCTTATCTTCGTTATAAAAAATAATGCTTGAAACTCCCATACTACAACATCAAACCATACCTTACAAATGAAGAAGCTATTAGACCAGCCGTATACGATAAACATGCACACTGTTCTTAATGTGTCAACAAAAAGTAAGGTATTCAGGATGGATGGCAAATCACATCGCTGATTATCACTTGATACATTCTAAAAAAGCTATACCTAAACCCAATAAAAGCTTTCAGGAAAAGAACAATCATTTTCGTTTTCAATTTTGTGTTTAATGAAACAAGTAAAAGTTTCACCGTGATTTTTCCGGCAAAGATAAGGTAAAAAATATATACCTTTATCAAAAAAAGGTGACCTGGATAATCCATATTGTCACAAAATATTTTACAAGTCCATCAATGATAAAAAATCGAAATAAGTAGAAAAAACTTTTATTCTACTATTTGTTTATTTGACGAGAGAGACATCTTTCGTCTTAATAAGACATTGTCAATCACTGACACAATGAATGAATAGTTGAAATATTCCCCCAATCCTGAAATTATTACAAAGATAATGATCTTATTTTCATCCATGCGGTTAATCTGTTGGCTACCTCACTTGAGAGTAATGCCGTTGCTTGATGATGGGTGATGGATGTTTCTATGTTCTCTTTGTGGTCCAGGTATTTATTGCAATAAGGAGAGAATTCCAGTTATTTTCCTTTGTCTGTAGTGGACTGTATATTTGATTTTGATTCCTTCCTTGTTCTCCAATATGTTATAAAAGGGAATATGTAGTAAATCACTATTTAAACTATTTAACTTTTATTATGCAAAAACAACAATGAACACATAACTTTATAAATGTATAATTTGATATAAACGTGGTAAGTTAATGTATGCTGTGCGATCCGACTACACCAGAAAGAAGCAAGAAAGAGAATAATTAGAATATTGAACACATGACGGTACTTGTTACAAACTTTTTTATACAACAACAAATAATGACAACAATTCTTTGCTACGGTTGATTTTCAGAATACATTTAGCGTGGTCATACAAAAACTGGCATGACCGTATTTATATTTCAATTTGTCTATATGAACTTTGCAATGCATCACACAGATGTCGGTAGGCTGTCCTTTTATTTATTTAAAACCAAACAAGATTATGAATTTATCCAACGCTCCCGGCCCAACAAATGCATCAACTATGAGAAGAGTTTATGTATTTCATTTACAGTTTAAGAAAATTGAATTATACAACAATTAATCATTGGTAAGTTAGCTGGTAGTCGGTCAATAACAAGCAAAT
Organism: Athripsodes cinereus; assembly: GCA_947579605.1. Classification (NCBI taxonomy): domain Eukaryota; kingdom Metazoa; phylum Arthropoda; class Insecta; order Trichoptera; family Leptoceridae; genus Athripsodes; species Athripsodes cinereus. The sequence goes on from OX388323.1 coordinate 14,666,827, forward strand.
TATTAAGACTCTAAAAATAACATATACAAGATAAGTTGATTAACAAATAAAGATAATACATGTGTACATTCAATAAAAAGTATATAAGTTATATGTGATACAAAGATATATGCATGAGTAGGTATATAACCATAACAAGTAGTAGAAAGATAAAAGTATTCATAAGTAAAGTTACATTTGCATAAAAGATTTAGACAGTGCTCTTGAAAGATAATACATATGTGAGATGTTACTGACTTAAAAATCTTACAGGTAAATATGAAATAAATTGAATATTGGAAAGCAATACTTAGAGACACTGAATCAATGTTCAAACTATTATATTACATAATATAGATTACAACAATATGCAAACAAAAAATAAGAAATGTTTCTTAGAGCAATTAATACTTAATAGATACATAACAATATAAATAATAAGTAGTAGGATATTGAGAATGCTTAGTTAACACTCATTAAAGTTATCTTGATTCACAGGTATGTATTGTATTATATATCAAGTAAATAGTGGTCAGCAAAATAAGTATTTGCAAAGCAAAGCAAAGAAAAACATGAAATATCACTTGTTACAGGAACTCGTAGAGATACAGACTTCATGAGTCCGTTGCACTTAACATCAAAAAACTCCAACAGTCTATCGTAATGAGAAAAAATGTTAAAAGGTGGAATGTTTATACCTATGCTCGAGTGTAATTGTGAGCTTGTTTTTCTGAATAGTTACATGAATATAGTGATATGAATACATTATGTTTTGGAGGATCTTAGTCTTGAACAAATATCTTGCTGGTACCCTCGTTACTCATCCTGATAAGGTAATAAACATAAACTAGTGATGCCTCGCTGGTATAAGCCTTGACTGGTTCGAAGTGTGACTACCCTTATCCGACCATCTGGTCCAGGATGCAACGACACTACACGAGCGAGAGGCCATCTGAGTGGAGGAGATGAGTCTTCCTTCATCAAAACTAAGTCATCTTTTCTAACTGGTCTGGAAGTAGCCTTCCATTTATACCTCTTCTGACATTCCACAATGCAGCTCTTACTCCATTGCTCCCAGAACAAAGAAATAATAGTAATTAGTGAATTATAATTGTGCAACTTGTTGACGGAGGTCTTCGTGAACAGGTCCTCTGAACCCAGGCAAGCGTCGCCAGCGAGTAGGAAATGGTTAGGAGTAAGGGCTGACAAGTCGGAAGGGTCTGATGATAATGGGGAGAGGGGACGACTGTTCAGGCAGCACTCAATCTGGGCTAAGACAGTAGACAAAGTATCATGATTAAGTAAAGAAGAAGACAATGTTTTCTTGAGCATTGCCTTCATAACTTTTATGTTTGACTCACACAAACCATTGTGGTGGGGACTTCTTGGAGGAGAAAAATGCCATTGTATATCTCTAAATGATGCATAATTGGAAATAGCCTCATCAGAAGAAATCAACATTCTATGCAACTCACGCAATTCACCCCTTGCTCCCACGAAGTTGGTGCCGTTGTCAGAATATATTTTAGCAGGTCTACCTCTACGGGAAATGAATCTTTTGAGAGTGTTAAGAAAAGAGTCTGTCGAAAGACTCGTAACAAGCTCGAGGTGGATGGCGTGAGTTACCAAACAACAAAATACAGCAATGTAAGCCTTTATAGGAGGTGATTTTCTAGTTAGTCCTGATTTCATCAAAACAGGTCCGGCGTAATCAATCGCTGTTACTGCGAAAGGTCGTATGGGCCTCAGTGCGTCACCAGGAAGAGGCGCCATGATCTGTTCCATGGTTTTGGGTTTATACCTGAAACACAAAATACATTTTCTGAATACCTTTTTAACAACGTTGCGTCCATTGATAAGCCAGTACTTTTCTCTTAGCAAATTCAATACACCGTTTGCACCTAAATGTAGATTAGACAAATGATAATGTTTTGCTAGTAACTCTGTATATACATGGTTGGCAGGTAGTAAAATTGGATGTTTTTGTAATTCTGGCAATTGAGAGTGCTCTAGCCTGCCACCCACTCTTAATATGTTCTCCTTCAAGGAGGGGTTCAAGCACAATAAGGCACTTCTTCTATTTAAAGCCTGGCCAGACCTTAAACTTTTTATCTCTGAAGTAAAAACTTGACTCTGTACTACTGTTATCAATTTATTATTGGCATTTTCCAATTCCTCCACAGTGAGTGCACCCTGTCGGCGCTCCTTCATCCTGCGACTGGCATTGTAAACAAATCTGAAAATGAAAGCTGTCACGCGAATTAACCGCGTGTAAGAGGAAAATCTCTGAAAAATTGACAACTCGGCTGTAGGAGCAGTAAGAGTGAGAACGGTGCTTGCCTCAGGTACACAGGTCAGAGTTGGAGGATCAGAAGAGGGCCATAGCTCCCGAGGCCAAGAAAGCCATTCCGGGCCGTTCCACCATAGAGAAGAACTCTTCAAGGCAGACACGCTGGCACCCCTGGAGGATAGATCAGCAGGGTTATTTTCGGATCTTACATGTCTCCATGTGCAACCCTGACAGTTTTCTCGGATTTGCTTCACTCGGTTTGATACATATACATCCCATTTAGATATCTCTCCTGTTATCCAATGCAATGTGATGGTGGAGTCTGTGAACATCACAGTGGGTGTCTCCTGCATATCTAAAGCTTGCTTGGTCTGTTTCACCAATTCAGACAGCAACAAAGCTCCTGACAACTCCAAGCGTGGCAAGGTAACTGCTTTCAATGGGGCCACTCCAGATTTAGCAGTTAACAGACTTACGTTATAACTTCCAGAAGGTCCTCTAGATCTCAGATACACAGCGGCTCCATATGCTTTGACTGAAGCATCACAGAAGCCGATGATCATGTCCTGTTCTGATTCAGCCTGCTTTATTCTTCTAGGTATATGAAAACCTTTTAGCTTTTTTAAATCTACGCGATAGCTCTCCCACCGTGCACTGATGTGCTCCGGAACAGGTTCATCCCATGAAAGTTTCAATCCCCAAAGCTCCTGCAATAATATTTTGGCGACCAAAATAACTGGGGTAAGTATACCCAAGGGATCAAACAATCTGGCTATCTCTGAAATGATACTTCTTTTTGTGTATGTTGGGGTTGTTTCTAAAGGTACTTGTTCTTTTTCAATAGGTATAAAATGGAAGAAATCCCCAGAACAATTCCAATACATTCCCAAAACCTTCACACTGTCCTCTTCCTCATGGAAAGACATGTCTGTCAGGTTACAATCACTTGGGTCAGAGAAATTAGAGCGGCATTTAACTAAAGGCATTCCTGCTGATGCTAATATGTGTGTTAGTTCTTTTTTTATCTTTAGGCATGTCTTTTCATCGTCAGCGCCAGTCAACAGGTCATCCATGTAAAAATCGCGCTTTATAACTGGCGCAGACATTGGAAATTGATTAAGGTAATGCTCACCTAATACAAGAAGGCACCTGGTGGCCAAGAATGAGGCTGGTTTATATCCGTAGGTAATAGTATTGAGAGTGAAGGCCTGCATACGTTGATCTTCAGACTCCCTCCACAAAATTGTTTGATAAACTCGATCCTCTTCCCTCACCAACACCTGCCTGTACATCTTCTCTATATCGGCGGATATTGCGCAGGCAAACTTCCTGAAATGTAGTAAGATACTATGCAATTCCTTTTGGGTTTTAGGTCCAACTGCTAAGAAATCGTTAATAGATTTCCCGTTACTAGATTTCATACTTGCATTGAATACTACTCTAATTTTTTCTTCTTTGAATACTGCATGATGAGTAATAAAGCATTGGACACTGCTCAAGTCTTCACAAGGAGACATGTGTCCCAATGAAAGGTATTCTTTCATAAAATCTGTGTATTTCTCTTTGAGTATGGGATTTTTCTTAAATCTTCTTTCTAAAGATAACAAGCTATTAGCCGCTATGTTATATGATTCTCCTAGAATGGGAGGTTGCTTAAAAGGTAGCGCTACAACAAATCTTCCTAAGACATTTCTATGTGCATGTTTCAAGAAATTCTCCTCACACAATACTTGCTCTTGGGAAGGTTCAGGAGAAGTTTTCAACTCTTCCACTTCCCAAAATTTTTCAATGGATTTATTTAATTTTGTTAAAGAAAGATGACAAGATACTGGCCTGTTCACTTGTGTATTGTCGAAATGAAGTTGTCCAGATATCACCCATCCCAATTCAGTATAGCACATGGTAGGCATATCAGGTCCCAGGTGGACTCTCCCATGCCCTAGTATTTTCCAGAAGATCTGCGCTCCCAGTAGTAGATCAACCGGAGCTGATACGTTGAAATCGGGATCCGCCAAAGTCATTCCAGCCGGAATTTCAATCTGGTCCCTGCTGAATGTAGCTCTTGGCAGTTCCTGTGTTATTTGTGGTAGTACTAGGCAGGCTACTGTGGCCTCATACCTAGAACATAAAGACTTAAGGACAATATCGGCTCCTCTATGAATATTTAATATTTGCTTTTGTATACCGCTAACGGGTATATCAACTTTGTAAGTTTTCATCTTAAGTTTGTTGACTAGAGATTGTGAGATAAAATTAGACTGAGCTCCCGAGTCTAATAAAGCTCTCGCACAGAGCATGATTCCCTGTGCGCCTTTAACTTTGACCTTGGCGGTTGCCAGTAGACACTCCCCAGAGGCGACACTGGCAGTGTGGATTGTCACAGGTGTCTCTATCAACGGATTAGCATCCTTCTGATCTTTTCTATCATTGAACTTACTATAATGTATCATAGTATGATGTTTAGCACCACACTCCTTGCAGTTGCTTTTGCTAACACACTTTTCTACAATGTGATTATTACTGAGGCAGTTAAAGCAGAGCTTATGCTTTTTGACTAACTCAAACCTTTTGTCCTTTGACAACCCTCGGAAGGTGGGGCAGCAATATACTTGGTGTTGACTCTGGCACAATACACAATTGTCATTAAATGAGTGAAAGACGTGCTTACCATTAGAGTTGTTGACCTTCCGTTGGCTGCATGACGGCTCAAAGGCTGGGGCCGATCTGCCCACGCTCTCCAGGACCCTGGCCCTGTCGGCCAGCCACTGCATCAGGTCCCGGAAGGTAGGCAGCTCCTCAGGTATGGGAGCTGCTTCCCACATAGCACGCGTTTCATTATCCAATCTCTGTGCTGTAATATGAACCAACATTGGATCCCAATGTTCTACAGACAATCCCAGCGATCGAAGCGCCTGAACATGTACCTGGGTACTGTCAACTAGTTTCCGCAGATCAGCATATCGGTCTCCTCTCACCTTATCTCTGGAAAACAAAGAACCAATGTGTTTGCTTACCATTAATCTCTTGTTTTGGAACCGCTCCTCTAATAAGTTCCATGCCACCTTGAAGTTGCTTCCCGTGACGTCCAGTCCTGAAACAACACTCAATGCACTCCCCTTAACACATGAAAGTAAATAATGAAGTCGCTGTGAGTCAGACATCTGTTGATCAATGACCAACGACTTAAATGTATCTCGGAAATAACACCATTCTTCATATTTCCCCTCGAATGTCGGCAAAGTAATGGCAGGCAACTTGAATGTTAACGCCGAGGCACTGGGAGCCTTTTGTTGATCTGAATTCCTTGCGATGGCGTCCTTAGCATCACCTACCGCCTGGAAGTACCGATCTTCAAGGTCCAGCCTTCCAATGAAATCCCGCTCCTTGTCTGGGGTCTCACTCCATTCCCGGAAAGCCTCCTGAAGCCGATCCACCCTCATGCCCAGTGTCTCAGGATTAACACTATCTTTCCTAAGAAATTCCTCAAATCTTGTCAAAAGAATGCTGAACTCCTCGGATGATACCACCATTGCTTCCATCTTTGGCTTAGGCATTGCTAAATGTGAGTGAATGTCCTAAGATGAAGACAAAAAAACAAATTGCAAAAAATGAAAAAATAACCTCCAAAAAATCCGCCACAATGAGTGTGCGATCGTTTGGCAGGTAATTAATGATTGTAGACTTATGGATGGTCCAGATGACCTTGGATGTTCTGTCTCAACCCAGAACAAATGACACGTGATGGACTGAAAAAAAATGATTAGGAAAATAAAAGAATCTCGCTAGCAATACTGACCTGTAATCCGGCTCGAAGGACCATATGCTTGATGATGGGTGATGGATGTTTCTATGTTCTCTTTGTGGTCCAGGTATTTATTGCAATAAGGAGAGAATTCCAGTTATTTTCCTTTGTCTGTAGTGGACTGTATATTTGATTTTGATTCCTTCCTTGTTCTCCAATATGTTAAAAAAGGGAATATGTAGTAAATCACTATTTAAACTATTTAACTTTTATTATGCAAAAACAACAATGAACACATAACTTTATAAATGTATAATTTGATATAAACGTGGTAAGTTAATGTATGCTGTGCGATCCGACTACACCAGAAAGAAGCAAGAAAGAGAATAATTAGAATATTGAACACATGACGGTACTTGTTACAAACTTTTTTATACAACAACAAATAATGACAACAATTCTTTGCTACGGTTGATTTTCAGAATACATTTAGCGTGGTCATACAAAAACTGGCATGACCGTATTTATATTTCAATTTGTCTATATGAACTTTGCAATGCATCACACAGATGTCGGTAGGCTGTCCTTTTATTTATTTAAAACCAAACAAGATTATGAATTTATCCAGCCGTGTTGGTATAGATAGATAGAAAAATAGGACGTAAATGTAATGTTTGATAAACTTTGAATGGCCATACAGAAAAATATCAAAATAAAGGGTAGTTTCCTTATAATATGCAGTGTACATGAAAAGAACGTGGAGAAGCCTGAAGCAATGACATAATTTTCAAAAGAAGTCACGTCCATCTGTGTTAGACACTGCCGTTAAATCTGGCTTCAGTCAGGCATTAACAATATCAACATTGACAAGGAATAAGTACGAAATTTAATATACAATGTTATTTAAAGTTTTTGACGTGACATGTAGAATAAGATGTTTCTTTAAAATAATGTATCATCAGTGTTAACACATGAAAATGATCGTGGACTCCACCTTAAGAATTTTATATGTAATTCATTCACAACTAATTTATTGTCTATGGTTGTATCTATTTAAACATGATTTAAACCATTCGAATCTATGAATTTGCTCTGTTCGACTTGACATAGGTATTCCTGGTGAATAGTAAGTACGTTCTCTCACCAATTTAAACGTGTGTTTTTAATATCAAATCCCCGATCACATTTCTCAAGATAAGATCCAAAAGTCGCTGATCAACAATCAGCGACTGTCTTTTAATTTCATCAGACTATCGTGAAAACCCATAAATGCATTTTGTAGCCATTTGGCTACATACCTAAAACCTTGTATATTTTTTAACCAAATGAAATGTTAGTGTAAACACGCATTGTTGCCATTTAGAAATATTCCATAGATCAAAATAATAGAGTAATTTGCATTGTGGCAGCCATTTTTATTTTGAAATATCAGTTGCAATATAATCAGTGTGACGAGTAACCTTGTGTTGCATTTTGAAACTTTTTACTTGTTTCATTTCAAGTGAATTTTATACAGAATTTGACAAAAAAAATTTCAAAGAATTTCATCGCTCGTAAAATATATTTCTTTTTAATGACAAACGAAAATAAAGTATATTTTTTTGTAAGTTATATAGCAATGCATAATGTTGCCATTTGGCTACATACTACTTTTTTTCAAAAAAAAATGCTTACATATGTTCATCTTTTATTTTTTTTCATATTTTTACCTTCAAATATACAAAGCACTACATTTAAAAAACAAATTTCCAGCAAAAATAAAAAAATCATGCATTTATTCCTCCCTTATGACTTCTCGTAGTCTTCACTTCTATAACTTTTTTTGTCAATCTCTGATCTTTCTATTTAGGAACATACTTCACCCATGACCACTTTTAATTTGTCACTTTTTGAAATATGTCGTCAAGAACATTTTTTTTAAAATCGTTTATTTCCAACAGGAACACGCTGAATGGGAAGCCCGAATAAAGGGTGTTTTTAACTTTGAATAGTTTTATTTTATCTTTCATAATAAAATTGCATATAGATAACAGTTTTACGATCAACAATTTATTTAGGTATCATTTCAGATGCTTGGGGTTGTATTAAGAATAAAACAAGGAACGTGGTTAATTGGAAGATGTTACAGTCAACTTCACAAAGCATTTTAATATATTACAAATAATTTTCCTCAAGTATTGCACGTTTCTCTTTGCTGTTTAAAAAACTATCATTGTTTCTATTTCACAATAAAATTGATTTTGTATTTGATGATGAAGCGTCTAGTGTTGTGTGAAAATTAGGTAAATAAATCAATAATTTAATCAAAATATAATGAGAGGAAGAAGATTCAACTTCTACAATTTATAATTCTGGAAAATATAACGAAAAAGAGAAATAGGTCTAAAAACACTCTTTTTTGGCTATTAAATCTGAAACAGTGAAGATAATTGAAAAAAAAAAACACAATATGTAGTTAACTCCCAAATGACTTTATTAACTTCGCGTACTTTTACGCGAGTTAACTACATATTGTGTTTTTTTTTTCAATTATCTTTTTACTAATCGCCTGATGATGGAGACGAGAGTCTCCGAATACTAGTACGCGAAGTTAATAAAGTCATTTGGGAGTTAACTACATATTGTGTTTTTTTTTTCAATTATCTTGAAATGGACTTCCAACAAGTACCTTCGGTCAACAACATTAATGTTCTGAAACAGTGAGCCTGAAAAAGCTCAACATTATTCTTTGAAATGGCCCTTATGGATGTAAAACTTCGTAGAGGTGACGGTGTATAGACCCAATATTTCAACGCGTCCTTAGGTTAACACTTGTTTTTAGTTTACCCTTAGTTTGAATTGCTTTACAGCTAATAAAATATTTCACAACTATTTAACACCAAAGTGAAACGATGAATCAGAGGTATTCAATGTGATATCTATCAGACTTTACGTTCAGGAACAATTTATTGTCATACACTGAGCAAAAGTGGCTATTTCGGGTCACTTTAACGGCCTCTTATGTTTTGCTGTAAAATAAAGTAGTTTTGAAATAATGAAGTTTAAATGTGGAAGAAAACACTGTCGGTTTTAGCGTTTTCTTTCACTTTTAAAATCAGTGACTTGATTTTACTAACAAAATCATTGTCAATCTTATCTTGGTTTGAGAGTTGTTTTTTCATACCTATATAAACGACCACTTAATCGATATAAAAGTTTTTCATTACGAGGGCTAGGCTATGATAAGCAACACCTTAAAGGTACATTAGAAAATTAGCCCATAACGAAGAAGATATGTTTTAAAAACAAGATATTAAATGTGAAATAAGAATCGAGTGCAACATTTTTCTATTGCTTCAAATTATGCACATAATAAACAAATATACCTAAAAATGGACATTATTTTTGTATTACAAAGTTTTATATATCGTATTGCTATGTGTGTAATGTATTTTCCACTTTTGTATTATCTTGTGCCGTATTAAACGCAGAACGAGAAGACAAGTCTAATTCAGAAGTGTGGATAATGAACATGCCACCTACATAACAAAGCCTAACGAAGACTAACACGATTTGAAAGTATACATCAACATGCTAATTAACACCAACTATTGAATACAAAATGTAAAAGTGAAAAAAAAAATTACCAATACTTAAACATTTAGACGTGTCAGTCAGAATGCTTTATTTACACAATATAGAATAATGATAAATTAAATAGGAAAAACTGAGAGAAGCCTCCCTTTGAGAATGAATAAAGTAAATCAAATTATCAATATCGCCTTTCTCATTGTCAAGATATTGAATCAATCAATCAAGAAATTATTATTATTTTTATCTATAAACGAGTATATACAAAAGAAAGTCGGGTAAATTGCACCATTTATAACTCAAGAATGGCTGAATCCAATTTAGAATGATCTCTGATTTGTTGAATTCTTCTTCGCCCCGAATAGCTGATTAGCTATTAAAATATCTTATAAATTTACGGGAAGAAAAATTACGATTAAAATTATTTATGCCATAGATTTAAAATTCCTATAAAAATGCAATATGGAGAATTATACAAAATCAACGATGATGTTTTTTTGTAAATTGCATTTTCAAATAAGAATCGTTATCCATACAACCTAAAATCTGTGGTTCTGAAATTTCTGCAAAATTATATTACGTACATTAGAAAATAAACATATCTGAGTTAAGTATAATTGTTCAGCAATAACGATTTTTATTTTTTACATTAAACCATGACACACTTGGACAATTACGGGGGTTTAAAAAGAGATTTAAAATATTAAATCAATCATTGATTGTTTGGCGATACAAAGTTTGCTGAGTCAACTGGTAATATATAAAAATGTCTTTATTTTTATGTTCGGAACATATCTCACAAACGAGTGGATGATCTTGAGAAAAAAATAGTAAAATAGGTGTAAAGCTAAATGTAAACCTGATATAAGAATACAAACTTTCTTACATCAATAAATAATATTGATACTTTTTAAATCAACAGGGGGCCGAGCAGTGGTTTGATATTTTTATAGTAATATAACAGTCAACAATTTGGGTCTCTCTACATCTTAATGATTTTCCCTTTCCTTCCTTCATATTTTTGACACTAATAAATGTTTTTTTCTGTATTTGTTGGACAGGAAAATTAGCTAAAATAATGTAGTGAATAACAGTTATTTTTTATTGTTTATATATATTTGACTGAATATTTCCTATTGTATGAACAAACAACCGTTATTCATTTGTAATTTTTTTTATTGTCTAACTGTAGGTACTTGTTTTTTTTTACCATTATACTATTTTTCTTCTTTTATTTAAATGTGACAACCTTTTTGGCTTCTAACATAATATATAAACTTTTAAATTGCGTAGATTTATGAATAGGGCTGTGGCAACCCCAAGTGACAAGCCACGTCACCGAACATGTAGGTACACTTAATGTACCTAACAACCATGTACTTACCACTGCTTCCATCGTGGTACCTACATATGAATTCATTACCTCTCTCGCTTCGGTCGCAACTGCACATACCACTCCGTAACTGTCTCCGCACAATTACATATATTTCTCCATTGCTATATACTTATGTAATTCTCATCTTTCAATAAACACTTTATCTCACCAAATTAACTGTGTACTATTTATCATAAGATATATGGCTTCAGAAAAACAATCAATGTAGATGGTATAGTATAGCATATTTATAAATCTCAATATATTAAACTTGTGCAAAGATAATCAAGAAATTATTATCCAGCTTCCAAAAACCTTTTTTACAATATTTCTTTTAAACACGCCATCTCACATAAAATGAAACTGGTACAATATATAATATCGTAATGTTTTATTCACTTTTTGCTACAACGTAGCCTCATTACTACAATAAGGTCGCACAAACTGTAGAAGTGGTCGCATACTTTAATAATATTATCCCATCTTTCAAATTCTGTATGTTCATCTCCACGTTGTTTATAATCTTTATTTTTAATTTTCTGTCACTCGTTAAATTACGTCTATCATATAAAATCGATGTTGATGTTGAACATTGTGGTTCAAGATAAATTATCAAGAAAGTTCTTAACCCTTACAAGTGTTATTTTAAACACTGTATAAAGTTATTAGGTACCTATTGAAAGTTACTAATGACTGTTAAATATTGTTCTACGCTTTTGAAACGGTGAAATCAATATAATTCTTAACTCTAAGTGCATGTCTATATTTGTTTTAATTGAGTAAAGATATCATTCATTTTCTGAAAATGCCTATGTAGTGGTATTTGACCAAAAAGAGTGAGGTTCTTTCGTCTACAAGGCCATGAAATTTCTCTTTCACAGAACGCCACATGAGTCCCAGATCCTGGAAAAGCTCCTCTTTAGCCTGCGAGATGTGACGAATAAAGTTTCTAAAAGAAGCTGAAGACACATCTCATTGATAATAGACACACAAAATGTCATCCATAAGTATTAATTGTGTCGGTGCACACGTAGTGGAATTCCATAATAATGCAATTTGATTTGATAGAGATTGATAATGACCTTATAAGTCGAAAGACGTCTCTCTGTGAATTAACAAACAATAGTAGAAAGGAACACTTGTTTCAAATTGCATTATGCATTGTCATCCATAAGTTTATGTTAAGTGTAAACGGCGCTTCTACAAATTCTATTGATTTAAATGAGAAAATACATATATTATTATCATCACGTTCATATTTGTATAGAGTAAACAAGTCCTGCTTTCAGGGATCGGGCTTTTGATGTCATAAGACCTGGAATCGATTATCTAAGGAACTTCGTAAAAACTAATCAAAAACAACGTTTAAGAGCAAGTTGAAGATATCGCTCTTTTGACAAAGTTACCACGACCTTGAGATGAATATTCCATTAAAACGGCGCCGAAAAAATCACCTGACAAAAGTTCATATATGGATACGGTTATACTGATATTTTATTATTTTTTTTAACACTTGAATGTCTTTATATTTGTTTTTCGGAAACGAGGATTTGGTTTGAATGGATATAAGTTATTAATCACCAGTGTAAAAGTCATAGATTTGAATTTATATCTTTGTAAATGACCAAGTCAATCATACATAACTTTACACATATATAACTAAAGTATTAGGAATATCGTGGTAAGGGGTGACTCAATATAGTGGTAAGGGAGCACAGACGCAATTCAGACGAGCATTGCGGGGCGATTGTTTGGAAAATCTTACTCAAAATAATACAATATTTTTGTCATTCTCCTGATACATCAACAATACCTTACTTACCACTGATCTTCACATACAATTGATGTTTATAATATTCCCTTTAAAATAACAGATACCTTCTTAGACGTAAAACTTATTCACAAAAAACTTTTTATTTTGACATTTACATTACATAAAGACGACAAAAATACCGCAAAAGTGTCCATGTGTAAGAAAAATTCAGATTTTCTTTATCATTTTATCATAAGAAGCTTTTTGTATTCGTAAATACATACATCATGGGTATGTTTTTTTATCTTCAAACCATAAAAGATATTAATTATAAACATTTTAAACATATATTTTTAAAAAACCTACACAAAATTTCTTGCATGATATTATAATGTCTAAAGATTTCATTTTTTTTTACAATAAAAAGGCTATAATAATTATTAATTTGTTGTCTATTTTAATCCACGCACTTTTACATCGTGAATGTATATTATCAAATTTTGGAATGGGTTAGTTGGAAAATACCGCGCTTCTGCAATGAACTCGCCCATTGCACAACACTACTTATTTGTATAATTTAAATTGTTTATTGTATTTTGTTGATTTTTTGTGCAATAAAGGTTTTTATTATTATTATTATTCATATCTCATTTATTTAACAAAACAACATTAGAATCTACATTTTGAAGATCTATCTATCTATCTATCTATCTATCTACAATACTACTAAGAATCTACATTTTGAAGATCTATCTATCTATCTATCTACAATACTATCAAGAATTTAGTATCATTTAATGCTGTAATTTTTGTCAAATATTCTTGTATGTATCTTTAATTTGTTAAATTTGTTAAATAAATCTGTTAAAAAGTGTAAAAAAAAAAAGTGTAAAAGTGAATACAATATAAAACTAACAATTAAATTTAAACATAACATAAAATAATAAAAACAATAAAAATTAAAATAAACTTATATTCAAAATGTAGAACCCCAACATTATTCGAGTTGATTCTTCCATGAAGTCCTATGAAAATAGTACAATCATGGAAGATCACTTACAGAGCTACAGTGACAAAAACCTTCTTACTATCCTGGTGGATGGTAGAAGAACAGCCTTCTATTATTATTTTTTGTATTACACTCCTAATTATTTTTGTATATAAAAAACTTTGCTATCTGAAACGGTAAATATTTTAATTGAAATGCAATGAAATAGAATAAAACAACTTTATACGAAAATTAAGTTCTTTACCACGGGATCACCGACTGACTACAAATAATTTACAGCTTGAAAACGACTCCGCATAATATTGAAGGAATACAACTGCATCGAACTTGATTTAATGTGAGATTCAATGTGAATTATATTATTATAAAAATCATTGTAATTTAAAAGTAAAATATAAAAATACACTGAAAAAATGTGTTCTGAGAATTTCTTAATGTTTTGTTGTATTTCATCGAGTAACCTCTCATCATGTTTTGTTGTATTTCATTGAGTGTTATATGAGTTAAATGACAGGATAAAAACAAGGTTCCTTTATGTAGAGCAATTCAATGTCAAAACAGTAATGTTAAAGCTTTAACATTTATGTTATTGACATTGAGATGATAAATGAAAGAGCATAGAAAATATTATTTATTATATTACAACGATTTTATATATACAAAAAAAGAGTCTTTCAAGTCATCGTAAAAGAAAAGTCATCGGAAACGAATGGAAGAAAAATTGTTTATTCGTTTTATTGACTTTTTTTCACAATTGGACATGGTGATAAAGGGGCCCTTTATATCCTTTAGTACTGAAGGAAAACAATTTATACCCAGGTCTATATTTTTTAGTGTGTCTAATGTATAGATGGAGAGAACTTTGGATATTATCGTCAGTAAAAAACCAAAACCTAATACTAGATACAATAGAAGAAGTGCCTAAATTTACACTTCCCAATAAAATATTGTGTACAATAAATTGTATAATGTGTGTGATGGCTGTTCTGCTTCTAACTTATACCAATAGAGATAGATTGATTCACTGGAATGCACACGTGGAATGACACAAACTATCGACCATCTGATAAACGAGTGTCATTCATACGCATTCCAAGAAAAACTTTAGGACTTACACGCTCTTCACGGCTTTCCCACAAGTTTATTACATAGTCACCAACTGCATCACGGCTTTCCCACAAGTTTATTACATAGTCACCAACTGCATGTATCTATACCATCACGGCTTTCCCACAAATTTATTACATAGTCACCAACTGCATGTAATAAGCTTGTGGGAAAGCCGTGATGAAATAGATAGATAAATTGGGATAGTCAGTTGACCAACTGTATGTAATATGCTTGTGGGAGATGTCGTGATGGTATAGATAGATAGTGGGGTAGTCAGTAGACCAACTGTTTGTAATAAACTTGTGGGAAAGCCGTGATGGTATAGATAGATAAAGTGGGATACTCAATAGACCCACTAAAGCCGTGCTGGTATAGATAGATTATAGTTCAATATTTATTATTCGGCCAATATCGGATAATTACTTTGGAATATGCAATTTAGTTCCACTAATTTCACACTACTGCGTACGTAATAGTGTTTATTCGGTATCACGATTTCGCTTTTCGCGTTCCGCGCAAATGTACTAGCTAAAAGCGGTTTCGCTACTACGACTCCGCTCAGCGGTTTCGCTTTCGCTATTTCGCGGCGGTGTGCTAAAGTCCTTAAGGACGACGGGACTCGGTGGCTGCGGAATTTGGAGATCAAATTGTGAGCGACCATAAGATAAATTGTGTCTTAATTTTTCATTTTTTTATTTATATACTATGTTTATAACTCCCTTGCTATTGTTTTATGTATAAAATCTGTTTATTGACATGGACCCTGTGCGTCTTACCTACTGGTACTGAAAAAAAACCATTGTCATATTTTTTTTCATGTTTTTCGAATGATGAACCCAAGCGTGTATAAGACCTACGAGAGATATTAAAGAATAAAGTATTCTTTTTGGTCAACAGACAAAAGTTCTTTCCTGGAAGCATTCAACTGAAAATTCAAATATTTCTTAGAAAATAAAAGCTTTTATATTTATTGACATTTTTTTTAAAGTAATGTAGAATCTGTTAAGTAATTTTCATGGTTTCTCAACCGGTCGTAATATATTTGTAATAAACCTGAATTCCTTATAACTAAATATTATAACTTCTCTTTTTCTGACTAAAATCTACTATAATATATACGTATTTATTTATTATGATTGTATAACCAACAATGAGTGACATGACAGTTGATACATTTGCGTCACTCAAAGTTTATAATACACAAAACAGTTTCACAATAATACATATGCATGGAAACAAACAAAACATTCCAAAATTTAATTCTTTAATCTATTCAATTGATCAATAAATATACTTTTTTAAATTTGTACGACAAAAAATGCTCGAGTTCTGTGCACACAAACAAACCCTCACGCCATTTGCCACTATTGGGTTGGGGTATAGCTGGCGGACCAACTCCATATATTAACAAACCTGCAAGTTGGCCACTCCGTGGTAATAAAAGTAAAAACATTCAGCATGGGTAGCATAGCTCATCGCTGAAAATAAGATGTTAATTAAATGTCTAAAATACGAATGCCTTACTTATACAGAACACTCGAAAACTAACAGAAAAATTGCCAGACCTATTCTTTACCGAGGACTACACGAGCCTAAGACTTTTTTGCAGTTGAGGATACTCGTAGCTGGAATGATCTCTTATCAAACCTAAAACTTACTTCAAAAACTGACGTCTTTCAAACGAGACGTGAAAAACAAAATGATTTTCACAAACACAGCCTCTAATGCCTAAAACCAATCACTACTGGCTCGTTTCCCTTTCGCTTTTTGTATTCTTTTATACTTTTTTTTTTATTTTTGTCATAACTATTGTTTTTATCCCTAATTGTGAATGTGTATTATGTGCAGATGAGTGTTTGTTCACTCTATAAGCTTTATTTCAGTCAGTTAGAGTTTATTATTATTATGATTTGTTTTTTAGTTTTATACATTTGGGTCGGTTGTAAAAGTTCGCGCTTTTATGATAAACTCGCCCTCTAATATATTGTACATATATAATCTGAATATTTTCCTATAAAATTGTATATATTCTAATCAATGTACAGTAAAAATTAATCAATTTTATTTATTTTATCTTTACTCCAGACTTGAAGGTGGGGTTTGCAAACCTCTCAAGTCCATATCAAAAAACATATCTAATATATAAAAGGAAGACGTGTGTGTTACAACACTTATAACTCAAGAATGGCTGTACCGATTTGAATGATCTCTGATTTGTTGGATTCTTCTCCGCCCGGATTAAACTATAGGCTATTAAAACATCTTACAAATTCACGGGAAGAAACAATATGAAGAAAATTATTTACGCCATACATTTTTAATTTCAAAAATAAAAACAATATGGAGAGTCCATACGCTATTAGCGCCCCCACGTCGCCTGTTGCATTGTGCTAAAATAATCCGTAGGTTCTGCTATATTAAGAACCAAATTACTATAACTAATATGAACGAAATGTGTACTAATATTTGTTTACTATAATTCGGTAGTTACATGGCAATAGGTTGTATCTCACTAAAACATAATTTTACAGGAGAGCAAAAACAAAGTTTGCAAAACAGATATTTCAGCCAAATTTCGAGCATTATATATCAAAATGAAGGTAATTATTATTTCTACAAGATAGATGTAACATTCTCTTAATAATTTCTTCTACAAGATGTATGTAACATTCACTAAATAATTTCTTGCAGTTTAAAAATATTTGAGTTTTTTTGCCATGTTGAAGAAAACAATCTTTCTACATGTCAATAAGTTACGTCTTTTCTCTCTTTATTCTGACTATAAAGAGACATATCCTTTTGCCACATCAAATATTACACTATTTTAAGCATTTTATGGAACAAACTTGAAAACGCAAAAAATGCGAGATACAACCTATTGCCATGTAACAACCGAATTATTCGACTAATATTTATGTATCGATAGATCGGCTGTCACATAAATGTGGACGTGCACAGATTATATTTGAAATTGTATTTTATTTTTGCAGATGGAAAATTATTATTGAACCAAAAATTGTGCTATTAAAGATGAAAATAAGAATGTGTTCATGTAGGTAGTTCTGATGCAAGATTGTGTAGTGAAATTTGCAGACAGAGAAGAAAAATTACGAAGAAAATTATTTACGCCGTACATTTTTAATTTCAATAAAAAATGCAATATGGAGAATTATACAAAATCAACAATGAAGTTTTTTTTATAGATTGGCCTATTTATATGATAATTTTTCTATACATTCTCAAATTAGAATCGTTATCCATACAATTTAACATCTGTAGTTCTGATATTTCAATTTTTAAAAAATCATGGAAAGAATTTTTATAAATTTTAAATGAATAGGTAAAATCTACCTGAAAAAAAAATTAGTACCTACATACATAATTATATTACGTACTGTAGATAATTTATAAACAAATCTGAGTTAAGTATAATTGTTCAACATAAATTGTTCATGTCGGCCGGTGTGGCGCGGAGCTCTTTCCTTTGAGTCACGAGGTCCCGGGTTCGATTCCCGGACAGGGCAAAGGGAAGAATGACCTTTTTCAAATTGTCCTGGGTCTGGGTGTTACATATATATGTATTTGTATATAGTGCATTGTATATGTGTGTATCGTCGCGTTAGTACCTACCCATAATCAAGATTCATCTAAGTTTGGGACTAGCTCGATGTGTGTGAATTGTCTATGTAAAAAAAATGAATGTAACTTTCGCAGTTTAGCGGCCCCACCCGTTGTCGAGTACTTTTTTTCCATAGAAAAGGTAATATTTTTGAAACTTGAGGAAATTGTTGCCATATGTAGAATTATTTTAATTTGCCGGCAAAAAAAATCCACTTTGAAAATTAATTTCCTGAAATTCCGTACATATTACTCGACAACGGGTGGGGCCGCTCAAGTTTCATAGTTGCGATTTTTTTTTCCTATAAAAGAATTTTTCAAAAATTTGGTGACAAAAAAATAATTCACCATATGGCAACAATTTCCTCAAGTTTCGAAAATATTACTTTTACATGGAAAAAAGTACTCGACAACGGGTGGGGCCGCTAAACTGCGAAAGTTCCAAATGAATTATATTTTTTTACACTATACCTTCGATGACACACTTTGACAATTACGGGAGTTTGTAAAGAGATTAATAATATTAATCATTCATAAAGTCAGTGGGAGAGGGCAGAAGATAGGGCAGAAGATAGGGCAGGTGTCGAACATGTGTTGAAAGGCTAGGTTTGGAGTGGCCAGAGGTCCTGGAAGCAGCGGTGGACAGTTATCTCTGGAGGAGATACTTAGGAGCAATGGGTCCCCGACCGAACTAGGACAAGGGGAAGAAGATGTATGTATGAAATCGTTCATTGATTCTTAGGCGGTACGAAGTTCGCCGGGCCAGCTAGTAATAAATAAATAAAAGATGGGATGCATAATCATAAAATCATTCATTTTGCCTAATATATAACTCATTGCCACATTTGTTAACCTAATCATGCTGTGAGTAGCGTATTTTTCATTATTAATTGATTAATTTATGTGATCTAGAAATTGTGTATTCGGAGTGTCAAAAAACATTTTAAACATATTTGATGTTAATTGATAAGAAGAAGAAAAAATTATATTAGTTCTCTTGAAAATGTCAAGCTAACTTGACGAAAGTACTCGAGTAATAAATCAAAAGTGAAAAGTAAACAGTGTTTTTGTTAATATCAAATACGACTAATTTATTTATTGATTTTTTAATTAATTTATGGATTTTTATATTAGATATTTTTAATATTTTATTAATTGCATGTTATTTAATTTTTACGCAGCACGCCTCGATACAGGGCAACCAGAGCTGTTGCAAAATTATTGTATCAATTTTGGCGATGTATTGCTTCTGATTTAGTGTGAATATAAATATTGATAGAATAAAGTTTATCATTTATTTTATTTCATTATTTATATATACCAACCTATGTACCTTTACGTGTATTTTATCTAGTTTCTAGCATATTCATCGTTTTACAATATTTTTCTTTGTTCTAGGCAGTGGGTTGACGCACGGTATGAAATATTTAAAATATAACACATAAATCATACAGAAATAACAGTCTGTAGGGTCAAAGAAATATTGTTACTAGCGACGCGATTATATCACCTTTATCGTGCAGTAATTTACGTACCAGAGACGCTTTAGCGCGGCAAACAAATGGGACAGATTTTTGTCATAAATATGCAAATTTCAACACGGTGAAGTATGTCGTTCAAGAGACACTTTGTTTTACAGACCGAAATATACTCAATATAATAATAATATTTTACAGAAATGGAAAAAGGAAGAGACCGAAATTCAAAACAAAAAAATATCAATTATTCAATATACAATAATAATATGATTTAGTGTGTCAAAATATACAGTACAAACAAATGAATGCTGAACGAATTATCAAAAATGTTTTTCTTATTAAAATATTATTTTAATATTTAGAGTCAAATTGACATTATTTTAAAGATTGTATTTTAATATTATATAAACCTTTGTAGGTTTGCTTAGATAAGTGGAAAAAAATAATATATAATTATACATAATATACACCTCGTATTTAACAGTCAAATATCAAAAATACACATATACATTATTCAGTCATATTATACAATATAAAATTTTATAATGAACTGCGTATAGATATTTTTTTTTACGCGGCAGCAGAACTGCCATCCACACTTCTCAGCATTATACAACCAGATAAGTCTCCATATGATTAGTCATGGTCACACAAAAACTTAACAGTCTAATGCCGGGGAAAATTCACCTATCCAGATATACAGGATATCAAAGGATTAGGCTCAGAACGCGGGTTCAAAATACCAGCATTGTGCCTGAAATATCTGTGTTCAAAAACTTTTTTACAATATTACAAGTGTTAATTATAATAGATTTTTGAATTAACTACAATGTACAAATTAACCGGTAAATCTAATTTTTGTAAATTATTTATTAAAGATTTCGGAGTTACCCCTGTAGCTGACATGACTAAAGGTATTATATAAACGGACCTAGAATGGCAAATATTTTTTATTTCTCCTGCTAGTTCTGTATGTTTACGTATTTTTTCTGCGACGGTTGTTTGTATATTATGTGTATTTGGGACAGCGATGTCTATTAGGTACGTTATTTTATTACGTTTATCATGTAATACTAAATCGGGTCTATTATGATGTATTTGTCTATCTGTTATTATTGTTTTATCATAATAGAGCCTGTAATTTTGATTTTCTAAAACCGGTTCCGGGTTGTATTTATAATAAGGAATTACATTTTGCCAGTTTAAAAGATTATGTTTAATTGCTAAATTTTTATATTATTTTTGCGACATGATTATGTCTATAAGTATACCTACTCAGTTTGAGCGAGAGTTTAATCATTTTCATCATTATTATGAACAGTAAAACTGTTGTGTTAGTTATATAAATTATCATTAAATTTAAAAATAATATCATCATTTTTATGGTAACAATAATATCAAAAACAGGGCCAATTACGTTATGAGTACATACAGTATAAAAAATATTTTATATCAATTAAATCGGCGCTCCAATATAGAAGTAAAAAATATTTAACATATCGATCAAAAAATATTGTTTTAGTAGAAAAAACTCTCTATATAAAAAATATTTTTTTAAATTACAAGAAAAACGATAACAAAGCAAAAAAAAAATTAAAGGGAATTTACAAGGAAAATTTCAATTTTGAAATATAATACTAACAAGGTAAATTCACAAAAAAAAGCAGACACTTAAAAGAACAGACATTCGCCATATTAAATCTATGAAAAAAGAATAAAAAGAGATAAAAATATATAAAAATCAAAGCATCAATAAATATGTATATATGTATTTGTACATTATATTATTATATTTCTTATATGTGTATACATAAACCGAAGTTTCGGACATATCTTTTTCTTGATTCGGAGATCGCGAGAAGTATCAGATTATAACAACAAAATCTATAAAAACGAAAATTTCGGTTAATTTGAAATTTACATTCCATAGTTTGAGAAAAAAAAAACTTTTTTTCACCCTATTCTTCATTGCGGTAGTTTTCTTAAGTTGAAATTCGTTAAAAGAAGTGATTGCAGTGAAAAGGTGCTGTGAGAAAATGTTTTGGAAGAAAACCAAGGAGTTTTGAAATATTTGAAATACCTATAGCATCTCGAAAATTTAGCAACGGGGGGTCCACCAGATCCAGCTAAATTTTGAAAGTGGTCAAGTAGTCCATGAGAAAAGAGAGTTTGGGAACCTCTGATTTACAGGTTATGTTCTTGATGTTTCGTCAATTTGCAAATTTCCAACACCAAATCTGAAATAAAGCTACATATTAATATTTTTCATGTGCTGCGTGGGGATAAATACCACCATCTCCAATTGATATTGACGGGGAAAATTGAGGGACGCCGAGGACCCGGTAGGAGACAGATGTCCTGGCTGCGAAACATAAGGGAGTGGACCGGCATCCGAAGTGTAGAGGAGCTGTTCCGAGTGGCGCAGGACAGTGTCAGCTTCGCCGAGGTGATCGCCAACGTTGGGGGGACCCGACAGGGCACTTAAAGAAGAAGATTAATATTTTTTATTATACCCAATGATGTACCAATCTAGGCCGAAACTGATCGAATCCCATACCGAATTTTCAGGATGGTCTCTAACGTGTTTTATAATAGAAGGATTTATGAAACTCTTTTCTCACCCCCTTTAACTTTTGATAAAAAATATCAGCTTCAAGCTACATACTAGGTTCTTTCATAGCTATGATAAAGTGGCTTTTTTATATGTCTACCTATAAAAAGTTGATAAATATTTACTTTTCAAAGTAGGAAAGAAGACAGAATTAGAAAAGTGTATAAAAACTAGAGAACATTGGCATTAAAGTGGGATAAGTTCCCTGCCTTTCATCTGATAGTCAAATAAAATATAAAGCGATTCTAAAATTGTTATATGAAAAATAAAATCATAAAACATTTAAAATTCCTATATCACCAACGGGAGGGTAGATAATTTGCGTGCATATCAAATTAAACACGTTTGAAAGGTTGGTATCGTAAAAAACTATTGCTCCCCCCTCAGTCTGTATCTTGTGTACGCAGTTGTTGTAAGTGTAAGTAAAACTTTCTCTCACATGAAGCTCCAAAGCCCAGTGAAATTTTTTACATATTATAATTATTCAGAACGCAAAACTATTAAATAATCTGATGAAAGTTTGAGACTGTTTATGTGTGTGTAAGGTTTTATGTTCGCTATAAACACCATCCACTACTAGCCAAGTACCAAGGGAAACAATGATCTCTAAACAAACTTGCATCCATTGACCGCGTTTCCCGGTAGTAAAACTGTATCCATCTTACTTATAAACAAATACACATCAAATAACATAAAAAAAAACATTTCTTAGAAGTGATTCTTTCTCTTTACCTAAATACTATCTAATATAAATAAGCTGGGCTATTCGGAAAGTTCTATTGAAACTTTCATTCGGTAAATGTTAGTTGATGATTACTACATTGAATACAAAGCTTTACATATATAGAAAGAGTTTATTGATCAAAAGTACAAAATAGACAACTATTTAATATATGGTTTACAAATACAAAATTAAGTCGTTTATAATTGAGCTGTCATCCACAAACAAGTACCACAGTAAAGTCAATTATTTAGGTAGGTATCGCACATTCCGCTTATCTGTTCTCACTAGCATATCGCACAAGCAGCCAACGATAACTCATAAAAACATAGCTTGAAACATTATAAGTACAAATAAAAACTATTCATAAAATATAGAATAGAAAAAAAGCATACAAAACCTTGTTATGTTTGAAAAAGATAACTGATGAAGTTCTCTCTCTCTCTCTCTCTCTCTCTTTTGGCGTTGCACCCAATATATGATGAGTGATGCTGCCATTATCATTCTCTTTTTGTGTTACAATCCAAATCCATCATCAAGTCCTCCAATAATAAGATAATAAATTGTATTCTATCAAATAAAATTGTTTTCATTATAATTCTCCTCATCATGTTAATACCTACTTAAAAACATCATTGTACACTAGATAAGCAAACTATAGAAGTTGGTTTGTTTAAAAATATATATCTATATTGCTCTTAACTGAGTAAATTTATTACACATCTTTAATATAAAAAGGTTGATAAATGGGTGGTAGGTGAAAAACGAAAGTGACGGGCCGGAAAAATATCACTCTTCTTCTGTCGAGGTTAAATATCTTTATATTTTCTTAATTTCAAGGAATGATTTATTACCTCAAAATTAATTTACAATAAGGACAAAATAATATTACGTAGGATTAAAGTAGATTTATTTTCTCATCTTTTGAAATTCTAAATGATATTTTCATTCTCCTTTAACTAAGCGGTAACCGGTGAAGTTTGTTTTGAGCTGTCCATTCAGTGTTGCGCTAGATAAAAACAGTGGTTTTAAGTAGAAGTATTCCAAGACTCTCGAAGTGGTATTCCGAGAGTCTCGAGATACAAACTTAAGAAATGTTAGATTTATTTGTATTTGTAAAATTGTGGAATTGTATATTATGTTGTATATAATATGTGTGTGTCATCCGCAGTGTGAGATTTTCCACCAAGGGTAGGTACATTAAAGGTACATCAAGGGAGAATTAATTTTCGTATTTGACAGAGAGAAGCCCATAAAGTCAACCTCGAGCCCACTCTTTGACAAAAAAAATGCTCTAGATGACTTGAGAACTGATGTTTATAAAGGTTGGGAACCCCTCCCATAATTCCAAGAAACTCGTCTCCTAGACATCTCTAGATGATTTGAGAACTGATGTTTATGAAGGTTGGGAACCCCTCCCATAATTCCAAGAAACTCGTCTCCTAGACATCTCTAGATGACTTGAGAACTGATGTTTATGAAGGTTGGGAACCCCTCCCATAATTCCAAGAAACTCGTCTCCTAGACATCTCTAGATGATTTGAGAACTGATGTTTATGAAGGTTGGGAACCCCTCCCATAATTCCAAGAAACTCATCTCCTAGACATCTCTAGATGATTTGAGAACTGATGTTTATGAAGGTTGGGAACCCCTCCCATAATTCCAAGAAACTCGTCTCCTAGACATCTCTAGATGATTTGAGAACTGATGTTTATGAAGGTTGGGAACCCCTCCCATAATTCCAAGAAACTCGTCTCCTAGACATCTCTAGATGATTTGAGAACTGATGTTTATGAAGGTTGGGAACCCCTCCCATAATTCCAAGAAACTCGTCTCCTAGACATCTCTAGATGATTTGAGAACTGATGTTTATGAAGGTTGGGAACCCCTCCCATAATTCCAAGAAACTCGTCTCCTAGACATCTCTAGATGATTTGAGAACTGATGTTTATAAAGGTTGGGAACCCCTCCCATAATTCCAAGAAACTCGTCTCCTAGACATCTCTAGATGACTTGAGAACTGATGTTTATGAAGGTTGGGAACCCCTCCCATAATTCCAAGAAACTCGTCTCCTAGACATCTCTAGATGATTTGAGAACTGATGTTTATGAAGGTTGGGAACCCCTCCCATAATTCCAAGAAACTCATCTCCTAGACATCTCTAGATGATTTGAGAACTGATGTTTATGAAGGTTGGGAACCCCTCCCATAATTCCAAGAAACTCGTCTCCTAGACATCTCTAGATGATTTGAGAACTGATGTTTATGAAGGTTGGGAACCCCTCCCATAATTCCAAGAAACTCGTCTCCTAGACATCTCTAGATGATTTGAGAACTGATGTTTATGAAGGTTGGGAACCCCTCCCATAATTCCAAGAAACTCATCTTCTAGACATCTCTAGATGACTTGAGAACTGATGTTAATAAGGGTTGGGAACCCTTCACATAATACCAAGAAACTCGTCTCCTAGACATCTCTAGATGATTTGAGAACTGATGTTTATAAAGGTTGGGAACCCCTCCCATAATTCCAAGAAACTCGTCTCCTAGACATCTCTAGATGATTTGAGAACTGATGTTTATGAAGGTTGGGAACCCCTCCCATAATTCCAAGAAACTCATCTCCTAGACATCTCTTGATGACTTGAGAACTGATGTCAATAAGGGTTGGGAACCCTTCCCATAATTTCAAGAAACTCGTCTCTTAGACATCTCTAGATGACTTGAGAACTGATGTTAATAAGGGTTGGGAATCCTTCCCATAATTCCAAGAAACTCGTCTCTTAGACATCTCTAGACACCTCACGTCGGCCTTCTGTTTGCTACGATTTTTTTTTATAAATCTTTTGTCACCATATTTTTGTTGTAAATTATTTCTTTCAATTTTATTTCGACGTTTTGAATTTATGTTTTTTTTTCACCCAAAAAACTTTTAATGCCAGTGAGAAGAGCATTGAAGAGAGCTAGTATAAAAATTTCCACGATTGCAGTTTTAGTACGGGCCTACCCACTGAGGAAAACTTTGGTTTGAATGTGAACATAAAAAAAGAGTCTGATTCCTGAGACATCCGGGTGTGACGTGAGTCTCTCTTGAATTCCAAGAATCTTTATCCGATGGTTTGAAATTCATAGAAATCATTAGTACAAAAATAAATTCGACAAGAAGCAAAAATGAAAAATAAAGTTACGTAATTTCATCGTAATCTAAACACCGTGACAAGCCGAAAAGCACTTGGCAAAAATTGATATTCCACTCTTTTCCGTTGTTTTTTGGCGTATATTTTCAATGCTTATGTTTGCCACCCATCCGAAATAATAATATTTTTTTCTTTTTAATAGTTTCTTTTTAAGATTAATTAAAAAATAATACCACAGTTTTATTCCACTATGAAAATTGTTCAATAGATAAATCATTGCAATTAATAGATTTATCAATCTCCGAGAAAGCTTTATTAAGAGTATATATTCTATTTTTTCGGTGGTAACCTTATGAAAGTTCATTTTTATTAATATTAAAATGATTTAGTTAAACAGTAGAGAAATCCATACCTTTCTCGATTAGTACGCGGTGTGTCACATCTTATGTGCTCTCTCGTTCTAGTAAATCTACTGTGAGTATTATTGTTATAGGTCAAGTTCATGAGAAGAATGGTTGGTAAAACGTTGCGAGATAGAGTGAAGAATGAGGATATCAGGAGAATGAGCGGATGTGAGAGGAGCGTTGTGGACAGAATGCGTGTAAACAAGTTGAGATGGTTTGGACATGTTGAGCGAATGCAAGATGAAAGGATGACGAAGAGGATGTATTTATCTGAAAGAAGGGGTGTGAGGAAGCGCGGACGTCCAAGAACCACGTGGCTTGATCACGTGGACCAAATTCTTAAGGACGGACGCGTGCTGAGTAAGAGAAATCGGCGTGCATGTATGAGAAACTGGATGAATGTAGACGAAGCGAAAGAAGTATGTAAGGATAGATCTATATGGCGTTCCGTTCTCTCTGCCTACCCCTCCTGGGACATGGCGTGAGGGTATAGTATAGTATAGTAGTAGTAGTATAGTCAAATTCATATTCGATTTAATCATTCCATGTTTCACTCTGTTCATCATCTTTGCCTTTTCCATGAAAATTAGATCATCCAAATTAAGCATGTTCGTTATCATTGAATTGAATACATACATGATCAGTAAGTCCATCCTTGTAATATGTAACATTACATATTACTTCATTAGATACGTTGAGCACTGATCACAAGAAAGGGGACTAATATAGGCCGATGATGATTTATGCAATAGAAGGAAAACGTGACATAGTACGGTACCGATAAAATACAGTCACATTGAAACATAATTTTCTAGATGAAAAGTCAAACTTGTTATATGTAGGTATATATTATCATAAATATATTCAAAAGTAACATCGAAATGAAAATACAAAAAAAATATTCACAAATAACATCGAATAAAGAATATTTATTACGATTGTTTTGACATGTGAAAAGAATGGAAAGGAAGAAAGGGATAAAAAAAGGATAAACTTTTCTGAAAGAAGCATTCTGAAGAAGCCTGGCTATTCAAAACCTCGGGGCTTGATCACGTGGACCAAACTCTCAAGAATGGCCGTGTGTTCAATAAGAGTAATCGACCTTCGTGCATGATAAATTGCACGAATGTAGAAGAAGCAAAAGAAGTATGTAAGAATAGATCTATATGGCGTTCCGTTCTCTCTGCTAACCCCACTTGAGATGCGACGTGAAGGAATGGAATAGAAAATGAAATACCTTCAATTTACTACAAAACATCAAGTTTGAGGTCGGTATGACAGAAAGTACAGACACTACAAGAATTCTCTGTAGAATAATATTTTGTTGATTGGTTCATTGTAAATGCTCAAAAGTTTTTGATAGAATATATTATTAGTGATTAATGGAAACCACTTTTATTCTCAAAGCGAAGCGGAATTTAAAACTAGTTTCGTATTTATTATTTGTGTCACAGTCCGATATGGAATGTCATGGCTGTGTACCTACTCGTATTATTAGCAATACTCTGCTCAATGTGTTGATGAAATAAAGGCAATCTTAACGAGATTTATAACTGTCAGTCTTCATGGAAGGATGGTAGTGGCATCCCATTCGTGTCGTAAATGTTATGTATGTATAAACATTAGCAATGTACATACTATATTTCAGAAGTACAAGAATATTAAGTCAGACACATTACATGTATAGGCGAAAAAATACAATTTCATAAAATACTAGATGACCCGGCAAGCGTTGTTTTGCGATATACATTTGCCATATATACTAATATCGCTATTAAAAAAAGACGTTGATGGTAGAAGGGTGAACGTAAATTTGGTAAATTTACTGACGATTTGTTTGCGATAAGTTAAAATTATAGATTCGTACTAATGATTCGTTTGTACTATCTCTGATCCTAATCTAATAGTATGTACCAATGATTCGTTGTGAAATTTCATTAGTATTTTTCTCAGTGTATATAGTAGTTTCGTGTATAAAATTTACATTTATACGCACATTGGATACGCCAGTGCAAAACAGGCTATCTATTATGATCATAGACTAGTCATTAGGAGATTATCAATGTAACGGTGTTCACAGCAACGTTGATAATAGTCAAAGCATAATATGTCAATAAAATATAGATCAATGTTTCGTATATGTAAATGCTCAATTAGCGTTGTACCTTTAACTCATTCCGCCTCCGTAAGCATTAAGGCTTTGTTTAATAAGTTTACGTATGTTAAAGATTTTGTTTATTCATTGCTTTTCAGACTTTCAAGCTAGCTCATCAGACCGTGTAATAAGCTAAACACGCATTCCTCATAATATCTTGTGAGTATTTAGGATTTTAATGATATTATTTGATTTTACACGTAGGTACTTTATTAAAACGATTCGAGCTTAGGACGCGTAAGGTCTTTTTAAACTAATTTATTAGGTATTTTATGTGTTTATTTAATGCATTGAACAGCCGAAGCCTTTTTTGGGCATCCACTCGTAATGAGTAACTTGTGCCTACCAATTACTCAAAGATAAAAAACAAAATAATTCTACATTCCTTACTCCCTACGGGTGTAATGATACGTTCTCATCACCGTGCATACGAGGAGGAGGGGGTAAGCCGGCTTGAGTCCGGCACCAACTAGTCATGATAGATTTCCCCCCATAAAAAAGGAAGTATTTTTCGACATTTTGTTCATTTAGTAAATACTAAATTAAATTTAAAAAAAAACCTTGAAGTAAAGTAAATGCAAACTAAGTTGTCTAGAATATTTTATATTTCTCGGAGAAATTATTATTGTTATTATTGAATATGTTTTATCTTGAAGGGCATTCCTCCCCTATAGGATCGATGAAACGCAGTTGGCATTGTTATTGTAGGATAATGCATATACTTACACAACCCCGAGAAACCCGCTACCTACCCCAACAATATTGTAATCCCTACACTCACCCCTAGTTCACCATTACCTCGCACATTTTGTGGAAGGTAACAAAGACCCTTCAAAAATAACATTCATTTAGGAACAAAGTATAATCTGCACAATTATTCACCAATGTAAAAGTAAGTTTTATTTATTTATTTTAAAGTAAATAATCGTCATCCTGTTACATATACAAAAATATTTGACAGACTTAAAGGTACATAAAAAGTAAATTCAAACAAGATATGGGTAACCACGACAAAAAATAATAATACATAAGTAATCCATAAACAATATGACATATTATATAAAATATAAATGAATTTTTCTACAAAACTTGGTAAAAGTTAATTGATTCTTTGCTGCACAATAATTTATTTATTGATTTATGCAATATACTAATAATACTTTTTATTTTACAGAGTGTAAAGAAAATAATAATACATTTCACTTGAATTTATGAACTATACAATAACTTAACATTAATGTACGATATCTTGCAACAATTTTACGACATTTCATAACGTTAGCAAAATAATAAGAAAATTCTCCCATGTCCAGGATTATTTGATCATTTTATTTAATTTATTATTTATATGCTATGATTAAATCTGAAATAACAATCATAAATTATTGTTTATATATCTTATTAAGTAACAAACGGTATCAAAAGCATAAACTGGTATAGAACAAAAAGAATAAAATGACAAGCACTTATAAAATACAAACAATCCATATGGCAACAGTCGATGAATAACAGAAACATGAAAAAACAAAAAAACAAGGGAAAAAACAAATTTTAAAAGGGATCCTTTGTGAAAGGCATTTACTTTAAAGAAAGTAAATATATATCACTACTTTATTTAAAAATTATTTTAAAAAAAATACATACCCAAAAGCAACATATTCCAGTATATATGTTTGTTTGTTTGTTTGACCCACTAGACAAACGCATCAGACAGGAGAAGTTGGAGGTCAGTATTGAGAGACCAAAGTATGGTAGAATATCCATAGCCAACGAAGAGGTTAAGAGTAATGATATTTATTCAATCATTTACCTTACATCTTATATGGTAAGATTGTATATATTACATGTGTTTACTTAACTTGAAAATAAACAATTACCTACAGCAACACGAGGGGTAACCGATAAACTCACTACAGGTGATGAACGCAAAGAAACACCGCGACATAAAGAAATATTTATTAATTTATATTAACTACAATAATAATTATGTTTATATAGATTTGGAATTGAAAATAAAAAGATCATTAAAAAAATAAAGTATTTTATCAAAGTTCGTATGTTTCAGATCACTGAAGAGAGACCCATCTAAATTCCGGATGTTAAGGAGTCCTAGACTCATATTTATCCACACATTCATGCCAAATTCTTTCTCTAAATAGGAGAAAAATTAAATGTATTTCAGACCAAGAACTTCATGTTATATTGATATTGTTTTTTTTAAAGATATATCTGGGTTTTTGTTATAAATCTAAATACAACCTTATACACCTTTCACAGTAAGCTACTAAAAGCTTGTGTCGTGAAAGGGAAGTTTGCCGGCAACTTTCGAGTAACTATGTATGTAATTAATTTTTAAATTGTTTTAGTTTCTCACTACCGCGGTTTTGGTGGAAGGTCCACCATTAATCACTTTATAGTGATAATCTCGCCACTGCACATCGTCCTAGTTTCTAAAATTTTATATTATTTTGTTAACACTGTTATGTAATGATGATGTGCAAAAAGAATAAATAAATAAATAAATAAATTAACAAGCGATTATATAAAACTAAGTTAGCAAGCATGATATTATCATAATCAATATATCTAGAAATAATTATAAAATTAATGTCGAAAATAAAAACAAAATTATTTAATACAATTCAATTGTCAGATGTAAAAATATAAAAGGTTTAAAAATGGTATTAATTATATTAAGAGGAGATTCGCAAATTAATCATCTAATTAAAATAATAAATAATATGTTTATTATCGTTGTCGATGTTTAGATAGTGGAATTTCAAAAACAAATGTATTTTTCCCCTATATTATTTTTTACTGAGAAAGAAGTCTTTCAAAAACATATCGTTTCTATTATTTTAAGTAATAATTAAAGTAAAGACAATTTCATATTTCTAGTATATAAATTTAAATTGAGAGTTGTAGTTCAAAGATATTGTCAATCTCAAATATATATGTCAATTCAAGATATAATATTCTGGACAACTACTTATCTTTGTGTTAAAAATTCCGCTGAGGGTACACGCGTACTTTTCAAATAGGTACCTATTTTTATTAATTGTCCACATAAAGTAAGAATAAATATTTATGAGATAGAATACCTACTTCAAATTCAAACGATTAAAAAACCATTGTGAATAAATAAGGAGTAAATAACAACAACAAAAAAAACATAACCTAAAAATATTCTAACCATAACCTTTTATTTTTACGCGGCGGCAGAATTGCCATCCACACTTCTCAGAATTATACAACCAGATAAGTCACCATATGATCAGTCATGGTCACACAAAAACTTAACAGTCTAATGCCGGGAAAAATTCACCTATCCAGATTTATACAGGATATCAAAGGATTAGGCTCAAAACGCGGGTTCAAAATACCAGCATTGTGCCTGAAATATCTGTGTTCAAAAACTTTTTTACAATATTACAAGTGTTAATTTTAATAGATTTTTGAATTTTAATATACAAATTAACCGGTAAATCTAATTTTTGTAAATTATTTATTAAAGATTTTGGAGTTACCCCTGTAGCTGACATGACTAAAGGTATTATATAAACGGACCTAGAATGCCAAATATTTTTTATTTCTCCTGCTAGTTCTGTATATTTACGTATTTTTTCTGCGACAGTTGTTTGTATATTATGTGTATTTGGGACAGCGATGTCTATTAGGTACGTTATTTTATTACGTTTATCATGTAATACTAAATCGGGTCTATTATGATGTATTTGTCTATAATATCTGTTATTATTGTTTTATCATAATAGAACCTGTAATTATGGTTTTCTAAAACCGGTTCCGGGTTGTATTTATAATAAGGAATTACATTTTGTGAGTTTAATAGATTATGTTTAATTTCTAAATTTTGATGTATTATTTTTGCGACATGATTATGTCTATTAGTATATTCAGTTTGAGCGAGAAGAGAACAACCCGAAACAATGTGTTGTTTTAAGTTATTATTTATTCAAGTTATTTTTATTATTATTTATTTAAGTAAAAATAGATAACATAAATCACAACATACTTTCTCAAATTATTTCTGGTTTGAAAATTACAATTGTTAGGTTTCAATAGCGAGTAGTCAATAGCATGTTTCCAATAAAACATCCATCACCAACTAGTGATAATCTGAAACTGAAATTCAATTTATCACTGTATTGTATTTATTATTGAAAAATATGGGGTGGGAAAAGGGGAGAAATGATCGTGTACAGAAAAAGAAATAGTGAAGAAGGCGAGAGAGTAGTAAAAAATTATAACTTATAAATTCTTTACATTTTCAACTTCGATGATTAAACTGAATTAAGAGAAAAGCAATATTGCGAAATAAATAAAGAATTTTCAACTAACTTGATAATCTTTATACACGTATCATTTTTGAATAAAATAGAATGCCTTTCTTTTAATTATATAAATAATAATAATAATAAAATAGGTACATAGTTTTTAGTTTATCCATGAGGGTTGGTAGATGTGAGCGAAATAGAAAGATTTAAAAATTGCTGGCAACAAGGTAAAATGGAATTGCAATCCAACTAAAAATCTCGAATTGAAATGTTTCTATCGTAACTTTAAGGTCGGTTCACTCCTCAGTGATTTTGATGCCAACGATGAGGTACTAAAGCAACACTTGAACATGGCTGAAAAAAAGTGAAAGCGGTTTAAATGAAGTTGGAATGAGGTCACTTAGAGGAATGTGAAAGACAGTGAAGTGTAATTCGTTAAGATTATGAAATACATTTGGGGTAGTAACGAGAATAACGTTAAATAACTTTTGTCACGTTGAAATTATGAGAGGAAAGGATGACAAAAAATATGACTGAGAAGGTCGGAGCAAAGAAACGTGGCCTTCCAAGAATTAAATTGGAATACCAGAATATAAACCATATCCTCCACAACGAACACGTGCTGAGCACACTGAATGTGCATGTTTGGATGGAAGTATATTTTTCACTTAGGCTTAGTGAAAAACTTTTAAATTGACACGCATGAAATTAAAACAACAATAATGTTTAAAATGTTTATATGACTACCCAAAAGCTGAGTTGATTTAAGAAGAAATTTTCATATTTTTTTCTAATCTAAAATTTTCAAATTTTTTTTTATATAAATTAATTTTTGGCGGGTGGTCAAACCACTTTTTTAGCGGTGTAACAAACCACTACAGCATGCATAAGGAATGAAAGTGACTAGCATATGCAAGGGTAAGAGAAAGTGGTGCTCTATACTTTCTACCTACCCGGTCTGGTTGGAATCTCCCTTAGGGAGGGAAGCGTCTCTGCAATGACCTCGGTATCGGTGACCCTAGGGTTTGCCGGCCTGAATACCTAGAAGTAGTCTCTGAACACCTCAACTATGCTTTTGCTAAAAAAATATAATATGTAATTCTTGTAAATATTTTACGTACTTTTATATATTTTTATAACTTTTGTAATCTAGCTTAAGAAAACTTGTTTATTTGATTTATTTGTGCTGTACCTGGAGATATGTTTCTCCATAACGACACACACATGCACAAACAGGATTTAATGTCGCATTAAAGTGAGAAATGCTGCCCCGAGGGGGCACTCTAGATTCAGTGGCCACACACCAAAAATGTTGGTGCAAAAAGGGAAGGGAAGAAACGGGAATATGCCTTCCTCTCTATGCAGTATCGTTAGTTACTTGAAGGGGATATTAGGCTACCAAAGAAAGTACAGAAGTTTTTGAAGGCGAAAAAGTTTTTCATTGTGGCCACCAAGTCTGCATGTCCTACAGGTCCAGATAATCGACCACGAACAGTAACGAGCATCACCTCTCTTTTCGTACTGATGTCGGTGTGGGAACAATCCCACAGTATATGTTCCGACGTTTGGGATTCAGAATTGCAAAAATTACATGAAGGGGATGATTTTATCCCAAACTGGTGAATGCGCGCATTGAATGCTCCATGGCCAGTGAGAAATTGTGTTGTCCAGTACTCAGGCTGAATCCACACAGAGTTTGCGAGCCACTACAATTATGTTATTACTATGTTTGCTTCTCTCAGATAGAGAGACATCGAAGAAGTGTAGTCAAAAGATTCCACACACAGGGGTATTTTGGCCGGCCAGCCTTTCAGGCTGCCCACTATGCCACCTTCGGTGTGGACAAGATTTGTTAAGTGTTGAATTTCGGATAAATGCAAGTCTCCAGACTTCTGCGGTATCCGGGTGGACAGTGGGTCCTTCAATGCCTACCCCGGAATGGCGAAACGACGTGGTGATGTATTATATAAGCTTTTGTTCTTCCTATAAAGGCCATCCATTCGTTTATGAGTTTACTTAAACTTAGTAGGAACGATAGTGTACCTACTCGTATTAAGTAGAAAGTATCCGTAGGTAAATATGATGTAATTGAAACACAACTAGAATTTAAGGTGATAAATAATAAAATTTTATGAGGGAAAAAATATTTATTCTTTTATTCTTTATTCTTCGACATCTCCTGTAGATCCTTCACCAGACGCTTGGGTTCATCAACATTACAATAATACAATAAAAAAACACTAATACAATAGAAAGGGCGTAATAAACACGACAT
This sequence comes from Athripsodes cinereus, assembly GCA_947579605.1. Classification (NCBI taxonomy): domain Eukaryota; kingdom Metazoa; phylum Arthropoda; class Insecta; order Trichoptera; family Leptoceridae; genus Athripsodes; species Athripsodes cinereus. Next base: position 14,702,351 of record OX388323.1, read on the forward strand.
ACAAAAAATATTGAATTGTCTAGATCTAGAAACAACAATTAATAAATATTGATACATAAATTCTTTTTCTTAATCCTTAAAAATACTAGAGTCCGTTAGTTTAAACGATTCCAAAAGAGTTAAAAATAAATAATTATAAAACAGCACAATAAAGCATTCCTCGGGACAAGGTAAGGGATGCAGGTTCAAGTGCCGCCCGGGGTACTACCGAAAAAGGTGACGTTGACTTTTCTGATGCTAATAAGCTACGATGGTTTGGGTATGTGGCTAGAATGAATGAGGACAGAATAACCGAAAAGATGTATTTGGCTGAGAAGAATGGTGCTCGGAGACGTGGGCGTCCGAGTATCAAATGGCAAGATCATTCAAACAAAATCCTGCATAATGCTCACGTGTTGAGCATTTTGAACAGGAGAGCATCCATGAAGAATTGTATGACAGTGAAAGAAGCGAAAGGTGTATGAAGGGTAGAAGAAAGTAACGCTCAATACATTCTGCCTACCCCGCGAGGGAAGCCGCGTGATGGTATAATTATAATATGTATGTATGTATGTAAGAAGTCCATTTACTTAGCATAGATTTATATGTACTAAAGTACAGTAATATAATTCTATGTTACTTAGAGAGGTCCTAGCTTATTATTATTAGCAAAATATGAAATGTATGTACGATAATTTTCTGAGTAAAGTATAGTCCAATAAAGCTACTGAACTCACTGAGAAACAAACAAGGGATAGATATTAAAATAAATGGAATCTTACATAAAATAATGTAAGAAATTCTCTTCAATTATTATTTCACAAAGGCTGGTATTCGTTTTATTTTAAATGACCAAGAAATGCAAGCACATCATAATAATAAATCTATAGTTGTAGCCTGGAAATACTAAGAAAATAATATGGAATTTTGAAATGTTCATAATATCATAAAAGACCTTCTGTAGAATGCACAAGACATTATTATACTTCAATTTTTCTTAAGTAATAAAGAATTATTTATATAAGCTCGAAAGCTAAGATCTAAGATAGGTATTAATAACATTTATTTATTTATTTATTAATATAATAAACGGCTTTCGCCTTTTACAATGTTAAATCATTCTATGACAATTTTTATACACCTTCAAAACTTACTCCAATCTCACATAAAATCATTTATTCTATTCTTTAAGTAGTATATCTATACAAATAATACATACCTATTACATTCTACACAAAATCAACAAATATACACAGGCACTCGCAGCCAATACAATTTACATCCAGGCCCACGGTATTCCATACATAAAACATACATAGAATATATTCCATACATAAAACATACATAGAATATAAAGTCTAACTATTATCTGTCAATTGTCGTCATGGGATAGCTCACATATAGGATAGACAGCATACTCATTGTATGTTTAAATAATGCAATTTGAAAATTTCTTATTCATTTATAAAGAGGCATTTGAAAACTTACAGAATATGAGGAAACCTATGCATTATCGGGGGCTCCATGGAGCGTCAAATTCATATGTGAAGTAAAAATTCCGTATCCTTCTTATTTAATAAAGTTTAATTTATCGACCGACGGTTCTTGGTGAAAGTTCATATAAATAATTTTTAAATTTAACGCTATACTATACTACACCCTCACGCCATGTCCCAGGAGGGGTAGGCAGAGAAAACGGAACGCTATATAGATCTATCCTTACATACTTCTTTCGCTTCCTCTACATTCATCCAGTTTCCTATCTTGAGGATTTGATCCACGTGATCAAGCCACGTGATTCTTGGATGTCCGCGCTACCTCACACAATGGAACACAATATCTAGTTTTTCCACTATTGACTTGAAAGCCGGCTCGCAAATTTAATAAAATCAATAATGGAATAACAATATATCGTGTTTCATTTAAAAAATATTCCTTCTTATTTTTTTCAATATTCAAGCCGCATTCAATAACACAATAAATATCAATAGTTTATTTTCTTATTAATTCAATTCGCACGTTTTCATCATGTAATAGAGATAACAAAATAATATATATAATACACTATTATGACGAAACATAATGAGAATCGAACCAACCCCAAAATATACGTGGGCAAATATTTTAATAGCTGAAGAATATTTTTATATTGCAGAAATAAGTAATAAATAAACTCATTATTTTTAGAGCACCTAAAAGAAATCTTGATGTTATTGACAGAAGGTACTTATTGCAAGTCCATTTGGGTTAGTTGGAAGAAATCGCGCCTCTGCGATAATCTCGCCCTCTGTATATTGATTGTACGATTGTCTTTGTTTTAAATATATTTTTGTGTGAATTTGCTTGTTATCAATATACAGTAAAGAATAAATAAATAAATAAATAAATAAAAATAAAATTGAAAAAAAAAACAGTATGTAGTTAACAAATGACTTATAAATATTTATTTATAAGTCATTTGTATTACTTATTGTATTTACTTCGCGTACTAGTATTCGGAGATTCTTTCCAATAGTTTTTTATCAATGAATTATAATTACTTTCTTATCAACACGGGCTTCTTCCAACATTCTTTTGTTCGAATCCTATAAATACTATTTGTTTCTGTATCTTATTTCACTTTTTACTAATCGCCTGATGATGGAATCGAGAGTCTCCGAATACTAGTACGCGAAGATAATAAAAGTCATTTGGAAGTTAACTACATACTGTTTTTTTTTTCAAATTTATCTACCTAAAAGAAATAATTCGTGGACTATCCAACAAAGAATTGTGATTTCACTCTTTTCTCTAAGTCTTCAAGTGTTCAGTAAAAATAATATAAATCTTAAATTTAGTGATGAGGTTTGCTAACCATCCGCAATGTAGCCTGTGAGTTCGGCGGTATCCTCGAAGTAGAGTCTCGGCCTAGGTAACAAGGGGTCCGCGGTTCGATCCCAGGTGCCGGCAAACTCCCTTTTCACGACACAAGCTTTTAGCTTACTGTGTAAGCTGTGTAAGGTTGTATTTGGGTTTATAACAAAAACCCAGATATATCTTTAAAAAAAATGTTTATAACATAAAGCAAGTCAGCTGGCTTACCCACCTGAGAATATGCCGTGATGGTATAAAAAGTGGTATAATCATTATTATCTCGCTTACATAAGCGTTCGCAGTATGAATGATATCCATTGTACTTTTTTCGATAATTCGCAATAAGTTAATATTTTAATAAAGGATATTGTGTTGTTTATGCAACCGATATTGCAAAACTTCTTGGGTTGTTTAATATAGAGATTATTTGCTTTCGTTTTTCATTATTGGGTATATCACGTTTCTTACTTTGTCTTTGAACTCCACCCATTTCATTATTTCACTATTGATTCGCTCGTCTATGGCATAAGTACGGCAAATGGATCGCGATTCTAAAAATTAAGTAACACAAAGCACATTGTTTAAATATGATTGAATTGAAAATGTTTTATTGGTATTGTTTTACAGATATGTACTTTCCTTCTACACGACACAAACATGCAAAGAAAAATAGTAGTCCTATTCTTTACAGGGCAGTTAATGGAGCATTTGTTTATTTATTTTGTTCTTTTTGCGGATCATAATTACATGACAGTGTAAACAAAACAAAACAAAATTAAAAAAAACTCACTGAGACAATATTCATATAATATAGACAATAAAATTATCACTATGAAGTAATTTCTTCCATCTAACGCTAACCAACTAATTTACATATTTTGTGACATGCCCATTACTCTATCAAAACCTGGATATTATATTTAAATTCATTATTTATGTACTCGAATGGTAGGAATTTAAACAAAATTGGTAAAAAAAAGTATGGAAACAGTATACAAAAATTGGCATCGAAGTAGAAAACCGTCTCTCTTTGGAAATAACTTGTCCAAACATAATATTTATTTTTATTTATTTTATTTACATCAACATATGACTCGAGCCTTTTATATGGTAATCAATAGTATAATAGACAACAAACACAAACAGACACGTTAATAAAAAGTAACAAGGCAAATATAGAGTAATTAAAGTTAAAATATAAAGAAGCTGTTGAACAAAATCATGGAAAATGTGAAATATTTCAAACATCCTATACCAAATCGTGAATTTCACAACCACTTGTATGTGTAAGACTCCCCGTTCGAAAAAAAGGCCGAACATTTTTGAAATTTTTAAATTAATTATCTCAAAATTACTTGAATAAATTACATCGCTTCTATGATTAAAGTCAACAATAAACAACAAATAAACGAAAACATTCTTAGAATTGAACAAAACACGTGATTTGAACAAGCAGTTTAAAAAAAAAAACATTTTAAACTAGTCAGACAAGTAAACACAATAAAGTAAATAAATGAACTAAATTTTAGATGAAATCGACATCTTAACCCTTGAATACACCCTCCGTTTTGGCACACGTATGTCCACTCGTGGGGTTGTTTTGTACCCCTTTTCTTTTTTAGGGAAATTTTAATATAAATGAAAAAAAAATTACTAATTTAAGCATAGGAATAAAACGCCATTTGCGAATTAAATGTCTTTACTATTTTTCCAATTTGTAAAACAAACAACTTAGGTACATAAAATTTTATAAAAGACAACCGGAAATACTACCTTTTTTTAATTAAGTAAGTAAGTAGGTAACTAAGAAAATATGTACTTACACACAACTTTTAATCATTTGCATTAAAATAATAGTTTTGTCATAAAATAAATGATAAAATTAAGCCAAATCTAGACACACAAAAAATCACAATAAAAACCTAAAATTACGTAACTACATTTGCGGGGTACATAATTATAACCCCAAGACGTTATATCTCTATACCTGCAAGCAAGCTCTCTGGCAGCATTGAGATTACATGGACGCGCAACACCGACACCTGCGCGACTACAGAATTGTAAAAAAGATCTCGTGGGGTACGTTTGCAGCCCGCGAGTGAAGTCAAGGGTTAAAAGAATTTGAAACACGTGTTGAACTGTATTATTTTTTTTTCTAAAAACAGTAGTCAAGTAGATGAATGTTGAAATCGCGATATAAATCTTTCAACATTATCACGATATCGTTATTAAATTGGGTTATTCAATTTCTACAGAAAGTTACCCAGTAATTTCCAGTAGGTACGAAAATAGTATTTATAATAATCATTGTTATATTTTATTTCATTTATTTATTTTATTATTTATTTATTTTTCAAAGAACAAACAGTAAATTACAAAAAACAGTACCAATGCAATATTTTACAGATTGTGAGTACCTATATTAACTATAACATAAACTTTACCAATGACACACCAATAATTCATTCGACTAATGAATAAAAAAATGTAATAGTTTTAAGCAGTCTTGGTACGTAGTAGGAAATACGTAACTGTAAGTTAGAATATATTGTTTAAGTTTTAAGAAATATTGTAAAACGTTTAGGGACATTAATGGTTGTAATTAACTGTGGGGAGGTTCTGTCGGGGGGAGGTTCTGTCGGGGGGAGCCCTTCAGGCGATCTCTGAGGCCTCTCATATAAATAAAGATTTTGCACGATGAGTGTGGATGACATAGGAACTAACATTTCTGAAACATTCACGGGTAAGGGAGGGTACAAGGTAATGTATGAGGGTATTGAATAATGAATATTTTTTTCTTTTACTGAACACTGTTACAATGATATCGATATCACGGGGCACGGAGATACGAGCTGAGAGAGGGGTGCAAACTAAATTTATGTAATTATTTATTCGTCTACATAGTTGACTTTATCATAATCATCCTTTGGATGTGTTATTATTGGTGTGTCAAAATTATTATCATTTTACATATATTTTTTTGAGCCACAACGAACTACGCCTTCACCTTCGATATTCCTACCTGGGACTTTTATGTTATTACCATATTGTTATATAGATATTGTCACGGTAAACAGTAAAAGATAATAATAATAAATACCAATAAAATAAACATTTTCATAATGGGTACTACCGGTAAACTCATCGTAGTTATTTACCAAATGAAAGTAACGGTGATTTTAACGTTTTCGTAGTCATATGAGAAATGGAAAGCTCGTTAATTTAGTAGGTTTAGGGCCAATATTATAAAAGTCCGTTAGCTCAAGTTATTTTAATATGGTCCAAAATTTGATATAACTACTCGTTTTTCAGCATTATAAACATCCGTTGATATTATTTCAGTAAAATGTTACCATCGGCTTAAACTGGCCGACCGACCAGGGATTAGTTTTGACGACTAGCATTGCTGTCTCACTATTTGCCTGAAGAGAGAAAGAAATAACAATAGATGAATCTACGCGCGTGTTTTGTTAGGATATATTCTCATAGCATCGCTGTCGTTTACTCATTTGTTTTGTGTAAATTATGAGATTGTTGGGTGAAGTTTTTATGAATGGGGAGCAGGTAGATAAAAGGGACAGGCAAGATCTTATGTGACCACCGGTTGAAAACAAAGGGTACAGTAGGCAAAAATATTTCTTTTTAACGAATTGTCAAAATAGTTTTATAATGCAGTATCTAGTAGAATGTACGAACAGATCGCCATCCGTTCGTAAAGTGTCGACATACTTACGAATATTGGGTTCCTCGTTTATAATTTTGGCCCTTAGTAAATTTAATACGTGAAACTACCATATAAGGCTAAGAAAAGAAAAGTCACCTTAGGTGCCTTACTTGGTAAGTAGTTTCGTGTGCATTTACATATAACATAACATTACATGCATAGACAATTCCCATAGGCTAGTCCCAAACCAAGATATGATATTTTTTTTCAAACGAATCTAATTACTCAGACTCATTAAATTATCCTGTTATTATTATTTCTTAATACTTAACTCAGTTAGACTAAAAATTGAACTTAGGATAGTTCTGCATTAAGGTAGCGATCTCTTTTTCAGAATTTTCATTTTTGGATGGGTACTATAGCGATGATACACATATACATGTAACTACCAGACCCAGGACAATTTGAAAAAGGTCATTCTTCATTTTGCCCTGGCCGGGCATAGGTATATTATAATTATAATCTCATAATATAATGCTCTCCTGTAAAACTTGTGTTTTTTTAAGATTACCTGATTTTTACGAAAAGAGTGAGTTATTATTAATAAGATGTTAAAATAGAAATAAAACATGTTTCAGAATCTTATTTGAATTCGACGTCTTGTGCGCAAATAACATCAATAAATTATTATTTTTGCACTATATTATAAAATTATCTAACACTAAGCAAGAGATAAGGCTACGACGTAATAAATTCAAACAAACCTAATTCTATAATAACGAAATGTATTGAATATTTCACTGTGTTAGTTAGTACGCATCCAATAGGGAAACCGATATCTTCAATAATAACTTGAATTCTTTATTTTGATGCTGTAATTTGTTTCTATTTATTGTGTAATTTTAAATTATCATCATCGTCTTCGTCCTCAACGATTTTCTCGAGAGCAGAGGGCAGAAACCAGCCCCCTCCATTTAGATCGACTCTGTGTCAATTGCATCACTTCATTCCATGACATTCCCAGCATTATGATATCGTTGTTATAGGAACGATGTATTATGAAAGAGGGATGCCCGGGCCGTCGAAACCCTTGTGGACGGAAGAACAGCGCTTTCTTTGGCCAACTATCATTAGGCATTGTCAGAACATGATCCAGCCAGGACCATCGTCTCTCTTGTATCACGGAGGTTACAGATCTCTGCTTGGTGCGCCGAAGCACAGCATCATTCATGACATGTTCATACCATAAATAGGTTGTATTTAACTTCTATAAATTTCTTGAGACTAAGCCCGGTATGTTACTAGTTCTTAATAATTTTATTCACATCATGCACTGATTTAATATTGATTATCACTCTTGTTGTAAATCATATCGGAAAATGTACGAAATATCTAATGAATTTTCCAGAGAAGAACATTTTCAATTAATTGACTTCGTGTATTCAATTACAAAATAATTCTTATTTTCATTTTGATTAATTGTGGGCTATTATTTCTTCAGATAACTCATTTAAAATAATATCTCAACCTTTTCGAAAATATTTCGAATACCCAGAAAAGGCGGTTATTCGTAAAATCTTATTCATCTATCGATGCTGCATCAGGTCCCCCGACGTTGGCGATCACGCTGGAGAATGCTTATCTGCCCCGCACTGTGTGGACCAACTCTCCCATCTGTGTTATTCCGGACTAATGCCGTATTTTACGCAGCCACGACATCTGCTTCCTTCTCACTCCACGACGTCCCTTAATCTTGCCCTGTATTATATAACTGCAGAAACCGATATTTATCGCCTCGCAGGATTTGGTTCAAATATGAAACTTTATGAACCTTAATATTCGTCAATAGCTCTCTATTCGTATGTGCTCTACGTAGAAATGCTGTATTAAGTGAAATCAAATGCGGACACAAAGTCTGTGCCCACGGTATTCGATGCATTCTTCGATAAATCCACATCTCGAATGCTTCTTACTCGTTCATTGTGTAAAATAACATAAATTCATCGCCCTCAACGCTCCTCTCGGGAGCACAGGGCAGAAACCAGCCTCCTCCATTCAGAGCGTTTCTGCGCCAATTGCGTCACCTCTTTCCACGACATTCCTTGCGCTCTGATGTCGTTGTCATAGGAACGGTGTATTGTGAAAGAGGGACGCCCGGGCCGACGGAAACCTTGCGGACGGAAGAACAGCGCTCTTTTAATAGCTGTGCAGTAAAAATACAGCAGTGTATTAATTGATTCAATAGTCATGTCCCTAACCATCCTGAATATCTCTCCTTTTTTGCATGGAATCAGCGTCGAGTAATCTCTTCACTATTTGCTGCGCTCAATATCCACTCTGATCATCGACACATTTACATAGACAAAAAGCATACTACCCACTCCCAAAATTGGAGTTTCAAAATTAATGTCAAAACTACGAACATAAACTTTTAAACTACATGAAATTAATATACAATAACTGCTGTTTCGCTCCCATTAATCTTAAGCATTGTACATCTACCCTTTTCATAACAATAGACTATTTTACAAACTTGACCCAGCGCCTCTTTCACTACTAATTGTGATAAACATATTCAACTCATGGTCCAATATGTTTCTAACCGGTTTTCATCTGAGTTTCTATATAGTGTATCTATAATAATATGTCACTGAAGCAATTTGAATTTTTTGACATTTTATACAAAATTCTGCCCAGCAGCCGTAGTCACAACAAATTTAGCGTTATGTGGTATATTGACTATTTTTTTTTTATTTATTTATTTAATCAAGTTATAAAGAAAGCATTTAATTTTATAACTTATAATAACCTTATGATTAACTACCATTATTATTAATTTATTTATTTATTTATTTATCACTTGTACACGGCGTGAGCCTTTTACACGTTAAACATATAACAAATTAAAAAAATAACAATTTGATAGACAACAACAATAAAGATTATAAAAAATGAATTGGTACAAATTCATAAAAACAAAAACAGTAGTAATTTGAATAAAACAACAATGGTAATAGAATAAAACAATTAGATCAATTTATATAGAGATTGGACAAAATTATACTTATTTTCTATTTCAATTATCTTAAATATTATGAATCAAATTTAATAAAACATTCCAACAAGAAAACTAAACAATACATTCCAATAAGAAAACAAAAATCAGTCTGATATTATTTAAGCCATACGAATTAAACTAGAAACAATCTACATAATTACAGGTTAAAAAGAATAATAAATATACTCCATTAGGAGATAAGATACAAAATATATTCACATTCTATTGGTTTTGTCAAATTTCAAAAATCTATTCATAAAAACAGGAACTTAATATTCTAACTAAACAGATAATTCATTATTGACATATGATGATAAAATAACTTATCAGGGAAATATGCTACAATAATTACAAAACTTTAGTAAGACATAAAAATAAATTATTTGTTAATTAAATCACCTTCAAGAAATTATCAATATATTTAATTGCATTCTAACAAGACTATTAACACATTCCATTAAGACGATAAATACACTCCAGTAAGAAGACAAATATTAGTCTGATATTTTAAATCACAAAATCTGTTATTTAAAATATCAGACTAATATTCACACAAATTTTAAAGACGACTTTGCGAAAAGTATCAATTTTTGTAGCTAAAATACACAATTTGCTACCTTAATGCAGAACTATCCTAAGTAATTTCAGGTGATTTTTCAAAGGAGCAGTTTAAAGTTATGTTTTTGTAATATAAATAATAATATTAAAAATATCTTAAGCAGCTCGCGCTCTGTATAGTGTATATTGATTGAATTTAATTTGAATGTATACCTTTTATGTAATTGTTTGTGATCAATGTACAGTTAAGAATGAATAAATAAATAAATGAATAAATATGTTTTGACATGCCTTATTATAATAGAATCTAATTACTCAGATTTATTAAACAATTTCGCTTCTGTTACTATCATTTCTAGTTCTTCTTTCTCTTGTTGTAGATCATCGATCTGTTAGTTCAGAAGTTGACGCCTCTTGTGATGCTGAAGACCATTATCATTTCTTAATATTCAACTCAATTTGACCAAAATTTGAACCTTGGATAGTTCTGCATTAAGAAGGTAACGTTGTGTATTTTAGCTACAAAGTCGTAGATAGTCGAACGACTACTTAACGCTAAAATATGTTTTGACAAAGGCTTGTGGAAGCCACTGCATTGAGGGGTACAAAAGATTTTACATATAATCCAAAGAATAGCTGCAGCGTTTGTTGACAATTCAAGCTAAATCCACAACAAACGAATGATACTCGTGATTATTGAACCACAAACATAGTTCTCGGACGTAGACGTTTTCTCAGAAAGGGGACGGAAAAGGTTATCTGTATTTAAATTACAAGCAGTGGTACACTACCTTCTCCCTAATGAGCAAAAATAATTAATAAATAATAAATAGTTACTATGAAAACGATAGAATGTCGTCCAGGAATTAATTACTATCAAACACGTTGGACATTAATTAGATTCGTTGTATAGTAGCCTTAACATAATTACTACAGTATTATTACTCTCAAAGAAAAAGCATAGGTATTACATTAATAATATTTAAATAGATATGGCCTCAGCAACAGATCTAGGTCTCTCAGTTTTTTAGAAAAGGCAAAACAATCACAAAATATAATGTTGAAGACACTAAACATGAACAGTTCAGCAAAGATAAATTAGCCACCCATTCTGAATATCTGGAATTTTATTGGCACGGAGAGGACTGCTTGCGTGTTTATTAAGTGTCAGCTAGCTACTATCATTGTAGGAGACGTTTTGATAGAGAATGCCCATATCTAGTCTTTGTAACGTTGGTCCTGGCTGGGTCATGATTTTTTAAAGTTCAATAATAGTCAGCCGAAAAGAGCATTATTCTTTCATTCGTGAGGGTTCCCACTGTCTGAACGTCCCTTTTTCACAATAAACCGTTCCTATGACAACGATTATCAAAGTGCTGGGGGTGTCTTGTGAAATCTTGAATAGCTTATTTGGCGCGTAGATGCTCTGAATGAAGCAGGTTGGTCTTTGTCCTGTGCTCTAAGAGTAAAAGTTGAAGGGAGAAAAAGGTAAAATGTAGTGAAAATCCATATACATTTTCCATCAGTATACTTAAGTCATAAAATACCTAGACATACAAGTCATCTTCTCCTTATCATACAAAAAGAATTTTCAGTGATGGGTGGCATATAACATCACCGCATCTCCCACAAATGACATAGCCAGTAGGATACATAGCTACAAGTGATATACATGTAGTTCGTCCTATCTATTCTTATATTAAAATTTAATGTAGGTACATTGGTATGTGCGGGTATAAACAATAAGTTATATATTATTATGCTCAGAATGAATGGTAGCTCAAAACTAATTTCATAAAAAGAGACATTTGTAAATTTAACCATGACAAGACCATAGGGCTTCCGCAAGTAATGCAAGTAATTAAAAATATTATTCATTTGTGTTCTATTTTCAAAACAGAAGAATGTGGGAAAATGCAATGTAGTTACATTAATTATCATATCATTTATTTAAATGGCTGGAGCCTTTTAGATGTTACACAATACAAAAAAAAAAGAAACAAACCGAAATTCTCCTTGACAACGCAGTTGGAGTTCCCATAAGCATAACACTCAAGAATAAAATACAAACGGTAATCAAATTATAACGTAATTACCTATATAAAAAAGTTAATTAGTCGTCACAATGGAAGTACTCTTTGGTTGAAGAACTTTCTTCAACCAAACAAGACTGATTAACAAACATGTTAATAAGAATATATTAAACATTTTATGATGTTTTTTTTTTTTATTTAATGTTAAAAAGAAAATGCTTTTTCGTTCTACTTCCATTTCCTTTTCCTTTATTTCCTTCTTGATTAGATATGATTGGTAACAATCATGTAATATGCTTCAAAGCTTTCTTTATTTGTGTAATGATATCCGGATGATAGCCGATGTCAAAGGGACCTGACATGACACTTAGATAAGAATTAAGTATCCAACTGCAATATCATAAAAAAATATCAAAATTCACTATCGTACATTTTTAGAGCAAATATTTTGATACTAGGGTAGAGTAAATATCGTCAGACCAGAAAAATTATGATGATGATGATTAACATATTCATTAAATATAAAAAAGACAGTTTACTCCCCCTAGACATTAAAGGGTTAAACAAGAGATGTGTGTATTGGGAATAATGCGTATTATGGTATTGTTTATGAAAGCATGACTAATATAAAAAATCTAGTCTACCCACCTCAGCGTAAGGTTCTTGTACCTAAAGAATGAAAATAAAACACGCTACAGGTCGTAATAGAAATCCTGGGAATATAATATAACTAAGTAACATGTAACTAAACAACACACTAAAGTTCTTAAATTTTATGTTTCAGCGGGTGATATAAATAGTGCCGGAAAGAGAGAGAAATTTGAAATGAAAATGTTGTGTCTTGAGTAGAGATGCAACGAATATTTGGCAACTATTCGGAATTCCGTCTGTTCGGAAACCTTTTTACTATTCGGCCGAATACCGAATCTCTCTCTCTGGTTTCAATCCTGGGATTGGTTTGCAGCAATTATCTCTTTAATTCTTCTCCTCCACTCCTCCCTGTCTTGTGCGGTTCTTTTGAATTCTGCATATGATGAGCAGCGCAAGAAGGCGCATGCTCTTTTTATTTTTTACGACAAGAAGGCCTCTTGCATGCCGTAATGGAGGGTATGACCGAGGGGACAAACTCTAGGGGACGCCCACGCCGAGAGTACCTGGAGGACCTGCTGGTGGACATGCGCTGCTCATCAATACCGAATATTTACAGTGGCTTGCCATATTATTAGACTTACTGGAATATTAACACAAATCTTTTGAAAGCATGCCTGTATATTTGGCAAATGTGGTAGAATAATAACTTTTTTCACTCTGGCAACATTTATCAACATATTTTTACTAATGGCAATACCGCTTGCCCCCACTTTTTAATTGTTTATGTTATTTAGAAGCGGTCAAGTGGTTCCTCGTGTTGTTTTTGTCAAATTTTTCACTGAAATATTTTGTTTTGAAGCTAAGATTTGAGTGTAAAAAAGGATTTTCTTACTTTAAAAAGGTATGTTTTTATCGTTTGTCTTGTTTGAAAGGTTTTTGCATATTGTCAATTGGATTATAAACGTTTATTATTTTTTTGTCAGTAAGCAATCACATAACCTAACTTTTCGCTTATTTTTTTAGCTATGGGCAGGACTTCTGATATCTCTCCACGTAAATTGGGGGAAATTCGTGGATTATTGAATAACACTGACATGTCTAAGTATAAAATAGCAGAGACTCTCAAAGTTTCCCAAAGCACTGTGAAGTGAGTAAAGCAAAAATTGGATTTGGGAGTACCTTTGCAATCTGCCCGTAAAGGATCTTGTGGGAGAAAAAGAATCAAAACCCCTAGAACCGACAGAAAAATTAGGGATGTGTGCTTGGAAAATAGGAAACATCCAGTAAATCTGCTGACCAAGCAAATAAAGGAACAGGGCATTGACATATCTCAACGCACGGTGCAGAGACGATTAAAGGAATTAGGGTTAACTTCTCGACGACCAGCTAGGAAACCTAAATTAACACCAACTATGATTAAAAAACGTTTAGAATGGGCAAAGAAATATAAAAATTTCACCGAAGATGACTGGAAAAGGGTGATTATAAAAACACTACCTTAAAATCCATTATGTTTTATGTTTTTACTAGGTAACATATTTTGATGTTTGGTCCTATTACTATTTGTTATTGTATGGTATTTTCAGGTTTGCTTTTCGGATGAATCGGTTTTCCAAATTATGATGGATAAATCGAGTTTTGTTAGGAGAAGAGTGGGTGAAGAATTTCACCCAGACTGCATCGTCCCAACAGTCAAACATCCCACGTCTGTCATGGTGTGGTCGGTTATAAATTTCCAGGGCACCGGGCGACTTCAAATCGTCAAAGGCACGATGCGTCAAGATCAATACCGGGAAATTCTCCAAGAGAGGCTATTACCACAGCTTTCCCAGTGGTTCCCCAATGGTGAAGAGTGCATCTTTATGCACGATGGAGCCCCGTGCCACAAGGCGAAGTCCGTAACGAAGTATTTAATAGAAAAAAAAATTGACGTTTTAGATTGGCCGGGAAATTCTCCGGATATGAATCCAATAGAGAATGTTTGGGAGCTTTTAAAGCGAGAAATGGCCAAAAATGTAATAAATACAAAGAAAGACCTAATAGAAAGGCTCATACATGTGTGGAATCACAGTGAGGAGCTCCAAAATACAGTAAAAAACTGTATTTTGAGCATGCCACGACGCATTCAGGCCTTGATTGCGGCAAAAGGGCACCATACAAAATATTATTAAGTCTGTGCTTCATGTTCCATTTTTTTTTTGTACAGGAAATAAAGATTTTTAATTGAAAACAAAATTGGGTTTTATTTATTCTAGGTCCCAATGTAAAATAAGAACATAAAAATTGAAAAAAATTACCACAAAAGTCAAAATAACAGAGAAATATCGATTTTTTTGTATTAAGTCTAATAATTTGGCAAGCCACGTAGTCTTTTATTCAGTATTCTGCCGAATAGTTTAAATGTAGAACTGGAAGGAACCAATAATAGCTTGTAGATTGTTGCCATTTCATTGTCAGCTGCAGATGCATAATTTATTATTTATCCTCAAAATATATCTAATTAATTAATTTTATTTGATTTGGCGTGAAACAACATAGTATTATTATTGTTAATATTAGGTAATGTTGGAACACAAAAATTTCAAATTACACGAAGATGCGCAGTTGAGTGTACCGCACGCTCTCACCATTGTTTTGCCGAATATTCGGTTATTCAGCACATGAACATGCATAATATTCGGTATTCGGCAAATAGATATACTATTCGTTGCATATCTAGTTTTGAGCCTCGACAATATTCGGATGGAAAAAAGCTCTAAAGAGGAATGTTATACAGTAGGAATGTTGAAGATCTTAGATTATTAAAAAAAAAACTTATATTTATTTACTATATGAAATTAAATACTCTATCGCGATTTCAGTGTACTTACACTATCGACGAGTTTTTCAAGACTGAAGGTACACTGAAATCAAGATAGCGTATTTTAAATTCGTGTAACAAATAAACATAGAAATTCAAGTAAATTATTTTTAATATCTAGTACTTGTAGCATAGTTAATGCCTCTAAAATAAGTGATTTTAGAATACTACTACTACTATACCGTCACGGCATACCCCACAAGTGGGGAAGCCAGCAGACTAGCTGTATGTTAGAAACATGCAAGCTGTCCTCTCCGTGCCAATATAAAATCAAGACATTCAGGATGGGTGGCAAACCTCATCGTTGAATTTAAGATGTCTTAATTTTTTCGAGCATCTGGCTTTTGCAGGACACTCGAACACTTATGGAGAAGAGTGAGAGACCAATTCTTTACCGGGTACTCCACGGGATTTAAGACTATCGCTGAGATATTAATACCGTAGAAATATGTCAACGAGAACATAATATATTAATAAGGTTTATTAATGTACAACTATGTTACAACAGAAGGTACCTACAAACGTACTCGTAAATGCAATAGATAAATTGATGAACCGAAATATTATGAAGCAATATATAGTTGATCATCAATAAAAAATTTCAGTGAGTAACACAATTAACAATGTTCTGTGTGCAGCGTGTACAATGTTTTTACTTAGAAGTATAAGTACATTATAATTGAGTACTAAGCATCCGACATTACGCCAGTGGAAACATGTGTGAGATACAGTATGCTTAATAAAATACAATTATTATCAATGTTCCATGTTTAACAGTACATTCTAAAATGAGAAAAGAATGGAAGACTGATTGTTTGGTGATTCATCAATGCCACCATGGTATTTTGCAACCAGCGGACTAAATCCATTTAAAAATCGTCTTCCGTGTGCCAAAAGTATGTTGACATTATTCAGGATGAGTGGTATTTCTCATCGCAGAAGATGTTAAACTTCCTTTTTGCGATGCATTGTAAACAACAGATATGAAAGACGAAAATAAACAAAAAAAGTGTAACGTCTAATCTTTCGCGGGGATTCTACGGGATGTATTAATTTTTTATCCAAACATAAATATAATAAGAGTGTATTAAAATTCTTTTCCTCGGTTTTGTCAGTCTTGCATTTGGACGTTTTGTTTTTATTGTTTTTAGCATATTAATTGACTTTTTACAAACATTTAACATAAAAAAATAAGGTAATAATCTGTTCATCGGTAGCACCATCAACCACTGCAGAAAAACCACACCTGCTCGAAAAGAGAATTTAAAAATGCAAATAAAAAATGAAAAACAAAACGGTTTCATAGTTTTAAAGGTATTATAGCCGTTATGTGCATGGATACCAATACAATACATTCCCGAGTTATTAGCCAAATCATCTTGTCATGGGTGCGCATTTGTGCAATTTATTTTTATTTATTGAATCGTTACTGTAAAAAAGAATTTTATACTATATGAGATCACAGTACAGACGAAATACAATACGTTTTATCAATTCACAGAAAATAATTTAAACATGTCACCATTTAAACTAGTTGAAACATAATATGACATAAAGACAATAGCAATAAACATCAAATAATAGAGAAAATAACGTTTACAAAAAATGACGTTCGGCAATATTACCTACACACACTTTATACGATTATATTTACATGTCAAACTGTATTTCATCACGATGGATACACAGTAACTTGGTAGAGTAAAACAGTACCCGTGATAAAACATAAATGTACCTTTACCCATAATAAATGTACACAGTATGAACATGAAGTATATATAAATTAATTAGATATTATTATATAAGGTACACGTGTAATTATGAAATGCCTAATGTGTGCATACTTAACGCTAATTATAACGCCCACCAGAGTAAATGAACTACAGATGATACAAATTTATCAAATGTTTTGTATGAAAGATATTATGTGACTTGAATGAAGTATTACATCGTGTTTGAAATTGGATTTTTACTTAGTTAAAAATGTGATAGATTCATTATTTAATTATTCATTTATATTATTATTCATTGTACATTGGTTACAATATTTCAAATCAATACGAAGTATCATAAAAATATCAGTTATTACAATTCATAGGCACAAAAGGCAAGTGAATCGCTAGAATGCGATGTCTTCCAACTTACCAAGTTTACACATAACAAGACGTAGTGAATTCAGTCCCTCGATGAGAGTAAATGATTCTCTTCGCACTATTTCGGATAATGGCTAATGATTCTTCGGATTGCTCTACGTATTAGAAGTTTCCCCACACGAACGAGTTTCCGACTTTTCAAGAAGAACAAAAGAAAGAGTTATAAAAGAAAATAAAAATTAATCATACATGTGGTAAATAATAATAATAAAATATAGGTATGTATATTTTGATAAGGTTATAGAGATACAATACCTGTATTATATATGTAGATGTAAAAAATATTGACGAATTGTCACAGCGATCAGCGTATTGTCGAACAAGTTTACTCCTATCATCATCATCATCATCATCATCGCCCTCAACGCTCCTCTCGGGAGCACAGGGCAGAAACCAGCCTCCTCCACTCAGAGCGTCTCTGTGCCAATTGCGTCACCTCTTCCCACGACATTCCTTGCGCTCTGATATCGTTGTCATAGGAACGGTGTATTGTGAAAGAGGGACGCCCGGGCCTACGGAACCCCTGCGGACGGAAGAACAGTGCTCTTTTTTGCCAACTATCATTGGGCATTCTCAAAACATGTCCCAGCAAAATACTATTATCTATAGGACAAAGAGTGAAAATAATACAATGCCTTTTCAGGCGAAATTTCCGAGGCCACACACTTAAAATCACTACAGAAAACTGTACTATTGACTATTAGATAACACAAGTATATCCATTAAGAACCAGGACACAAACGTCCTTCACGAAAGCCAAACAGAATTGAGTTATAATCATTTTATAATAAATAGTTTACCTTTCTTGTCTTCCTTGTATTTTTGCGTAGCGTGGGAGTGGGGGGAAGATTTTTTTAAGTGGTGACGCCTACAGATCTGATGTCTTTCATATTGGTACGATAACTAATAACAGTATTTTGATTTATAGTAGGAGGGGGTTGATTTGTATGTATTATATATTAATAAATGCAGGTTAAACATGAAAAACACACCATGAAAACATAAGAAATCTCTAAAATATCATCGCTGAATTGATAAAAACCCTTATTTTCTTATTAATGTCTTATGCCTTTTAAATAAATTAAAACCTTTTACGAGTGAAAATAATACAATAAGTGACAAAAAAATAATATAAATATATCTTTCTTGAAAACCTTAAAAAAGTAATACAGCATTTTGTTAAATGGAAAACATTAAACTCCTGAATACGAAAGAGTTTTGTTATAAATATATATTTAGGGCCTATGCAATAAGATTTAATTTAAAACGTTGAAATTAGGTACCGCAGCAAATTGTATCATTTGTGGATGTTATTTTACTAATTGAATACAATTATTTAGCTAAGCCTACCAAAGCCACCAGTAGGTACTTAAAAAGACAAACAAATATTTTAACAACATAGGTATAATACAAATAATAAATTATTCAAACATAACAAACAACCGAAGGACGTGAAATTAAAACTGGTGGTATCATTGGAATCGACGTGAATCAGTTATATTGGGCTAGTAGGAAGAATGGAAGGGAAAAAAGTGAGAAATAATATAAATGTATGTACAGCTTCCTGTATTTTTGAATAAAAGATATCGGTTACATATTTTAATATAAGAGGGAGAGATTTTTAGGTAAATTCTGTTTAGGACAAAATATATTCTACCGGCTACCGTTGTAAAAATATATTTTGAACAAAAGGCGAATATATTGTCTAGGAGCAGTGTCTCTCCGTTAACCTTAAATAGTAGATATATAATTAATTGAATTACGTATGTCTGAACTATGAAGATATGTCATGAAAGTGGAGTTAGACGTCAGCGAGTGGAATTGAACACTCTTGATTGAAAGTCTCAAACTCCGCTTTCAGACTACTGACTACTTAATAACAGTATTGAAAATCTATTCACCCTTTTACGACTTTTCCCATAAGTGGAGGAGCCAGTGTGTCGGCTGATTGTAATAAACATGCAAGCTAGCATCTTCGTGCCAATAAATAATAATAAATTAACGATGGTTTGCATACCTCATCGCTATACTGAAAACGATAATGTCTTTAAACGTGATATTTTACCGCTAACAGGACACTCAAAAACTTATAGAAAAGAATGGGAAGCCTATGTGCTTACTGGAGTTAATTGGGTACCTACTCAGCCTGACAGTGGAAATGGATTTATTGTTTTTGTATATATATATAGTATGTCTGCATGTTCACATTAGTATCTGGAATTGGCAAGAGCTAATGTAGCGAGAGAGACAAATGCTCAGACAAATCACGAATATTGTCTCTGAATTTGTATTGCCCGTCTAGTCAGTCGTACTAACATGAGAATGCATATTTAGACTTGAATTGTAAATCCTGTCTAAATACAACCTTGACTACATGATAATTTTCACAAAATTATGTTATTCCTAATTAAATCAAAACTTTATATACAAACAAAACAATTAAATCTAACTATTTTCAAACCAAAGTTTCAAAGTAATTATTATCATTCGAAATTTAATAAAAATTGTAAATTTATGAAGAGTATTTTTGGTCGAGAACAAAGTTCAAACAATGCTTATTTCTAATTTGTATGTTTGCCACTTAACGTATTAGCTGGAAAAGCTGTTAATCCTTGTTGATCTGTGATATTATTTATAAATCATCACATTATTCACAAAATTAGTCCTTAACTTATTTAAAAAAATAATTATACACTTTACAACTCAAAAAGACAGAAATTGGAACAGCACAACAATAATTATAGTGGAAATAATCAATAAACCAACGAATCCTACGGTAAAATCCAAACAATACGAAAAGCGTACAATGTCAGAAGAATGGAAGTTCAGGAAGTATAAATTTTCAAGTCTAAAAATATAAGATTTGCATTAGTTGGAAGAGATCACGCCTTTGCGATAATAAATAAATAAAATAATCACATCCAAAGTCAAACAATTGGAAAATACAATCGAGTGTCAATATGTTTAATTGTATATGGGGTGTTGTCAATAATTTAGCGAATAAATAAACAATATCCAACCAAGTGATTTTCAAAAAGTTTTATACTTAATTGTATAGGTAATACAAGGCGGAGTTGGTTTATAAGAGTAAGTTGGTTAATAACCGACTGCCCGTTGTCAAATTACAAACAAAGGTATTATTATACGACAGAATAAGGCGTAATTAACATGTGAAAAGATCATTGTTTTCAGGTCAACATTCAGGATAGATAGCATGCCCTACAATAGACTTTAAAATAAAATAGTATAGGGCATGATACGATACTACTAGTACTAGCAGTAGTTTATGATAAATTATATTTATATTTTTTTATGGAAATCATAATACTACTACTACTACTATACCATCACGGCGTATCCCACAAGTGGGGTAGCCAGCAGACCAGCTGCATATAAAACATGCAAGCTGTCTTCTCCGTGCCAATATAAAATTAAGACATTCAGGATGGGTGGCAAACCTCATCGCCGAATTTGAGATGTAAAATGTCTTATTTTTTCGAACACCTGCCTTTTACAGGACACTCGAAAACTTATGGAGAAGAGTGGGAGACCAATTCTTTACCGGGTGCTCCACGAAATCATAATAAACACATTAAATAAATGTATGCATGCAATAAATACAAAAAAAATATAACATAAAACCCTCACAGCTGAACAGAGTTCATCAGCAATATTAAAATTCGAAATTTCGAATGAATGTAGGACGTAGGTACTTGCCCATTGTTTTGGAAAAGAAAAAGAGATATCCACGTATACTTATTTTTAACCACTTTGCATAAACATTATAACAATCATCTTATTGCAGCATATCAGATTCCTACAACGTCGGTGACCACTTGGACTAATTCACCTCAAAGGCTGAAAGGCTCCTCGTTACTTCGGACACCTGTCATGTCGATGTTTTTAATCTACAATCGTCGCCTTGTGCAACACTCCTTTTTCCTTCAATCCTGTTCCGGCTGCAGCACACTGAAAACTTCCCCTCTCATTATGTGTCAGAAGTTGGATAACCTGCAGTACCTATTTTAACTTTAAAGCCATATTAAACTAAAAGTTTGTTGATAGTATTATTTCTATTGTTTTAAATTCAAAATTCAAAATCCAACACATCACTTAAAGTACCTAATCTTATAGCCTTCATAACAAAGAATTGCTGTCCTAAAAACCTAAATCATAATTTAAAATTTATTATTACTATTATTTATCAGCTGGTTCATGTATGTACGCACATTGAGCACGTTGATCAGTACACAATATACACACAATAATTATATATACTCGCATTCAGAATCACGGAATATCTACTAATCCAACTGTTATGTCTGGATAAATGACACAATCAATATATATAAAAGAAAGTGGTGTTAGTTACACCATTTATAACTCAAGAATGGCTGTATCGATTTGAATGATCTCTCATTTGTTGGATTCTTCTCCGCCCCGAATAGCCAATTAGCTATTGAAATATTATACGAATTCATGGGAAGAAAAATTACCAAGAAAATTATTTACGTCATTCATTTTTAGTTTTCAATAAAAAAAACAATTTGGAGAATTATAAAAAACATCTGTGGTTCAGAAATTTCAACATTGAAAATTATGGATAAGATTTTTTATAAATTAAAAATGAATAGGTATCCACCTAAAAAAATAAAATAGTACCTACATTTATCACGTAGAGCAGATAATTTGTTAAAAAATCTAAGATAAGTATAGGTATAAAAAAATTGTTACTACGTTAGATAAACGTGCACCATACAACATTTTTTGTAAAGATATAACAAGATTATTCTATCTCTATATGTACCGGTCTGGCATATCCAACACGTGGGGTAGCAAGCACACCAGATTCGTGTAATAAACATACAAGCTGTCCTCTCCGTGCCAACAAAAAAAATGAAGACATTTTAGATGGGTGGCAAACCTCATTACTGAATTCAAAATGTGAAATGTCTTCAGTATTTCAAAGATCTGCCTTTTACAGGACGCTTGAAAATATACGGAGAAGAGCAGAAGAGCAGAAGAGCAATTTTTTACCGGATATTCCATGCCTATGTTTATATCTCATAATTAGGCTTGGATAGTAAGGCAGGTTTAATATACCTACTATGCATTTTATAATTACGGGTGTAAGATATAATATTATACCAAACACAATGTTTTGAATATAGATGTGTACGAGTATAGTATTATGACTTTGTTATCGAATATTTTATCATTGTTTACTGTCATTGTTTGTTTGTATTTCACTTTAAATATATGTTTTATTGTCAACGATGATAGCGTGCGTTTTGAAATAGTATTTCTGAGATTAGGTAAATTAATATGTAATATGTTATTTGAGTATAAATTTTCTATATTATTATTACTACTACTTCTACTACACTATCACGGCATATCCCACAAGTGGGGTAGCCAGCAGACCAGCTGCATATAATAAACAAGAAAGCTGTTCAAGACATTCAGGATGGGTGGCGAGCCTCATCCCTGGATTTAAGATGTAAATTGTCTTGATAATTATAAACTTTATTGTACACAATATTTACTTAGACAAAATATTTAGACAAAATAATTAGATAACAACATGGTAGGTATATACAAATAAATTTGCACAATGGGCGAGTTTATCGCAGGGACGCGATATCTTCCAACTAACCCAAGGAAGAAGTCTTATTGCATGAGAAATTGATTATATTTATATGGCGTTCCTTTCTCTCTGCCTATCCCGTGTGGGACACAGTGTGAGGGAATAGTATAGTATAGTTTAGTTTAAATATCTCATTTTTTGAACACTTACCTTTTACAGGACACTCAAAAACTAACGGAGAAGAGTGGGAGATCAATTCTTTACCGGGCGCCCCATGGGATATGTATGTATTTCTATATTATGTGCCGATTTCTATATCATATCCCATGGATACATATATATTATATGCACTGAATGCATAAATGGCAGAGGCCGACCAAGAGACGCTTATATGGACTAACTGAAGAGGGACATGAACTGTGGCTCATACGTAGAGCTGAAGAGATTGGCTGAAAATAGAAGAAAATCCAAACTCGTTGCAGACCAATCCAATGGATTGTAACCCATTATATTATGCAGGTACTACATAATATATTAGTTGAGTAATATTCTTTCTATATATTTTATTTGATTACTATGTTCAAGACAATTTCGGGACATGTTGCTGGATTAAAATGTCATAAAGTATGGTTAAAAAAGTTATACGTGTAGGAGACTTTGAGGAGATTAAATAAATAAAAGAGGACGTGCTACACGCAGGATAAATGTTATTGGAATAATCGTTGTACAAAAATTAGAACGAAACTGCCTGGAGAAATTCGAAAGAAACATGTACACCGCAGTAGAAAAGAATGGCTACAAAAGAAAATAATAACATTTGAGATGGGAGCACCATCGATTTTATCAGCTTGCCTTATGTGGTGTTCATACAAGGCGATATAAAGGCCTGACGATTTCGCTTGCATAAAAAACAAAATTTGTCGGTCGTCTATTGATCATCAAACGTGTTCCATAGTCCACCGGCATATACATATTCAATCTGTTAGATACACTTTGATTTTGACGTTGATGATGATGATGATTCTGGATGATTTTATTTTGATGCCGTTTAACAGTCCCTAGATCGTCTCAAGGGCGCCGGTGAAGAGTTTAGTTTTCAATTTACTTCTGAAGCTGGTGACAGTCTGACTATCTCTCAATGGCACCGGTAGACGTTGTTTTCAAAATAGCGGATGTCGAGATGGAGATCGTATAGTGTTTATTATAAGTTGAAAATGTTATAGTAGATGTTACAAGGCGCCTTTTAATTAAGGAAACAAACGCCACAAACTAACTGCAAACATAACGACTGTCACGATGTCGCGCACATATACGCATGCGCGTATCGTTCCACCATCATAAAAAGTTGAAAGTATTTATTTTTTATTTATTGAATAAATAAATGATTATATATTTGATATGGTTTTTAATGGTTTTTATCGTTTCAGACTAACTGTCAATTTGTTCACACGGTTCAAATAGCTGACGATATTTTTGTTGGAGGAGAGTTTGCCTAAGGATTCGAGAGGTCTTTGGAAATTTATTAATGGTATGAGGAGGGATCGGGTTGAGATACCTATAAATCTTCATTACAATAACCAATTCTCGAAATCACTCCAAGGCGCGGTCAACCTATTCGCTTCATTTTTCCAAAGCGTTTATGATTCCCCATATACGATTACTGGCTCCGATTTTTCTTCTGAAGCGATTATCGACTTGCCCAGCATTAAAATTACCACTGACGAGGTCAAAAGTGCGATTCTTGCTTTGGATAGTTCTAAAACAGCTGGTCCAGATGGTATTCCAAATGTATTTGTAAAAAACTGTATCGAGATATTGGCAGAACACTTACAAATACTTTTTAACAAGTCATTAAAATTGGGACTTTTTCCAAATTTTTGGAAGACTGGTTTTATAAACCCAATATATAAGAAAGGTGAAAAATGTCAAGTTACAAATTATAGACCTATATGTATATTGTCGGCGATTCCCAAGCTTTTTGAATCAATAATAGTGAAGAAAATAAGTAATAGTATTAACAAAGTTATCTCCAATTTGCAACATGGTTTCGTCCCAAATAAATCTACCTTGACTAATTTATTAATATATCAAAATTATGTTGTGGACGCTCTTTCTAAGAGATGTCAGGTCGACTCCATATACACTGACTTTTCAAAAGCTTTCGACAAGGTGTCACATGACATGCTACTACGCAAGTTAGGTGGATATGGAGTCGGCGGTGTCTTCTACCAATGGTTGGAGAGTTATCTTAAAGAAAGAACTCTTTTGGTAAAGATTGGGAATTGCGTTTCAGATCCGATATATGCTTATAGTGGAGTACCTCAGGGGTCGCACTTGGGACCATTATTATTCAATGTATTTATAAATGACATAGTTAAGGTTTTCAGAGATGTAGAGGTCTTGTTGTTTGCGGATGACCTGAAACTATTCAAAACAATTAACAACACTGTAGACTGCAATATATTACAAGACAACTTAGTAACTTTGAATAACTGGTGCAAAGCGAATGGTCTTGATCTTAATGTGTCTAAATGCCAGGTCGTCCGATTTCACAAGACTAGATCTCACATCACTTTTGACTATTCCATTGGCGATGTTTCACTTGAAAGTGTATCAAACTTACGCGACCTTGGAATCACATTCTCAGAAAATCTAACTTTTAATTTACATATTGAGGAGATTGTCGGTAAGACGATGAGAGTTTTAGGTTTTGTTTTCAGAATGGCGGTTGATTTGCGATCGATACAATCTTATAGGTTATTATTTGTATCGTTAGTAAGACCACTAGTGGAATATAATTCTATCATATGGTCCCCAAACTATGCCATTCATATCAATAATATCGAGAGAGTTCAGAAAAAGTTTCTGAGACTTATTAACTATAAAATGGGAATTCCGATAGAAGATATTGACTACGCCTCTTTAATGACAGAACTTAAATTTTTGAGTTTGCAGAACCGAAGAAACATGTTTGATGTTTGCTTCCTACATAAACTACTAAGCGGTGCAATAAATTCCCCAGAACTCTTAGAACTCATCCAGTTCCACGTTCCTACTAGGTCCACTAGACAATCGTTATTGTTTCATGAGTACAACGCTAGAAACAATTACATGTATCATTCACCCATGGTTCGGGTTCATAGACTGGGTAACCTGGTGGGAGACTGCACTGACATTGCTGCCGACAGTTTCCAAAAATATAAATCTGACGTCATAAACTATTATTTCCATATGTAAACTAACAACGGGCAATCGAGGGTCGCTTCACCTAATACTAGGTATGTTTCCAATGACTGCATCAATTTGTACTTGTATTGCTGTTTTTTGTGTATTTTTTTTTTTGACTTACTTGACAAATAATCAATTGAATATCATTTCACGATTTTGATTTTTACTTAATCATCTGTCCATTGCTTATTAATATTATTATCAATTAATTATTATTATTATTATTTCGAATTTTATACATTATTTCTTAATCTATTTATATGTTTAATATTTATGTTGTTTTTTAATGATTCTATTTTTTTGACATCTAATCTGACGAATTTGACAATTATCATCTTGAACTATTTTTAATTGGATACTTGTTTTGATTTGTATATTACATTCTGTCTTTTAATGTTTGCATTCATCAAATTTTGTCCAGTCTCTGTATGGTTTAATTTAATTGTTTTATTCTATTACTATTGCTGTTTTTGTTCAAATTACTACCATTTTTGTTATATCTTAATGTTTATTTTTATAAATTTGTACCAATTCATTTTTTATCAGTTTTTATTGTTGTCTGTCAAATTGTTTTTTTCTGCTTTGTTATATGTTTAACATGTAAAAGGCTCACGCCGTATACAAGTGATAAATAAAATAAAAATAAAATAAAAATAAAAATATTTTGGTTTCGTGACGATATTCGCCTCGTGAGAACAACGTTTTACACAATCAGTACTTTAATGATCTAAAACATTGAGTAAGTAATAATACTAAGTAATAATAATACCTACTAAGTCCATATTATACCTATTTAGTTGATCTTTGATTTAAAAGCTTTTTTTTGCATGAGAAATTGTTTTTATCAATTTCAAATTTCTGTATTCATAAAACATTTACAACACATTTATATCAATCTTCTTCTTCTGTAGGTGCCCTGTCAGGTCCATCCGACAAACCTACAAGACGAATCCGGAGCATGTGACTGTGGTGCAGCACAGACCATGCCACACTTGTTGGAGTGTCCATTGTGCCCTGTCACATGCACTATGGAAGATATTTTTGACGCATCTCCATCTGCTGTGCGCTTTACACAATACTGGACATCAGTTTGATTGTTTTTTTTTTCTGGGTTTCGACACTATAAATAAATAAATAAAATTCAGTATTCCATATAGCTTTTAATATCCTTTATAACTCAACTGGAATTATTTTTATGTGTACAAAACGAACAATTCATTTATATTAAATAGCAAAATTTATTTCAAAATTAAAGTGTATTGTAACAATCTTCTAATCAACAAACTTGTTTGACTTCAGGAAAGTACTTTAAATACTTGTTTACCGGTTTTTATTAAATTTCTCCGAATCACAAAAATGTGTTATAGCGAGTCTCGAAATTCAGCGACACAATTGAAAGTTCCAGACTCAGTTGACCTATGTAACTCAAGAAGTCAATTTCAGCTTAATTTCTATCATAAATCATTTTTGGCAGGTCGTTTCAATAAAAAGATGATTTCTATTAAAATTTAAAACATCGATGGCCCATACAACAGCGCCAAACCTTTTTATAAAAACGACGCGCTTTTGACAGTTAATGATACTGCTATAACTATCTAAAAATAGCAATAGAATAGCGGGTTGTTGACCACTTCTTGGTTTGATTTTATATTTACTAATTAAGTGACGTTTACTTTGTAAACGCCATTATTAATTTATGGTAAAAAATTCAATCTCACGATTCTCAACAATGTTGTGACCAGCTGGTTTCGACAAACCAAACCACTTGTGTATATTATTAATAATATAATCTATAAAATAAAACAATTAGTGTTTCTTTGAATAAATTGTTTCGTGATACTTTGTCTCGATTTGTAAAATACTAGACAAAGATTTGTTTATTGTATTCGTATATTTTTTTTTAGTATTGCCTCAGAACAGATTTTAGTCTAGTGGGGCAATATATTCCATAATGTCGTTCTTCTGTTTTTTTTGTGTGTACTGTTTTGGAAAATAAATAAAAAAAAAATCCGTCAAAAGTCACGATATTATTAAAAATATAGTAAAGCAAGCATACAAAATTAAACAATTTGTGTTTCTTTACATAAATTTTATTGTTTCGATACTTTTCTCAAATGAGCAAATTACTAGACAAAAACGTAATATAGACACATACATACCAAATGAAATGTGATGAACTGTTTAACTGCACATCCACCACCGCTTATCTCCAACTGATATTCTCATATCGCAGTTAACTGAAACAAAATGAAACAGACCATTAAAAATACAACTAATTATTATAAAATGATAATAGAATTTCGACATTAATTTTAATGAGTCGCTCTGAGATAAACTAAAAAGGTCAAAATATGCAAGCGGTGTAATGACTTGTTGATACCTTATTATCAGTAATTCGGTCCAAATGTCACCTACAATACAAGTCGTTGAAAAATTGATTAAGGGTGCTTATATTTATACTATGAATAAAATATAAAAAATAAAACAAAAATGCAACTAAAAATGCATTTAGTTGACATTATAGATCGATGGCACTTGGTGGAAGTTCATATGTTATAATATGTTCTTTGGAAAACTGAAAGTTTGTTGTAAAAATAGAACACTTACAGTACTTAAAGTTTGTTGTAAAAATAAAATTATTATTAACTAAAAACACTGTATATACCACAACATGCATAAATGTTCAAAGGGCAAAAAGTTGGATATTTTAGAAATTTTAGAAATAATAAATGTAGTAATTTAATTAATATTCAACAGCCCCAAATATCATCGCCATTACTAACTCTCCTGAACCCACCCCTGATGGCACCCCACTCCCCCCACCCCTTTCACCATAACAACATATCCCCACCTTTATCATATCATTTTAAACATGTATCTTTGACTTTAAATTTTAGTATAAGTGTTATCTTTACTGAAGATGGTTGCATTAGACAACTGAAAACGTTCTAATTTTTTAAATAAAATTGTTGTTTAAATGTAATTGTTCTTGTGTAATATACAGTGTTTTTAGCTAATAATAATTCAAAATGGATTACCACAAAGTTACACTTAAAAATATCGAATATTTAAAAATAAAACCTTCACAGTACTTCCAAATATTTTCATTGATAGTGAATCGATTTTCAGGTACTACACTAGCCTGTTGATGAAAGTGGAAATACCTCAGAGCCAACTCACGACCTATAAAGTCCCGTGAAAGTAATATGCGATTGTTTTATTGTTATTTAAATAAGTCAAATGTAATTATTCTTTGTAATATTTTAATATTTGGCTGAGAGGAATGGTGCTCGGAGACATGGACGTCCGAGGATTAAATGGCAAGATCATTTAAATCAAATCCTACAGAACGGTCATGTGTTGAACACATTGAACAGAAGAGCATGCATGAGGAATAGTATGACAGTGACGGAAGCGAAAGATGTATGCAAGGATAGAAGGAAGTGGCGCTCGATCTTTTCTGCCAACCCCACGAGGGAAGCGGCGTGATTGTTTTATGTATGTAATTTTTCTTCATCAGTCATGCCATCAGTCGAAAATATTGACAAGATTTTTACTAAGAAAGGGACCCCTGTTTAAATGCCATTACATACTACAAACGTTTTTGTTTATCCATATATTGAACGATTCTGATCATGTCGTTTTTCAAATGTCAAATTCTGAATTAAATATTATTATCTTCAACAATAATTTATATCTTCAGTTAACCGATAATGTTTGCCACCCATTTTAAACATGTTAACGATTGTTAGGACAGAGGGTGGTTATTTCGTCACAAGCGTGTAAATATCGCTAGTTACCCCAATTGGGGAAAATACTGAGAAGGGACGATGAACGAATAAAAATTCGACTGTCCAGTTCCACAACTCAACAAGTCGAAAATTTTGATCTAGTTGGAAAGATATGTAATCAACTCCACTCTTTCAACTACACAAACATTTATAAAAAATACACGATTCCATTCATATATAAAATATTTAATTCATGAAAAAAAAAATAATGTACCTTCCTACTTTCTATTCCTAAAATAAATGTTTCGAATTGTTTAACTATTGAAAGGAATAAAGACAACATAATGCCTCCAACAGTGCGATTATTATTTGGTATATTAACTTACTGTTGTATTTTCAAAGCATAATATAAATATACCAAAATTAATTACAAATATGGCAATTTCTCGAGTGTATGACATTTCGACGACTTGTTGGTTGTTGAACTGAACAATCGAATTACTCTAAATTAAGCGATGCCATCAATTTTCCATTAGCCCGTACACAACAGATTACCTACTATTTTATACTATGTTTTCATGGTAAAATAACCGATCAAAGTAATGATAAATGAGAGTCGAATTAATGACCACCTATGGAATCAGTCGAATTATGTAAATTGATGTTACACGTGCAGGAAGAAAAAGTAAATAAATAATTATATTTTTCTGTTCTTTCATCAGCTAAAGTTTCGATTTCCCGGAGTCCCTCTTTCACAATACACCCTTCATAAGAAAACGACATAATTATGTGAGACGAGGTTATTCTGTGTTAATAATAATAATATAAACTTGTTATACGCGCTCATGACATAGCATATCATTTGCTATTATGTGCGTTCCCACTGAGCAAACTAATAGGGCAAATGAATGTTTACCTGAAAATAAAAATACATCTTTTTACTTTGGAAATATCAGAAAAGAAACTTCTAAATCTTTATCTAATATATAAAATTCTCGTTTGACGGTGTTTATGATACTCCTCCGAAACCGCTAGACCGATTTTGATTAAGTTTTGTATGTTTATCAGGTAGGTCTGAGAATCGGCCAACATCTATTCTTCACACCCCTAAAAGTTAAGGGTGGTCCACCCCAAACTTTATTTTTTGGACGTTTTTTTTATTTATTTCTTTTAAGATGAGGCATTAAAAAATACAGACAGCCCTAAATTTTCACCATTCTACCATCAACCCCTATTTTTTAATAGCGATATTAGTTATTCAATCATTTTCACCTCCGGTCGATATATGTTTGCAAATAAATAATGTATATGGCAAAAGAACGTTTGCCGGGTCAGCTAGTCTTATTATATAACAACTGCCTTTTCAGCCAATAACAAGATAAAAAGTTTACTAATAAAATAAGCATTGTACACTTGTTATCAATAAAAGTGGAGAAGGTTCACCACTCTAGTGTGATTAATGATTGCTCTGTACGTTATGTGGATATGACTTAGTAGAATTTCAATACGAAAATAAAGGATAATGAACTTTGATGGAGTAATAATAACTTTGGAATTTGTAAATCACCTTATCAAACGTGACCATTTGCACCGCAAGAAACAAAGTACATAACCTTTTGTCAAACAAACGAAATAATTATTTAAGCATTGCAAATTTATATGTTTTTTTTTTCGTTTTTCTTTATTGGGGTGAAATACTTTTGTTTTGTTTTGATATTATTATTATGATTACTGACAATTATGATTCTTACAAGGATTATTACAGCTGAAGGTCAATGCGATATCAGAAGAAAACCTTAAACGATAACACAACTACAATATATCCTCGATTTTTCTTATGAATTCTGCATACGTCACATTAAAGATATCAACTTCTCCAGCCAGACCATAAAACATTTGAATAGCTCTTTCCACTGGGGAGTTTGCCCATATGTTTGTTCTGCTTTGAGGCTGGTAAAAAAATCGTGATGCCGAAAACCTCCATTAGCATCGGGAACAAAATAATATTTATTGAAATTTTCCAGTATTATTGGGTTAAATATGATACTGTTGAGTAGCTTGAAAAAGTGACGGGTACAGAATACATCTCGGCGATGTTCCAAAGTATTATAACCAAGGCAACCCATTACGAATGAAGATAGAAACAGGTAGGGATCATATCCGTATATTATCCAATATAGCGATGTACAATGTAATGTTTGTTTAATATATACCTAAGGATTTTTTTTATATATTTTAATGGTGTAAATGTTGAATCTATCTATGAGTGTTAGCGTTATGTATGTTCGGAATTGAATTCATGTATCTATAGATATTGTGTGCATAGTCTGGGGGCCTAAAATGGCCACATTGAACAATTCATCTATAGATGATTCATTTCCCGAATAGCCAGCAGATCCGTAGCGATTCTTCTAATTTTCGTAAAATGGTCACGATTGTACGCAATTCACCCGCAATTCATTTCATCAAATGATTTATATTTGGTGAAATGTTGCCGTTAAATCGTTTTACAATTCCTAATATGATCCTATTATGTTTCATATAAAGTGGCCTTTTTAGCTCCCCTGGATATTTGATTATTTGCGTGAATTTTGCTGATTTTTACTTATTTTGTATATTGAACATCTCATGTACGCCTTTATATTTAACTTGAGACATAATTAAGTCAATAAAATATTTAACAATTAAATCTCGATTGCTTTCAATATTTCCCTTCCCTAATTTTATCCATTCCAATTGTTTTACACTAATTATTGGAAATCCTCTACGCCCACCCTAGTCATACATAACTGTCAAGCTTTTTATTCATATTTTAAGCATTCAGTTTTCAATCTGCTCGTGAAAAAAACCAAAATGTCAAATCCGGTTGCAGACCTGTTAATATTTTAAGTGATGAGTGTACATTTAAGAGCGTCACCGTGGGTCACTTTTCCTTCGGTGTATTAAAAGCGTCACTGTACATCTTCAAGTAATGCGTCAAATTGGATGGATGCGGTTCCTACTACATAATTCATATTATTGAAAATTGATATTGTTATTGACAATCGTGACGTGCGCGAACTTTGTCTTGTAAGTATCATTAAGCGCGTTCCATGTTACCCTTTTCAAACTTTTCAATAAAAGTATTCCATTAAGCTAGCGTACGCTTTTTTTAATCGTGTGATTTCCACGTGTCGTTGTAAAATACTTTCACCACCTTCAACTCATCAATGATTTATTACACCCATCTTAAATGTCTTTATTTTCATAGACGTGAAAAAGATAATAATAAAAATAGTTTATTAAACACAAATATCATTTACAATTATCAAACAATAAAATAATACATTTTTTTTCCTAATACAATCACTTCCCAAAATTGAGCGTAGCTCGTGCTTTGGGGAGAAATATGGCCTACGTATTTATGTTTAATACATATACATTATAGTTCAAAACTATAAAAAAATGGCTCAATTGTGCCTCACAGAGCTTTGAGGCACAATTGAGCAGAGCCCCTTAACTTGACTATTAGAAGACCTCTGCACTCTTTGGAATAAGCTGTGAATTGACTTACTGAGCCCAATAGAGCAGGTAAATCTAACTTCTATGAGAGGACTTTCGGTGTTATTAGGCCGGTTGCAGGGAATCTCCGGTACCATTGAGAGAAAATCAGACTATCACCAGCTTCAGAAGTAAATTGAAAAGTGCACTATTCACCGGTGCCCTTGAGACGGTCTAGGGACTGTTAAACGGCGTCAAAATAATATCATCCAGAATCATCATCTTCAAGGGCTACCCTACTTGTAAGAGATGTCGTTATAGTATAGAAAATAATATAAAACTTTCTCTAAAATTACGATAACGTAAAATTATTATACCTACATTATATAGGCTCTGTCTTTAGACAATCAGATAAAGGAGAGAGAAACCTTGTAGAAAATTAAAAATGCTTGTAAGAGATAAGTTACATAAAAAGAAAAACCTATATTTCAATATTAATTACAAAGTCAAAAGAAAAGATTGCTAACTACCCCAAAAGGTAAAAAAATAACATAAAAAGACAATAAGGAATTGTCTTTATTTTTACAAAAGAATACAAAGTTTTTCAGCGATATTATTTAATATTTTTTTATGTGGCCAAATGCTTTATAACCTGATTCATTCAAATATAATACACCATCGTTATCAATAGAAAGAATGAATTAAATTCTACAATTTATTTCGTTAGTTTTCATAAGGTTTACCTAAATTATCTCGTTATTGCTGACTAGTCTGATGACGACGGTGGAAGTTTTAGAAAACTGTTCGCAATCGATCATAGGTTTATTTAAGTTCGAAATCAAAAACTTTAACGCCAAAGTATGTCTGTTATTCTGTTATATACAATTAAGCAAGTCACGAAAAAAGTTGAAAATAATTTATAAATAGGTAGTTCATTTGTTTTATTTTTATTGCACGTTCTTTGAAATACTGATATTTAAGTAAAACAGTGCTACGTGACAACGAGGAGAAGGTCTGTTAAAAGTTTTTTTTTATTCTACGTGAGGAATGTGAGAAGGTATATACCTACCTAAAAATCAAAAATAAATCATGTAAGGGGATGAAGAGACGATGGAATACGGCGTCGGTTTTCTATACACCAACATTAATACAAGTATAATGCAATATTGATAATCAGAAGTTAGTTGGGTGGCTTTATAAGAAATCCAATGACTTTGAGTGAGTTTTGTATCTACGTCCCAGGATCGTACAATCGTTCTCGACAGCATGCACTTTTTTACCCCCCTGGTAGCAGAACAAACATAATAATACCAAACTCTCCTGTCGGAAAGGCTATAAAATTGTTTAATGATTTGAATGTTCATGTCGATATTTTCAACATAACATACAATGACTTTATCGTCAGGATAGATTCTACTTTAACTTCTTTTTAATGATATCTTTTGTTTTTATGTTCGTTTTTTTTTTCATTTTTCCTGCTGAGACGGCCTTGGCCAAAAGCTGTTATGGTCTCAGTGCAGGGTGATATTTTTAGAGTAATAATAATAATACATAGGTACATAGACGATCTGGCCCAGCACAGATATGCTACAATAATATCATTCAGTAATTATGCACATTTTTTGTGAATCAAGTATTCATAATTCTGATTAATTCTGTTAAAAATTATTAAATGATGTTTAAAAATATCTACCAACATACCTAGTTACATATTAATTGATACTTTTTTTCTTATACTCATTCTACGATTTCTATTTTAATAAATATTAATATCAAAAATACATATAAGAATGTGTTGACGTTAGAGGATACAATGGTATAAATCGCCTGTGTTAGTTTGGGAAGCTACGCGGAAGTATGGTCTAAGAAGGACAAAGTCTATTTATCTGAAAAAGAGGGTGTTAAAAAGCATAGACGTCTAAGAACCAGGTAGCTTGACAATGTGAACCAAATTTAAAGAATTGTTGGGATGAAATTGTAAACGGAAATGTTTACTTTATAAAGACAGTTTCCTGAAATACCAGCTGTATGGTGTTTCCTCGTACATAGGTTTTAGTGATGTTAAGAATATTCGTATTCGCGTTCGCGAATATTCACAGATTTCAAAATATTCGCATTCGCAAAAAAAAAGGCGAATGTTTTACGAATATTATTTTGATAATAAAGAATCGGACATTCTGTAAAAGTACCGGATACTTAACCGGTACGTTGTAGAAAAGGTACTGCAAGAAAATCGAGTTTTTGAAATATTTTATTTTCCTATACTATTTTGAAATCTCGGCGACAGGGAGAGGGGTAGAAATTTTAATGTTTGAGCAATTATAGAAATTTAAACTTGTTGTAAAGCCAGCACCGGCAGGTTTGTGAAAGTCAATCATTCATTCATTTATCGCCCTCATTGCTCCTCTCGGGAGCACAGGGCAGAAACCAGCCTCCTCCATTCAGAGCGTCTCTGCGCCAATTGCGTCATCTCTTTCCACGACGACGACATTCCTTGCGCTCTGATGTCATTATCATAGGAACGGTGTATTGTAAAAGAGGGACGCCCGGGCGCACTGAACCCTTGCGGACGGAAGAACAGCACTCTTTTTGGCCCACTATCATTTGGCACTCTCAGAACATGTCCCAGCCAGGACCATCGTCTCTCCAGTGTTACGCAGATTACAGATCACAGCCTGGTGCGCCGACGCACAGCATCATTTTTGACATGTTCATATAATTTGACATCCAAAATCCTCAATAGTCAATATTCGCTATTAAATATTCACATTCGCAATCGTGAACATCCAAAATCGCACATTCGTTTCATCATTAATACCTATGTATCGATCATCACACCCGACTTTCATGTCATCATTGTCAAAAATAAAATCTTAACATGTACACATAATAGTCGTAGGCATTAATGTATACGTAGGCCATTTAGATGCTATTGTTAGAATTATTACAACATTGTATTCAGCTACTTATTACTTGTAACAAACAAGCAATAATTACCTGTTAAAAGTAATTTGATACAATGTGAACAAGCAACAGTGTTAAAGTTTCAGAGTAATTATCTAATTTAATTGTTTAAAATTTACTACAATACACACGTTTAAATCATCACGCATGGTGAATTGTGACTGAAATAAGAACATAATAATATGTAGGTACTTACTAGATATACCTACCAGAACAAAACTTGCAAAATATGAAGCTGTTATTGAAGTTTATAAGATAAAATTTTGGAACCTTCAATATGTCGCCCGGTAGCTCAGTTGGATCAATACACACTTCGCGACGAGAATGTGTTACGGGTTCAAGTTGTGTTTTCCAAGCATTATAGTATAAAGGTTTCATATTATTTATTTCTATCGCTTTTAGCCTTTTACATCAGGGGGCCTAAACTGGACACATTGAGCAATTCATCTACAGATGATTCATTTCCCGAATTGCCAGCAAATCCGTAGCAATTCCTATGATTTTTGTAAAATGGTCACGAATGTACGCGATTCACCCGCAATTCATTTCATCAAATGATTCATATTTGGTGCAAAAAATTAGATTTTGTCAATCAAAAGGCACATTTCACAGAAGAAACACTCACTTCTCACCAGGATATCTCAGAAGTTCTAAACTCTTTGTTTATTAAGAATAAAGAAATACACAAATAAAAATAAAACAAAGAAGAAACAATGTAATTATTGAGTTTTATTTTGTAAAAATCCATGTTTTAATATGGAAAAAAACCACAATTGGACCTGGTGTCGATTTATAAAGTCATAGTCACACTAATGTTTTAGTTTAATAATGACTTTTAAGTCTAAACCAGGTCACTATTCAATTAAATATTAAGTAAAACTAAAATCAATTGTATTTCCTTCCATATATAAACTAAAAGAGGTTAAAAGATAATATTTAAAATTAAATTTTCACTTAGATTTATTCAAATCTCGAGAGCTTTCGTCTCTTGAAAATGTCAATTTATCAACATTGACGAAAGCGCTCGAGATTTGAATAAATCTAAGTGAAAAGTTAACTGTGTTGTATAATATCGTAGTAATTATTGAGTTTTATTTTGTAAAAATCCATGTTTTAATATGGAAAAAACCACAATTGGACCTAGTATCGACTTATAAACTCATAGTCACACTAATGTTTTTTTAAGTCTAAACCAGGTCACTATTCAATTAAATATTAAGTTAAACTAAAATCAATTGTGTTTTCTTCCATATATAAACTAGAAGAGGTTAAAGGATAATATTTAAAATGAAATTGGATTCCTTAAATTTTTAATTAAATTTTAAATATTATCTTTTATAATATATTTCTACAAAGTTACACTATAATTAAAAGAGGTTGTTTAGAATCTTGATGTTATTGACTGAAGGTACTTGATGGAAGTTCATTTCAAAATAAAATTGAAAAAAAAACAGTATGTAGTTAAGTTCCAAATGACTTGATGATGGAGTCGAGAGTTTCCGAATACTAGAACGCGAAGTTAATAAAAGTCATTTGGAAGTTAACTACATACTGTGTTTTTTTTTTCAATTTTACCTCGAGCTTGTTTAGTTTATTAGCTGATTTGTTTACTAATCTAACAAAACAAAAAATATCATTTTGGGATTTCATATAAGCTATTTACTACTTTTATTATATTTTCTAGTTTGATACATTATTGCATAACACACTCCATTATATAATACAATATACTTAGGTAAAATAAGTATAAGTGGGTGCGTAATAATGTCATTTTATTCACGATACGAGATATAGGTATTTACATAATATTTCTTTCGCATTTTTCTTTCCATCAATAATATTATTATAATACATCAATGCACGGTGTAAAATATTTATAATTATTCATGATATTCTAAAGAAAAATATCATAATATTTAACTTTGTAGATATTATTATATCTACAAAGTTATTATATGATATTATTATATGTACAAAATTGTTATAATAATATATTGTATCTACAAAGTAAAATGTCATCCACATTTACGTAGGTACTAATAAAAATTATTCATTCAGCCGAACTCATAAAAAGGGAATGTTTGTTATTCCCACTTAATAGTTAATAAGGTCTAATGACCTGACTAAATTGCCTTGTCACAGCTTTAGGCCTGACTTGAAGTATTCCTTGTATATATTTATTAATTAAATATACAGTCTAAGCCTTTTAAAGTATATAACAAGATAAACATATTAAAACAACATTAACATTACATTATATTTATTAATAGGTAGTTTTTTTTAATTAACTTACACATTCATGAAAAAGATTAATAATAATAATAAACTTTAATATGCAAAATATTTAGACATGAATAATAAGAATATAGGTTATATATATCTTTAGAAGAGTGACAACCTATTATTTGGTTTCTATTTGCGGTAAGTTTTCCTCTATTTGTTGATGTCTGTTCATGTCTAACTGTTTTGTACTATATTTATTTTATCTAATGACATTAATTATATCCTCATTTTTGTTTATTTTTATGTTTAAACCTTTCCTAAGTACTTAAATTTTATTTACTTGGCATATTTTTTACACGCTTACGTACCTACTTGTTGTATAGACTTATTTATATTAACATACAAAAATTGAGTTATTATTATAGACCTTATTCATATGTATATTTTTTATTACTATTGTTACATTATCGCAATATTGATTTTGAATTGTGGTTTTGTGGTATAGGTATTATTTTGTAAAGACTGTGCGATTATTTGTTTTTATGCACTTTTTATTGAACATGTAAAAGGCTCACGTCGTATATTGTGTAAATAAATTAACAAAAAAAAAAAAATATTTGTACCTACATTAAAAATATGAACAAAACTGAATAAAAAAAAACATTCGACAACTTATTTATTTTACTACATTTACAGATTTTCACGGATAAGCCTTTTTATATATCAAAACTTTGTATACATTAAATACAAAATTTTTTTTTACAAAAGAGGTAAAACAATTAGATGCAAATGCAACACATAAATATAATAAATAGTATAACATTAATTTATGTAAAAAAATGACAAAAAACTTTGATTAAGATGTGATTGTGTATGATTGTTTTTTTGTTGTTGTCTGTCATACTTTTTGTATTTTAAATAAATAAATAAATAAAATAAATAAATTAATAAAAAGATATGAAAAAAAAAATGTTTAATATTAAAACCAGAAAATAGCTTATATTCTTAAAGAATAAAGTTTCAATTAAAGTAGGGATAACAAATATTATTTTGTAACTTGTTTTATCTCGGGTTAACTTCATTCAATTTGGATTAGCCACTTCTTATAAATACTACCTATACTGTTATTTCTAATTTTAATTAATTTTGTTTGTATACGACTTAATTATGACAGTTTGTAAAAGTTTTCTTTATACTACTCCTATGGAAATTTAATTTGATATCAAACGAAAAAAAATGTATAAAATACCAATTACAACGTGACCAGAAATACCGGAAATAATATAATATAGATTTTTTTTTTCTAGGAATAATCGTCAACGTTTGTATCATTCCAATTAATATTGTCCTATACAGTAGAAGTGTATTTTGGCAACCAACCAAATCTCTCAAGTGCATGATAGTTAGCTTTGAAAATAAATGGAATAATATTATATTTCAGGTGATAAAGACAGGTCTGACGTCACAAAGCATCTATGGTGTTAGTCATCAGCAAGAAACGTTGATCCCAGACGATCTTTGTTGTCCTGCAATCAAAATGTACTCTTGTGATATACATCTTTCCTACGATCACAAAATTACATGGAAATGGGTCATTCCACGAATTTAAAAAAATAGTTTAAAGTAAACAGCGCTCTGAAAATTGTCTTCTTCTGTTCTGAATGGTAATAGCTCGAATTCACACTACGTTCCCGAAGTTTCACGGGAAAATGGAATTGAAAAATTTAATTTTGTATAAATATTAATTATAAATTTTTATTGACAATAAATATTCTCGTTTACGTCGCCACTCAATAGTAAGAGTAGCCAGTTATCTAAATGACTAGAGTGATATTTAAATTCAATTAAATCGCCATCCAATTCTTTGAATCGCAATGACGCACTAAACGTTTAACATTCTACCTGATCGAATTAAAGCTAACTGTTTTAATATAGTTTCTTTATTCATTTAGTCTTAAATTCTGAATAATGGAGGTTCTCAGACTTTAGCGCAAACAGAGTGTTCGAGTGTTCGGTGTTTCCTATTCAATTTGGCAGTGTGGCGCTAAGAGCGATAAAATAGACCTTTCATTCAATTAAATGTCGGCGTTCAAACAACCGCCTAGCTATACAGTCGATTGGCTTATTCAACTATCTAGAGATGACATTGTACATACGTATTATTATTCTGTATGTGTCGTACTAGATTTCTCCAACAGTGGGCATAGCGCTTTGAATGATATTAATCGATTTGTTGTTTATTTCGATTATTCCACATTCGTTTATTACGTCATTATTATTCCGGATGAGCGGAAAACGTTGCATTAATGTGATTGACCGCCTTTGGTGATTTTATAAGAAACCATATAACATCCTTCTAAACAATATTATCACAATGAAATTTTATTAATTAAATTTGAAAAAAAAAACATATAATTTATTTTATTATATTTTTAGTTATTACGTGAACTGGCTTCGACTTAAAAATAAAATCATAAGTACATAAGTTAGCATGAAAAGATCTTCCCACACTAGGCCATTCGAAGAATTTCCGCCACATACCTACCTCATTCCAATATTGTATTTTAAATTGAATAGCGATGAAATTTGTATAAAATAATTTTATTATATTATGAAATGAATTACAAAGATAAGCGTAAAGGCACATACAATTTTCAGTTCATTTTCAGCGCTGTACTCAGAATTAATTAATGTGTGTTGCTACGAGGATGAGAGTGACATTAACTTATCCCTAAAATTAAATACCTACCTACGCATTAAGTGTTTAAACGATTCACTAGCACAATTATCTTATTTTATATTTTATAAGAGTGTTATTACAAAGAAGATATATTAGCATCGTAGCATATATGATTGTTTGAGTAAATAATTATCTATTTTGGACCAAACGTAATAATAAATGGTTTTTAAATAAACACTAAATCATGCTTATCATATTTACTCAATTCATTTACAGATTCATACGCCTAATGTATGATATTTTGATCTGTTTGATAATACGGTACCTATTCGCGTTTCGTTTATTTCTTGAGATAAAATGTAAACTACGTACATTTGAAATAGTAAGACAGATATACGTGAAACATATTGTACACATTTTGTAATAATAAGTATAAAATTAAAGATATTTAATGATAAGTCCTGAATTTCCTAAACACTTATGTTTTCCACTTGCTCCTAAATGTGGTAGGAAATTGGTTATATTCTAAATCCGCTAATGAATGAAATAATAAAAAATAAAAATAATATGCTCAACGCACTTAGCCCTACGACGCTGAAACTCTTCTCTGCAAAATTGGATGTGTTCAATATTTTCCGAGGAAAGAATGAATGAGGACAGAATGACCAAGAAGATATATTTGGCTGAGAGGAATGGTGCTCGGAGACGTGGACGTCCGAGGATCAAATGGCAAGATAATTTAAATCAAATCCTACAGGACGGTCATGTGTTGAGCACATTGAACAGGAGAGCATGCATGAGGAATTGTATGACAGTGACGGAACGAAAGATGTATGCGAGGACAGAAGGAAGTGGCGCTCGATCCTTTCTGCCTACCCCGCGAGGGATGCGGCGTGATGGTATGTATATATATATATTTTCAATTCAGTAATGACGAATTATGCTACCAGTCCAGGTAATCTATATTAACGGCACAACGATAACGATTTGTATGTTCATTACGTACGATCGATTTACTGGCTATCTCACTTGACGGTATCG
Source organism: Athripsodes cinereus (assembly GCA_947579605.1). Taxonomy (NCBI): domain Eukaryota; kingdom Metazoa; phylum Arthropoda; class Insecta; order Trichoptera; family Leptoceridae; genus Athripsodes; species Athripsodes cinereus. The sequence continues at coordinate 14,745,034 of OX388323.1, forward strand.
ATAGAAAGAAAAGTAGAACTCTATCTACGTATATTTATTAATTTATTTATTAACATACATTCACCGCCAAAACCTTTTACACGTTAAACCCCAGTATACATAAAATACATGTATACAAAGGTACGATCACTTTAAAAAAAGACACAAATAATTAGATTAATAAAAAACGAGAGTATAAGAAACAGTGTAACATTATCAGGTTAAAGTTACAAACGAAAGTACAAAAATCTCAAAGAAATGTTGGTCAAGATATTCAAAAATAAATCAAAATGGTATAAAAAATGTCAAATATTGGTCAAAAGTCATTTAGTAAAAATTCATAAGTTAATAAAAAATTGACATCAAAAAATGTTGTATATATACACTCATGTCATTTCCTAGGTGGGATAGGAAGTGAGAATGGCGCCCCATGTTGAGCAATCCTTATATATTATCAATATTTTGTATTAAAGGGCCCCTTTAGCAAAAACGATAAAACATTAAATTCTCAACAAGTTTGGTACACAAACTCTCAAGACTTGTTGACCCTACGAACATTTTGATTTGATAAAATATGAAAACAAATATTAATTACCAATATCAAACTTTAACTTTAAAAAAAACTCGATTTAAGCTTCATAGTATTCGTTTATAAAAAAGCATATTTCTAAAAATCGAATTCGGGGGTGTGTTTGGTACATAAATGCACGAGAATCCTACAAATTTTCATATATTTATTTTAGTATTGAGAATATTTAGATAGTTATTACATTTATAGAACAAAAAAATCTATTTTTTTTTTGTTTTTTTCATGGATATTGACCGACTTAAGAAATATTTTTTTTTGATAAAATTTCTCAAATTTTGAAACCAAAAATCACCACATTAAATCAATTTTTTATACACCTACTAAAAAAAGTTTGCTAAAATCTATAGTATTTATATGCTTGATAGGATGAATAAAAAATATATATATATTTTACAAATAATTTGTATTTTGATATAACAAAGAGTACCTAAATAGATCTCGTCAGTCTGCGATTTATTTATTTTTTAGTAAAAAACTAATATTGGTAATAAATATTTGATTTTTTATTTTATCAAATTAATATGTTCGCAAGGATCAACAAGTTTTGGCAGTTTTTCTATCAAATTTGTCGAAAATAGAATATTATACCGTTTTTGCTAAACGGGGCCCTTAAGTCCAAACTTCAATTTGAAACTTGGTTATGAATACTTAGAAGTTAACAAATGAAACTACTTATGTAAGAGATTTTTTTTACTTATGTTTTTTTTTTTCATGATCAACTTATAATTTAACTTAACAAATTACAAGTATATTCTTTTAGATATTGAGAGTGTATTTCAGTTTTTTTTAATACTCTTTACCTATTAATATCTTAAAATAGGCGAGTTTCTAAGATTGTCCTCCTTTGTAAAGATTAGTAGAATAAGAACTAAGTACAACGACCACTGAGACGAGCGAACTCGTATCCTCCTGACTCCAGTCTATCACTTAAATCTAATGCTAAAATTGGACTTGATTGCAGTCACTTTTCTACTTCCATAAATACGTACATACAAACGTAATATGTGCTATGAAATTACTCCCTCGGGACAATAGAGAATATAGAGAAAGATTTTAAAGCCGATTTTTCACTATACGAGTCCACTCGGATAAACTACATATACCTATTTGATTCTTGCGGATGAATTTCGTATTGAATCAGACGAATGTAACACCGTCCGAGTTATTTCGGATAGGTCGATGAATAACCGATATGTCGATTTTTAAAGTCGATTATTAATTAAGTAGATTGTAAAATCTGATCACACTCAATCCGAACGCAACAACATTGCATTCTTGAATATACTAGACGTGTTTTCTTTATCCGAGCTAACTTGGTAGGGGCATTAATAATCGTCAACCGTTTTCACTATCTGAGTGTACTCAGATGTAGAAAACTCTGCTTCACAATATTGTTTTCTTAAGTATATTTCTACCTACATTATTTTCGTTATACGGTGCACCTACGGTTTCGTTTTATTTTCCTCATATATGGATGTTACGTGAGTCCGGTGAGTGGGTGTGTGCGGGTGTGTGAATATATGTGGTTTCAAGGAACAAGTCCCATCTCCTTTATCGTGGCAAACCGTCCATGCTTTGTGCTTTGATAAAACAGAATACCCAAAGTCTTTATCAAATGAGAGACATTTTTTAGAGCGGACACGTCATGATATCAAAGGCAATGTTCTGAACATTATGCGTGAGTGTATAAACGACCTTACTCTATTTACTTACAGGAAGTAAATTATTATCTGTAGGAAATTCATATTTAAATTATAATAAATAATGTATGCGTATATCATAAACTGTTTAAGATGTGATATTTGATATTTATACCTTCCAGGGAGACTCCGGCAACGAATAGGTTCCCCATTCTTTCTATAAGATTTTTTGAGTGTCCAGTAAAAGCAGGTGTCCGTAAGACTACCATTAGAACCTCGAGAATCAGCAATGAGGCATGCCACCCATCCTATAGTTATGTTTATTTTTTTTATAATTTTCACGGAGAAAATAATCTGCAAGCATATTATTTGTAGCATTTTCCATGATAGTAGATAAAGAGTGCATGCATATTTTGGCTTTATAATGTTTCATAGATAGAGTAAAGATATGACACTGTCTATTCAATGTCAATTTTGAAAGAAGGTACGTCAATTTATCGAATATAAAATAATAACACATAAAAAATAAAAAGACACAAAACTAGGACAAAAATAACACAAGTAAGTATTGCTATAAAAATCTCTAGCGATTACGAAACACATAATGTTGGTGTGCGAAAATAATCCAGGTACAATATAAGTTATACAATGTTTTCCACACATCATCTTAGGTAATAGGCGCCAAAATGCTAAAATATTTATTTTCAGTCGTTGAACACAATATCATTTAATATTAAAAGAAGACCAATAGGCACCCACATGGCTTATACAGTTTAGTATGAAAACATCTAAAACCTTTCCATCCTTATCTTTACCTGCATGTTTTAAAAAAGTGAACCCTCAGGAACCCTTTTCCTAGTCCGTCCATTATTTTGAATTGCATCATACGTTTGTATACATTATGCAGATACTCCTTAAAGCAATTTTAGTTTGTTTACGATACAGTCCATTGAAAACGCGGCTCAGTGTCCATCTGCATATTTATTTAGTTATGTACATACTAGTGGCGTATTTTCCATACATGAAATAAAATAATACCCTTCATGATACTATAAAAAAAATCGTAATATAAAAACGCTGGCTTCAAAGATATTAAACAAAAATGAATCACTTTGCTTAACTACGTAGATCTAATTTTCCAAGACGGCTTAGTCTTAAGACGGTTTAGTAATAGAAATTAGCGTTTTCTTGATATTTTAATGACTGTAAAAGAAATGAAAGAAGTATGTTAGGATAGATCTATGAGGCGTTCCACTCGACACAGTACATAACATTACAGTGCATTTAAGTACAATACAGTATATTTATAAAATAACATAGAATAGTACAGTATTGTACACAAAATTAATGAATCGAAAATTCACTTAAAATAATATAAAAGAAAGATCCACTTCACTATCGAGTATTTCAGGAGTTTGGAGACTTTCTATCTATCCGATATTCTACACTTGACAAACCTTGTATACGCCGAGGTGGTATAAACCAGCACCTACCTGCTCTTATAATAGGGAGTGATTTTAAAATCGAACGTTTTATTTTTTAAATTCTTTAACTTAATATTGACATAAGATCAAAACTAATATTAAACGCCTAGCTCCGTCACTGATATACTTTGTAATTTATTCATTGTTGTAGGAAAGTAAGCAAAGTAACTACCAACCCATACGGTTCATTACAATTGCATTGCACTCCCACTTAACATAATAATGTATACAATAAGCACTAATGATTGATTTAGAACTGGAGTGGAAGAAAAATAAGGCGGCCAACTTTACGGAGAGCCAATGCGGGACATGATGAAGGAAAACACTAAAATTTCAATAATATAAAATAACTATTAGTTTATACTCCGCCCTGATAATGCCAATTTATTGGTGAAAGTGGTAGGCGTAATTGTGGTATACTTTCTATACATTAATATGAAACTTCTTCTTCTTCTCTACGTGTCTTGTCGGATCTCCCCGACGTTGACAACCACTTGGGAGAAATCCTTCCTGTTCCGGACAGCACGAAACAGCTCCTCCACGCCTCTCATCCCAGTCCACTTCTGAATGTTCTGGAGTCATGAAAGCCGCCTTCTTCCAACCCCTCTACGGCCCTCAATCTTCCCTTCTATGACCAGTTTTAGGATGGCATATTTTTCTCCTCTCATTATGTGACCAAATATGAAGTTTTACGGAGCTTGATTGTTGTGAACAATTCTCTATGAACATTTGCTCTACGTAATACTTCAACGTTACTTGTCATGTCAGTCCAAGATATACTCAACATTCTTCGATGGATCCACATTTCAAACGCCTCCAAGCGGTTAATGGTATTAACCTTGAGGGTCCATGCCTCGACACTATAAAGTAGAACTGACCACACATAACATTTAATCATTCTATGAAACAAAAAATGTTATTTATATTTATTAAAATGTTGTTTCACAATGCCAATACTGAAACATAAACTCGATTGCTAAAATTTCTATTTATTCAGGGTATCACAAAAATGACAGATATCTATACCCCGCTGTCACCAAATATCCTAAATATTAGATAAATATTGATATATAAGGTTGACATATTTCATTGTTTTTATAACGAAAGATTTCAGAAAAAAAATACGATTTTTTCAAATACGTATCCCTCTCCCCATCCCCCTCCCCCAGCCTGGTCATCATAAAAAAAATGTGGCATTAAAAATTTCCCATTACCCAAATGCGGGACAACTGAAGTGTTATGCGGGACATTTTTACTACTGCATTCTTATTATTTTGTGATTTGACTAAAATTATTATTGTTATGAATTGATTTCCTTTTGTGTTTTGTTCATTGCCAATTTTTGTTTTCCAACTGTATTGTGAATGAGAAATTTGATTTGTATGACTGTGTATTATTAAACATCTAAAAGGATATGTACCTAAATAAATAAATAAATTACTTATTGGGAGGCAGAACGGTCCCGCAGAATCCGGGATGATTGGTCCCATTAAACAACAAACAACAATACTGATAACTGCGTCTAGTGTTAAAATGGTAGAATGCTAATGGTAAGGTATTTATTGTAAATAACATGCGACCTAACTAGGTAGGTAGCCGTTTATTCGACGCATGGTTATTATAGGCTAGTAGGTATCATTGTATAATTTTGTACGGTGCTATTACACAATAAATTAATTTTAAATGTTTAATGTGTTGAATGTAGTAATGTTTTATTAGATTAAATTAAATACCTCAATTGTGGTATGTTACGTGATAGTATAGTTGTAGTAGTGGTAGTTATTGAATTGATTTTTTAAAATATTCTATGTAATAAACCCTCATTGGCGATATAAATAAGGTTTGTCACTTTGTATGTGGAAATAATGACGACCATCATGGCGTGGCGGTAATGTTCTTGTTCGTAAAAAAATGGTTCATACCGTATTTCAATTTGTTCTGGTAGAGAATTAGACCCGGAACATACTTATTAAAGAACATTCAAAAACTTACAGAGAAGATAACAAGACTTATTCTTAACCTGAGACTTCACGGCATTAATATTCTGCAAAAATATAAAATTACTTAATTACTCGATGGCTTAATAGCCTTTGTAGGACCTTTGCCTCCAAAATAATAGATCACTAAGTCTTTCTATCTTGAGCAATGGATTGTTAGTCGTCTTTAGCATTTAACTACTTTTAATTTAAGCCTTCAGGTTATTTCTTCCGTTTCCCGGTCGTGAACCCACCATTTTTCTTAGAATTCGATTTTCAAAAGACAGAAATCTTTGTTGGACATCTAGAGTTATATACCAAGAATCCGAATCATACATTGACGGAGGGGTTCCTACCACTTACCCCTGGATGTTTCAAGAACATCAGTTTTCATGTCATCCAGTCAATCTAGAGCAAAAGTTTTCTTTTTTTTATCAAAAAGTGAGCTCGCGGTTGGCCTTTTGGTATTCCCTCTGCAAAACCTATTCGAGAATTGAAATGCTCCCTTGATGTACCCTTGTGGAAAATCTCACAGCGAGGATAACACACATATTTACACAACATAATGTTAATGGATAATAGGTACCTACATAGTTTCCGAATCCGAACCATAATCCATCTATTTGCACATTACAATCACATTTATATAAACAATAATCAGGAATCAACATCTAAGCAGGAACCCTTCCTCCTTTTATATACCTATCCATGTTTTTTATGTATGTTTGTAATATTGATTTGTTAATTTTGTGTTTGATACCTACCTATGTTTTGTTATGATATTGTACCTATGTAAAATATTGCGTAAAATAGCCGTAAATAAATAAATAAATAAATAAATGACCACTGGTTCAATGAGGCTATTATGTACTTATTTGAAGAGTCACTCTTCTGGACAAGGAATTAGTTGTTAGATTATTCAAGGTCGCCGCTGCTTTCACGCCACTCTGTATTCTAGATGTTCTTTCCACACTATTCTCTTTAGTATTCGTGAGAATACTACCCAGATATGAGTAATGTAATATAACCCTTACAATAATTAAAGTATTTTAACAAAACAAAGATCAAATAACAATTTCAAAGTCAAACAACCAGATCACTTGATATGGGTTTGGGTTTACAGATATCAAATATTCATCTCACAGTAGGTGATCAGAAACTTGACAATTACGTAATATAAAATTGCTGATATGAACAATGAAGTAATATAAAAGTTGTTAAAAGCAATAATATATAAGTTTGAAATGTTCATAAGAAAAGTGATTTGCGTGCAAGTAAAAATAGGATAATGTATTTTTTTTTCTTAGTTCGAAACTCAACACCCATTCTAAACTTAAATCACTTCAACATTTTTAGATCTTATTCCAACTTATGTAAATATAATGATGTGTTAACATGTGTTCGTTTACAAATATTATATTTGTGTTCATTTATAATTAATGTTTCCATGGACACCAATACATTGCAATCAGTACAACGGCAAAAACAGTTTTATGACCCAAAACACCTTTCCTGTCACTAAATAGCGCCTACTAGACTGGTATCGAGCAAGTTTCCAAACAAGATAACAAATAGCTGTTTTTTTACAAGTTTTTTTAATTTGACAAAAGGTTTGTAAGTCAAAACCAGGTTACTATTATTAATAAATATAGTAAAACTTAAATCAGTTTGTGTATTTTCATAAATGATTATAAACAACTATGAAACCTCGACAGATAAGAGAAGAAAGGCATTTTTGAGACCAAAACTTGGAAACGATCGCTCAATGAAGTCATTTAAAAGTATAAACACTGCACTTAGTCTGAGCCACTGAATAAGAAGGATCCACAACAGTCTAAGAATGTGAGGGTCAAGGTGCAAAAGCGACCGAGCGAAGCGAAGAAGACACAAGCTGCAAGTGTGAAGAGTTGCACAGCGATTCCCGCTTGTAATGGTGCCTGCTTATCATTGTAATGAGGATGACCTAAGGATAGCTGACTTCTTCTGTAGGTTCCCTGTCAGTTCTCCCCAAAGTTGGTAATCACTCTTGCATAGGCCTCTCGGTCTTGCGCTGACGATAAAGCCATATTCGTCGCATCATATTGAAAAAGTCTGTGATACCTTAACATAGTAATATTAGTTGAAGATTAATGGACTCTACACAATGCCCATCCATTTATTAGACTTAAGGAAATAAATACACATTAAATACATATATTATTTGTTGACGAGGTTATTGTATAGTGTGTGTATGATACAATAATCTTTGTGCCAAAAATGGGACGGTAATTTATCACGGAATTGAAGCTTTCAAATGTTTTATACATGATGTTACATGAAAAAATATAGAAATACATTTATTACATTTCGAGAACTACGTGACAATGTCATCTAAAAACATTTCATTATCTTATAAAAACATTTCACTGAGATATTCTCAGCTCTACACTCTACCTACGTAGGTATTTATTGTACTTTTAAACGCGGTGGCAGAATTGCCATCCACATTTCTCAGCATTATACAACCAGATAAGTCTTCATATTATGATCAGTCATGATCACACAAAAACTTGACAGTCTAATGTTAATTAATTATAACAATTATCAACAGCAATATAATTATACTGTATAAGTGTTTTTAAATAGTATTTATTGTTCAAGGTTTATAGCAATGAAGAATGATCTTTATCAAATTGTCCTATGTCCAGGTGCCACATGTATGAGTGCAGTGCCCATAATACAACATTTTATTTATTTATTTATTTTATTCTTTTTGCAAATCGTTATTCACATAACAAAATCAACAAATCAGTTTACATAAGAAAGAATGTGATGATATGCAGTGGCGAGATTATCACTTTATAGTGATTTCTTCCGTCTAACCACGACATATCAACACTAAACACAAAAGAAAACACAAATAAAAAAATCTCTACGTAAATCAAAATGAAAGAAAAAATCTACAATCCACACACCTATCACCCTAAAGGGACCGGGAACTATAGGAAGGGGTTAGGGGACGGGTATTATATAATATTCAATCTTAATTTGGGACTAGCTCGATCTGTGCATGTGAATTGTCGATTTACGTAGCTGATACCATTAACTGATAAAAAAGATAAATTAATCTCAAAGCAACACCGGGTTAAAAGCTAGTGTCTTACAAAAGTATGTTGAAAACTAGTTAATATAAGAAGTGATATAATATTGTCTCGAAAACACCTGATACTGATACCTACCAACTAAAAACTACTCACTAAATTTAGCATGGTCCTGCGTATATAGCAGGATTTAAGATTCAGTATTCATGTATGTTAGCAACAATATTTTTTTTAAATAATCAAGTTTGGAAAAGAACTGTCTCAGCAAAATTGAGACAGCACTGGTTGTCTGGAAGAAAATACGTAGGCCCGCCAGCTATACTGACATCTGAGTGAAGGAAAGTGTTTTAAAAAAAATATGGACACGACGCAAGAAGTGGGTCTGACAACCTGGAGAGATTGGTGTTGTTTGGGGCGGTGGAAGATTCGAATGACTAAATAAAGGAAACTCCATAAATGGTAGGTATCGCACCGAGAATATCATAATTAAGCATGATGGTTACAATCCTTCGAAATCAACGACTGACAGAGATGATTCATATACGTGGTCAATAACATTCAAATGCAAAACAGATGGTAAATGAAGATTATGGAAAAGACCTATATCTAAATATGGACTCATAATGTATAAAAGAGAAGAAAAGTTTCATTGGTAGTATAAATAGGTTTGCCACCCATCCTGAATGTCTTGATCTTATATTGGCACGCAGAGGACGGTTTGCATGTTTCTTACATGCAGCTGATCTGCTGGCTACCCCACTTGTGGGATGTGCCGTGATGGTATAATAATAATAAATAAATAGTATAAATATGGACCCAAATGTTTCAAAGAGAAGTGACATTTTGCATACACCTATTTATATTTACAATATCATTATTTTTCAAATAAAATCGATTATTCCCAAGTTATTCTTCGTGTAGGTACTAATCTAGCAGGATTTCTTTTCGCCTACATATACACGAGTACATACATACAAGTACAAGTGCTTACGTTGTATGGTACATTTCATTTGAGAAAGATGTATTGAGGACAAAATGTGTGACAAAAATACAAAGAAATAAAAAGATACATTAATACATAATGGTAATAATATTATTTTTGCGTGATATCCTACTACTACTATACCACGGCGACATCTTATAAGTAGGGTAACCAGCTGACCAGCTGCATGCAATAAACATCTCAGCTGTCTTTTTCGCGCCAAAAATAGAGACTTAACATAGGTAACAAAACTTTATAGCTGAATTTAAGATAAATGTTTAATTTTTAGTGTGGCTCATACATGGAGTTGAAGAGACTGGCTGAGAATAGAGAGGAGTGGAGAAGAAAGTCCAAACTCGTTGCAGACCAATCCAATGGATTGTAACTCATTATATAATTATATATGTAGAGGCCGACCAAGAGACGCTTATATGTACCAACTGAAGAAGGACATGACTAAAAAGACTAGCTCAAAATAGGGAGGAATAGAGAAGAAATTCCAAACTCGTTGCAGACCAATCCAACGGATTTTTACTCATTATACATAGAAAAAAAAACTTCCAACAAGTACCTTCGGTCAACAACATAAATGTTTTAAAATCCGCGTGAACGAAAACACTGACCGGTTATTACAAAAAACTTCTGTTAAAACAACGATTAGCTACTCAACATCTGTGGTTTATCAATCAGTGCCTGAGACGTAATTTATGTCCAAATTTCGTCAACATGAAGACACCATCAACTTCACCTGCAGCACTGAAAATTCTGGAAACGGCAAGAAGATCATGGATGCTGTGGGAGTCTAAGAAGTTCTACATGATCAGAGATAATGTGAGTGTTTATTTATACTACATTCATACAACATTAGCTATCATTTTGTTAATTGTTGTAATTGCTTACTATTTCCTTTTTCTATTAATAATTGATTCACATGTACCTACTTTAAGGAACTTAAAATTTTAGTTAATAATCTAGCATTTTTGCTCTTCTCTGATTTGGGTTTTCCGTGGTTTCCCCATTTCGCAATAAGGTTAATACCGGAGAAGTTAGATATTTATATTTTTCTTAAATATTCTTCTCTTGTGAATCCGTCCACAGCGGATCACTTTACAATAGTTTTTTATCAATGAATTATAATTACTTTCTTATCAACACAGGCTTCTCCCAACTTTCTTTTGTTCAAATCCTATGAATACTGTTTGTCTCTGTATCTTATTTCTTCTTCTTAATCTTTTATTAGACCCAGAGGTCTGTTCATACAGGAGGGTCCTCTTGCGATGTGGATGCCCAGCTGTCCTTCCATTGTTTAGGGGGTCTTCCGGGTAGACGTCGTCCATCAGGTAGTCCATGTAGAACAATTATCTTATTTCACTTTTTACTAATCGCCTGATGATGGAGTCGAGAGTCTCCGAATACTAATACGCGAAGTTAATAAAAGTCATTTGGAAGTTAACTACATATTGTGTATTTTTTCAAATTTATCTTATACATAGAAGTTATGTTAAGGATAGGTGTTCGCAAAAAAATGAGATACTAAACATATTTGGGTTAGTTGGAAAAAGCACTCCTCCGGATAAACTCGCCCTCTGTATATTCATTTTATGATTGCATTTAATTCAAAGTTTTTTTTTATGTAAAATTCCTGGTAATCAGTGTACAGTAAAGAATAAATAAATAACGTATGTATTCTATTCAGTTATTTCATACTTTATTTACTTACCAAGCAAAAAACAGTCATATATATAAATATAGGTGAAGTTTTAATATATTATTTTAGAAAAAAACACATCATCAATATTTATCCAACAAAGTTTACAGATGCTACAAAATAATCCGTGTTTATATAAATCTATCACCCTCTCCACATATAGTTAAGACTTTTGAGATGGGAGGCAAATCTCAACGCTGAAATCGAAATGTCAAAAATGTCTTTATACATGATATTTTTTTAATTACTTACCTCCCTACCTTAATGCAGAACTATTATACGTTCAAATTTTGATCAAACTGAGATAAGTTAACTGAAATAATAAATGATAATAACAGATAGGTAGGTACACGTTAATTTATTGAATGAGAATATTTAGATTAGTATATAAAAATGCATGTCCAAATTCGCTATAAATAATTTTGAAATCAGTATTACAAAGACAAAACTTTAAACTGCTCCTTTGAAAAATCAGTATAAAATATTTAGGATAGTTTTGCATTAACGTGACCTGTATTTAACAGGGTAGGTACTCAAAATTAACAGGAAAAAAGTGAGTTACCTATTCCTTGCCGAACACTCCACGGAACTTTTCTTCGTGAAAATCTTATAAATATAAAACTACGAGACCATTCTCCAAAACATTTATAAATTAAAAATGAAGTTTATTGATAAATTTGTTTCCAGCGTAGTCGGGTTACATATGTATAGCTAGTATAAGTAAGTATTATGTAGATATTTCCGCATATTCAATCATCAAGACAAACAACGTTATACGGTATTATATATTACAAACATGCTTCTATAAATAATAATACTGAGTTCATCGACTAGATAATACTATGCATGCATACAAAGTTCGTAAACAACTCGTAAAAAATATAATAATGTCAATAAAAAAAATGATCAACGAACAATCATAATTGTATCTGTTCGTATGTAGGTATATACGCATGAATCCATTCACATCATATTAATAAAAACAAAAACCAGTAAATTAAGTGTAGGTATATAGGTAATATTTACTACACGGTGGTTTCGTGATCCATCCAAATCCAAACGTTTATTTTTAAATCATTGTTATGAATTACATAGTAATACTATACTGCACTATACCCTCACGCCGTGTCCCAAGTGGGGTAGACAGAGAGAACGAAGATTGATCTATCTTTACGTATACTTAGTTCACTTCTTCAACATTTATACAATTTTTCATGCATGTACGTCGGTTCTTCTTACTCAACACACGGTCGTATTTGAGAATTTGATCCACGTGATCAAGCCACGCGGTTCTCAGACGCCCGAGCTTTCTCACACCCCTTCTTTCAGACAAGTATATTATCCTATTTGTCATTCTTTCCTCGTTCATTCGTCCAACATGTGCAAACCACCGTAACGTATTCTGCCACGCCACATTTCTTGCATCCGCTCATTCTTCTAATATCCTCATTCTGCATCCTATCACGTAATGTTTTACCAACTATTCTTCTCAGCGTCACATCTCCACTACATTATTTCTATTTTCGTCCTTCTTCAATCTCGTCTATGTTTCGCTTGCATATGTAAGTGATGGTATCAAAATGGTATTGTGCACCAGCATTTTAGCCAGGCCAAGCTGATAATGGGTCATAATGAACCGTTCACTCTAACACCGGCCATTTTTCTTCCTTCAATGCCTCTATCGCAACATCCATCCCTCACAAACAAACTTCCGGAATATACATGTGTACCTACTTGCCTACTTGCTCCAAACATTCATTACCAACCTTTATTAATAAAAAAATTGTTAATAAAAATACACCTACTTCAATCAAATTTTTTAAAGAAGTATAAGATAACGTATTTAAATTAATTTAAAACCAATTTAGATTGAAATATGCACTGTAATTCAAAATTTACAAAATGTAGCAAAAGTTGCTATTCTTTCTAAATTTTTTATTTAAAATTTTTGTATTTTCCACAGCTCCGGGCTACCAGCTATCTTTTTGAACGAAAATTAAGAGGCACGATAAGGATGACATACATACATCGCTGAAGATTTTAAATAAAAAATAAAATAATAAAAATCGAGGTGGACCACCCTCAACTTAAAGGGGTATGAAAAATAGATGTTGGCCTATTCTTAGACCTACCCGATAAGTACTCACAATTTCATCAAAATCAGTCCAGCCGTTTCGGAGGAGTATGATAACAAACACCGTGACACGAGAATTTTAGATGAACTGTAGGTAAGTTTCTGCCTTGTATCCACAAACGAAAGATTAACTTTTTCACAATGGACACAGTGTTCAACCAGAAATAGAATAGGTACACGAATGAAGGGTTTAAAGAAAGCATAGACAATTCTCAATATCGACTGCACTATAAGTAAGAAAAATCTTATGTTGAGAAATTAGCGTTCCGTTCTCTCTGCCTTCCTCACATGGTATACAGAAACGGGGTGGAAGTAGGTATAGATAAAAATAGAACTGTCATTTTATGAATAGGTATTTCTGTTTGATAAATTCCAAGAAAAATATATTGGTTTCGGGGAAACATCAAATATCACAATCATATGTATTTACTTATGTTAAATAATGTAAACATAGGAAAATAATACTTTTTTTTTCTTTTAATATGATAAGATATGCAATTCACTGAGTTGGTGTTTAGGTAGTACAGTTTCACAACAAAATAAAAATGAACAATTTTATCTTCTACAAAGTGATTTAATTTCGAGAGAGATATCTTTCGTCTTGTTATGACATTGTCAATCTGATTAAAAAGAACTATAGCTATTTTTTTTTTTTTAAAAAAAGATATATCTGGGTTTTGTTATCAACCCAAATACAACCTTATACACCTTTCACAGTAAGCTACTAAAAGCTTGTGTCGTGAAAGGGGAGTTTGCCCGTACCTGGTATCGAACCACGGACCCCTTGTTCACGAGGCCGAGACTCTGCCTCCAGGCTACCGACGAACTCTATATTCTATATTCAGGTATACCCATCTGTATAAAATAAAACAATAATATACTATTAAGAGGAAAAGAAATAAAATATATTATGTAATGTCTGTAACCAAAAGTAATTTCAAAGAGTTCATTAATTACTATGAGAAGGAAAAGACCAATAGAATTATATATGTAGATGTGTAACCTGCACAAACATATGTAGTTTACTATAATAATGTTAAGCTCAATCTGGTAAAACCAACTCGACTGTTGTGTTACTCATACAAAGTGTATTTGTGAAAAAGAAAGTATTATAATCAGAATGATGTTGATAAAGAGGGGGGGGGTTTGCTTTTTTTATTTGGTATAACAAATCTACTTATTCATCGACCACAAAAGCAATAAAAAATATCCTACTTCCTACCACTCGGAGATGAAGGCCTCCACCTTTTCCTTTCATGTCATTTGATCTTAAGCTCTCCTGTTTATTGCACTCTTATATTATTATATTGCAAAGTGGCTGGTTACACAGAAAAGATGTCAGATAGATGCCAAAGGTCTAGGAATAGAAACCATGAGATAACCACAATAGAAAAAACTAAGAGATATATGCAGATGATATTGTCATAAGTAACAGGGATGAAGTGTGTTTGTGTTGCCTGAGATAGAAGGAAACGGAAAAGTTTTGAAAAACCTATGTCCAACGGTGAAAATTGGAGGACTAGCAGTAAGTTAACAATTAGATTAGCGTCTTGTAATTTAAGTTTTAGAGCCTCTTTTAGATTAAAGATTTTTAAATTAACGTTTTATGTTTGTAAATATTCTTTATTTTCAAGTGTAACTTTGTGAAAATGCATTATAAAAGATGGCGGACCATGGCTGAAGTGGCGGACCATGCAAGAGATACTGGCCATGATTTTGACCTCAGCGGTGTGTGGAATTGCTGCAAAAATGTTCTAAAGGCAAAAAACTGGACATCTTGGAAACATTAGAAATTAATAATTATAAAAATTTAGTAAATATTCAACACCCACAAATAACCTCACCACTACTTTTGCTCCTGAACCCGCCCCTGAACTTTTCACCCCCACCCTCCACACACCCCCTGCCAATTGTGACCACTCCTTAGATTTTTAATATTGTTGAATTTCCTTTAATTTAAGATTTAGTATTGTGTTATTACTGATGATGACTACATTGTAGTTGAAAACGTTCTAATAATTAAAACAACCTCATAGTGGAATGAAACAGTGTTTGATTTAATTTAAATATTATCTTTTATGTTTGTACTCGTTTCGTTTCACAGTGCTTTTTAATACATAAAATAAACAATATTTATTTATATTTTTTTTTTTTTTTTATTTATTTTATTTAACAATAATTATACAGACATTACAATACATAGACTATTTGATAAAACTTAAATCTAAACATCCTCCTTATAGAGACAAGTCTCGTGTAAAGGAGGGTTAACATGATGAAGATATAAACATACATTTATTCACTGTCTCTCTCTCACACACACGCACACACACACTCACGCACCCTTACAAACACACACACACCCTCACCCTCACACACACGCGCGCGCACACCCTCACACACACACACACACCCTCACACACATACACTTACAACACGCGCATAACGCGCGCACAAGCACACACATGCATTGAACACTGACATACCAACTCATTCACTCGGACCTCATCATCGGTGACAGGATGCGCTTCACCACCTCTTTCCTGAGTTTCTCGTAGTCTTTGATAGCGCGCATTTCACTGGGCAGATCATTGAAGTATTTCACACCCAGGTATGTGTAATGTCTTTGGGCTATATCTTTGTTGCACAGTGGAATTGGTATACAGTTGATCGCCCTTAGAATCCTGGAGGTTTCAGTACTGGAGGTAGTCTGCGACTCTCGTTCTTTCACCACTTGTAGCAACGCGTATTTTCTAAAGATTTGTTTTAGTGTCAGCACTTTTATTTCCGAGAAGAGTCTACTCGTTGAATAATCTCTAGGCTTCTTCATAAATATTTTGAGAATAAGTCTCTGTGTTACTTCAAGAGGATAAAGATTTGTTGGGTAAGCACCTCCCCATCCTAGTATACCATACTGAATGATTGATTGAAATAGCGCATAATAGACTGTTTTTAATTGCGCAAGATTCAGAAAGTTTCTTAAATCCAAGAAGACATAAATCAATTTTCTCAATCTTTTAGTTGTTAATGCAATATGTTCCTTCCATTTAACATTTTGATCTATAGTGATCCCTAGATACTTAATTGATTTAACAAGTTTAACTTTATTACAACTGTCGTTGCAATTGTCAATTCCACATGGATCCGAATGTATGATCATGCTGATGTCCCCTGGAGTGATTGCCTGATTTATTGTAAATGCGATGCATGCTGTTTTGTCTGCATTTAGTGACAGAAGATTATGATCAAACCACTTTTTGAGTTTATTAATGTCGTGGTTAGCTCGGTCATTAACTTCGTCCCATGTTCTTCCTTTCGTGAACAGGACTGTATCATCTGCATATGATATTATAGTACTTTTTACTGGCAGGGTGAAGATGTCGTTTAAATATACAATGAATAGAGCAGGTCCAAGAACAGTTCCCTGCGGTATACCAAATTCAGTGGTATTTGAGTTACTAATTACATTATTTATTTTTGTGTGTTGTTTTCTATTATCAAGGTAGCTTTGCATTAATGTGAGTGCTTTATTTTTTATTCCAATATGAGATAGTTTTGTTACTAATCTCGAATGTGAAATGCTATCGAATGCCTTTCGTAAATCAATAAAAGTACCCATACATTTACTTCCATTATCTAAGGCGTTATATATTTCGGTTGTGAGCTTAGCGATTGCGTCTTGTGTGCCAAGTTTCGGCATAAAACCATATTGTCTTTCATTAATAATCTTATTGTTTACAATATAATCCATTAGCTGTTTCTTAATAATTTTTTCAAAAACTTTGGCCACGTTAGAAATAAGAGAGATTGGTCTGTAATTATTTATGTCATCCTCTGGTCCGGCTTTATGTATTGGTGTTATTATACTTGTTTTATAATTTTGAGGAAATATGCCCTGGTTTAAACTTAAGTTGATGATATGTGTTAATGGTTTACTAATATATTTTATTACGGACTTTAATAGATTTGCTCCTATTTCATCAAAACCTGGCGCTGATCCTGTTTTCAATTCAATTATTATTCTTTCAACATCTCCTTGGGATACTTCTTCGTATTCCTTTAGACAAGGATATGTATCACTTGGTACATGTGGTTCATCGAAATCGTTTTCACAGACATTTATATTATTTGCAAGATTCCTACCCACATTAGAAAAGTATTCATTCATGATATTAGCTGCAGTTTTTGGTTCTTTAGATACCTGGATATACTTATCATTGTACTTTATTTGTTTGATATGTGTCTTTTTACGCACATTACCCATCGCTTCGTTTATAGTTTTCCATGTTTTTCCTGCATCATTTTGAGATTTAACGATCCGATCACTGAAGTACTTATTTTTTGCTTCCCTTATTGTTTCCGTTAGTCTGTTTCTATAATTTTTGTAGTCTTTTAATACTTTCTCATTATTTGGATTTTTCTTTGTTAATATAAAGAGCTTCTGTTTTTCTCTAATCGATTTCAATAATCCGTTAGTTATCCAGGGTTTCAATTTTTTATTTTTATTACTCTTTATTCTATTTTCACGGGAGGCAATTTCAACGTAAGACTCCAATATATTTTCAAAATTAGAAGACGCTATGTCAACATTTTTCTCGGAGAGGATAGAAGACCACGTTTCCAATTTTATCTTGTCTTTAAGAACTCCAAAATTGATAATTTTTCTCTTCATTTCATCCTGCTTCTTAGTATTTATAAGTGACTTTTCAATCGGTGGGGTGCATTGTAGTATACAAGTATAGTGATCAGTGATACTTGTTTTCCAGACTATGCTCTTTAAGCATTCAGTGTGCTTTGTATTGCACCAAATATGGTCGATACACGATGGCTGTTGCCCGGCGATTTCTCTGGTGTTGCTATTTATACATGATTTGAAGTTTAATTCGGCCATCATATTTAAGTAATCCTCTTTAATGTTGCTTGAAGTATCGTTATTGATATTTATATTAATGTCACCTAGCACTATAGTAAATGCATGTTTTGTATGCATTAAAATATCTCGTAAATCTTCTATAAATGTAGAAGGATTTGACTCATGTGTTCTGTAAATGGCATATAGGTGGTATGTTACTTTGTCATCAAGAGTTATTTGCACATGGAGGCAATTACTAAAATTTATGTTATTAATTTCATTCACACTAACATTCATAAAATTTTCATGTATGTATACGACAACACCACTATTCTTATTTATTTTGTTAGAAGTGCCATAGCAATTATAGTGCGGTATATTATATATTAGGTCGCAATTGTATGTTTCTGTCAATACTACACACATAGGTAAAATCGTCATGTTACTAAGGTGTACAACAAATTCATCAAAGTTTTTTCTTAGGCTTCTGATATTCATCAATAGAACATTAAATTTATTTACACTTCTCCCTAATGCAAGATTACATTGCTGTATGTTATCGCAGGCAATCTCATTGACCTTGTACGCATCGTCCACATCTGCCAAGAAATCGTCCATTGCAACCTCAGCAACAATATTGTGTTGCATCTCTCGCAAATTTTTCATATACTGTACGTATTGGACAAGTAGCGTCATATGCCGAATGCTGAGTATTTTCTCTATTACCTTCTTTACATAACGTGCATGTGTAATTGTTTGTATTTCTTTTATTACACTCTCTGGAATCATGGTTCTCATAACAATAGGCACATCGTACTGTTGGATGTTCGCAGTATTTGGATATATGGCCATATGTTAGGCATCTGTAGCATTGTACCAATGGACTCTGATCCAGCACGCTTATTCTTTGGTAACCGATGCAAACTTTACCACAGTCCGTCAATGTTTTCCATGTTTGAGGAGTTACCTGACAAACTATGTTAGCCAGTAGATTATTTCTGTGTGACTTTCTGAATTTAATCTTGAGCTCTTCTTCGATATTAATGTGTTTATTCTGCCCACGTAAAGAAGTGTTTAGATCATCCTCTGTGATTCCCTTAATAATCCCTTTAAAAACCACCAGAGGATTTTTTTTAATCGGCTCTCTTGCATGAAGCTCTGGTGTTTTTTCTAATTCTTTTTTAATTCTGCTCATATCTTCTTTTGATACAGTCTTGATAATGATCTGGTTTCTTGTACCCTTTCGTAGACCCGCTACACCAATTCCCAGTGAACGGACATTAATGTTTCGCTTGATAATCCCCTCTATTTCATCGCTTGTTTTTACGCCGTCCTTTCCAGATACAATCAGAGGATAGTCAGGACTCCCCCCCGCACCAATGCCATCCCCCCTAGTGATATCCGCGTATGTGGATCTGTTACCTTGATTTTCGACAACACTAAGTCGTTGATCTATTCCTTCCAGGATATGGCTCATTTTCACCAGCGTTTCGGACTCCCCCTTCTTTAGGCACTGCTCTTCCAGTAATTTAGTCAAGGCATTAAATGCTTTGATTACTGCTTCTTTTGTCTCCTTTTTCATGTTTGTGACTCCACATAAAATTTTAATTGCTCCTGATGCTATATTTTGACCGCGAAAAACGGCCGCATTAGCCTGGTCTTTGTTTTGTGGTGTCACCTAAGTCAGGTGAAGAGGAAGAAGACAAAGTCCTTCTTTTCTCAATCTTACGTACAACTTCCATTATATTGAATTATCTGACTTATAAATAGGTACTTTCTGTTAGTAAGGTGTTACTTGGCAGTGAAAATATAAAAGACTTCAACGCAGGTGTTTTTTTTTTTAAACGAAACCCAGAATGTGGGTAGCTTACTGGTGAAAAAATGGTATTCTGGTGAATAACTTTTTATTGGATGTTCACACTATAGGGTCACCGCGGACTTTTTAGTAGAAGATTAGCTTAGCTATCTGATGGTGTATTTCACTCACCCCAACTTCCTTCTGTAGAAGCAGCGTTTCACTATTTATGTTATTTTAACACTTCCAAATGTTCAAAACACTGTATCACGTAATTTTGTACGTGTATTGATTTTATTTCGGAAAACCACACATAACATCACAAAGTACAGAAAATTCTCTATCGTTTGATATATAAATGTTTACTGTCCGTTAGATTTTACACTGAAAAAGTTTTATTTTTATCGGAGCAAATTGTTTTGAATCGCACACAGACCTACCACTTGATATATATCTGAGTATATGATTTTTTTCCGTATATATTAGATAAAAAATACAGGTAAATCAATTCATCAAATTTTAATTTGATAAATATTTACCTACCAACCTTTAACACAACCAACCCTCGCGTGATGAGATCCGTAGGTTATGTAAAATTTTGATAGAAACTTACTAGGATTGTCAAGTAAAGAGTGTTGAAATTAAAAAAGGATTTATTGGCTATTGCAGCCTGATAATGTGGGCGGATGCTCTTAAAAGCCGGCTCGAAAATTTTATTCATAAACTAGCGATCCGCACCGGCTTCGCACGGGTAGATATGTACCTATTTAAAAAAAATAGTTTTAGTAAGGACCTACTTTTTTTTTGAAAATACAATATAGCCTTTATCACCCGGGGATAGTGTAATTTCCCAACAGTGAAAGAATTTTTCAAATCAGTTCGGTAATTTCGGAGCCTATCCGATGCAGACAATCAAATCTTTCCTCTTTATAATATTAGAATAGGTAGAAGTGAATAATTTAGTAAAGTAAAAATGTCGTTTCTACTTCGACTTATCACATCAAGATTTATTCGATTTCGTAGCCAAATACTCGTACCTACATTGCTTCATAATACGATCCGTGTGCGAAATAATAATTTGTAACAATCCCACCTTATTAGCGATACGCGCGAACAACTTAATAATAAAAATATTATGTCCTTTTATCGTATTTTTCGGTTCCACTTAAATCAGTGGTTCCCAAAGTGGGAAGAACCGACCCCCCCCCCATCGGATGGTGGTGCCTTCCACGGGGCACCACACTTCTTAGAAGGTCCACCCTGGGGGACTCACAAATTTGGCAGTGGTCGAAAGAAGTTTGGGAACCTCTGATTGATTTTTCAAAAGGGATATCAGAACAATTTAAATAATTATATCGAATAAGGATTAACGTAAAAAATACACATTCATAATGCTAGATTAAACACCCATCCTATTTTATTTTAAGTTACTGAGGATTAGGATTTCCAATAAACAATATATTAAGCAAATCTTTATCGATATAACTTTTTTAATGTTAATTGTTGAAGGGTGTTTGTGTTCACACTGTGAAAATTCATATTAAATCATTTATACATAATTAAAAACACTGTTATATTTTCACTATATTTATTTAAACTCTAATGTTCTCGCCCATTTCATTAATGTTATTTACTCTAATATTTATAGTACAGTAAAAAATAAATAAAACACATTGATATAATGTACCTTCGTAACATAATATAATACATACATAATATGTACATCATCATCGCACTCAACGCTCCTCTCAAGAACACATGGCAGAAACCAGCCTCCTCTGATCTCTGATGTCGTTGTCATAAGAACGTTGTACTGTATTGTGAAAGAGGGACGCCCGGGCCAACGGAACCCTCGCGGATGGAAGATTTTCTTCTCAATTCCGCTGTGTATTCTGCAAGTCTCTTTAATTCTACGAATGTGGCACAGTCCATGTCCTTCTTCACTTAACCCATATAGGTGTCTCTTGGTTGGCCTCTACCATTTCTATCTTTGGTTTTCCCCTCTACAGTGGTTATGAGCAGACCGAAGTGTCTGGTGTTGTGGCCAATCTAGTTAGCTCGTTGTTGGCTGATTTTTTTATAAACTTGCCCACTTTTGCTTACCCTAATTAACACCTCTTCGTTTTCAACATTTTCCCAGCATGACATCTATCAATATACATATAAAAGATAAAGATTTTTAGTATAACTATATTGTACTTTATTACACTGAGAAAAATACTCACAACGAATCATTGGTACGTACTATCAGATTAGGACCAGAGATAGTACAAACGATTCATTTGAACGAATCTATAATATTAACTATTCGCAGACAAATCATTGGTAAATTTACCAACAATTTGTTTGCGAACAGTTAATATTATAGATTCGTACTAATGAATCGTTTGTACTATCTCTGGTCCTAATTTGATAGTACGTACCAATAATTCGTTGTGAAATTTCGTTAGTGTTTTTCTCAGTGTATATCTTCCCACTGCAACTCAGATGAGGTAAGCAGAGAGAATGAGACACAAGAATGATAAACTGAATTACATATTTTGCTTTCTTTGCAAGAACTACGAGAGAACTACATAACTAGAGAACGCAAGAACTACGTGGATTATCCACATGGATCAAATCCTCAAGGACGGTCGCGTGTTAAGTAAGAGGAATAGGCGTGCATGTATGAGAAACTGGATGAATGTAGAGGAAGCGAAAGAAGTATGTAAGGATAGATCGACATGGCGTTCCGTTCTCTCTGCCTCCCCCACCTGGGACACTGCGTGAGGGTATAGTTTCTTTGCACTGAATTATCATATGAATGTATTTTGTTCAACTATAAACAATATTTATAAGGTTGAGAGAGATCTTTTTTCGTTTTCTCAAAAATTATCAATGGACAATTTTGCAATAAATAAAACATCTATATTTATACAAGCCGAAGCCAAACAAAAAGTAATTAGTAATTACATCTTTAAAACTTTTCATTATATTTACGCCTTATTTCAAAACGACAGTAACAACAAGAAAGAATCGAATGTTTTCAAAATAATATACGAAAATTATATTTACAATCTAACGACTCTTTCTACTTCGGATATTGCGTCAAAGTTTTGATTAAAACAAAATTTCAAGTTCAAAAACTTCTTAATACGCGAAATTTCGAATGACCATCCTCCTCCTGGGGGCTTCCGCGCCAATTGAGTCATCACTTAAAATGTATTTTGAAGGAGAGATATTTATGCCGTTTGAAATCTTGTAGAAGATAGAACAGTGTTCTCCTTTGAGCCAATTATCGCTGGGCGTTCTCAGAATATAACATTTTGCACACGAAACCAAAATTACACTGTTACACTTTATCCTTACAGCGTGGGATAGGCAGAGAAAACAGAACTTCATACTTATTTATCCTTTATACTTTTTTATATATATTTATCCTTTCATGTGACGTGGATGTAATGTCCTAAAATTGATGAATAATATAGTGTTCTTGAGGTGCTTTGGTGCGTAGATGACACTTTAATGTTATAAAATAATAAAAATACTTCTTTCTATTTTTCCATATTCATGTCATTTCTCATGCCTCATACATTCACGCATGTTTTTTTTACTCAACACACGGCCATCCTTGGATAGGTATTGATCTACATGGTTTAGCCAGGTAGCTCTTTGACGTCCGCGCTTTTTCACTGCTATTCAAATGTTTAAGGGTCTGACTGGAGAAATTGATATCTTTAACGTGGCGCATGTAGAATTAATAAGAAAAATTGAAGACATATTGTAGTTGTGTTGTCATTTGGATATCATTTGAGGTTATTTTTTGGAATCGCATTGGCCTTCAGATGTAATGATCCTTGAAAGAATCGTATAACTGTCAATAATGATAAGAAGCATAACTGCCTAGACACTGTTTATCAAAAAGAAAACTTATTTCATTAACAAACAAATTAACTTCATTACTTATTTTTTTTATGTACCTAACGGTAATCGTAGCTTATCCCAAAAAGCCAGGAGTCTATAATTAGTAGAGAAAAAAAGAAGGTCAAGGCAAAAAATTAAAAAATCGATATTTAAATTAAAGTTAATTACAATTTTGACGGTTAATTTACTAGTTAATCTATAATACCCAACTATGGGGTAAAAAAGTACCCATTAAATGACAGAAACGTCATAATCAGACTAACGAAATACTAAAATGTTCGTAAAATTTGATATAGTAAAGGTCAACACGTTTTTCAAAAATTATTACAAACATATAACATTTATTGGAACAAACAATCCTCTTGAAATCCCTTTGCTATAAACCATAATATGGTAATGTTAACAAATTCGTTTAATATTCATGAGATTTTTTGTTGTTTCCATGGCCAATATAGTAGTAATAAGGGATTTCAAAAACACGAGCAGAATTTGGAGAAAGTATTTTATTTTATTTTATTTATTTGGCTTTTCAACAGGTTCTTCACAAATGTAAATACTTTTACATACATAAATCAAGATTTTTTTACACGCCTCAAAGCAGAAAAAACATAATAATATTATATTGGCAAAGTCTCCAATAAGAAAACTGTTCAAATGTTTTAATGGTCTGGCTAGATTACATTGATACTATCTTTGGCGTGATCTATGCAGAGTTTGTCAAGAAAATTGAAGGTATATTGTAGTTGCGTTGTTGTCTGGATATTACTAGTTTTCTTCTGCGATCGCATTATCGTTCAATTGTAATGATCCTTGTAAGAATCATATTAATGTCAATATATGTCTTATTGTCAATATAATATGTCTTATTGTCAGTAATAATATATATAATGAGTTACAATCCATTGGATTGGTCTGCAACGAGTTTTGACTTATTTCTCCACTCCTCCCTATTCTCAGCCAGTCTCTTCAACTCCATATATGAGCCACAGCTCATGTCCCTCTTCAGTTGGTCCCTATAGGCGTCTCTCGGTCGACCTCTGCCATTTGTGCCTTCGGTCCTGCCCTCTGCGATTGCGATGAGCAGTCCTGGGTGCCTGATGTTGTGGCCAATCCAATTAGCTCGTTGTTGGCAGATTCTTTTGAGGAGTTGCCTTTTTTCGCCAACCCTGGTTAACATTTCTTCGTTTTCGACGTGTTCCGACCAATGAATCTTTAGCATGCGTCTATAGCACCACATTTCAAATGCCGCTAACCGTCCGCTTTCCCTCTTACTGATGGTCCACGTCTCGCACCCATATAGCAGAATGCTCCACACAAAGGCTTTAGTAATAATAATAATATGAAATTTCCAATCATAGGAAAGCTTATATATTAACAAAAACCTTTTTGCTACAATTTTACTTTATTATACTTCTCAGCATTATCATAAGTATAAAATTTGCGAAAACTCAAACAGTTTATGAACCGAATCGCCCTGTCTCGATTTTTTCAATTCCATCCATATGAACTAAAAGTACGGACTATACACTAACTACTCGTAATAGTATTCAAGAAAAATTCTTTCAACGATTTTAGTGTTATAACGAAATGCCGCCTGTTCCCGCCTTTTTATTGTCCAATCTTTCTATTTGGCTGTAAGTTTTGGGACCTAGCCAAGGCTTACGAGCTTAAGATACTATTTTTCGAAAATAAGTGTATTGAAAGGATTTAAGATGTTAGAGGGTATGATCGTATCCAGCTCACTAAGCAAAGATCTAACTAAGTCTCTGTAATTCAAGAGATGGTGTAAGTTAAATATTTTGAGAATGTCCAGTTAAAGTGGACCACAAAGAGCACTATTCGTTTATTCGCAATAATTTCAATAGTCAAAATGACAACAACATCAGAGCACCTGGAATGTCATGGGAACTGATTATTCAATAGGCGAAGAGACGTTCTGAATGGAGACAGTTGGTTTCCATTTTGAGCTGCTGTAAAGAACGTTGAAGAACAAGATGGTGATGATAATGTGGTAAACTAAAAGCAAACGTGTAGAATAAAAGCAAAGATTTTGCAGTCAGCCTCTTATTGCAAAAATCTGAGACTTGAATTTGATCATCATAATATGT
The DNA here is from genome assembly GCA_947579605.1 of Athripsodes cinereus. Lineage (NCBI taxonomy): Eukaryota > Metazoa > Arthropoda > Insecta > Trichoptera > Leptoceridae > Athripsodes > Athripsodes cinereus. The sequence goes on from OX388323.1 coordinate 14,771,264, forward strand.
TGATCAAATTCAAGTCTCAGGCACCCAGGACTGCTCATCGCAATCGCAGAGGGTAGGACCGAAGGCACAAATGGCAGAGACCGACCGAGAGACGCTTATATGGACCAACTGAAGAGGGACATAAGCTGTGGCTCATACATGGAGTTGAAGAGACTGGCTGAGAATAGGGAGGAGTGGAGAAGAAAGTCCAAACTCGTTGCAGACCAATCCAATGGATTGTTACTCATTATATATAATATGTTGATTAATTATGTCCACCAATTAAAAAATAGCCGTTACATATTACAAGTTAATTGTTTGCAAGAAAATAATAGCAACGTGTGGTAAATAGTAGGAGTTTAAATGTAGAAAAAGTTCATGTTCGTCATGGACAGAGTAACAGTTTTTTTTGGATAAACTCACTTGAGTCCATGTATCTGAGTTGTATGTTTAAAAAGTTTTCGGTATTATTTTGCCTACTAGATATGTTTATTACTTATGGGAAACGGTGTAATAGTGTTGACACCGATTTCAAATGATGAACGTTTTTGATTTTCTTCTTTACAAAATATAATTATTTTTCAAAAAGACAATTTCAATTAATGTTTATGCAATTAATGAATTAATAAATATGTAGATATCTTCCAAATTCTATCGTTATTTGCAACCAAAGATTTTATATCAGACATTTCCCCAAATTGGGATCAATTTATTAAGGCACAATTTCTTATTATTAGTCAATATTGTTTACCAAATTTTCTTTTGAAGATGTGGCTCCGAGTCTCGCAGCAGACGTCAAATAATAAATAACGTTAGCAAAGGTTATTGCAAAAAGGACAAATGAGTTCGCCCGCAAACATGGCAAAATCATCCATCGAGTTCAATCAGGTGAGCCGGTGATTAACTCGGCTCATGTAGAAAATCTCACCGAGACACCCAAACACCCACAAGTCTCATGAAGGACCGAAATTCCCTAAGCAAGTCATTAACTCCCCAAACCAGACAGGTCTGTCCGTGTCCGTGCCCGGATGTCCGTGAAAGACTGAGAATGAGCTACTTGTCCCTTGACCATTTTTCCGTACAGCTTATCACTGGACATGGGCAGTTAAGAGGTAAACTTTTTGAGCTAGCATTGACCGATAATCCATGGTGCACATGTGGGACAGGAGCTCAATATGCGGAACATATCCTTTGGGAATGTCCTTTGATGATGGATGCAAGAGAGGAAATGATTCTGGGTATGACTGTTGACACTCCTCGACCCATCTGGTTTGGGGAAGTGTTTCTAAATGCCACAAACGCTTCACGCTTTAAGACATTCGTAGATGTGTGGGTCTCAAGATGGGATCTGCTGCGTCAGCCGGGTCCCCCGCCCACTGACGTGGTAGGATCGTAGATGCCAACACTGGCATAGTTGTATTAAAATAGAGAGAGTCCAAATATTAAAAAAATCTTCACCTAAACGGATAAATAGGAGTCCTTGGACTCCTGAAATATCCGAGAAATAAAGATATTTCAACAAAACCAGACAGGTCTGGATTTGTTGACGCTAATACTGTTAATAATTACATATCTCGCATTGGATATTCCCACGAGATGAGTTCCCGTTACACAACCACACCACGGCTTTACCACAAACACAAGCTCAAACAGCTTGGCTTTTAGCTCCCCGTGGCCCGTCTGAACTGTATGGCAAAGTGATTGAAAATCAGACAAATGATGGGCGACAAAAGTACATTACACTGTAAAATCGTATTAGATTATTTCCATAGAACAGTGTTCTGCAACCGGTGTGCCACACTGGTGTGCCGTGAGCTGAATACAGGTGTGCCGCGGTCAAATACAATGTATCTTAATTTTAAATTTTTTCGTTAATTTAATACACAATTACAAATTATTTTTCATAATCTTGTAAAGAATAACTATGATTAGTATTTAATATTTCAATGGTCTCCCCCAGCGCCTGGTGTCAACTGTTGTAAACTACGTAGTGTGCTTTGTACAAACTACGGCCGCACCGAAATAGTCATAAACACAGAAAAATTAATTAATTTTGTTGTGTCGCGGAATTCTAAGCAGAATTTCGGTGTGCCGCAGAGTTCAAGGAAGAATTTTGGTGTGCCGTAAATGAAAAAAAGTGCGGAGCACTGGCATAGAACACGACACGCTATTTGCAATTGTGCAGTGATGTCAAATCGCGTGGAATAGAATTGGCCCCGTACGAATTTAAAGTACAATTCTTTGCAGTTAGCAATCGTAAGCAAACAAAAACGTCCATATAAACACTGTCTACTGTAGCGAGGCATGGAAACATACCTTCAGTATTCTAATAAGACGACACAAAACCAATTTGATTAAGCAAACAATCACGCATATTGTAAAATTACCATATTTTGCGTAAAATTGTTAATCAAATAAGCAATAATGAACCTGAAGGTAAGCATCGATTTTCCATTGTAATATTAATTTAAAACCTGACTTCAATCAAGATAATCATTGAACTAATAAAATATACTGTAGAAAACAAAAGCAAGCATCAGACATTTTTTATTCTTATTTGAGGAATAACTATAACAGTAACTAATACGAGTTTTTTTGACAAAACTTTATAGAAATGTGAATATTTTGATATTATAATTAAATGTAATGCCTATAATTAAATAATATAAATGTATCTTGGATATTCTATCAATAATCTATCTATTTTGTTTGTATTTTATCTAAATATTTGATATTATTTCTATTAAATTTGTTCCTGAGCATGCTTTGTAAAATAATGTTTAAGTTAGTAAAAGGCAAAACCGTTTATTTGTTAAAAATAAAAATAAAAAAAAATATTTGTTCCATGGGAAAGTATTAATTGTTGTCGTGTGCTCCTCTTCGGTATTCAAAACCAAGTATATCAGATTTTGGAATACTCCTAAGCAAAACTGAGAAAATTTAAAGTCTAAGGGAAATTTAAACCGATCTCGACAAATATAAGGTTGAAGACCACTGCTCTAAAGCATGCCAAAATCTGATTAAGGTTGTAAAACTATTAAGAATGATGACATAAGTTTGAATGACACTCAAAATTTAAAAGTTTTGAAATTAAACGCCATAACTAATAAGACAATATGAAATGATGCTAGAATGATTGGTGCCCTGTTCGTGACATAATAAATTATGATTGACTAGTTTAATACCTGCCCTAGCTCAGAAAAAACGTCTAAAGAAAAATCTACATTTATTTATTTATTTTCATTTATATATTTATGAAATATAGGTATCTTTATATACCTATATAGAGATTATCATTATCGTGGCATTATATTGAATCACGCTTTAATTGAATTCTCTGATTGTGCATGCTGTAGACACTCTAAATTGGGGAACTGGCCAGATCTTATTGTATGTTTGTAATTTATGTATTGTGTTGTCAGTTTTCTGTGAGTGTCTCTATAAAATAAAAATAAAAAATATAATAAAATATACGGCTTGTGACTTTATATCTAAAGAAAACAATCCTCCCGCTTTTTCCCCTAAGTTTTTGATTGTCCTTAAGAAAATCAGATTTTTTTTCATCATTATAAATCTGTAAGCAATAAAAATGCTTGTTGAAATTAAAAAGTTAATGTTTTTTCTCCTCTTTTTTTATTTGAGGGAGCAAATGACATCTCTCTCAGTAAAAAAACAGTATAGTAGAAAAATCATTTGGTTTTTGATTTCATTATAAAATTGTACAACCTAAACATCGACACAGTGAATATAATATGCTTGTATCGCGGAGTTGAAGTAAGTTGGCGGTGGGTATAATCGAACCCAGGGCTCCCGACTGAAAATTCGAAACTCAGTTTAATTCAGCAGTGATAAATTATGCCACCCATCCTGAAATCCTAAAATGTTGTAGGCACGGAGAAGATAATAAATTTACACGCTATTTTACGTTTGATTGATCCGCTGGCTACCCCATTTGTGGTAAATATAATGATTGGTGATTACAAATGTACGTTTCTATACATATTAGCGGACTAAATTATTTGTATACGTCGATTTGTCCCCTTGCCGTCCGTTAGTGTAAGTGGGTCGAGAAGTCACAGTCCTTGAAGTATCAGACGACATCTAGTTTGAAACTATATACCACGTAGTGTCTACTACAGATGATCAACTGCAGCTGCTGATGCACTTCCTTTTATATTTCTGCTCTAGTGATCCGAATTACCTCATACAGCTCGTTTTTTTTTTTAACTTTCTTATTTTCCTCACTCATGGATATAACGGGAATGTCAGTTCTTATGCCATCCTTATCTACATGAAATTCTTCATAAAAGAGGATTTAAGGTTCACCTGAAGAGCTACCCCCTAATTAAATCATCTCTTAAGCTGAATACAACCGTTATTATCCTCCACTCCTCGGATACCAGTCCAGTGTGGGGTGGGCCAAGATTTATTTTTTATTTATTTATTTACATTTTTATACGACAGAGCCTTTTACATGTTAAATAAAAAAAGAAAAACAACAATAACAATCTGACAGAAGATGACAAAAATATAGCTAGTAGCAGCATGCACATAAATTGATTATAAATTATATAAATATTCCTAAATAAAACTTAATTTATAGAAACAATAAAAAAATTGAGAAATGAGTCTGTTATAATAATAAATAATCAAAAGAAAATGTCAGTTATGGATTTTGAGTCAATAAATATAATTAGCAGTTGAATAAAAAATAGTTAATGAATGTCAATAGGTACAAAAAAATTTAAATTGGAATTAAATTAAATTAAAAACAAATTACACAATTTGGAACGTAAGAAAGAATTACCTATTGTGATGATATGAAGATAAAACAAAGTGAAAGATATTAGTGAACAATTTAAAGACTTAAGAATATTTGTATATAAATAAACCCTAGAATATTAAATTTCAAGATTAAATAATAATGATTAATACGTCAAAGTAATAAAATCTCATAAGATGTATAATTATAGAGTTCGTAAATTCAGTATACACGCATTTCAAACACAAATAATCTGTCACTATCTGTGTATATTATTATACTTATAAAGGGTTTTTCAACAAGGACTTTGTTTTTTAAAACAAAATAAAACAAAAAAATTTGATGAAGATGATTAAAATTTTTATTGAATTACAAAGAGAAAAGTTTGGCAATTATGCATGAAAAATGATATCTGACAAATGTCCACCACGAGCACGCTGACAGATGTCGATTCTTTCATCAAAGTTTTTAATCACTGTTTGGCAAAATGGCGGGACTATTTCGCTAATCACATCACGGATTTTTTTAGTTTTAAGGCTGCAATCGATTCGATTGGCTCCGTATAGACTCTGTCCTTAACATAGCCCCACAAAAAATAATCCAGTGGCGTTAAATCACACGATCTGGCTGGCCACTTAACAGCTGAGTTTCGTGAAATCATGCGATCGGGAAATTTGGTTTGCAATAAATTGATCGTTTCATTGGCTGTGTGACATGTGGCACCGTCCTGTTGAAACCACATGTCAGTGATATCCACGTCATCAATAATAGGCCAAAATTGAGTTGTCAACATCTTGCGATAGCGTGATCCATTGACCGTTACCGCATTTCCAGTCTCATCTTCGAAAAAAAACGGCCCAATCACGCCTCCAGACCACATAGCGCACCATACAGTGACACGCTGAGCATGCAACGGCTTCTCAATAATTGCTCTAGGATTTTCAGAAGCCCAAATGCGGCAATTTTGCTTGTTGACGTACCCTGACAAGTGAAAATGGGCTTCGTCTGAAAAAATGATTTTTTCAGAAAAACCAGCGGGTTGTTCCTGAATGAATTGAGCGAATCTACGGCGATTTGAATGGTCGTTCGGCTTCAATTCCTGCACCAGTTGAACCTTGTAAGGCTTCAAAGCCAAATCCTTACGCAAAATTCGCCATGTGGTGGTTTTGGATAACCCCAATTGTCGAGAACGTCGAGGAATTGACAAATTTGGATCTGCTTCAACACTGTGGCTCACGGCTGCGATGTTTTCAGTTGAACGACCCGGTCGTACACGCGTTGGTGTTAACACATTTTGTATCGAGCCTGTCGACTCAAATTTAGCGACCAAATTCTTAATAGCGGTCTCAGAAGGACGATTATGTTGTCCGAAAATATCACGAATTTGACGAAATGTCACATTAGCAGAACCACCATTTTCATAATGGATTTTAATTATTTTAATGCGATTTTCAAGCGAAATTGAATTCATTGCAACAATTGCCAATGCATCCACTACGAATACGTCAAAAAATTAAATGTCAAAACTATCATGTTGCTGGTGTTGCCACAATTAAAAAACAAAGTTCTTGTTGAACAACCCTTTATTATTTAATTTTATCATGTTTTAATTAATAATTTATTTATATTATGTATATGTATATTATATGTCAAATTGTTTTTGGATTATGTATTATTATTATTTTTTGTCGCGGTTACTCCTGTCTTGTTTGAATTTACTTTTATATACTTTTTATGTCTGTTATATATTTTTGTACGTGTAAAGGGCTAAAGCCGTATATTAATATAAAAAAAAAAATGAATAGTATCACAGTATATCCTACAAGTGAGGTAAGCCAGAGAGGGGCAAAATTAATAAAACTTTAAAATTAAAAATTAAAATTAAAAACAACCATCAACTGAATGATCATCAATCGGACTAATTACGAATCGATTAATATATTTTTATTATCTTTACTTTTCTTTATGCTTGTATTAAAAAAAAAGTATTTTACGGTTTAATTTTTTGTTTTAGTATTTTATATAAAAAATCTGACTTACATTACAAAATTTATTGTTTTTTTGTTGATGTCTAGTCTAGAATGTATATCTGGCTACAATTTTAAAAAACTTACTTTTTCATCTTGTTTTTATATACTTAAGTTATAGGAAAGTGATTTAAAAGCCACAAATTGTGTTTACCACAAAAAAATCAGATAAAGCGAATATTTCAGAAACTAGGCAACATAAGCCAAACGAGTCGGGGATTTTTTCGATGTATTTTGACGTCCTCTTTCACCCTATTTCCGCTCATCCATGACCAAGATGATGATGATGATGATGACCAAGAAGATACCCTGTATAATTAACTTATATTTTTTCCACTATCTGTAAGTGAAGCTGGAATTCAAACTAGTTAACTTCACAAACTCTTGTTTTTCTTTGTTTGCGTCCCAGATTTCTATAAAATTATTTTTCCTTCAAAACTTAAGTCCTCATAAAATTTCAATAATAACACAACTTTTGCCTTGAATAAATTTATCAATACTTACGTACATTCATTTTTTCAAAAATTATATTTCTATGGTTTTCAAATAAGTTAAACAAAAATAAACTAATCTCAAAATTTGAATATGTTCTGCTTAGTAACTTCAAAACTTTAAACTATTCATTAAATATAAGAAAACAAAGTCTTTATTCTTCGCTATTTTTTTACACATAACACAATTAATTAATTTGAGTCCGTCGGTAGCCTGGAGGTAGAGTCTCGGCCTCGTGAACAAGGGGTCCGTGGTTCGATACCAGGTGCCGGCAAACTCCCCTTTCACGACACAAGCTTTTAGTAGCTTACTGTGAAAGGTGTATAAGGTTGTAGTTGGGTTTATAACAAAACTCAGATATATCTTTAAAAAAAATCGGATTCCGGAAAAAGTGGGTAATTTTACTGAAAAATAGGAGATTAAAAACTTTTATATTCAAAATCATCCATTCATATGATAATGCAAATTCCCACAAGTGAGGTAGCCGGAAGACTATAATATAATAATATTATAGCTTTCCTTTTCACGTTCATAAAAGTCGAGACATTCAGGATGGGTGGCAAACTTATCGCTGAATAGAATATGTTAAATGACTTAAACGTGGTATTTCACGAACACACTCCTTTTACAGAACACTCGAAAACCAACGGTTACTAGTGGGAAACTTTCTTTAACTGAACATGCGACCTATCTTGATATTTTATACACGTGATTAAACCGTGTTATTCTTGGACATCCGTTATCTCTCACACCCCCTTCAAAGATAAATGTGATGATACTTTGGTTTTGTATAATCTAGAATAATTCCGGGTTAGTTGGAAGACATCGCATTCTAGTGATAAACTTGCCCTCTGTACATTGAAAAACTGATATTTTTATGATGCTTTGTATTGATTTGAAATAACGTAACCAATGTTCGGTGAAGAATAAAAAAATATTAAATAAAATACCGACTGAGTTGATCTTTATTTTGTGAAATTCCAAATAAACGCAAAAGTTTGAAAGTGACTTGCAAGTCGAAATCGGATCACTAGATTAAGAAATAGTAATACTTATTAAACTATTCGCATTTATTTCTTCTTCTTCTTCACGTGTCCTGCCGGGTCCTCCGACATTGACGACTGTTTGGGAGAAAGTTTCCTTGTCCTGGACGGCGCGAAACATCTCCCCCACGATTCTGACACCGGTTCATTCTAGAATATTTCGAAGCCCTCAGCTGTCTTTTGCCGACCCCTCTACGGCTCTTGATCTTCCCCTCCTTTCCCCTTCGTATTTATTTACATAAAATTAATAAAAGTAATCCTGTAGGTTATCCTTCAAGGTACAAGTTCTACTCAATTTTATTTTTTTAATTATAAGTATTAAATTTTTATAAAATATTTTTATTAAATAAATGTTTGAAATATTTGAATAACAAGACGAGTACCAAGGAAATATTTTGTCATACATACAATAATAAATCATCAAAATACAGGCTTAGTTAGAATCAAAAGATTTATTATTCCCAATGCATTCTCATTTCTACTGAAACTTCTGTCAACAGGAATTGAATTAATTGATACCCATATGAATCCATTCATCGTTCAAGGGTCTCAGTTCAATCCTTGTCTGAATACCTATAACTGAACTTGTAAAACTCTAATTCATCAACATTTATGTAAGGGTAGGTACTTTATCCAGCGGTACTCAGTTGAAGGATTTGTTAACATGAAAAGGGTAGCTTTATAAATATTTGAGTCCATTCATATGCATAGTACGTAAGAATGTGTCGGTCTGAAATAGACACATTTACCAGATAAGTAATAGGGTTACTTACATTATTCGTATAATTGCTTCAACTTATAGTGTTCCTGGCAAGGTAAAATTGAGATTTATGGTGAAATAAGAGTTTTTCATACCTCAGTTTGTGAAGGTAGGAACTTAAATTTGACCAGAAAAATGTCGAGATTATTTTTCGATAGATAACGATCAGTGTTTCTCTTGAAGTCAAGTTAATTGCTATAATAAACGTATGAAACTGATAGAAATTTAAATTTTATATTGACATACATAGGTAGTTACATCAATTGTTAATAATTTAGGTCTTAATATTTTATGTCTTTTGCGGAAAACCCAAGACCATTTTATGAAAATTTTAATACATTTTGGTGTCTAGTTACGGGGTCCGTGGTTCGATACCAGGTGCTGGCAAACTCCTCTTTCACGACACAAGCTTTTAGTAGCTTACTGTGAAAGGTGTAAGGTTGTATTTGGGTTTATAAGAAAAACCCAGATCTATCTTTTTTTTAAAAAAAAAAAAAAACAGACGTATGTGAAATAAAAGATGAAATGTGGGTCATGCAATATTGCTTCTGCAACAGAAATGACTATAGATGAGAGAATGCAGAATATAATATTTGTGTAAGAAGTGGTGATATCAAAACCGGGTATTTATCGGTATTTTATACCGATAATTAATCCAAGCGCGACACCTGGTACTAAATAACAAAAATATTTATTTATTATATTCTATTTTTATTAACATAAATCCAAGGCGTGAGCCTTTACATGTTAAAGTATAGGTACATAAAACAAATAAAATATTTCATTCACAACACACTTAGAGCAAGACATGAATGACTTTTGGTGCGAAGAATAAAATGGAATTATGAATTGAATTATAACATTAATAAAATAAAGAAAATTGAAAATATTACAGTCGTACAGAATGTCAAACAAACATTTAGTAACATGGATATTATTGGTGTTATTGGTCCTGGCTAAACATGTTTTGAAAATGCCCAATGATAGTTGGCCAAAAAGAGAACTGTTCTTCCGTCCACAAGGGTTCCGTCAGTCCGGGCGTCCCTCTTTCACAATACACCGCTCCTATGACAACGAGGAGGCTGGTTTCTGCCCTGTGCTCCCGTAAGGATCGTTGAGGGCGATGAATATTGCAAGGTATTAGTTTGGATTGATACGAGTTTCACTACTACACCTTCAAGCGTAGGTATATTGCTTTCTGTATGATAAGTGATTAGATGGAAAAATCACAACACAGCAAAAACGTCGGTTCTGCATAATATAATATCAATAGTTTATATCGTCGGTAAATCCATGAAACCGCCCTTATATCATCTTTTCTAAAATGAGATTTATTTATTTATTTATTTATAATAATAAACGGCTGAGCCAGCCTTTACAAACATAATATAACAAAAGAAAACAGTCAAGTGATAAAAACAATGTAGCTGTAATGTAGTACTAGCAAATAATTTCAAATAATGATTATAAATCTCTTAAAAATAATAATGATTATAAATCTCTTAAAAATAATAATGATTATAAACTTCCTAAAGATGAGATATAGATGACAAATCATTCGTCTCGTTGAACCACATCTACCGAAGAAATAATAATAGGGTTCTATGAAACTAGCTATTTCTCGAATCATACTTAGATATTCAATATACCTACTACAGAATTTCTAAAAACTTTCCACGTTATGAATCAGGACACATAGAAAATGTTATCTAGCATAACATTTTTTTTCACCTACAAATCTTGATAATCCTCCTACGATCTCTTTGAAGTGTTAGGTGTGTGGATTGTAGTTTTTTCTTTATTTTTCAAACTAATTTTTGTAGCTATTTTTCTTATTGTTTGTGTTTTTGTTACTGTTTAGTGTTAATGTGACGTGGTTAGATGGAAGAAATCACTATATAGTGATAATCTCGCCACTGCACATCTTCACATTTTTTCGTGTGTACTTATATTGCTTTATTTTATTTGTTATATGAATGATGATGTGCAAGAAGCATAAAATAAATAAAAATAAATAAATAAATATGCTCATAGAAGGTTCCACGAATCTACCGACGTTTTTTCTATTTTTATTGCATAGATATTTTGGATGTAAATAAATAACATATTAACAATGATTGTGGAATAACTTTGTGAAAGATCGTTTTAATAGAATTTAAATAAATTATTACTGTATCACTTTCACTATCAACAATATTTGAAACAGAGGCCTTTCGGGTAGACACCCATCATCAGTGAATTTTTATTAGAAACAGAATTTTTATTAGTTTCTAATAAAAACTTACCGATGATGGGTGTCTACGCGAAAGGCCTTTGAGTCAAATATTGTTCATGGTGAAAGTAATAGTGTTTTATTTAAATCTAATACAATTCTACAAATTAACGAAGTATCTAAGATTTATTCTAATCTCTAATAATTATTTTTAAAGAGGAATTTTACACAATACAATATTTATTTATTTTTAAAACAGTATTTTAAGAATATAATAATGTCATGAAATCCACCTGACTGAGCTCGTGCTTGCGCCCGTACCAAGGCGGATTGAGTCAGTTTTTAAATTTACTTTGCCTCAGCGCTTTAGAAACTACTTAACCGTTTTTTTAAATAATGTGAGAAAAAATGTAATAAAACATGTTGAATCTTACTACTTAAAGTAAATATAATATTGGATTAAACTTATTTTTGAAAAATACCTACCGGATATAAGCAACTATTAAATCTAAATAATATCAACAAAAGTGGTACCAATCTGAAAAATTAACTGGTATTGAATAACGGGTAAGTAACGGATTGACATCACTATAAGTAAACTTGTAGAGGTCGTAAGAAGGGCGAGAGTATTTTCAAATAAGCAATAGGAAAAATGCAAAATAGGTTAATTTGAAATTTCAATGTGAGAAATACTGTTGTAGCATATTACGCAACAACGTTTTAAATTCTAAATTTGAAAAAAGAGCGTGCGTCATATTTTCAATTTAGTCATATTGTACTTGCTGTACGAAAATAAGCTTTAATTGAGCAGCTAATTTAAACTCTTCATTGTAATAACATCTACATTTGTTCAATCACCACACATAAAAGTACTAAATCAAAACAAAACACCAATTTATTATTGTTTGGGTTTGAGTTGTCTCGTCAAATCATTTTTATAAGACATATTTTTGTTAATATAAACTTTTAAATACTACACCATTAATTAAACGACAAGATGAATTGGTTAACTCTTCTTTTACATCCCATTTCGACTGTCCATGTTATGACATATTAATATTCGTTACACGAGTAGGTTTGTTTCCATCAGAAACATAATCTTAATGCAACCACCCACCCCCCCTTTTCCTTTTCCGGCCGGCAAGCCTTTTAGGCTACCCATTAGTGGGCACGTGGGCACGATTCGTCAAGTATTCAAAATCGGATTAGTAGTTTTCCCCAGACTTTTGAGCCTCCTCTTATATATCTAACTGTTAGCAGAGAAAAGTCAAGTTACCCGAATTAGACTTTATTTCACTTCCGTTGACATCGTGACAACCATTATTTTACTACGCTAGAGTGTATATTTAAAAAAAAAAACGGTAGGTATATATAAATTAATAAATTTCGAACACTTATATCAAGCAAATATCACATTTTATATATTATATTTATAAAATATCCTACTTTTATTGAAAGTTTCACAGTAGGTACCTTGTTGAATTAAGGAATGTGTAAACGATAAGATTGATCCATCCAATACCCATCCAGATTTTTCGTCCTCTTTTTTTACCCTACAAGTAAAGAGTTTTGTTGTTGATGTATTATTAACTATGATAAACCTGGTGTGCTTAATTATATTGACTATGCTTTCAACACTAGTACTGGTTGTGAAACATATTAAGTATGTTACAACTATAGAAGAAAAACAGTCTACTTCAAGTTGATAAAATTATAATCAGCTAAAAATATAAACTGAAATTTCTTTTCTATCTAAACCATCACAGCACATCCCACATGTAGGGTAGCCAGCAGATCATACGTAACACGTAACACGTATAGACAATTCACACAGACCGAGCTAGTCCCAAACTAAGATATGAATCTTGTATTATGGGTACTAACACGGCGATACACATATACAATGCACTAAACACATATACATGTAACACCCAGACCCAGGACAATCTGAAAAAGGTCATTCTTCATTTTGCCCTGGCCGGGAATCGAACCCGGGACCTCGTGACTCAAAGGCAAGTGCGTTAGCCTCCGCGCCACACCGGTCGTCATATACATATTAATAAAATATTTGAATCTAAATTCCAAGGTAATTACATGTTTACTAGAGATGCTGTCTGTTAAAAATAATTTGAGTGATTATTTAAAATTCATTTTAATTCATGATATTAAATAAACAAATAAATTTCAAATTTCAGTAAAATGAGGATTATATTTTAAAAAGGGTTTAATTTTTTTTAATACTATTGGATCAAAATGGGTAAATACACTACACTAAAAAGCACTGAGTAAATATTATTTTTTTTAATGTAGGTACATAATGTTCGTACCACAAAATAAGCACTAAGCATTGTTAAAAAAAAAGTTATAGCTGAGATAAAGCGATTAACTGATTAACAAAATAATTAGCCTAAGCTAAAATTTCTGATTTTTTTTTCAAGTTCAGCCAGCAGTTAAGCCGGAAAAGCTCTCCCGCACTTTTCACAAGTTTTCGGTTGTAATACAAAAGGAAAATATTTGAGAGAAAAATATATTTTAAATCTGAAATTCCTAAAATTCAGCGATGAGGTCATCCTGAATAACTTAAAATAGGACAGCTTAAATGGTTGTAACGTGCAGCTGGTTTGCTGGATACTCCACATTTTGGATTTTCCGTGATAGTAGAAAAAGAATCTAAATATTTTATTATTACATCAAATTAATGTTTTTTTAGTTAATAAGAAAAGGATTTCGATTAGTTTGTTCATTGTTGTAATTAATCGTTATATTTATTTATTCACTGTGTCGGTGTTTAGATAGTAGAATTCTATAGCGAAATAAATAAAACAAGTGTTTTATTCTTCTATTGATTCATTCGACGAAAGAGACGTCTTTCATCTTATTAGGACATTGTCAATGGGATGGCATTGTCTATTTCGTCGGACATAGGAGATTGCCAATGTCCTAATAAGACGAAAGACGTCTCTCTCGGCGAATAAATAAATAGTAGAATAAAACGCTTGTTTTATTTATTTCGTTATATTTATTGTTATGGCTGTATGATCTATGAAGAATGAATAAAAATAAAATAAAATAAAAATGAAATTTATATTCCATGAAAATATTTTAACGACAATTCTCTGTCCTTACTTTCAGAAAGCACAGTATGTAGATAAACACTCAATATTACTTACATGACACAGAAATAGGTACCCGTACAATATGATATTCGCAGCAGGAGTTTCAATGTATTTTAAAAAATGATGGAGATAATAATATAGTGCACATTTTCATAATGAGAAATTCTTGTTTCTTGGAATATTCCATTATGATAGAATAGCAACAAGAGAATTACGTCCATATTATTAATAATACGTTACATGAAACGTACCTACTGGTGGAAAAATTACGATACATGCAGAAAATACTCAGTAGAAAAGTTCTCTTCCTGATTGAGTGGCCGTAGCCGTTGGTTGTAGCCTAGATGTGGATGAAACTAAGATGCCCATCACAGATGTTAGGAAATGTTGGGTTAAATTACCCTAGAGACCACGGCCACTTAGCCTGGAAGAAAACTTTAATACTAGTCGAAATAAATAAAACAAGTGTTTTATTCTACTATTGATTTATTCGATGAGAGAGACGTCTTTCGTCTTATGAGGACATTGTCAATCTATTGTCTTATGATTGACAATGTCCTCATAAGACGAAAGACGTCTCTCTCATCGAATAAATCAATAGTAGAATAAAACACTTGTTTTATTTATTTCGATATGGAATTCTACTACCTAAACACCGACACAGTGAAATTTAATACTAGTTACGCCGGTAGTGAAAGCTTAAGATTAGATATTTATTAATTAAACAATAAAAAGCGGCTGCCTCTAAAATTAACAACGTAATACACACACTTAATACAATGTACATAAATATATATTATTATAATAACTTTACTCTCTATAAAATTAATGTAATGATAAACACAAGACAAAAAAGCGTATTACAGAAATATAAAAAGAATCCCGTGGAGCACCCGTTACAGAATTGGTCTTTCACTCTTCTCCGTAAGGTTCTTTAAAAGGCGGGTGTTCGAAAAAATTTAAACATTTTACATCTTTAATTCAGCGATGAGGTTTGCCATTCATTCTGAATGTCATGATTTTATACTGGCGGAAGGCTAATGGGGTGTTCACATTTGGCGAATATCGCCAGGCGAATTTCAAAATATAACGCCAGACGAAAAAACAAAATCCGCCGTACGCCCATTGATCGTCACACCTGTTCACACAGTCCACCCATTTAGAAACAATATGTCAGATGCGCTTTGATTTTGACACTGTTTTCAAAATGGCGTTGAGATGGAGATCGCGAAGTGTTTATTTTTAGTCGAAAATGTTATAGTAGATGTTATAAGGCGCCTTTTAATTAAGGAAACAAACGCCACCAACCAACAACAAAGATAACAGCTGTCACGAAGCGAGAAACATTATAAAATTTATAGGTTATAAAGTTTTTACCATAGATAAGAACGCCGCGCACATCTGCGCATGCGCGAATCGTTCAATCGGCCGAAAATGTTGGAAGGTGGTCAACTCGAGACGATATCGTTTCTACTGGTTTTTATCTGTCGCTAGTCGGTAGACTAGCTGTCATTTTGTTCACACGGTTCAAATGGCTGGCGAAATTTTGGTGCCTGACGATATTCGCCAAAGTGAGAACACCACATTACATGTTTATTACATGCAGCTAGTCTGCTGGCAACCCCACTTGTGAGATAAGCCGTGATCGTGTAGTAGTAGTATAAAAGAAAAATTTAAGAATTATAATTAAAAAATAGCAACCCTCAAGTGGAACTAAATATATACAAACAAATGCACAACCGTACATAGAGATATTTAAGATAATGATTTTAATATTACATTTGAGCAATAACGACCCACAAGTGGAACAAAATACATGCATTCATATGCACAGAGAAATTTAAGACAGTGATGTTAATATTTCAACTGGACAATAACAACCCATCAAAGGCAACTAAATAGATGCACAAATTTGCACAAGCACACAATTTATAGCACTCGTCTCATATGCTTTAAATTACGTAGGCATACCTGCATACTTGACATAATACGCACCACATTGTTTTATACTTGATATTGCACCATAACGTCGTTGCATAGTAAATGACACATGTGACTAAGTAAATGCTTAGACACTTTTTAAATTAATTGCTTAGTATGACATTAAATACAATATTTAAACTGACTCAAATATAAAAAAAAATTAAGAACAATAACAGGGCAATACAAGTAAAAAATACAAATAAAAATGTAATCCACTTTGGTTTTGTTTGGCAATAAATCCTCTATCCAATTTAATAAATGAATCCAAATATGGAATCAAAATTAACGGAAATACTCGTTCATCAACAAAAATATCGCATTTAATGTATATGGACGATATAAAAATATACGCTAAATCGGATACCGAATTAGAAAAACTAATAAGTATAACAAAAAAATTCTCAGACGACATAAGAATGTCTCTTGGGCTAGATAAATGTAAAACTTTACACATTGAAAAAGGAAAAATTAAAGAATGTCAGGACATAGTTTCTAGTTATCAAATTAATAATATGGATAATAACGAAATATACAAATATTTAGGTTTTCCGCAATCTAAAAATTTAAATCACTCTTTAATCAAAACTCAATTAACAAATGATTTTAAAGATAGACTTAATAAAATATTTAAATGTGATCTATCGGCCAAAAACATAGTAAAAGCAATAAACGCTTGGGCAATCCCATTATTAACATACTCATTTGGCATCATAAAATGGTCTAAAATGGATCTAGATAAATTAGAAAGACTTATTAGAACACAATTAACAAAAAATAGATATCACCATCCAAATTCCGCGAAAGAAAGGTTGGTTCTGCCTAGGAGTATAGGAGGAAGAGGAATTGTTAACATTTCCTCTTTACATAATAATCAAATAGAATCCCTTAAAACATTTTTTAAAAACAAACAAAATAATTCTATACTACATAAAATTATAATACAGGCCGATAAAAATCATACACCTTTAAATTTAAATGACGAAACAGTAGGTCCGCGATTAAACTATTTAAATATTTTGTTAGAATCTTGGGGTAGGAAGGAACTTCATGCTAGACACCTCAATGATCTCAACCAATCTTATGTTGACAAATATGCGTCAAACAGGTGGTTGACCATTGGGGAATTGTATGGGGAAACCGAGGGTTTTATGCTAGCAATTCCAGATCAGGTAATAAATACAAAAAATTATCAAAAATATATCATAAAAAATCAAAATATAATTGATGATTTGTGTAGGAAATGTCTGGCCAAACCGGAAACAATTCAACACAAAGTTTCGGGTTGTTCCACTCTCGCTCAAACTGAGTATACCAATAGACATAATCATGTCGCAAAAATAATACATCAAAATTTAGCAATTAAACATAATCTTTTAAATTCAAATAATGTAATACCTTATTTTAAATACAACCCGGAACCGGTTTTAGAAAATCAAAATTACAGGCTCTATTATGATAAAACAATAATAACAGATAGACAAATACATCATAATAGACCCGATTTAGTATTACATGATAAACGTAATAAAATAACGTACCTAATAGACATCGCTGTCCCAAATACACATAATATACAAACAACCGTCGCAGAAAAAATACGTAAATATACAGAACTAGCAGGAGAAATAAAAAATATTTGGCATTCTAGATCCGTTTATATAATACCTTTAGTCATGTCAGCTACAGGGGTAACTCCGAAATCTTTAATAAATAATTTACAAAAATTAGATTTACCGGTTAATTTGTATATAAAAATTCAAAAATCTATTATAATAAACACTTGTAATATTGTAAAAAAGTTTTTGAACACAGATATTTTAGGCACAATGCTGGTATTTTGATCACGCGTTTTGAGCCTAATCCTTTGATATCCTGTATATCTAGATAGGTGAATTTTTCCCGGCACTAGACTGTTAAGTTTTTGTGTGACCATGACTGATCATATGGAGACTTATCTGGTTGTATAATGCTGAGAAGTGTGGGTGGCAATTCTGCCGCCGCGTAAAAATGAACAGTTTTTAAAGACATTTTCTAAATCAAAATGCTCACACATGCGTCATTTTAAAAGGGCGTTAAAAAGTATTAATAGGTAAACAAGTACTCCACTAAAGGGCCAAAACAATCCGCAGAAGCCTAAAAGGTCCAAAAAAGGGTACCTAATCTGAAAACTTAAACGGTTTATGTGTGAAATAAATTCGTTCTATGGAGTTCCCGAAAAAGAATTTCTCTCGCTTTTTTCTAAAATATTCGAATGTCTTGAAACAGGCGAGTGTCTTGAGTGTCATGAAGTATCAAACATACGGCATTTAATATCTCGAGTCAAAAAACTTAACTATAACATCACTAAAAAAATCTACGCACGACCAAGGTTTCAACAAGTATCCTATCATTCTCTAGCACAATATTTGACTAATCTATCTACTAAAATCTATTGAACTACAACCTGTGTGTTAACGGTGACAGTTATGCTAGGATAATGACTTCTGCGAATTGGGAATTTGAAATCAACGATAATTAGAAACTACCGAAGATTAGAAACTAATCGAATTTATAAATTGACAAAACGTTACCACCAAATTATAATAGTAAACAATATTAATTAATATCCACTTGAGCGAATTTTAATTTACCAGCTATTAGGCTGCCCACCACGACATAAATGTGCTCGTGTCCAAAAAATTTCTATATCAGATAAATTGAAACCCCCAGACGTCTATGATTTCCTGGCGGTTGGTTGGTGGCTATCTTTCAACAATTTACGATGAGGTTTTTCAACATTCGGAGCACGTCGAAAACGATGAAATATTAACCAGGGTAGGCGAAAAAAGGCAACTCCTTGAGAGAATCAGCCAACAACGAGCTAACTGGATTGGCCACAATATCAGACACCTTGGACTGCTCATCGCCATCGCGGAAGGTAGGACTGAAGGCATAAATGGCAGAGGCCGTCCAAGAGACGCATATATGGACCAGCTGAAGAGGAACAAGAACTATGGCTCATACGTAAAGCTGAAGAGACTGGCTGAGAATAGGGAGGAATAGAGAAGAAAATTCAAACTCGTTATAGACCAATCCAATGGATTGTAACCCATTATACGATGAGGTATGGCACAGTGTCATGAAAGTAAATGACGTTCAATCTTTTCAGCTTACCCCGTAAGAGAAGCAGGGTGATGGTGATATTGCTAAAATATTACATAACTAACACGAGTAGTCTTAAAATCACTTAAGCCTTTATGAAATAATTTGTTGCGTTTCGTCCTGTCTCCCTTGGTGGAGAGTAGATATGGGAGGGATGTTCCTGTTGGGAGGGAAATGTCTTTTCATTGCGCTGGTAACGGCGACTCTCGAGTCTCACCTTCTGAAAGCCCAATGACAAATCTCTGGACACCTTATTTCGGCCTCTGGTCCAAATTAGATACTATATTGTTATAACCATTGATAATTATTGTGCTTGCTTGTCATTTTTTTTTTTTTTTTGGGTTTTTGTTGTTGAGCTTTGTTTATTTGTTGTTATTCATTGTGTTTGATTCGGTTATAATTGCATTTTATCCTCCTGAGAGGGGCATCGAAGACGTAAATGTAGCATAAAAGATTCCCACGAGGCGGTATTGGCCGGCCAGCCCTTCAGGCTGCCCAATGGGGCCCGCCCGTGAGGACTAAAGTTTTGCTTAGAAGAGCGGATAAATAGAAGTCCCCCGACTTCTGAGATATCCGGGTATGGGAGGGAGTCTTCAATGTTATTATGAAATAATAGTAATTATTCACGGCTGTTTAATTTCTCCTAGGTAATTAATTACTTGATACTACTGAATTTATTATTTATTTCCACCATTAAAAAAAACATATTTCATTCCTAATTATTAATATTCTTTATTAACCATCACGATTCACGCGCTATAAGTTCCAATGATTATGAACACTTTAAGTCCCGTGTAAAGAAGGCTGTTTATTTATTAAAAACTGACATAAATAAATAATATTAAATATAATTTATAAACAATCAAAACACTGTTATATTTTCACCATATTTATTCAAACTAACGTTTTCGCCCATTTCTTGATTGTTTATAAATTATTGAATATGAATTTTCACAGTGTGAACACAAACACCCTTCAACAATTAATATTAAATATCATTTATAATATATATCAGTTTTTTTTAATAATTCGGTGTTTGTTTTATTCCATATTTTATAGTAAATTTTATTATTGTTATTTGAATAGATCAGTATTTCCCAAACTATAGGTCGCGACCTACCAGTAGGTCGTGAGCGAATGTTGAATGGGCCCTAATGGACGATTCGCCACCATATAAGACATGAATAAAAAAAAATTGTTGGAGTAATGTTTGGAGAAAAAAGCTAAAAGGCGGGTCCCGAGATTGGAAATTTTTCCTAGACGGGTCGGAGCCCAGTCAACTTTGGGAACCACTGGAATAGATTATTGCATGTATTAGTCAAGTTCATGGCAGAAATATGAACTAAGCTATTTAGCAAAAACAAAAATAATGTATCGTTTTGAAAAACTGTTCAGCCTATGATCCTTTAGAGTTAAAACAAATAATACCTTTGAATATTTAAGCAATTCTGAAATATTGTTAAAGACGTTTATACTTCGTTTGAAAAATTCTTAGAATGGACAAAAATCGTTTACCCAATCCTTAAAAATTTGTGAGAAAACAAATTAGTTTTTTTTTAAATACCTACCTATATATTACTTGTCTGAGAGAAAGGGTGTGAAGAAGCGCGGGCGTTCGAGAACCACGTGGTTTAATCGTGAATCATATTCTCAAGGACGGCCATGTGTTGAGCAAGAAGAACCGACATGCGTATATGTGAAACTGTATAAATGTGGAGGAAACTAAGGAAGTGTGTAAAGATAGATCTGTTTGGCGTCCCGTTCTTTCTGCCTACCCCACTTGGGACACGGCGTGAGGGTAAAGTATAGTATAGTATTCAAACAAATCCAACGTCCATTGGGATTTTGTTAAAACAATAATTTCCTGAAGTAGCTTAAGACGTATGTACGTATTTATTATATGTACACAAATATCTATAGGTATAGGAAAGTTACAAAAGAATTTTCTGTCATCTAGTTTAATTTGGCAACAACTTGCCAATGATAAGAAAAGAACAAGAGGAGTCTTTAAAAAAAGTACTTTTTAAAACAGCTCATTGATAAAAAAATACTTCGTTCCAATAAAACATAATGAAACTACATTTTTGCACTTTTAGTTTAAATTGATTTACTTAGTAATACTGTCAATGACTCCCATTTTTTTCTGTCTTTTCGTTTTACCCAATCAGACAGTTTTTATTTATTGGATTACTTTTTCTCGTTCCCTTTATATTTAAGAGTTGTTTTTCACGAATTACCCAAGGAATCAACAATTGCCTTGCCCCAGGGAATCTCTGGAGGAGACTAAAATTTAGTCTAACATTCTGGATGAGGATAATGGGGTGATATGCCATTACAACAATCATTAGGAACTGGATAAAAAAAATACCAGAACATTAATGTTTGGAGTAGTAGAGGGAGTAGGTATATCAGAATTTGAACAAAATAGTTGTTTAAATTTGAGTCATGATATTCTCAGGTAAATTAAAGTAAGCGGAGTTGAGTCTTGAACTGTTGAACTGTACCGAAATATTTCTAATTCAGTTCGAAATTGAAATTCCGTACATGAAAGGCGAATCAATAAGTTTTTACAACCAATTACTGGTAGTGATGTATTTCATTATTTAAAAAATGTTCCAAGAATTTTTTCACTAAGGATGGACATAGTCCGAATTTTTTTTTGAAAATATATAATACTTCAAGTGAAAGACACAGTGTTACAATTTAATTTAATCAAACTAAATATTTAATATAAAAGCAAATTTTATTTCTTGTTAAATACCATTCTAGATGATTGAAGATCTTTTTCGTCTTTTGTAGCAGACAGACATAGTACAATAAAAAGGAAACTACTAATACAATATAAAGGGCGTAATAAACAGAGCACACCAAAAAAGTCAAGACAAAATAATAAATAAATATAGACACATATAAGTTTATGGGCTCGAAAACAAAAAAAAATGGGGGACGCTCAAAAGATAAGTCATCGACCAACAATACCACTAAGACAGAAGTAACATCTCTGGGGTAACTAATAAGCCTGAAGCATGCAGCTTTTGTGAAAATCAAAAACACTTCCCCATATATCTACCTAGACGTGGTTTAATCGTGCAAATTAATGTTAGCCCCGAGCTTGTCCAAGAAAATCCCTTAATAAAATTACGTGAAGATATATCCGGAAACGGGATTTATTTATTTATTGAAAACAATCAAACACCAACAGACACATCATATACATATAAACACAAAGAATACAACAGAATACAAAGATGTGCCCTATTACAGGCGTTATTGGTTAACTCCTGAGTCAGCAACTGGGTAGTTTCAATATTGTTAAATACTAGGTACTGTTTTAAACTGCGGCACTTTATATTTGAGTGTATGAGTGTACAAGTGTTAATGTTTTGATATTTTGTAAATTGCGTAAGCCGTATATTTGGTTAAATTAATAAAGTAATATTAAATTTTCGAATTAATCAAGGGTAATTTCTTCAACGACATATTTAAAATAATAAAATATTACAATACACTGTATTACTTCCACTTCGCTCATTCAAAAGTCAAAACGTTTTCAAACATAATCTGTTCATTGTCACTCGTACAAAAATCATTTTTTTTAGTTATTTATGTTTGATTTTTATAATGAGCTCAGTATTGCATTGTCATTGGAAATGAACAGATAGTGTTTGAAAACATTCTGACATTTGAATGAAGAGAAGTGGAAGTTAAACAGTGTTTAGTAATATTTTATTATTTAAGGTACTGATAAAGGAAAAAAAGAAATTATTGGACGAGGAAGAGTGTAAGAAATTGTCGGAAAGTGTGAAAGAAAATATGAAAATGTTTTGGAAAGAAGTTAAGCGTAAAAGAAGCAACAATGAGATGAATAGTATGAATGCGATTAGAAATAAAGAGGGATGTATGTTGATGAATGGTCTTGACGTTGTGAATAGATGGAAAGAATATTTTGAGGAGCTGTTTGAAAGTGGAGGCGAATATCCAAGCCAGAATAGTGAAAGGGAAAATGCGAATGAAGCAAGGGATGAAGAAATAACTATGGATGAGGTTAAGAATGCATTGAAGAAGGCGAAGAATGGCAAAGCGGTTGGGTATGATATGATCTCTACGGAATTCATCAGTCTGAGTGGGCTGAGGACTCTCGAATGGTGTCATGCACTCTTTAACCAGTGTTGGAGGGAAGGTTGCACGCCAGAAGACTGGCGAAAAGCTGTGATATGCCCTCTATACAAAGGAAAGGGGTCAAGACTAGAATGCGGGAGTTATCGGGCTATTAGTCTGCTGAGCTCGGTGGGGAAACTGTATGCAAGAATATTGATTGAAAGAGTTCGAAAAGTGACTGAGACGAATGTATGGGATGTGCAAGGTGCCTTTCAGAGTGGTAGAGGGTGTGTGGACCAGATCTTCTCCTTGCGAATGGTGACAGAGAAGCTCCTGGAGAAACACCAGAAGCTTTTCTGCGCGTTTGTTGATCTAGAAAAGGCTTATGATAGAGTAGATCGTGAGAAAATGTGGCAAGTACTATCAATGTGTGGGGTGGGTAGTCGGCTAATTCGCGCCATTGCGTCCCTATATACAGGAAGTTCCGCGTGTGTTAGAGTGAACAATAACCTGTTGGAATGGTTCACACTGACAAAAGGAGTAAAACAAGGGTGCGTGATGTCGCCATGGCTTTTTAACTTATACATTGATCATTGTATTCGTCCATTGAAAGAAATGAATGTAGGTGTTGATATGAATGGGATGAATGTAAGAGCGTTAATGTTTGCCGATGATTTGGTATTGATGGCTGAAAGTGAAAGTGATCTACAGCGAATGATGACGTGTGTGTATGAAAATTGTGCGATTAATGGATTGAGAATGAATGCAAAAAAGACAAAAATCATGGTGTTTGAAAGAGGAAGTGAGAGAACAGTATGCCAGGTAATGATTGACAACGAAGTGTTAGAGCAAGTTGACGAATGTGTGTACTTAGGTAGTTTGTTCACGAGAGATGGGAAGTGTGAAAGCGATATTGAAAGGAGAAAAGTTGCTGGCAATAAGGTAAATGGTGCAATCCGACCAATAATTGCAAATAGGAACATATCCACCACAGCTAAAAGGTTGGTGCACTCTGCTATCTTAGTGCCAACACTTATGTATGCAAGTGAGACGTGGACATGGTTAAAAAAGGATGAAAGTGGCATAAATGCAGTGGAAATGAGATCGTTGAGAAGGATGTGTGGCAAGAGTCTGAGAGATCGTGTGCGTAACAGTGATATACGAAAGGAATGTGGAATGAAAGTTGGTGTAATAACAAAGATGAATGTAAATAAGTTAAGATGGTTTGGGCACGTGGAAAGAATGAATGAGGACAGAATGACTAAGAAGATATATTTGGCTGAGAGGAATGGTGCTCGGAGACGCGGACGTCCGAGGATTAAATGGCAAGATCATTTAAATCAAATCCTACAGGACGGTCACGTGTTGAGCACATTGAACAGGAGAGCATGCATGAGGAATTGTATGACAGTGACGGAAGCGAAAGATGTATGCAAGGATAGAAGGAAGTGGCGCTCGATCCTTTCTGCCTACCCCGCGAGGGAAGCGGCGTGATGGTATGTATGTATGTATGTATGTTATTATTTAAATAAATATTAATAAAAGTTACCATAAAAATGGTTATGAAAGATCCATCTTTTGAACTCGACTTGTTGTAAACAGAATTAATTAGAAATCTTCATAAGTCATTACTTATACAAAATCGTGTAATTATCTACTTTACTTCACCCATAACACAAATTTAAAAAAAAATGTTTCCTCGAGCCAAGTTAATATAATTTTTTTTTGCGTTTTAACCAGAGATGTGCAAAATACTTTCAAAAAAGTATTTAAATACAAATACTTTTGAATTTTTGTATTTCAAATACAAAATACTAAATACTTTTTCAAAATGGTATTTAAATACAAAATACGTATTTTCAAAATACTTTTTAAAAATACCTTTTTAAAATACTTTTTACAAATAGTCGAACAAGGTGTAAGACAAAAGTATTTAATATTTAAACCATTGATGAATGAAAAAGAAATTAAAAACTGGACAAAAGTATACATAAATGGAGAAAGGGTTGACATGATTCGATATAGCATTGCTTGCAGACAATTGATGAATGAAAAACTGGACAAGAGTATACATAAATGGAGAAAGGGTTGACATGATTCGATATATCATTGCTTGCAGACAATGAGGATGAGCCTGAGGAAGAACTGTCAAAATATATTTTTTTTTTTATTAAGTCATGACAAAATGTACGGTTGTTAGAAGAGATAAGCCGAAAATTGTCATAAATGGATTGAGTATCATCAAGCAGGTAAGAGAATTCCTGACTTGGGCTGCAAAATAAATCAGAATAGATAATCCAAATCTGAAATCGTATGGACTACTGTAACATCATATTATATACAGGACTTCTCCAAACTCTTCCTTATCGTCTTCAGATGGTTTTTAATGTTGCCTCCGGATCATTTACAGAGAGAATAAGAGCTGCCACATAACTTCACTACTAAGAAGTCTACACTAACTAAGAGTCCTAGAGATACTGGTGTTTCAACTGTGTCTCACTGTCCACAAGGCAGCACACCACCCGCTCTTAAACTCGTTGAACTCAAAAGGGCAAATACCTCTAAATTTGCAGAAAGAAGAAACAAAGTCGCAGCGTCATCTGCCTGGAATAGATTGCCTTCAGACAAAACTGAAAATGCTACCATTCAGGAGAAATCACAGCGCCCTTGAAATGTCCATGGATCATTAAACGGCGTCATGTATAATTTGTTCAATCATCATTATTATGTGTGTATATCTCAAAAAAAAAATATTAACAGAAATATAAAACAAAGGAAATTTGAAACCGCATACTCTGAAGTAAAGAATTTCTTCAATGACAAAACACAGCCACGATGTGCTATACAAGATAAAAACGGCAAACTGCTGTTTGAGGACGAATTGGTCGTAAAAAGATGGAAAGAATACCTAGAACAATTATACAAAGGAAAGAACAGTCCAGGAAAGCAAAGCACTAGAAGCAGAATATGACATAGAAAATAATGGAGATGACATCTTAAGAAGTGAATTTGATATTGCCTTAGCAAAGTTGAAAGACGGCAAAGCACCAGGTATTGACCTGATTCCATCAGAGCTGCTGAAATGCGCGGGAAAAGGCATGCTTGATACATTGTATAAGCTTGTCTGCAAAATATACGACACAGGAGAGTACTTTGCCAAATGTCTGATACGAGCGCTCCCTAAGAAAGCAGGCACGACAAAGTGCGAACAACACAGAACCTTAAGCATGATATCACACGCTTCTAAGATACTCACCAACATTATAATGAAAAGGGCGGAAAGTAAAATCAACGAAACACTTTCAGAAGATCAATTTGGATTCCGCAAAGAGACAGGCACAAGAGATGCAATCCTGAGTCTCAGACTTACTCTAGAAAAGAGAATAACAATTAATAAAAACACATATATAGCATTCATCGACCTTGAAAAAGCATTCGATAAAGTAGAATGGGAACAACTTTTTAACACCTTCAACCAGATAGGAATGAGCTATAAAGACAGAAGAGCAATCTGGAGCTTATACAAGAACGAAATGGCTGTGATTAAAAGCGGAGAGAGCTGCGCAGAAGCAAGGGTCGAACAAGGCGTAAGACAAGGATGCTCAATGTCGCCAGCTCTCTTTAACTGCTATATACAGCGAGCCATTGATGCACTGAGAGAAGAAATGAAGAACTGGACAGGAGTAAAAATAAATGGGAAAAAGGTCGACATGATAAGATATGCTGACGACAGAGCACTGCTCGCAGACTCCGAGATGGAGCTGAACGAAGCCTTAGGAAAAAAGGAAAGTATACTGTTGTCAAAGTACAACATGAAAATAAATAAAGAAAAAACAAAATGTATGGTCGTTGGAAAAGAGGAAGCGATTGCGAACATTGCCTTAAATGGAGTGAGCATCAAACAAGTAAGTGAATTCGTGTACCTAGGCAGCAGAATAAACCAGGATGGACGCTCCAAAGCAGAAATTGTAAGCAGAATAAACCAGGCAAGGATTGCCTTCAACAAAAAATCGAAGATATTGGAATCCCCAAATATTGACTTAAGCGTAAGGAAGAACCTTACTAAAGCCTTTGTATGGATCATTCTGCTTTATGGTTGTGAGACATGGACCATCAGCAAGAGTGAAAGCGGACGGTTGGCGGCCTTTGAAATGTGGTGCTACAGACGCATGCTTAAGATCCATTGGTCGGAGCACGTCGAAAACGAAGAAGTATTAACCAGGGTAGGCGAAAAAAGACAACTCCTTAAGAGAATCAGCCAACAACGAGCTAACTGGATTGGCCACAATATCAGACACCTTGGACTGCTCATCGCCATCGCGGAGGGTAAGACCGAGGGGACAAATAGCAGAGGCCGACCAAGAGACGCATATATGGACCAACTGAAGAGGGACATGAACTGTGGCTCATACGTGGAGCTGAAAAGACTGGCTGAGAACAGGGACGAATGGAGAAGAAAAACCAAACTCGTTGCAGACCAATCCAATGGATTGTAACTCATTATATATATATATATATATATCTCAAACATGGAGTACTCTAATGGAAACGTTGTATTTGTAATTCAACAAATTGGCAAAAAAGCTTGCGTACGCGCATATCAATTAATGGCAGAATTTTGTTTCAAACAATAAAAAGGTATTTTGTAAAAGTATTTTGTGTAAAATACAAAATACTCAAAAAAAGTATTTCAAATAAAATACAAAATACTTTTTACAAACAGGTATTTGAAATACAAAATACAATTACGTATTTTGTATTTTGTATTTGTATTTTAAATACTTTTATTTCAAATAATTCACATCTCTGGTTTTAACGACTGTGATAATAATAAATATGTCTCAAATATTCGAATTAAATACGCATAATGTTCAACTTAAATAAATTATGATGGCCGTACATCACAGAAGATAATAACATAATAATAATATCATGTCTAATCTATTACTTATTTTCGACTTTATATAAAAAAGAAAATATATATACATAGAGTATGAAAAACGCATTAAGTTATTTAGTTGAATATTAACTGTTAACTAATAAACGAGTTGATCAACCTTCGTTAAAATTAGATTAGCTATTAACTTTCTTTTTATTTTGTTTACAAATATAAACGACAAAAATTTTTGACAGTAATGAGTAATGACAATGACAAGTTACAAAAAATAAGCACGTTAAATTCATAGCGTTAACAGATCAAACAACAATCGGAGAATTATGTTATTGATGTTTTATTATTATTTTACGATGATTTCCGTTACAAAATAAAGATTCCGTTGGGGAAAATAAGCTCATTTCTTTTTCTGGTGGATTCTCCTAACCATTTTTCAAAGGTGACCGATATAAGCTGTGAAAAATACTGAAGGACTTTCTGTTGTTTTTTTTTATCCAGCTTTTTCGCAATAAGTACCGTTTTAGCTCAAAGCTTTCTCAAATTTACTGAAACAACGATTAACGTAAATATTTTTTATTCATTATCAAATAATCGTTTAACCGAGTTTTAATACTAATGGTGCTTAGCTTTGAATTTAATCCACTCCAACTTAGAACATTAAGCAATAATTCAACTTTGCGGAAAGCTGCGATTATTAAAAAAAAGTCGTAGATATATTTGAGTCCATTGTTTACATAAACAAGCCAATAAATAATACGGCGTTGCATATTCAAAAAGGGACATGTGAATTCATAAATGTTTTGACATTTCTAGAATAAACTGCTTATAATGACATCATAACCATTTTATAAAGTGATTCTTAGTATCAAATATTTAAATTCAATACTTAAAGAATAATATCGCATGTCAATAGAAAGTCCAAACTACAATTTTAATGCCCTAATGAACAGTTTTAAAAGAGTATGCCCAAATAAAAATGTGTGCACATGTCACTTTTTGAATATGCAACGATGTGGTGTGGCTGCATTATAAATGAATGAGTTTTTATTAATTTGTGTATTTATTTTAAAAATATACGGCATTTGGCTTTTTACGTTACAGGATAAAGTAACAACATTATATAGTAAATTACTCGTAGTGAAAAATTAAACATTTAAAAAGTCATGTAGTTAAGCGAACGAAAGCGAAAATAAGATAAACAACATATTATTAATATGAAATAACAACATTTTAATATGATTATAACGATCCAATGAAAATAAACATAATTAATTTTTACACCTTCTACTTAAAAAACCATCATTCAGAATATTATAGTGAGTGACTAATTTAATATGTATAATTAACAAAATTAATATTTTTCCGAGATAATATGTTATATAATAATATATGATAATATTTTCCAAGATAAGCATGTTATGGTTGGGTGTCAGATCTTCCACTGGAGAGAATGCAGTGAATGAATATTTCGGGATTTGTTCCGTGATTTGTTTTTTGTGTGGGATGATGTATGTGTGTTAACCCTTAAATGCATTTTGTAGCCATTTGGCTACATACCTAAAACCTTGTATATTTTTTAACCAAATGAAGTGTTAGTGTAAACACGCATTGTTGCCATTTAGAAATATTCCATAGATCAAAATAATAGAGTAATTTGCATTGTGGCAGCCATTTTTATTTTGAAATAACAGTTTGCAATATATCAGTGTGGCGAGTAACCACATTTTGCATTTTGAAACTTTTTACTTGTTTTAAAAGTGAATTTTATACAGAAATTAACAAAAAAAAAGATTTCAAAGAATTTCATCGCTCGTAAAATATATTTCTTTTTAATGAAAAACGAAAATAAAGTACCTATATTTTTTTTATTTTTTTGTAAGTTATATAGCAATTAGGGGATTCGATCCCGGGATCCCGAATCCCGGGATCCCGGGATCCCGGTCGTATTTTAGTCCCGAAATTTTCGGGATTAAATTTAAGAAATCCCGGGATTTTCGGGATTAATACAATTATACAATAAGTCAAATATTTGGTACTCAAGCACATCAATGAATCACTGACAACCGAAGCTTGTGTAAGTATCTTAAAAGAGCGCTATTCTGAGTTCGATATCTCACTAGATACGATATTTTGGCAATAGTTACCTACTGATGGTCCAAATTACAGTTGGAAAACTTGTTAATGCAAAGCACATAGTTTGTTTTGCACACGGTATTCACTTAGCCGTTTGTGATTTATTGTATAGAAAAATACCTGCAAATGAACCTATCAGTGATGATATTTTATTTATTTATTTATTTAATACATAAACGGCTATCGCCTTTTATTGGTGATTTGGATGGTGATAATGAAGAACTGGACTCAGGATTAGTCATTAAAATCGGTAATGGTGAGTTTGACCAATGACCGGAATATTAATGAAGTCGTAAAGAAGGTTCGTAGTGGTTCTTATTTTTAAAAGACCATCTTTGAAGAATGATACTATGCTTCAAAACTATATTGAAAAGGAACATGGAAGAGAGCTTAATTTATTGTTTAGCTGCAAATCGTGTTGGAATAAATAGTCTTTTAACAATGCTTGAGTGATTTGATATTTTAAAAAATAACATCAAAAAATCACTGATCGACCTAATTCGAATAAATAATTCATAAAGTTTCTGGTCAATTTGATTTAAAAATACGAGTATAAACATTGATCCCTGTAGTGTGTATTTTTTTGTTTTGGGTTAAGCTAAATAAGTCTAAGTTGATTTTTTTTTAAAAAATATTCCAAAATAGTACATACAAACTAACATAAATAACAACATTATAGAATATATTGCCCCACTAAGCTAAAACTGTTCTGGGTTAAAACCAGAGATGTGCAAAATACTTTCAAAAAAGTATTTAAATACAAAATACAAATACTTTTGAATTTTTGTATTTCAAATACAAAATACTAAATACTTTTTCAAAATGGTATTTAAGTACAAAATAGTATTTTAAAATACTTATTTAAAATACCTTTTACGAATAGTCGAACAAGGTGTAAGACAGGGGTATTCAATATTTCCAGCACTCTTTAACTGTTATATACAGCGAGCCATTGATGAATAGATAGAAGAAATGAATAACTGGACAAGAGTATAGATAAATGGAGAAAGGGTTGACATGATTCGATATAGCATTGCTTGCAGATAATGAAGATGAGTTGAATAAAGTCTTAGGAAGAACTATCAAAATACAACATAAAAAATAAATAAAGACAATACAAAATGTATGGTCGTTCGAAGAGATGAGGCGACTGCGAAAATGGTCATAAATGGAGTGAGTATCAAGCAGGTTAGAGAATTCCTGAACTTGGGCTGCAGAATAAATCAGGATGGATAATCCGAATGTGAAATCGTACGGACTACTGTAACATCATATTATATACAGGACTGCTCCAGACCTTTCTTGATCGTTTTCAGATGGTTTTTAATGTTGCCTCCGAATCATTTACAGAGAGAATCAGAGCTGCCACATCACTTCACTACTAAGAAGTCTACGCTTGCTGAGAGTCTCAGAGTGAGTGGAGTTTAAACTGTGTCTCACTGTCCACAAGGTAGCACACCACCCACTGACCTATTCCGCTGACAAAAATTTGAGTCGAAGACTGTGCTCAGCTTCTTATGCCGTGAACAAACTCGAAGAGTTCAATATTGCAAATACCTCTAAATTTACAGAGAGGAGAACCAGAGTCTCAGCGTCAATTGACTGGAACAGATTGCCTGCAGACAAAGTTGAAAACGCTGCAGTTCAGAAGAAATCACAGCGCCCTTGGAATGGTCATGGATCATTCAACGGCGTCATGTATAATTAGTTCAATCATCATTATTATGTGTGTATATCTCAAATATGGAGTACTCTAATGGAAACGTTGTATTCATAATTCAACAAATTGACAAAAAAAAAGCTTGCATACGCGCATATCAATTAATGGCAGAAAATTGTTTCAAACAAATAAAAAGGTATTTTGTAAAAGTATTTTGTGTAAAATACAAAATACTCAAAAAAAGTATTTCAAATAAAATACAAAATATTTTTTACGAAAACGTATTTGAAATACAAAATGAAAATACGTATTTTGTACTTGTGTTTTAAGTACTTTTATTTCAAATACGCCACATCTCTGGTTAAAACTATGAAATAAATACAAATATAGGAATTCAATTTAAAAATATAAAAAAGTTAAATTGTTACTTTTATAAATCATAAACATAATTTTGTTTAACCGACTTTTTACAGATTCAAAACTTAAATTCATTGCCAGATAAGTAAAAAAAAAAGTGATTTTGACATGGCCTACTGACTTTTTGTTACCACTTTACATTACCAATACAATCCCGGGACTAGTCCCGGGTTCCCGGGATCAACTATAGATAATCCCGAAATCCCGGGATCAGAAAAAAGGGTCGGGATCGAATCCCATAATAGCAATGCATAATGTAGCCATTTGGCTACATACCATTTTTTTTTTTCAAAAAATAAATGCTTATCTTCATCTTTTATTTTTTTTTCATATTTTTTCCTTCAAATATACAAAGCATTGCATTTAAAAAAAAAACAGCAAAAATAAAAAAAATCATGCATTTAAGGGTTAATATATGGTGTGGGATTTGTGATGTGTATGATTGAGGGATATGTTGTTTTTTATTTTATATGGAGTAATTAATAATAATAATAATAATGATAATTTTTATTCCAGATCTGAAGGTGGGTTGTGCAAGCCCCTCAGTTCCATATTAAATCCATATTATAAAAAAATACAGAAATAAAAATAAAACAAAAAAATCATAATATTTTTTATATATAAAAACACAATTATCTATGGCACTTGGTTAAGATGGGTGTTCCATCTTCTAGTTAGTTGTAAAATAATGCAATATCTTTAATTTCTCGTTGTAAATTGTTTGTTTATTATATTTTTAATATAATCCGTAACTTTTTTTCAGTATTGATAATGTCTTGGTAAAAGACGAAACAATTGTCTACTCATTTATAAAATATAGTGTGTATTTATAAAAAAGTTAAGTGTTTACTTCATACCATGTTTGTTTATTTATTATTTCATGTATGGACAGCTTACAGTGCAGTATTTGCTTACTATAAATATGATTGTGTATACGTAGGAGATGAATGCTTTTTATGATTGTGTATATTTTTTATATATTTTTTAAAGATATATCTGGGTTTTGTTTGTTATAAACCCAAATACAACCTTATACACCTTTCGCAGTAAGCTACTAAAAGTTTGTGTCGTGAAAGAGTAGTTTGCCAGTACCTGGTATCGAACCACGGACCCCTTGTTCACGAGGCCGAGACTCCACCTTCAGGCTACCGACGAACTATGTGTGTGAGATGTTTGCCCTAGTACAGGATCTACCTAGTTGGGCAGCATCAATTAAGTATATATGAATGAAAATTTTAATTAAGGAATAAAAAAAAGTCTTTAAGTCTAATATGTTTATATATATTATATACTTGCCTAATGATGGCGAATGACAAGGCGATTTACGTCGCTGCATACTGGAGTGGCAAGGTCTGAAGTCCGGACCCGAAAAGTAAAGTAAAGTAAGTACTTGCCTAGTAATAAAAGACAACATAATTTTATATTGGCACGAAGAGGACAGTTTGCATGTTTCTTACATGCAGCTGATCTGCTGGCTACCCCACTTGTGGGATATGCCGTGATGGTATAGTAGTATAGTAACATAATATAACTATATATGTTTGTACAGTTTTAAATACGGTTATGTACTTAGATATAACTTACTCTGACTTCATCAATGGCTCTATTATGTAAGTGCTTAGGGATCGAAACAGGACAAATCCAAATACATGCTTAAACTGAGAACACAGAAATATTCTTCGTGTGGAGTTCTATAAAACTGCGTTTTCCAAAGTAGTTAAACTCTACGAAATTTGTATGAAATATAGCGGAGAGAATCAATTTGAGAATGGAATTTAATTTGTGGTTAAAATCTAATTAATTTTTGGATACCATACCACACATGTGTGGGGATATCTGTCTGCAGAGTATAATATATAATAAAAGTGAATAGAGAGCAATTCAGGGCAATTAATTACGTGGTGATATTTCTCACCGCCTATTAAGAGTGGAAAACTTTAACCTGAAAAAATCAGTATACAAAATTGAGACGCCTAATTGAAGTACGAGTATAATATATTGGGTTACAGTCAATTTGATTGGTCTGTAACAAGTTTGTTGTTTCCTTCTTTATCCATTCTTATTTTCTGTAAGTCTCTTTAATTCTTCGGATGTGCCACAGTTCGTAACCTTTTTCAGTTCATAGGTGTCTCTCGATCGGTCTCTACCATTCCTGACTTCGGTCATGTCATTCGCGATGATAATGACAAGGTCTTGGTGCCTAACGCTATGGCCATTTAAACTTGCTCAATATAAGCTAATCTTTCAGAAGAGTTGCCCATTTTCGCCAATCCAAATCAATACCTCTTCATTTTCATCATGTTCAGACCAATGGATCTTTAGCTTGCATCTCTAGCACCACGAATTGAATGCAGCATACCGTCCACTTTCACCAAAGTCCACATCTCACTAGTATATAACAAATAATAATAATAATAATGCCTTGTACCCGTTGCCGGGTATTATTGAGAGACTGAATTTGATCGAGCATCTTGCCGACGGTGCCATCTAAGGTGACTGTGAAGGTCGATTCTGGACAGCCACACTTTGTCGCATTTGGGACAAGGCTGCTCTTCGTTTATGATGGGTCTGCGAGTTGTTCGAATTTGCAGGCCGCTATAGCAAAATAGCTATAACAAAATGCTCGAGACAAAGGGCTCAATCAGTCTTTTCCTAACGTTTTTTTTAATGTTGGGGATTTGAATATTTTAGTTTTTTTGTTAATACAATTTACTGTAATCTATTTATCTCGCATACGATTTCAGACTTCGAGTTTTGATCCTGATTTCTTCTGTTACCCAAGACTAAACGTATAATGCTTTTTTTAACAACAACAAAAAATCTGGACAGGATCATTACAATATCTCGGTGTGAGGGTGTATAACAGTTTAAAAAGGATTGTATGTTTAATTATACAAAATAAGTTTTGGAACATTAGATTTAAATTAATTAAAATATAACACTTATTTGTAGTATATCCACGGTGACTTTTTATTGGACGCGAGCCGGCTTTCAAGAGCGGAGAAAGCCGGCTCGCGTCCAATAAAAAGTCACCGTGGATATACTACAAATAAGTGTTTTATTTTAATTAATTCAACATGAATTTCCACCAAGTACCGTCGGTTGAAAATATCAACATTAGATTTTTCACAAAAAAGGCAATGAAATATTTTACTAAATTATTCATTCTTTACTGTACAAAAAATTTAAAACGAAGAAAGAAGGCATAAATTCAAGTTAAATACAATCAGTATACAGAGGGCAAGTTAATGGTAAAGGCGCGATCTCTTCCAACTAACGTTAATGTATAAAATTAAAAACCAAATGATGATAATAAATATAATGATATTTGAAAATTAATATATTTAAGATGTATCCTTTGTTATTTAATTTAATGGTTATAGGTACAGCTGTTTTAATACTAAGCGTATTGAATTTAATTTATCATTGAAGAATGACCCACCTCCACCCGGATAGGTATTTCAAGTTTTGTTAACTCTTATTTATCCTCACAAATATTTAAATGAATTGAATTTATCAGACAGAGTTAGATTAAATTCCGTTTTTATCGTTTTGAATTATGTTCAAAGGTTATGAAAACCTTCAAAGTAGGGAATAGGAGTTGTGCTAAATTGAAGATACAAAAAATGTGTAGCTACATGTTCGGATTTAGTTTTATAAGTGGGTGTAAAACATTTTGTAAAATAAACAATTTTAAATATATATAAAGCACATAATATTTATAATTTTGAATTATTTTTATATTACAATGTTTACTTTGAAATCATTTACTCATTCATTCATATCTCATTTAGGGTATTTCCACAGGTGAATATGTTATATGAAATTTTAAGATTAACATCATGTAAACTCTTAAATGCATAGTGATGGAAATTTCCATCATACTAAAATTTCGTATAATTATTTATTATTAATGTCAATGGTATATTTTTTTTAATCTGAAAATTATTTGAAGAGTTAGTATATGGATTCAAGTAAAAATAAAAACTTTAACAACCTTTTTGTCTATGATTTGTATCAGTAGCAATTTTTATAGCGCTGGTTTCACGTTATTTATATTTTGCTTAGTTTTACTGCAGAATTTCTCAGCCATCTCTCATCTTTTTAAAGGATAAAAATCAAAAATTTATAATTGTTTTTATAATTTCATACACATACAATACCATATATTCCAATTCCGTTTTTTTAGTTGCCAGACCATACATTCATGATGATGGAAATTGCCATCATACTGATTTTCCTTTAAAAAATGTTATTTTTGTGTCATTGATTTTTTTATTATTCTTACCTAAAACTACACCTAAAATTGTATCAAAAAACTTTTTTTTTTCAATGCAATACAAAAAAATCATGCGTTTAAGGGTTAAAAATCCTACATTAAATAAAATGGATGAAAAATAATCGTGTTAACATAATTATTAATCTTCAAACGAATTCAAATATTTATAAGATAATTGATAAATTACTACAGCTCTACTAACCTTGATTTGAGTAATAGTGTATTTATTAACCTTGCGTTCTCTAACTACCTGGTCAATTTTCTACTAGGTTAAGAATTCTACAGCTGAATTCACATGGTCGAGGTTTATTTGGACATTACTACTACAAAAAAATAAACCCACATATATTGTATATATATACTGAATACGTAATCTGACTATTGTTCTTTTATTCATACCATTACGGCATTTCCCACGGGTGAGGTAGTCGGCGAGATAACTGCATGAAATAAATATGCCATTCGTTAAAAAGTTAAGATATTCAGAATGGGTGGCATTATTACGTAATTGAAAAACACGGTGGCGAAGAAATAAGTTGATGAAGACTAGAATATGTTTTCTATTATTATTAAAGGGGCGTTCACATTTGTTCACTTTCCGTGATCACTCTGGATGATCCTCCAAAATGAGAATGTGTGAACAGGCGTTTCATTAATAGTGATCACTAACGATGACGGAGGAAAGAGATACTACTCTACCAAACCACTCGTCATAATTTTGATGAAAGGTCCTTTCACTGAAACTACCATAAACAAGTTTTATCCTATTATTTGTCTTATTTTCTATTAATTTGTATTGAAAGTCAGAATCATCTACAAAATTATCATGCGGTCGAAAATTTTATTGATTTGTTTTAATTTTTAAAAAGTGCGTTTTTTATTTCTTTAATTTATTTATTTATTTGTTAACGAAAATTTGTCAAACTACATACAAAATGAATGTGAGTGTTGACACGGTAGTGAATGCATAGGATGAACAAATGAATTTAAAATATTTAATGTATTTTTTCGAACATCCGCCTATTCCGGGACACTTGAAAACTTACAGCAAAAAAGTGCGAGGTTTATTTTCGCCGGGTTTTCTATGGCTGCTATTGATTGTATCTAAAATGAAATTATTTCTTCACAAAATTGTAAGAAATCAATGTACAATACAGAATTATGAATGAGTACCTCAAAATATCTATAAATAACCAATAGAAAGAAAAGCACTGAAAAAGAAAAGGCAACATAAAGCAGTACCTATCGATTTTCATGCGAATCAAATATTTTTTTGTTATTTTTTTTATAACTCTTATTATAAATAACCACCTAGTGGGCTTAAATCTAGCATTAATATTTGTAAACTTTTTATATATTCTAAATAAACCATAAATAAATAGAAAATTGATACACACAAACAAAATAATAAAGTGAAACCATAGAACATATTATATTTAACCAAATGAGAAATTAATTATAGGCGTATTTGGAGGACACGATCAAAAACAACAAATTTAATATCTATGACGATTTTGGGAGATGAAACAACGGAGATGACGCAAGAAATTTTATTATGGTTATATCAAAGCATTCTCTTTGGGTACCATGACATTATTGGTGAAGGAGGATTAACTTTTACGGGGTCAACAACCGTCACCGCAATCGTTGCTCTCTTGTCGCTAGTGTCATCTCTCTTCTAAAATCTGTTGTGTAGACGACGACAGATGAGACGATGAGTTATGGCAAAGAACTGAGAAGAGGAGACATAACGGGGAGACAAATTTTCCGAACGGGTAAATGGCCCTTAATGCAGTGCATGGAGTTTAATAATTGGTTGTTTAAACCTTACCATAATATTTATATCCTTATCTCAACACATAAATCATAACGATATATGATAATAACCAGACAATTATTAATCTCATCGTAATTAACAAAAGCGTTTATTTTGGAACCAATACTTCTCTTATACTGCGTATACACGTAGGTAGGACACAGAGTTACTAGTAAATCACTTTTACGTACATATAGATATAAGCTATAAATAAACATAAAAGTAATTAAGTAAACGTTTATTGATCAGAGAATAACAAATCGATGGTTTAAAGCACAAAAGAAACATGCCCACATTTGACAGTTTTAGAGAAAACAGGTTTTGAAAGTTTGAGATTCTTAATTAATTAATAATTTTTAAATTAGTTCAGAGGATATCCTTGATGGACATGTGCTTTTTAAGAATCGAGAAATTCGATATAAATGCATTCTAAAATATAGGTATTTCTTTCTTTATTCTTCTATTTATACTGGCATTCTAAAATTTATACTGGCACGAAGAGGACAGTTTGTATGTTTCTTACATACAGCTGATCTGCTGGCTACCCCACTTGTGGGATATGCCGTGATGGTATAGTAGTAGTAGTAGTAGTAAAATATATTATGTGACATTGTGCAAAAAAATGTTTTTTTAGAACGTGTGGCATTTGGTAATTAAATATTTCAATAACGATTTTAAAAACATTGGTAATTATGTAACCAGTACGTACATAGATGACGTTGCAACTGATCTTGTAATAAATATATTAACTCATCATTTTACCTAAATAGTATACATGTGTTTTTTGTGCTTTAAGCCATTGATGTGAAAAAAAAATACGTGATTAAAAACAAAATTAGTAATCTGAGCAAAGGATAGACTTTGTTTTCCAGATAGTCTTTTCAGATCGTTGGAAGTTGTGATATAGATCGGAACCTCACAAGAAGTTTGAATGAAAGAAAGTTAGAGGTCATGGCAAAAGCACCTACTTTAGAAGCAAAAAGCCCCCAACCAAACTAGGGCAAAGAGAACGATATAAGTCAAGTTTGTAAAGAAACTTGAACTTAATCAGAGCTTACATATTTTTTTAATTACTTGATTCATTCATACCTACTTTCACGGTATTTCCCATTAGTGTGATAGCTAGTGAACTAATTGTAAGTATCAAAAATGCAGATATCCTCTCCGTGATAGTAAAGCATGTAATTCGAAATGGGTAGCATGGCTACTAACTGAACTTAAATGTATTTTTTTGATTCTTTTTTTAAAGATATATCTGGGTTTTGTTCTAAACCCAAATACAACCTTATACACCTTTCACAGTAAGCTACTAAAAGCTTGTGTCGTGAAAGAGGAGTTTGCCTTAATATGTGATATTTTACAAGTACCTGCCTCTTACAACACACTCGAAAAATAACAGAAAAGAATGGAAGGCCTACTCTCTACGGGGACACCACGGAATGAAATTAGAATTTACGTTAGAAAACTTTTTAGTTTATTATAAAAACCAAATATTCGTAAAATATCACATCCTTAATAAAGCGATGAGATATGCCACCCAACCAACATATCTTAACTTTTATTGGAACGAAGAAGACAACTTGACCGAAGGTACCTACTTGTTGGAAGTCCATTTTAAGATAAAATTGAAAAAAAAAAACACAGTATGTAGTTAACTTCCAAATGACATTATTAACTTCCCTTAGTAAAAAGTGAAATAAGATGCAAAGACAAACAATAGTTATAGAATTTGAGCAAAAGAATTTTGGGACAAGCCCGTGTTTTGAAGAAAATAAGAATCAGAAAGTGATCCGCTGAAGACGGATAAAAAGAGAAAAATTTAAAGATGTTTGAAGAAACGTGTGTTTTTTATTCAATTTATCTTGAAATGGACCTCCAACAAGTACCTGCGGTCATTAACATATAAAAAATATATTTTTTTACTCAGTACTGTACGGTGGCTATTTTTTTCATATAAAATACACAATATTTGTCAGTATACGTAAGTATATGTATTTTTCATTAAAATCTTTAGAAATATACTCTATTTTCCGATGGTCACATATTTTACATTGAATAAATTAAAAATCATCATATTTTCGTAATCCACATATTTAAATAAGATTAAAATATAAATTATACATAGATAGGGATTTGAATAGAAATTTATAATTAGAAATTTCATTTTAAATTAAAATAATAACATGAATCATTTTTATTTATTATTACTTAGTGTTACTATACTCATAATTTATAACGAAATTCAAAAAAAAACTTTTGTATTTTATTTTTATGTTATGGAATTCTACTACTTAAACACTGACAAAGCGAATATACAGATTATAAGCATCGCACTACCGGTTTCGCAGACTCCGAGTACGGATCAGCAGAAGCCTAAGTCGTATGAAATAAGTAAAAACGGAAATAAATAACGTAACGTTAGCCATTTCCGTTGTTACCATAGAGATAATGTAGCGTTATTGACGGTACGAGCAATCCGACTTAAGGGTCGTTCACATTTGTTCACTTTCAGTGATCACTCCGGATGATCCTCTAAGATGAACAGGTGTGAACGGGCGTTTCATCAATAGTGATCACTAGCGATGACGGAGGAAAGAGATTACCACTCGTCATAATTTTGATGAAAGGTCCTTTCACTGAAACGACCATAAACAAGTTTTATCTTATTATTTGTTTTATTCTCTATGAATTTGTATTGAATGTCAGAATCACATACAAAATTATTATGCAGTCGAGAGCTATATTACTTTATTTTATGTGTTATTTTCATTTTTGAATTTGTTTAATTATTTTTGTTCGAAAATATGTTAAACTACATACAACATGACTGAGAGTGTTGACATAGCAGTGAAAGCATAGGATGAACAAGTGTGAACAGACGTGTTCATTTTCGATGAACAGGTTTGACCCTGACACTCTGGATGATCATCCAAAGTGAAGCAATGTGAATGCTACTTTAGGCTCCAGCCGCACTTGATGGTGCGAACTCAGACCCCACAATACCTTTCGTGCGATAATTATACTATACCTACAGTAACACTAAACAATAATCGGTACATACAATTGTATACAATTCTAAATGACAAATTTGACAAGATTCTTTAAACTGATGTTGGCTTTGAATGATGTTCGCAGATAA
Organism: Athripsodes cinereus; assembly: GCA_947579605.1. Classification (NCBI taxonomy): domain Eukaryota; kingdom Metazoa; phylum Arthropoda; class Insecta; order Trichoptera; family Leptoceridae; genus Athripsodes; species Athripsodes cinereus. The sequence continues at coordinate 14,813,215 of OX388323.1, forward strand.
AATAAAGATAACGAAAAATTCTCAAGATAAAGGACAATCTGCAAGTTAGTTTTTTTTTCAGTTTGTCTCCTGACCACCACATTTCCTCCCGTGATGATATAGAAATTAATAGTATAGGTAGGTATCTAGTATGTCGACAATTCTGATAAGGGTAAAAGGTGCTAAAAAAGTAGAGAGATTTAGGTATCCGCAGTGGATTTAATCTAAGAGCAAGTTATCATTCCATTGTGAATAGGTATGAAAGAAGTACGTTGGTAGGTACCTGAAATAAATTTTACTGTCACACATACCTGAGATAAAGGCCCATAGGACTTTAGGGAACAAGAACTTTTGTGTGCAACTTAAGGGTAGATATAATCTAATAAAAAAATTTCGTGTCCGTTAGTATTGTCGGCTAGTGTGGTGCGGAGGTAACGCTAATGTCGTTGGATTACGATGGATCATATTATGTAGGTACGATTCCCGGTCATGGCAAAAAGAAACCTTTTTTTAATTATTGTCCTGAGTCTGAAATCTGAACAATTTCGGTTGAGTGAATATGGGGTTCTACGACTACCGATATGTCCGGATGTGAGGTGGGTGTTCATATTCTGATTTTGATTAGGTACTTCATGCATGTGTTTAGCAAAATTATTGTTTATTAATTACCTATCTTTAATTAAAGAATCGTCTCTGTGCTACTAATAAGCTGGATTTTTTGTGAATTGTGTGTATGTTCACATGTTTTTAAATGTCACCATAATTAGAGAAGAGATGTATGCTTTGGGCAAGTTTTATGCTGAGAATATTATAAATGTCTAATAAATATATTTACAGAGATGTGAAGTATAAAGAACATGTGCTTGCATTGGAAAATAATAAATTTATCATTTACAATAAAAATTAAATAAAGAGTCGAAAAATAAATCACCTATATTTTGTATGAGCTCCCAATAGAAAATGGGTTAAATTGTCAAATATTTTAATCAGAGTGTTGCCAGTTTTTAAGTGATTTCCTCCAATTTTAAGCAATTCTTAGAAATGTCCATAGGTATCTAAAATTGTTTATTTGTCAATTTGATGTTTAATTTCTGAGCGAAGCCATGTTAATCTACACTAGAAATAATAATAATAATATTGTGATTTATGTAAAACGAAAGTGAATAAAGTACTAACGAAGAGTCGTATAACTCAGGTTCTCCGGTTGAATAAACAACTGGAACTAGTTGAAATAACCAAAATAAATAACATATCCTATTCATTCGTGAATGACGGCGTACAGAGAGCTGGATGCGAACGTCAATCATCAAGCAAAAATATTACGACATTCGCATCCAGCTATCTATACGCAGCCATACAGCAGAGACGATGGTCTTGGCTGGGTCATGTTCTGAGAATTTCCAATGATATTTGGCCAAAAAAAACATTGTTCTTCCGTCCGCAAGGTTTCTGACGGCCTCTCTTTCACAATACGCCGTTTCTTTATTAAACTTTTTTACAACAATCTGTATGGCAAAAAAAACAATATAAAGTTGAAATTATTAAAAATAGAATTTATAAAATAATTATTGCTTCCACAGTTACGTTATTAACTGCGAGCCGGGCATCAAAAGCTTCGACACTCATCATCAGGCTAACGTTAAGTGAAGTTAGCACATTCCAATACAAGTTATTGTGGCAAAACATAGTAGTGGAGGTAATGCAAGTAAAAAGGTAATAAATAATTAATGAATTTAAAGCGTTTCTGAGTGAATTAAAGAAAAAAATTGACCCTTTGCCTTTGAGCGATCTCTTTAAAAAATACTACTCGACTGATATAGGGTTTTGTAGTTTCCTCGATATTGCAATATGTTTAAATTGAATAATAAAGCAAGTGTTGAGCTTGAATATTTACTTACATAGAAGAATGGATGCTAATCATAGAAATTTATGTATTCGTATAAAAAATGTTGGAAGCTGCGCGGATAAAAGTGCTAAAAATATATTTTATTGGTGAACACATTGTGTTTGTCATTCCTATGTCTAAATTTGAATAAGAAAAAAAAACAAACATACATAGTATATATCCATATGTGGAAATTGAAATTCAGAACAGAAATGGCTAGCTCCATTCAGTTACATAAATGAGGCAACTAATAATTGGGATGACAAGTTTGAATCTAAAACTTAGTCAAAGGATAATAGTATATTTTGTAGTAAGTCTCAGATCCGTGGACCTTGAAAGTTAATAAGTCGATGAAAAGTCTACGAGATGTGGATACACAGAAATAGGTCTAGGTCTGGTGCCTAATACAGAGATATCACGTAAAGCTTATGCTATTAGAGAACTTCTGAAGCATTTTAAAATGACAGAAATATCAGTCAATCTAATAACTAATACATGTCAAGATTGTTGGTCAACGGGGAGAAGGTTGAAGACAGGTGTCAAGGTTGCGCAACATTCTTGATAAGATCGGAATACTGGTGGAGGAAAGACAGAGAGGCTTTCTTCATAGTGATCAAGATAACCTTACTCGGCGCTCTTAGAAGAAAATAAGATATGAATATATTCTGTATTGAGAAAAAATAATCGGTTGGTACTTACTTCCGTACGAAGTCAAATTGCCAACGTTTGAACTGATAGTAATAAGTTTTTGGTACCTACCGATAGACAAAGTTGCAAGAAAGGACTTAATGATACCTACCAAACGACACAGCTAAAATGCATGTGTCGTTTGGTAACAAAAACGAACTAAAACCAACGTATTAGGATGGTTAGCTATAGAATATTATTATGTTACCAACATAGGTTCTCCCTTCCAGTATTCACGAAATAGTGCATACCTTAAGAGTAAACGTATATTATTCAAAAACATTTTTTTTTTCAAATAAATCCCGTTCAAATAAAAATATTTGAGAATTCACGTAAAAAATATAAAACAAAAGCTTGAGTTTATAGCAAGTACCGAGGTACTTACCTGCTTATAGAAAAATTCATTTAATATTATTTATGGTTTCATGATTCTATTCCATTGATATAATTCTAAAGGATACCCTACCGCGATAATATTTTGAAGGTGAAACGTACCAAAACAAAAGAATATTAATTATTCAACATTATCACATTGTGTTTATTTAACCATTTCAGAATTGATTTACTGTTTGACTTTTCATTTTAAACCGATAGGAAAGACAGCGATTCAATTGATAAGTTTCATAAAATATTAATAGAAAATAAAATATTAGCTTATAAGTTTGCGTAAGTATATGTACATACGTCAGATATGATATCTTGTAACAGCTGTTTTTGACAAGTCATTGGCGGCAATCAGATTATATGAAAAATTTAATCTCTTACTGATCATCCGCTAGCAAAAATAACTTCAGCAACAAACTAGGCCTTCCAATGTATCTTAGTGTGTTTGTAGAAGACTTTCATTGATAAATCACTCAAATATAAACCATTTAGATAGAGAAATAAAAACGAAGAACCATAGCCATATCCTGTAAACCTAAATATTATTTATATCTTATTGTAAAAAAACACATTGTACATGCGTTATTGTAAATATGTTTAAAAATACACATATTCGCAAACTTGAATGCTAATATTTGTAAATATCTAACATCGCGTAGGTGTATATAAGTAACTGAGAGATAAACATTTCTATTCACCAAATAATGCATTTACTTCATAAGTATCGATTTAGAATTTCATTTTGTGTGGTTCATCGGAAAGAATGTATACCCATGTCATTTATTTGTATAGATGTACTTAATATTATAAAAAATATACTACTAAACCTTTTGTCATATAGAAAATAAGTAGCTAATATATTATTTATATGTTTGTTTAGTCCCTATAATATAAGAAATACGTACACGAGCATATTCTTAGAAGAAACTCAAGCCTGAGGCTGTAAAAATATCAACCTCTGCCTTTGTAATCTATAGATTAGACAACGTAATCTATGTTGGACTTCAACAGATCTAAGGCGCCTACTACACGCACAAGCTTTGCCTGCGCAGACCGACTTATACACGGAACACCGTGCGTGTAGTTGGTAAAACTGTATCCCGCGCAAACCCTACAGCGCGGCTTGCGGACTTTTCGACTTGCTTTAAATTTTGCATGCAGGCGGGAACGTGACGCGATATCTGAGGCCTGAGTCAACAACACACTATCGCGTCACGTTCCCGCTCCGCTAGCGTTCGGGTGCAGACGATGGTGCGCCAAAGTGTTAATTTTCGAACCTATTGTGTATCTTAGCAACGAAATTGACACTTGCTTGCAACATCGTCTGCACCCGAACGCTAACGGAGCGGGAACGTGACGCGATAGTGTGTTGTTGACTCAGGCCTCAGGCATGCGCGTACTTACCTGCACGTGTGGTTGGGTGTTCAGTGTTCATGCCGCGCTTTCTTTTATCGTTTCTTGTAATACAAAACCTAAATTAATATAAAATTGGTGAAATAAACAACTTGTACCTATATGTAAAATATTTCCCGAAAAGTAAGAAAGTTTCATAATACGGCGCGCGAGACTAGTTGCGCGCATGTTGAGGGCATACTAAACTGTACTCTGACTGGCCCTAATATTTTTGAGCTAGATAGGTCCTATCTTAAAGTTTATCGACACTGATATACAGGATTATTCAAATTATTTTGGATCGCGTTCCAAAGTAACCTTAGGGTTGTAGTATGAATAGTCAACAAATGTCATTCCATGGAACTATAAGGCCCGTTTTCCGCCAAGATAAAGACTATGAAAAATGATAATCAGACTGGCAACGAACAAGAGGGTAAAGCAAATTAATTTTCCATATTTTTTAGCTCAGTATTTACATACATCAAATTGTAATGCAAATAATTTACAGCCCATAGTACGAATTCAACTTGCTACAATAAAAAAAATATCCCTATAGTAATAATAAACACTATAGTCACCAAAGATATTTTTTTTTTTTTATTTCATTTACAAAACAGTTTTAAAAGATAAGTCACAAAATATCTACCTAACTGGGCATGAGCCCGTACCAAGGTAGACTGAGCCAGTTTTCACCTTACATTGTCTCAGCGCTCTATTTTCTTTACTTCAGTTACTAAGGTTATTTTTTATATTATAGATAGGTAATTCAAAGAAAAAATCGGTCATGCAGCCAATCGAATTTTGCATCCAGTTTTATACTGACGTTGGCGTTAGTTGTAAGTCAATACATTACTAACGCTTGAAGGCCATCGATGTTGGTACACAAAATTCCGTTAAAATGTTCCGCGCTGCAAGTCTAGTATGTCTATGATAGTCACAATACATTAGTACAAAAGATGTAAGGCAATGTCTTCCAGTAAACCCAATACATTGTTTGATAAGTACCTACCTATGTTTTATCATAAAGTCAGTTTAGATCAATTGAAATGCATAGGGCATATAAAACAGAAAATAGAATAAAATAAAAGCTAAAATACATCAAATACCTACAAATAATCCGAAATTTACAAACGTTTTTTATAATGTGTACGAGTATGAAACAAAGGGGGGTGGGCTCTGATAGTATTACCTACTTTTTTTTATTTTTACAAAGATGTGGCTTTCTCTAAGATTTTTGAAACTGTTGTTTGTGAGCAAGTGACATTTTTTCTAAAGCCTAATCCTTTGATTGTACAGAACGGGTTCATTGGTGGTTTATCGACGGTGTAACAAATTTGATATCATATTATACTGATTTTCTGTTCTCTGGATTTATATTATGTGTGTCAGATGTATGTTTTGCATCATAAAATAATACATAAATAGACCCCTAAGCCCAACAAAAACATCCACTAACATACTGGTCGAGATCAACAGAGTCAATAAGTACCACTTCTACACAGGGCTTTCATTTAGTGTCGCGGTATTCGTCATATGGAATCGGCTATCTAAGGACTTTGAAATAATCAATCAAAAAAAAACTTTGGGAATCAAACTGAAGACAGCGCTCTTCCAACAAAGTTCGATGGATACTCCATTTAAACGGCGCTGAAGAAATCATCCGTTATCATCATCATCCTAGATACACGTCTTTTGCAATATAACAATGCACCAGAGCTTCAGAAATATTCATTTTATTTATGAATAATAACCAACTTGACGAATGTGCTCGATTATTAAATCAATAGTGAAAAGTAAACAGTTTTTTTGTTGATATCTTAATATATTACTAATAATATATTATAATTTATTTTATGAATAATATAGTGAGCAGAGGTGACACAAAGACACTTTGAATGAAGGAGGCTTGTTTCTGCTATCTGATCCTAGGGGAGCATCTGTGATTGATTGACATTTGAGGAGACGATCGTAAATACATTGCTATTGGAAATAATATTTTAACTCCGTTGTTGAATGTTCGGACCTTTGTAAACTTATATGTTAATATGAACCTAATTAAGGTACCTCCCAGAAAGGCCTAATTAAAGTATCTTCCAGGGAGGCCTAATTAAGGTTCCTCCCAGAAAAACATCTGGTGTTGTGTGGTACAATAAGCTGAACAAAAAATCTAAGTATGATTCTACAAAAAAAAATCAGATTTTTAAATTGAATCTGAAAGATATTTTTAAAAAAGCTGTTCAACTGCTCTGTTGTTGAGTTTTGTTAAGAAGCTGTATTTGGTTGCTGTTTGTTTTGTAGATATGTGTTTATTTTATTATTGTTTGGTGAGCGCTATTGTTTTATCTAAATTATATGAAATATGTTTAAACCCTCAAAGCACGAGCACCGCTCAATTTTGAGGGTCAAGTATGTAATAAATGTGTTTTTTTTAGTAATAAGGTGCGTATGTAATATTTTTAAATTGTAAATTTTGTTTAAATAAAAAAAATTGAATTTGAATTTGAACGTTCAAAGAGTTGTCACTCGGTATTCTCGGACTAACAATTGTACAGATAGATAAACTACACAGAAAAATACTAACGAAATTTCACAACGAATCATTGGTACGTACTATCAGATTAGGACCAGAGATCGTACAAACGATTCATTAGTACGAATCTATAATATTAACTCTTCGCAAACAATTTGTTGGTAAATTTACCAATGATTTGTTTGCAAAGAGTTAATATTATAGATTTATACCAATGAATCGTTTGTACGATCTCTGGTCCTAATCTGATAGTACCGTACCAACAGTGGCGTGCCTTTCATACATGCAAATATGCAACGCATGCCTTAAACTAAAAAAAATATTTATAAAATAATATTATTCACGTTAACCTTCTTTTGAATCTTTTGCCATGGCCAGGACACATTTCGCAGGAACTTCAGTTAAGTCTTAACATACAAATTTAATTTCTAAAACATTGATTGGTTCACTTATCCGTTTGTTTTTGAGTAGTGTTCTAATCTATCGGGACAAAAATTTCTGATAACTTCCGATTTCCAGATTGAATATCTTGGTTATTGTTGAGTATCTTGGAAAAACACGTACATACATTATTATGTAAATTTAAATATTCGTTTGTTGTCAAGGACATCCACTCGTTTGGAAGTGAAATAGTACCTTTGTTTGTAAAAAGCATGCCCAATGTGAAAAGTCTAGTTTCGCCACTGCGTACCAATGATTCGTTTTGAGTATTTTTCTCAGTGTATGCTTGAAATAAAGTTGTCAGTCGTTCTTGTCAGGACTGTAACTTCGCATTTCAGGATTCAGATATTTTTAACTCTGCACTGTCACAATAATATAAGTACAAAGCATTTCTCAATGTTGACAGCACTCTGACAGATTCATTTACAGCTCTTTCTTTAAATTACGTTGATTTTTTTTTTCATTTTATTTTAGTTTAATGCCTTCGCTTATGGTCTTTAAAAAATGATTTTTTATTCCCTAGAGGTTTTTTTTTGTAAATTGTCAAGTTTTATTAAAAAGTCATTTTTATTTCATACAACGGCTGTGCTTGCTACCCCTGTGGGATAAGCCTGGATGGTATTAAAGTAATTGTTGTAGTACCTACCTTATTTTTATTTTTTAGTCAACCCTTGAGTTCATTTAATAAATTATATTTTTATTATTAAATTTATTAGATAGGTACACAGTAAAAAGTTATAAAATTAAATGTTATCTTTATAACTTGATTAAATAAATAAATAAATAAAATAAAAAAATAGGAAGCATGTTATGTAGCAGAACCAGTATTGTTGAACTTTTCTATAATCAAGTTTTGTTTTTATATTTACTTGCTAATTGGTTTCAAACCAGCCAAAAGCCAATTCGTAAGCATTGGAAACACCCATACTCTCTCTCTACCCGTTAAGGGATGTGTATTAAGATCTAAAGTGATCGCAGATGTCTGTTGAAAGATATCATATATATATATAAAAATAAAAAGCCAGTTGGAAAACTAATAAAATAAATATTTTTGCCTGTGTATTGTCTTATGGTTATCTAAAATCAAGACAGTGAATGGTAAATATGTATGTAGCTAACTTATACAACTGCGTGCGATTAGCCGTATGAAAGAAAGTCAAAATTATATATATACATTAGGGTGTCCCTTATTTGTTCGAAAAATTTTTTTTTTCAGTTATTGAAACGCATACCCTCTAATTGTGTTTATTAGCCTATTACTTACCCAAATACAGAATTTAAGCTTTCTACGTTGATTGGAACCCGTGCCGACAGAGCCTCAAAGTTTTAGAAAAAAGCTGCTGAAAGCGTATTTTAAATTTAGCTGTAGATCATCTTTTAATATCACTATGTTAGCTAAATATTGATGAAAACACAAATTTATATGGAGCATTTCTTATAATTATCAAAAAAAGTTAACAAAATTGATATTTATCAATTCTGATATATCCTCTAAAAAGTCTCTCTTTTACAGTCTAGGTACATTTTTCTATGTTCATGCACCCAACGTCATAAGAACTGATTCTATTCTTCGTCTGCGGTTATCAAACCATGAAAGCTTTGGATGAGTTTATCAGCTCTTTCAGCTGTGTCATTCAGTGCTTTTAAGCTAGGTATCTTTTTTTAAGTTTCCACAAATGCCACGATTTCTTTATACGAAGATACACCTTCTTGAAGGAAAGTGCCGTCAAGTTTTAGTTGTGAAAATAAATCTTTGCTCTTGACGGATACAAAATAACTCAAAAATTTTCCTATTAAACATTAAGGCTACTTGTAGAATACATAAAAAGAACATGGTATAACATGGTATAACTTTCGTTACCATTTAATGTTCTAAAAAAAACAAAAGTCTTGTTTCGGCGCTTTCAACACCAAACAGCATTCAAGCAAGGACTTTACATGAACTACCACAATAAACAAACAAACATCTAGTTAAGTTTCTTTGTCCTTGGCGCCCATTTTAAACTAAGACTGCAATAAACAAATATTTTTGAAGAGTAAATAGCTCATCTCATCCATCGTGCTTGACGCATTGCGCCAGTAGATCTGATTTTAAAATTATGTGGATGCCAGAGGCTCTCTCAGGCATATCAAAGCTGTGTAAAGCAGCAGGTACCAACAAGCTCTCTGAAACCATACGCTTTAATCTCTTTTTCTCTTCTGCTAGTTTTTTCAGCCTCGCTTTTTTTCAATTTCAGCCATTTTTTTTCAACGCCCGCTAAGCATCCTGTACGTCTTGGTTCTTTTTGCTTTTACAATAATTTATTATCTTCTCTGGTTTTTAGTTTTTTGAGAGCATCGGCGAATACAATATCGCATATATTATCCAATTCAAGTGGAAATTCTCCTCACGGTGCCGATGAAAATCCTGAATCTTCTTGCTATTTTTTGGCAGCTCTTTCCAGACCTAATAAAAATCCGCTGACCTCTTAACACGATTATTAACAGCTCTATTAGGTATTGTAACATTTTCCCAGAATGTAATGCATACGCGAATGACTAGATTTTGCTTTCACTAACATTCAACTTGATATCGCGTATGTCGAAAGACAGAACTGCGAGAACTTGACGATTAGACGGTTATTTTGCACCTGTCATCTATTGATTTACTTCACCAACCAAGAAAATACTGTTTACATAGCTTCTTAGTTCTACTGACATCTTTGAAATATAAAAAAATCCGCGATAATTACCAGAAAAACCGAGACTGAGTGACAATAACAGTGGGCATTCACCGCCCCTGGGAAGTAATTTGTATGAAGATGTTTCCGTGCAAGTCGGCACGGGTTGCACTGTTCCGAATAAGATAAAAATTGGTTTTTGAGTGTTTTAGGACCAAATGAACAAAATAAGAGCCTATGCGTTGTAAAATTAAAACTTTGAAAAATAAGGGACACCCTAATATACATACATACATAAATAACAGCAAGCTGCTTACCTCGCGGGGTAGGCAGAAAGGATCGAGAGCCGCTTCCTTATATCGTAACATACACCTTTCGCTTCCGTCACTGTCATACAATTTCTCATGCATGCTCTCCTATTCAATATGCTCAACACGTGACCGTCTTTTAAGATTTGGTTTTAATGATCTTCCATATTATCCTCGGACAGCCACGTCTCCGGGCATCATTCATCTCAGACGAATATTTATTTCTTCTTGATCATTCTTTCCACATTCCCAAACCATCTTAACTTATTTACATTCATGGTATTTAATCAACTTCCATTAACATTCCTCCTTTATAGCACTGTTAAGCACACGATCTCTCAGACTTTTAACACAACTCCTCAACGATCTCGTTTCTACTGCATTTTTCCACACTCGTCATTCTTTATTTTTATTATTACTTGAACATTTTACACGAACATTTTTTTTTTTATTTTAACAAGTATATATCATAAAAGAATTATTTATATATTAGATATGTGGCCGCAAAACAACATACAAAAAACAAATTCAACTAATAATTCTCTAAAAAGAACTATCATAAACCTAACAAAAGTGCAATAAAAAAAATAAGTAAAGTTTACCAATAATAAGTTTCATGAAAAGAAAATAATAGCAATACATTATTAATCAATAAGCTATGAAAACATATTTCGTTCGTCGATAGCCTGGAGGTCTATAGCCTGATAGCCGAAAGTCTCGGCCTCGTGAACAGGGGGTCCGTGGTTCGATACCAGGTGCTGGCGAACTCCTTTTCACGACACAAGCTTTAAGCTTACTGTGAAAGGTGTATAAGGTTGTATTTGGGTTTATAACAAAAGAAGATCATTAACCACTAAAAATAAATACTTTCACTATATCACACCCCGAATTATTATTAATTTAGTATTAATATGAAATAATTGTTACAGAAACACCTGCCAAATAATAGGGTGTTCACGTTTGGCGAATTTCGCCAGGCGAATTTCGTTTGCATAAAAAACAAAATTCGCCGAATGCCCATAGATCGTCACACTTGTTCACACAGTCCACCGATATAGATACGATCTGTCAGATGCGCATTGATTATGACGCTGTTTTCAAAATGGCGGACTTCGAGATGGAGATTGCGAAGTGTTTATTATTAGTTGAAAATGTTATAGTATAGGTTATAAGGTGCCTTTTTATAAAGTTGTTCTTCCGTCCGCAGGGGTTCCGTAGGCCCGGGCGTCCCTCTTTCATAATACACCGTTCCTATGACAACGATATCAGAGCGCAAGGAATGTCGTGGGAAGAGGTGACGCAATTGGCACAGAGACGCTCTGAATGGAGGAGGCTGGTTTCTGCCCTGTGCTCCCGAGAGGAGCGTTGAGGGCGATGATGATGATGATGATTTTATAAAGGAAATAAACGCCACCAACCAACAACAAAGATAACAACTTTCACGAAGCAGGAAACATTATAAAATTTATAGGTTATAAAGTTTTTACCATAGATACGGACGCCGCGCACATGTACGCATGCGCGAATAGTTCAACAAGAGAAAAAGTTGAAAGGTGGTCAACTTGCGACGATATCGTTTTTACTAGTTTTTTATCGTTTCAGACTAGCTGTCATTTTGTTCACACGGTTCAAATGGCTGACGATATTTTGGTGTCCTGGCGATATTCGCCAAATGTGAACATCATATAACACGAATGTACCTATAATCCATCCACCTATGTCATAGTGCAGCTGTCATAGAATTAATATCGTATCATTCTCACTCTAGGTAGGTATATAGTGGTGCATAGTGCAGCAGCGACTAATTTACTATTACAATAAATGGTACCTATATCTCCGGCTGTTTGGAAGTTCATTCATGAAGGACAGTCAACCACTTTTATAAATTTGTCATTATTTCTAATAACGACATTGTCCCTTTCAACTTCCATAGTATAAATCGTAACCTCAATACTACGATTAGATACCTCAAAATCAATATTTTTGAGATAATGCACAAATGATGTCATTACTCTCAAAAGGATAGTAATTAATAATATGTTGTGTATTATTGAAATACATTGATTACAATACAATATACAAGGAAATCTCTTGATTCATAATAATTACGATCAGAAATTAATCAAACATTGAAGGCAAACATCGGGAACACATAACTCAAAATCATTAAATTGCGAGATATCTAGTTCCATCAAATCAAAGTATATTTCACATCTACTCAATTTTGTCTTTAGCAAGTTGGCGATTGATAATATAATTAATGTACTGGAATTTCATTCCGAGAGATTATGGGATTAATGGGGAACATGCGTGTGTGAGGAATATGAATAAATGTTATCAATTCATATTAATAAATATACGCTGATCACGAATATCCTAATAATAATAATAATAATAATAATAATAATAAAAAGATGATTTGTATTTGGCGCTGTTTCATGGTCCGTGACCATCTCAAGAGCGCCGTGGCTTTTTAGTTAAGTTGGAAGCATCTTCTAGGTCAAACATGATGTTCATGTAGCGCTGCTGCCACTGCAGAGGACTCTCCATCTTTATTGGTATCAGTTCTCTGCCTCAGGCCATCCCATATCTTGGTCATGGTGTCGTTCGTCTCTACGTTCTTGGGATGACTCTGGCGCCATCCACGAAGAGTGCAGATTTTCTCGATGGCCGACTCGAAGTATTTCTTTTCGAGCGTTCCGCTTTGGTTGACATCAAAGAAAACGTTGGACACATAGAAAAGCTTCTTCTTACGGAGATCTGAGATAGGCATCGTGGTAGACAAAACAGTATTTTTGTCTCTTTCACCCGCTGTGTTGTTGCGAGTAGTCGGTGTTGTTATCCTTCTCTGTTACACTACTGGACATACTCTGATCACTACACGCTGGCACTTATATAGAGTGATTCCCGGAAGGGGATGATTTTTTTAACACGTGTTTTGGCAATAGAAGCGGGAATGCAACACAAAATGATGACTTGTTAAAGTTTTGAAGAGACAATCAACAGTAATGAATATTAATTTATTTCGAGTTTTGATGAAGTTTAAGAGATGATGAAATGCAAAAACTACGCGGTTTTGAAATGTTAGCGTGCACAAGAAAGTTCAGCACTATGGGACCGATATCTTTCGTAAAATCAAATTATTTAAAGGAGCGGTTTGATTTGCGTGGCGGCAGCCAAACGGCGCGCAATCCACTATAAGAAACTATAAAATAAAACTTTTCAATCATTATTTTCATTTTAAAAATCCATATTTTCTGTTATTAAATTATCACGTTGTGACGTTGCGAGGCGCTATGTTGTATTGGCACACATTTCACTCTTAGTACTGTTTGTAGCGGATGATGACGTCGCACAGTGCTCCGCCACCTGTGACCTTTTTGTGGCGAAGTGCGAAAATAGCTTTTTTTCAAATGGTGATAAAAGCCTTAAAAATGCACATTTCAAAATATTAAAAGCACCATTATTTTTCTTATTTTCTGTACTATTTTTTTAACTGATTTTTTTTTTTGTGAAAGTTCCTCATTCCCTCTGCTGCTGACTTCACTTCACAAGCATATAACCCACTTACTGTGCTGGATTTGGGATATATTTGAATTTATTTTAAATCAAAATTTATCTTGAAAAAAATCATTTCCATGTTTTTATTTTGACAATTCCTGTGGCTATTATTACCTCACAAAAAGGCGCTAATAACACTTTTTAACAATTGGTAGGCACTCTAGATTCTGAGTGTGCAGATTTATGGATCCCGCCTACATGTTGTACGTAAAATAATATTGAAAAGGATATATGGAAACAGAATGATATATAAGATAAGCCACAAAAGTAATTTTGAACAGTAGATTCATCCAAATTTTGTGATTGTATGATAATCAAACTTGCTTATAGTATTAACTTATATTATTTAAATCTTACAAAGAGTAATAAGAGTTTTTGTATTGAACATTATATTTCATTGATAAGAGGCAAAATCCGCTTATTTAATGAATTAATAAATAAATTAGTTACAGTAAGTGCTGAATGTATTGGTTTTATATTGGCACGGAGAGGACAGCTTGCATGTTTATTAAATGCAACTGGACTGCTGGCTACCCCACTTGTGGGATATGCCGTGATAGTATAGTAGTAGTATTCGGACGGAGAGAGAGTAGAAAAAAAAAAAATTTTTTTGGCTGCCATACTTAGTTTTAACTGACATTACCAAGAAAGACTGTTTGCTGTATCGAGTAGTACATATTCGAAAATACAGATCTGAGTCGATATAGAAAACATTTACCTACCTATTCGATTTAAAATAAAATATACTAATTTTATACAATTATTTTGCTTACATATATTAACCTACCATGAAATAAAAAAGATACAGAACATTCGTCCGTACCGTTTATTCAGTAAGTCAGAGCCAGTAATCAAAACACATTTTAGCGTTACGCTTTCGTTCTAATATAGACGACGTTGCGAGAAAGTGTAAATTTCGTAGCTACTTATGTATTTAACTACGAAAATTGACACTTTCTCGCAACGTCGTCTATATTTGAACGAAAATGTAATGCTAAAATGTGTTTCGACTAGAGATGAAACGGATATCCGGTAACTATCCGGTATCCGACCTAAATTTGCTATCCGGCCGGATACCGGATAGTACCTCAATATCCGGCCGGATACCGGATAGTACCTCAATTCTTCTTCTTCTTCTTCTTCAGCCGTCTCTCCACTGCTGGATGTAGGCCTCTTCTAATTTCTTCCATTCTTCTCTTCTTTGGGCTTCTCTCATCCACCTGCTACCCGCGACAGGGACAATATCATCGGCCCAACGTTTCTGAGGCCGGCCTATTCCTCTTTTCATGTCCCATGGTCTCCATCCTAGGACTCTGGGTGCCCATCTGTCTGTGCCCTGTCTGGCAACATGACCTGCCCATTGCCACTTTAGCTTGGCAATACGATCCACCACGTCGACAACCTTTGTCCGGCGTCTGATTTCTTCATTTCTGATTCTATCTCTCAGACTTATGCCTAACATTTGTCTCTCCATAGATCGCTGTGTACATTTTAATTTATATATGGTCCTCGCAGTTAAGGTGATAGTACCTCAATATCCGGCCGGATACCGGATATTCAAAAACTACGACAATTTCCTATAATAAAATGCAATACATTAATCTTTGTGAGGTAAATATCAATAAAATGGCTTATAATAATTATGAGATCTTTTATTTATAAGTCGGAAAATTTACAATTACACAATATACAGCTCTTGTTCTTATTCTTATCAAAGAAAATATTTTGAATTAATAGTCAACAACTCAAAATTAACAAGTGGTGAATTATGGTGAATAAAGACTAAATATTCAGCGTTCGCAGGCAACAAGCGATTTCGCTCGTTGCCTGCAACGAGACGATGGTCCGAATATCCGGCCATCCGGCCTCGCAGCTCGCCGGATATCCAGTATCCGGCCAAACAACTATCCGTTTCATCTCTAGTTTCGACTACGGGCCCAGGACACGATTTTAATAAAAAATAAACACAATTTTTTTGCGCAAGCGTATTACATCTGTTTAAGGAGAGCCCTAGAACCGGCGTCGAGTGTAAAAAAATCATGGATAAATTGTGGAGTACGAACAAAGAACCAATTTCATTCTTCAAACATTTGGATCGGCGCAGAATCTAAACACCGAACAAATTTAAGGACATACACCAACAATATATTATTTTATTACTTTCGACAATGTAAAAGAAAAAAATTAATTATAAAAAACATCAAAACTTACCTGAACATAATATCAAAGACATACATTACAAAACTGCTCATCCAATTCAAGCAAAAATATGTTTTCTGGCGTTGCAATAAGGTATAAATTTATATGAAAAAATAAGAAGTACAATGTGAGATGAACAATTGTGAGAGTGTTGTCCCTTTCATACATATTGTCAGTGTACCAATCATAGAAGGTATGAAATATATTGTGATAACTATGTGTTAGAAAAGGACAAAACTCTTAGAATTACTATTTCGGGTGGCGCTTTTTTTAAGATGCGTGTCTTATATGCGTGACGTCATTGAAATAAAAATAGGTAAATAAAATATATGTAGGTAATTTTTACAGTAATAAGGTAATTCATATCATATTAATTATTAAATATAATAAACAAACAGAAATGAAGTAGTTTTGAGTTGTATAAATACAAAAGAATATGTAAATTGTGAAATATGTTATATTTATTGTTATAAAATATTTATCGGAAATAAAAATGATTAAATGATATCAATATTAAATTCTTCATTTTCATGAAATTTCTTTAATAAACACAAAATTATATTGAGTGTATTGTGTATATTAAAATAAATTAAACAAAAAAAAACAACAATACTGACTCACCTTGAGCACGGAAAGAGTAGTAGAGGTAACTAGATGATCCGGTAATATGAGAAACATACACTTATTAGTATATATAATATAGGCAATAATGCAGCACATTAATCGTGTAGGAAGTATAGATATAATAGAGTTATTCCTAAATATTTACATCGGAACTAAACAAGCAGGTGTCAACCATACCACAAATTTATGTCTTAAAAAAATCACCAATATTTTTATTGTTATAAAAGTACTGGAATGTAAAGTATGTAAAATAAATTATTATTTAAATAACTGTGTTAATGTTAACACAACACGTT
Organism: Athripsodes cinereus; assembly: GCA_947579605.1. Lineage (NCBI taxonomy): Eukaryota > Metazoa > Arthropoda > Insecta > Trichoptera > Leptoceridae > Athripsodes > Athripsodes cinereus. The sequence continues at coordinate 14,830,161 of OX388323.1, forward strand.
TACCCAAAATTTTGTTCTGAATCAAAACTTCCTAGATAGATACCTACATACGTAATTTTTGTTTCGTACTCGATGTGTAAAAAAATCACATTGCGAGCACGCACTATTTTATAACATACGTGTTTTTATCGCACCATGCACGTCAAATAGTAAATAATCATAAAATTGTATGTGAATACTGTACAACAATATTCATCGATAACAATGTACATTTATAATCAGAGTTCACTGCACTTATTTAAACATTAAATCACACACTACAACAATAAACTCGGTATTTATAATAATTACCTATCAACTTTAATAATTTTAATTGACACAACATTCAACTGTCAGTAATTTATAACCTACGAACAATTATTAGTATAGATATATTATAATATTTAAAACTTGAAAATAATTAAGAATGATTTCCTTGAATAATTGTTTTTAGGTGTATGCACGTATGTATTTAAAACCAAACAATCACTTATTAATTACGTATGACCAACTAACTATAAGTAGTATATGTAGATACGAAAGAATATTTAAAATTCTAATTATATTATACACTTTACATATGTAAGTTGATTTATTAAATAATGCTAATTAAGAACACAACACCGAATTTTAATTTACACATATACCTACCTACATAACCTAAAAGTTTTTTTGTTGTTGAATGTTTTATAGGTACTATTGCTTTTCATTTACATTATTGAGTGTTGTTGTCACAAAAGTCAAACAGTTTTTTCAATTGTTGATTTTATCGAAATCATTTTGTTTGAAATCAACAACTTCGTCTAAAATATAAAACAAACCATTGTCAATTTATGAACTGTTCGTAGCATGTTAACAATTTGTATTTATTTATTTTTTTATTTGACACTTGTATTTGTTGTGCGTAAGTAATAATAATTCGACTTAAAAAGAGTCTCGCGTCTTCTCAAAAAACTTAAAACATAAACAATTAATACACATGAAACAAGTTTTATTTTTCATTAATATTTCACGCACTATGTTCAAATGTTTATCACTATTATTTGTCGCAGTTTTATTCGGAAATGTCATTGTTTTACGAAAAGTTTGTAAACTTTTTAAGTATTATATTTGACAACAGTTGGATATAAACAGTTGCACTAGGGGGGCGTCACAACGCGGCAACGCAGACCACACTCGGCAACAGTGTAAGCGAGACTGAGTTCGCCGAGTGTATGTAACTAACCTACCCACTATTTTATCGTACTTGGTTGGGACTTGGGTGAATGATGGTATTCTCACAAAGTTTCAACTTTTTTATACATAGGTCTGTACTAATTATTATGTACCACAATAAAATAATATGCATTGTACAATGTCTTAGGTACCTACCTCAAAACATTCCGTAATTCAAATATTTCTTTAGTACCTACCCATCGAATAACACGATCAAAATAACAACGAATTAAATATAATATTATACAATGAGAAAAATTAGGTACCTACCTACTTACCTATATCAATTCGGTAGTTTGTTTGATGTGAATATACATACATACAATGAATAATCAAAATTCTTTGCCGGGAATGTACGCAAAGTTTTTGGAACAAATTTGAAAATGAGTCAACTGTTGATAAAGAGATTTTTTTCCTTTTCTTCTCTATTTACTTTATTTTAATGTTTTCTTACCTACTCAATGTTGTTTATTTATTATTTTGTTGGATTTTGTTAACTATAATGCTTATTCTCCATTAATTAAGTTATAGGTTTCTTAGATGTAAAATGTATGATTTTTTGTAAGATGTTTATTATCTACTGAGAATGGACATATGTCGAAATAGCTTCTAAGCAATATATTTATTAGTGAAAGTTATACAGTGTTTCATTTTTTATTTTTTATTACCTAAATTTATGATTTTTTGTTAATGGCTTATAGCCGTTTATTGTGTAAAATAAATAAATAAATAAATAACTACCTTTAAGTATAATATGTTTATTGCTCATGTAGATATTTATCATAAATAAAATTTTTTTTAATGTGAATTTGCTTAATTTTCGATTTACTGATTTACGATTTAAACCGTCGTATCTCAAAACGCCATTTTGGCTTATCGATCCTTGTTCTAACTACGGTGTTATTTATAGAGATTTGAACGGACTAACACACCAATTTCTGTTGTAATTAACAATTTATTAAAAAGCTTTTGATTTATAGGTATGTAATGATTTTAATAACTTTTAATTATTCCTTATTGCACCCGCTAAAGAATTGGTCTCCCACTCTTCTCCGTAAGTTTTCGAGTGTAAAAGGTAGGTGTTTGAAAAATTAAGACATTTTACATCTTATATTCAGCGATGAATTTTGCCACCCATCCTGAATGTCTTGATTTTATATTGGCACGAAGAGGATAGGTTGCATGTTTATTATATGCAGCTGGTCTGCTGGCTACCCCACTTGGAATATCCCATGATGGTATAGTAGATAGTAGTAGTAGAAGCAGATTTAAATAACTTGTAATATGTCTGTTTATGTTTTAATTTTTTATTTTATTTATTTATTTTATTATTTATGGGCATCACCATTACACAGCAGTCTTAACGAGAAAAAACCATTAAAGGAAGAATCCAACATGAGGTACCCATACTAGGTATCTCAGAACAAAAATATCGAAAAAATATCGGGAGTCTTCAGCAAGTCGCCCGGTAGCTTAATTGGACAAAACACTCATAGCGTTAAGGTAGGGATGCGGGTTCAAGTCCAAGATCCGTCAAAGGCACTACCGAATAATGTGATGTCGTCTTTTCGAGACATTTTCACTCTCGTAAGAGAAATCAACACCACCCTATTGTAAGAAATCAACACCACCATATTGTTCGTGTCGAGCAAGATTCACCGTAACTTCAGAGTTTCAATCGCTTGTAGCATCAATCTAATTTTCATATCGAGTTTGCTGACGATAAGATAGATGCTTCAGAAATATTTTCTGTATTCTTTCAATATGGAGTCTATGTACCTACCGCATATTGAGGTGATAATTGTGCCTAGCAGAATCTTTGATTTAGTGTGGTATTAGTAGCTGGGGTAATTGTGCAAATACCTACTCATTTGAAAAGGGTAATGTTCGCACAAAAACAAATCGATTTTATGATAAATTCTTAATAAAAAACTATGTACCGCGTCGCGTAATAATATTTCGTTCTACCTACTCAAAAAGTTGAAAATTTTGTCTGCTTAAGGTTCGTTTTGGCAAAGGATAGTCCTTGACCAGTTTTTGAAGGATGAATATAAAACATGACCGCGACACGCTCGTTATACTACATTTTAATGGGTTAGTTGGAAGATATACGCTTCTGCAATAAACTTGCCCATCGCACAAAATTATTTGTCTGGTTTAAATTCTGCAATATTAATTAAATAATGTTTGTTTTTATGTGCAGTAAAGATTTTTATTATTATTACTATTATTATCGAATGAAGGATATGTAGTACCAAAATATAATAATAAATACGGTAAGAGAACTTTAGAATACAATGTGCCTAAATTGCTTTATATGATGCTAGCATCTATTAAGAAATGTGGTAGTAAGATTATTGCAATAAAAAGGCTTGTCAAGAAATGGCTCTTGAAATGCGGATTATAAGTAAAATTGTGGAAATACTATAGTTATTAAATACATGTTTGCTGTTTTTGGTTACTATTTAATAATTTATGTATAAATGTTATTATGAAAGGAAAGCGCCGACATTATTACGATATCTGTTTTTTTTATGGTTTTGGCGCGGCTGCATTATGTTATGTTAGTCATAATATTTTCTTTAAAATATATTCTTTTTTAAATGAAAATTCTAATAGACTCCTTACATAATAAAAGTAGGTATACTATTTTGCGCCAGCTTTGCTGAAGGGTTTGCAAGTTCTCTGCACAAATTATAAACGACCTCTTACTTATTAAGGAAACAATAATACACTAAGAAAAATACTAACGAAATTTCACAAAGAATAATATTGGTACGTACCTACTATCAGATAAGGATTGGTAAATTTACCAAAGATTGGTTTGTGAAAAGTTAATATTATAGATTCGTACCAATGAATCGTTTGTACTATCTCTGGTCCTAATCTGATAGTACGTAGGTACCAATGATTCGTTGTGAAATTTCGTTAGTATTTTTCTCAGGGCCGATCTTATAAACATAATATCAAATATCCGTTAGCATTTTGGTAAGTTGCTGACGGATGGCAGTTTGTAAGCCAAACAAACCGACGTGTGTCTTATGAAACCTATTTGACCGTTCGTCATCCACATGTTAAATAAACTGGTGTTGCTACGATTTATTGTTTTTATATGCATAGCAACGGTCAAATACACACGTATTATGGAAGTTTAACCCAAGTATATTTATTATTCTATAGTTTAACCTCGCAGCTTGTGCAATCACGTTTGAAAAATATATTATTTTGTTTAAATTCAGGAACAATTATTAGTAAAATGATTGTAGGTTGTAAAATTAAAAAATGTCATATAAACCGACGGTTTGAGTGTCAAAACTGTTGCCAAAACAGTCGGTTTTGCTAACCTACAGATTTTTACCGAAATATTGCTTACGGACGTTAATAAGACGCAAAAGTTACCGATTGTTGCTTTTTTCGGTGTATTTCGTCGGTTATGTAACTAAAGGATGTTTATAAGACCGGCCCTCAGTGTATGATATGTGAAAATCAGCCCAGTATCCAGCAGCACACCCAAAAAACCAGATATACCGTTGGAAAATAAATCAGATGTGAAACAACAATGCAAATAAATCTATATTGTAAATCAACTTTACAATAGGAAAGCATAAAACAACAACAATAGAACAAATCATTTAGTGGAATGTGCGAGTTTTATGCAAAAGCACGATATTTTCCAGCTAACCATTACCATATTCTTCCTCCTCATTATCATATTGAATATAGCTGGTGGACATATTTCTAGCCCTTTTTCTATTAATGTAATTTTATTATAAAAATATTCCAAACATAAAACAAAGATATAACCTTAATTTAAAAAAAATATTCACTCGGGGTTAAAATCAATCTGTTCATCCATAAAATAAAAATGAAAATCTTATTGAATTTAAAGTTGTTTTAAAAAAAATACAATGAATACCAAAAAAAGGTAAAAAAAAAACTCTATAAAATGCTGAAAAATCCTTCCTGTAATATAAACGTGCAGTTTTCCATTCTGAAAAAGAACCAACGCCAAAAAATGCTTAAAATATTCCACTATAAAAAGAACTTGAATGAAGATACCCAACAAACGAGTGGATGATCTTGAGAAGATTAGAATAGATGATGATACCCAACGTGAGTAGGAGCATTACGCAAAATGAAATGACAAAAACCATTCCAATTGCAAAAAATAATTTTCTTTACATTATTTGCCTATACGGTAGGAGAAAAAACTATTAAAAAACTCCGTTGTATGAATACCCGACACGTTCATATTATACGAGAATGTAAGTAAAAAAGAAATGGATAAGTACTTACCTGGCTAAAACCTTACACTTCTCAGAAACCTCGATTGGAGAACCATGTCTACACAATGCAACATTGTGCAAAATCCAATCGGAAGAATAAAGAGAAAGGTGTCCCAACGCTTACGAATTGGCTCTAGATTGGCTTAAGCGATCACTGTCGGTGTCCATGGACAACGTTCACCAATTCCACCATTCTCACTGTCACGATATAAGGTCCACCAATCGAGAGACGCTTTATGCAAACAATTAGTAAATATTCTAAACACTTACACTTCTGTTCGACAGATCAAAGAACATTTTCCTTTGAAGCAGTGTTTCCCAACGTGGGCCCTTCGCCCCACAGAGGGGCAATTCGAAAATTGACTCGACATGAGTTTAACCCTTTCGCTCCGGGCTATTTAAATGCAATGCTTTTTTTTCTTCTATCTACTTGACATCTCCTACTTTTTTACAATTTTAACTCTTGACTTATTAAGTACTAAACTAAAAAAATTGACATTCTTTATTGACACTCCAATATTTAGTATTTGACTTAAATTATTATTGTTATAAATTGATTCCCTTTTGTGTTTTGTTCTTTGCCAATTCTTGTTTTCCAACTGTGTTGAGAATGAGAAATTTGATTTATGTGATCTTGAACATGTAAAAGTCTCACGCCGTGGACAAGTAAATAAAATAAATAAAATACTAATTATGAAGAAAAAAGAAAGCTACATTTCGGTGCCAAATTTAAGGTAAAAAGCAAATTCTTAAATAAATGCGGTAAATAATATTTTTTAGGTAGGTATAATTTCGCTATACGAGACCAAAATATCTTTATAATATCAAAAGTTTTTGAAGTGAACAACTCATTTTTTAATATTAAAAATCTAAGTATGATTCTACAAAAAAAATTCAGAGTTTTAAATTGAATCTGAAAGATATTTTTAAATAGCTGTTCAACTGCTCTGTTGTTGAGTTTTGTTAAGAAACTGTATTTGGTTGCTATTTGTATTGTGGATATGTGTTTATTTTTATTGTTGTTTGGTAAGCGCTATTGTTTTATCTAAGTTATATGAAATATGTTTAAACCCTCAAAGCACGAGCACTGCTCAATTTTGAGGGTCAAATATGTAATAAATGTGTTTTTTTTAGTAATAAGGTGTGTATGCAATATTATTAAATTGTAAATTTTATTTGAATAAAAATATTTGAATTTGAATTTGAATATGTATGTTACATAGCGAAGGGGGCATAAGAATTTTAGAAAGGTGAAGGTGGGGCATGGTACAAAAAAGTTTGGGAAACACTGCTTTAGAGTGAAATATCCCAGAAGTACCTACACGTTTTTAGTAATTATTTTTTTTAAATTGTTTTGCTTAAAAAACGGAATCTTAAAGTAAGTAGGTATTTATTTTAATACAAAATGTGTGCTTATCCAATTAAGAATCTGAATTAATTCTTAAAAGTTTGCACTCTAAATTTATATAAGCCTCTTCAATTAGCAAATCCGTAATGTTTGCCTCCTACTATAGTTTTTCATATTATCCTTCTTATAATTGAATGAGATAACGTACATAAATAAATTGTAAAACTTTTTAGTAATCTATGGATATTAACTTAAATTTTTGGAGTTTTACTATTTGTATATAACACTTAACAGGGAATACCACGTGTAGGTGAGGTTGACAATTGGGTCGGCTAGGTGTTATTTGCCATCACCCCTTACACCCCAAATTGCAATAACTACAGAGGCATATCTCTCCTGTCTGTTACCGGAAAGGTTTTGGCGAGGATAATGGCAAATAGACTCATACCAGCTGTTGAGCCCCTCCTGCCGGAATCAATATGTGGTTTTAGACCCGGTCGAGGCACAGTGGATCTGATCTTCTCCCTTAGACAACTACAAGAGAAGACGATTGAACAACATACAGCCATGTTCGTGGCATTTATAGATCTCACCAAGGCGTTTGACACCATAAATCGGGGCTTGTTGTGGTCCATTATGAGCTGGCTGGGAGTACCACCTGTCTTTCTGGAAGTGTGCAAGAGTCTTTATACCAACAACATGGCGAAAGTATTATGCAATGAATCGATGACAGACCCATTTAGCACAAACACTGGTGTTAGACAAGGATGCGTGCTGGCTCCTATACTGTTTAATCTATTTGTTACAGCACTTGCAATAATTGTTGACATGCTACTCACCACAAGAGGAATGGCTATAAAGTTCAGATTCGATGGAGGGCTCTTTAACCTTGGTCGATTTCGTGCTAAAACTCACTCAAAACACATCACTGATATGCAATATGCTGATGACTGCGTGTTAGTTTCACACAATATTGAGGATTTGCAGACCATATTGAACACATATTCATGGGCCTACAGTACTCTTGGCCCAAAGTGAACATTTCCAAGACCAAAATTATGTCCACTCCTGACACACATAGCGCAGAAGCACATGTGGACGGACGAACGCTGGAAAAAGTGGATCGCTTCAACTATCTGGGAAGCATTTTGAACGCCAGAGCAAATATAGATGACGAAATTCAAAACAGACTAAATGCAGCTTCCCGTGCATTCTGGAAGCTACGCGATCGAGTTTTTGGGAACCACGACCTTTTACTTAAGACAAAAACTGCAGTATACCGTGCAGTAATAGTTCCAACTCTCATCTATAGCTGTGAAGTATGGGTTCCATACAGACGGCATATCAAGTCCTTAGCAAAACTCCAACAGCGCCAATTAAAACAAATAATGAGAGTTCGATGGTTCCACAAAATCAGCAACAAGGAGATTCTGGAGAGAGCGGGTTGCCAGAGCATTGAAGTACTAATAACTCGAGCCCAACTTCGCTGGTCAGGTCACGTCCTCCGCATGCATGAAGGCCGACTCCCTAAGAAGATCATGTTCTCGGAACTCACAGAAGGCAAAAGGAAGATGGGAGGCCAGCGGAAACGGTTCAAAGATGTCCTGCACAACACCTTGAAGGACATCAACGCTCAAGATGACTGGGAGACGATGGCAGGTGACCGCACGAAGTGGCGGAAAACCATTTATGACTATAGCGGCCCGCAAAGTCGAACAACACGCAGGGACCCATCATAAACGAAGAGCAGCCTTGTCCCGAATGTGACAAAGTGTGCCTGTCCAGAATCGGCCTTCATAGTCACCTTAGATGGCACCGTTTGCAAGATGCTCGATTAAGCTCATTCTCTCAATAATATACGGCAACGGGTACAAGGCATTATTATTACCTATATTATTATTATAACACTTAATATCTTCTATTTGTCTATCTATCTATACTCTCACACCGTGTCCCAGGTGGGGTAGGCAGAAAGAACGAAACGCCATATAGATTTATCCTAAACTCTTTCGCTTCCTCTACATTCATCCAGTTTCTCATACATGCACACCAAATTCTCTTGCTCAACACATGGCCGCCCTAAAGAATTTGATCCACATGGTTCTTGAACGCTTCCTCACACCTTCTCTTTCAGATAAATATATCCTCTTCGTCATCTTTTCATCGTGTCTCATCATCTTCTCAGCATGTCCAAACAATTATTGTAACTTTTTTACACGCATTCTGTCCACAACACTGCTTTCACATCCGCTCATTCTCCTAATATAGGTATTCTATCTTTTAACGTTTTACCAAGTAGTCTTCTCAGTGAGCGCATCTCATTAGCATTTATTCCACTTTCGTCCCTCTTCAAGCAGTCCAAGTGTCGGTAGCAGAATGGTATTGTGCACCAGCATTTTTGCCATGTTTGACACATTGCTATTGTTCATAATGAGTCGAAGAACACCATTCAATCTAGCACCGGCGACTTTTCTTCTTTCGATGTCCTTATCAAATCTTCAATCCCTCGTAAACAGACTTCCCAAATAAACGCTCTCATTCACTTGCTCTAAACATCGTCAACCTTAATTTCATTTTTTATTTTTTTTATTTTAATAGATGCAACAGCTTTTACAATGAATAATACAATACTAGGGCCAATTCTGAATCTTGATGAACTATCTGAACTAACTTATAATAGTTGACATTTGTATTCAGTATTAGTTACGAATTATAAACAACTATACACTCGATAACCACCAAGGGCAAACGGTAAAATCTATGGGACAAACAAATATTAGTCGGTGATGCCGCAATAAAAAATGTTTTTCACGTTCCGATTTACACTTCTGGCAACAATTTAATAGTTGTCGCGCGTGAAAATTGTGAAATGTCAGATTTGCCGGTATATTTTGACGTTCGCATTTGCGTCGGTGGTGGTATAATTTTACAATTTATAGATGCCAAGAGTTGCGAGGACCCTAAAAATATCCATTTTTTACTTTTAATTGAAAAAACAACTTTAAACTTCCAAAATATAGCAATATTCTGCGGCAAAATGACAGCAACTAATAATATTCGCACATTAAAAGTCGCGAATAAAATTCTGCCAAATACAACTAATTGTAGTTGTCAACTAAAATTTCGTTCTGAATACGAAATCCATAGATTCTCGAAATTTATAGTTGTACTAAAGTGTGAATGAAAAATGAACTAGCCAACTTAATTAGTTTTAGTACGGAAAACTGTGAATACGAATTTGAACTAAATATTATGACTCAACTATCTCCTTACACTTAGTTAGTGCAACTAAACTATTTTATGATTCAGAATTGGCCATACTATACATTTAATTATTTACATCGCCAATTAAAGTATCTAATCTCTATGAACAATTTAATACAAAGCACAATATATAAAAAATAATTTCACTAATACTATTTTCTCTTTTTCAAACACCAGCTATTATTTATTCAGCCATTAGTTTTTTTTTACAATACTGTTATTTATTCCAATCAACGGTCCTTTTCTATATTACAAACATAATGTTGCATAACACAATATAATTCATAAGACAGATTTTTTTTTTATAAAATTGGAGGATATATAAATGTAGTTGCAGAAGATAACAGGTGTCAAAATATTATTCACGAAAAAGTATAGAGCTGATAGAAGTAGGTATAATATTAAATTGACAAATGCAGAAGTTGGTTATGTATAAATTGATATTTTATTATCATTAGTATGTTTTATTAGCATGTAGCTAGTTAGTGAATCGTCACATCATATTTTATCTTATTTATCTACACACAAATCTGAGTTGAAATTATATTTTATTTATAGGATTCCAGTAATTTGCTTAAAGCATGCTACTTCTCGGGGCAATTCAATTAAATTAGATGATATACTCAGATAATCTCACGTAGTAAGTGAAAAACAGATGACATTAATTTATCTTTGTATCCTTTCATTAGCTTAAGCGTTTCTAAATAAATCTGAAATATCGTATACCTTCCTACTAATGAAACACCGTTTCTATGACAACGTCATCAGTACTATAGGAATGTGGTAAAAAAGTTAACTCAATCGACGTAATACCACTCTAAATGGAGGAGGATTATTTCAGCTTTATGCTCCTGGGAGAAAAAAAAAGAGGGTGATTTAAAATGAGGTTACCCAAAGATCTCTTTAATAAACTGATCAACCTAAGTTTGTTAAAGTTAATCAGTAAAAGACTTATATTATATATAAATTTAAAACACAGTATATACAACTTTTTTTTATTAGCTTAACTGGTTAACGTTTTCGAAACTTACAAACATAAATACGAAATAACTATACTTAAACAACTTAAAATAAATATTTTACAATTGAGATGAAATTACATCATTAATAACACAATATTTCAAAAGTCAAAGTTTAATTTATCGAGCGACAGTTCTTGGTAGAAGTTCATTATAATTATTAATTAAAATGAAACACACAATCAAACTGTAGTAAACGATTTTAGTGGTAATTTCACCAGTAGATTCACTTAACGCTATAATTATTTCAATTTAATTTTTATAGTTAGTATGTCAGTCAACTTCGATAATTTCACTACAAACGTAACTTGAAATTTCTCTGTAAAGCGTTAGTTAGTACAGGAATGTTTCGTTCAATACTCCGTACATCTTACCTATGTAGCTACCTACTAACTAGTGGTGAACCAAATAGTCACATTAGCAGAAACTATTTTTTTTTTGCTATCGTTGGTCTCATGCTGAATTTTGGTTTGGTTTGCGCTTCTTTATTGATTGCTACATTTCATTGTTTGATTCTATGGATGTATTATCATTTATTTTAAATTTTTGGATTATAATATATTCTATGAAACAATTAGGTTCCATTTGTATTTTTAAATGTAATATGATATATAAGTTTATAAATAAGTAATAATTTGGAGAATTCACACAGATACTGTCATTGAAGGAGACCCACGGCCCACCTGGATACCGTAGAAGTCTGGGGACTTCCATTTATTCGAAATTTTAGATATAAAAATCTTGTACACAACGAATATTGTACCATAGTGCCTGAAGGGTTGGCTGGTAGCAATACCTCCATTTGTGGAATCTTTTGACTACACTCTTTAGACACTGTCAGTCCTAAACTAGGATGCGATTCTTGCATTATTTTATTTTTTTACACTTTATCCAGTCAAAAATAATTATTATTAAACATGCAAAACCTGAGACAATTATCGGTACTTGCTTCACAGAACTATGAACATTTGAAAGAAGTTATTTTTATTTTGCTACTGTCAGAAATGGAACGTTTGATCTCACGACTCAAATGTTGCATAAAATTAGATTGAGTTTTGCACGTGTGCATCTACAATATTTTAAATTCATTTTCTGAATCTTACAAAGTTTTTACATTATGTACCACAAACAAATGCTTGAATTTTAAAAAAAAATCAAGAATTTTTCATGCTCTAAAAATGCGATAGCAAAAAAATGTGAATTTGCAAATTTCACAATCTGTGATTTGTGACAAAACATACATTGGACACATCTCTAGTACCTAACTACATCTCGCGACATTAGCAACGTGATGTTATCCAGTAATATAGGGTGAATGTACAATGCCACGGCATAGACAGACGCATACCTACCTACAATACAGATAATGACAGAAATAAAAATAAAATAAGTAAATAATGCAGATGCACAACACAATGTTATTCTAAATATTTCCTTTTAATAGCTGTTCAACTATCGGTACACGTTAGTGATGTAACGAATATTCATATACGCATTCGCATAATATTTCAAAGTATTCGCATTCGTATTCGCAAAAAAATATGCGAATGTTTTGCGAATATTATTTTGGTAATAAAGTATCGGATATTTGGTAAAAGTACCGGATACTCACCCGGCATTGTTGTTGAGTGTAATGTTGAAATCGTGAACTATTGTACCAGGTGTAAATTTTTATTGAATTGTTTGTTGTTTTATACGAAGATTGTTGTAAATTTTTCTTGTTAATTATTGAAGATCTTTTTTTGTCGTTGTTATATTGTTGTTTGTATCTGCATGCTGAGTGTTTCATTTATGTATTGCATATTAAGGGTTTAAAAATAACGTTTTTTTTTTTTTTTCATAACGTTTAAGCTAACTGAATTTGTTCCGCACCAGCCAACCTCTACTGTATGTATTGTGTACGGCGTGTTGTAGATTCCTGTAATTTATCATGGGACTACTTAGCGCGGAGACTTTTCTTATGCGAAAGTAGCTGGATGCGCTCGGATATGCAGAAAATATTATGAATCCGATGTAAGGTAAATAATGTATAATAATCTATATTTTTGTTGAATGGTATGTATGACAATATTAACGGTGCAAACTGAATGGCTGCACTTTGTTAAGAAATTGAATTAGTTACAACAGATGTTAGTAAATTGCAGTGTTTTTGTTGAAATAAGTTTTTACCTATTACCTACTGTTTGTGTATATCATTGATATATTTATTTTATTTTGTGTTTTTCTGTGTCTAGTTTATCTGTAATTTTTGAACTGATGTTTGTTGATATATATTGTTAAAGGCTTTGCCGTTTATGAGATGAAATAAATAAATAAATAAATAGTGTTAAAAAGATAGGTACTGCAAGAAAATATTCTTTAAGTGAACGGAGGAGTTTTGAAATATTTTAAATTCCAATACCATTTTGAAAATTCGGCGACGAGGGGGAGCGGAGGGGGGGTTAAATTTTTTATTGTTTGAGCAATTATAGAAAAATTTAAGAATGTCAATATTCGCAATATTCACTATTTGCATTCAAACATTCGTTACATCACTAGTACACATACTACCTAATATTACATTAAGTATTTTTTTATTGTTAAGGCCGATATATAGCGCATCTCCGGTACAATATCTACCATTGTCTATCAATAATAAGATATTTTGCAGAGTATTTTTGTTATTTAATACGGAAAAATCATTCCACAGCACAAAAATGTCTGAAGACTAATTATAAAAAAATAGCTTTTCAAATGTTTTGTGACTAATACTTTGAAATTTCATATTTATTAGTATGAAAAATAAATGAAAAACAATGTTTGAGTGGAAAATGCATTGTTTCAGTTATTTTGCATGAATTTTTTTTTTATTACCGGCAATCCACCCGAAACGAGTGATTCGTGTTTGCATGAATTAATAATAACAAAAAAATTAATCCGAGGAGCACCCGGTAAAGAATTGGTCTCCCACTCTTCTCTATAAGTTTTCGAGTTCTGTAAAAGGCAGGTGTTCGAAAAAATTAAGACATTTTAGACAATTGTCTTGTAAAAGACAATTGACATGATTGTACAATACATATTTTACTAAATGTGAACAAAAAAAAACGAATAATACGCCTCCGTTATCTATTATTTTTTGCCCTTAACATAAATGCTTCGGGCGTCAATCGGTAGAGGTACTAGGCATCGAAAAATTTAAAAAATGGTGTGAATATGAATTATACTAGGCTCAGCCTGGTTATCAATAAACAAACTAATTTTCTGCAAAGTCTTTCAATAGGTAGAACGTTGAATGTTTTGTGCTACATAGTCATTGTTATTCAACCAAATATTTGGGCATAAATTTGGATGCCGACGTGTTAATGAAATAAGTAATAACATATCGCCTAGCCAATTAGTTGATTGGCAGATTAATATGTCGGGTAGTGACAAATTTTTTTTTATAACGTTGTGTTTAATTTAAATAAAAATATATTTAAATCCAGTAAGACATGACGTAGGTATATAAAATATCAAAGTTTTTAAATGTTGAATTTCTTAATTAAAAATTATTCTGGTAGATTTCCAAAGCAGTTCAATTATGTAAAAAAATATTTCATCAACACACTATTTGTCAGTTTGACATTTCTGATATATTAAAAACTCAAAGTTTAATAAGAACAGTTTTAAAGAAAAGCCTTAATATGAAAGAACATTATGGTTGAGTACAAGTACGTATGTACCTCCATTTTATTTTTGATCATATTCTCACAACATTTTGCCAAAAAAATAATTAAAAATTGAAGTTGTATTCAAATAAATAATTTATTAACTGTGTATTATACAATTTACTTCGAAACGACAGTTTATTAAAGGTAACATTTCGTGCCATTTAGATATGTTAAATTGAAAAGAATATTTTTCAAAGTTCTGAAGCACTTTTCATACGCTCGAAGAGATGTGAATGCATTGCAGCAAACAAAGTTCTTTTTTATAAACTTAGACACTCGTTTTAATAATATCAGTTGAATTTTAGAAAATGTGAACTTACATATATGGATCTAGAACATTAAATGCGATGTCTGTCACCAATAATTACTGAAATGAAAAGATTAAGCTCGCAGACGGTAAATAAGTATTGTTACTTAAACCCAAGTAGTTCTCGGATGTCTTCATTTTCTTACATTCCTTCAAACAAATAAATTTACCATCTTTTTTCGTCACCCTTATGTCATCCATTCGCGTCATATGTGCAAACTTTCGAAAGAAATTCTGCTATTACTACTACTACTTTACCCATCACGGAATATCCAGCAGACCAGCTGCATCTTATGAACAGACACACAAGTTGTTGTGACAAAAATTAAAACACTAAGGATCGGTGGCAAATCTTATGACTGAATTTAAAATGTTAATGATCTGCTATTGTCTCGGATATAATTATTTTCCACTGAGTGAAAAGCGCCCATGGATCAAGTCAACGTTTTTTTTTTAACATTCCTTAAAACTTTTCTCCTTATTTGTTGAGTTTATCAATCCTCTAAATCACTCGCAAACGAGTGGATAGCCTTGAGAAAAATAGAATAGAATAGAGTTTATCAATTCTTTATCGAAATATTTACTAGCTATATACCCGTTCTTGCTCAGAGACGCAAACAATTTATTATCAGGTACTGAAAAAAACCTTAGTAATCTGACAAATATTTAAGCTTGTACCGGATTCAAAATAAAATTTCTAACCTCGTGTGATGATATATTATTCTATTTTAACTCCTGAAAAAGTAAACCAACATTTTCCACTATTTCCTATTTTCTGTACGTTTTTGAGTGTTCTAATAAACTCAGGTATTCGTTTCCCACCACGTATAATAATGTATGATGTGTGGACATGAAACAATTTTTGTACAGCAATGACATAATATGCAACTCGTCTTCAATGTTTTCGTCTTTATGGCGTAGTGTTCATTGTATACTGTATCAAGTAACTTCCTGTTTATGGGTTACAATGTGGTAGGTGATCACGAAGAAGAAGAAATAATAAATATTTACACCAGTTGTAGATGCTTTAAAGGAGATTTACTATATTTTAGATATCCTTCAATATTTAATATAATAATAAATAAAAAAACATAGAATATAATTTAAGGTATAAGAAGTTTACAAGTTTCTAAAGCTAACGCTGATTTTCTTGTCAGTTGAAAGTGTACGTACATACATATATACTAACATTAATAAATATTTATAGTCCCTTATAGATTTATGAACAGGTAGGTTATACATATAATTATATTTGTGCAAGGATTGAACGTTTTTTTAAACTTGAAAAACTTCTTAATTTACCAAAACATTAAGAAATACTTTAACTAAACTGAAATAATTTGTGGAGATGATTTTTTGCCCACATGGTTTATAAATTGATTTAGTTTTAAGAAAATCTTATGTTATTATTTTTAATAGTAATTAGTTAGAACTGATATATTATACTATTAAAGAAAAAACACTGAACTCACATATACCTATTCACGTCCTTCAGTGTTTCCCTTGAGGACACAAAGTATAGGTATTTGAAATGCGTATCACATTGACCTGTCTTTTCATAAAGAAAATATAATTGGGCTGTTAGGTACGTTAATTAGTCATTTTTTTACAAAAGCATCATTCATTTTTTTCTAAAGAATTTAATCTTCAAAGAAGTCTGTCTAAAGCGAATAAGTAAACAAACATAAGCTTCCATCTTAAAAATTATCTTAGATTACAAAGTTATATAAACTCTTTATAATATACCTATATTATATGAGGTGAAGGTTTTACTTCATTTCACTGCGTATAATCGGGCAGAGACTTGGCTAATGCCTTTGCATGTGGTGCGAGACTCGGGATTATAGCACAATTCATTTGCATTTTTTTACCATTCTTAACACACTGTTTAATTCATTATAATAGATCACTCACTAACAGAAAAAATTGGGTTACCAATTATTTACCCGGGTCTCAACGGAGTATTTGGACTAAAATATAATATTTACTTTTACTGTCTTCGAATATAATATGCCGATAGCAGTCCTCAATTTGGAGGCTTTTAATCTACATAATGATTCACTAGGCTCATAACAAAGATAGGTATTTATTTCCTGTGAAAGTGTTTGCCTTTTATGCATTACTATCAGTTTATGGAGAATATGGTAAATATATAATGGCCATGTGGTTTTCGTATGTTTACGGAACAATGAAGAGTAAATCAATAATATCAATACATGGAGAGACAAATGCTGGGCAGGTATCAGCTTGAGAGACAAAATTAAAATATGTATAATATAGAAAAACAGTATATATGTAAGTCGTTCAATTTTTTTGTTAGTTTGGCAATTTAGAAAAAAAATGCTCTACTCTTATGTATCAATATGTTACATATAAAAGAAAAAATATTTTATCAATGTATGAGATGAAAGGAAACCTTCGCTTGTTTAAGACTGGTGGAATATATTATTTGAGTCTGCCATCTACTGCCAGTTTCAGAGTAGGATTTGACAAACACAGGGGGATTAAACCATTCATAGAGTCTTGAGATTAAACCTTTCACAGACAGGATTCTAAGCCTATCGATTGTGTTAGGTACCTAAACGATAATGTTATTATTATAACCCTATTCCTATTTTGCCTAGTAGTTAATCAATGTGTTTGTTAATGTTTTGTTGTACATGTCTCATCATCATCTTATTTGACTAGTTTTCAAACACTTCAATTTGTCTTGAGGAAACATATTATTATTACTTTAATATCCGTACGTTGTTTACATAATTCACTTCCGTAACACAGCAATTTATATTGTATCATGTTGATATGTATGTTCTCAAATTCCAATCATAACATTATGCTGACAACTTACTAGTCTTAAGCCCGATTTCGATGGACGATAATCGTTAGTTTGAACGATTTTAGAAAAAGCGGTTATATAGATAGTATTTGCAATAGTCAGGTCACGTATTTCGCATGTCAGATAACAGACTTCCACCTGAATCTTTAGAAATTATGACAGAGGGTATAAAGAAGGTAGAACTTTTGAATGTTGTGTCTACATTTTCTTCTTCTTTTGTTAAAAATATAAAGTTTATAAAATGATTTTAGATTATTTGATAGTTATTGGGGTTCACAAAGATATACGTAATTTCTTAAATAGAATTCATACTTCTGTACGTTTTATAAAAAAAAACTCTGTAGGTGTTAAAGTTTAATTTATCGACCGACGGTTCTTGGCGGAAATTCACGAGATATATAGTTATTCCACTATTGACTTTATTTATTTTTGCGAGCCGGTTTTCAAGAGCTTCTGTAGGTGTTGTATGATCTTAGGCTTTCACGGCCGGCGTCACTAATAAGAAAGTTATTTTCCGGGCTGAGTGACCGTGGTCTATAGGGTAAACTATGACCTAACGTTTCACCCACAATTGTGGCGGGCATCTTC
The DNA here is from genome assembly GCA_947579605.1 of Athripsodes cinereus. Lineage (NCBI taxonomy): Eukaryota > Metazoa > Arthropoda > Insecta > Trichoptera > Leptoceridae > Athripsodes > Athripsodes cinereus. The sequence goes on from OX388323.1 coordinate 14,848,692, forward strand.
AGGGGTAAGTGTCGGCGGCGGCTCGTAGCAAACAGGACTCGAATATTTCAAGAAACCTTCACCCACTTGCACATAGAGTTGCCAGCCATAATAATCAAAGCGTTTCGAATACAACTCGCGTACACCTACCCCTGAAGATGCCCGCCACAGTTGTGGGTGAAACGTTGGGTCATAGTTTACCCTATAGACCATGCCCACTCAGCCCAGAAAATAGTTTTCTTCTTCTGTAGATGTTATATAAAAGCATTATATTCACATACCAATATTCATAAGACAATTTGGCAAACCTGTGTGGCGTTGAGGTAACGCAATTACCTTTGAGTCACGGGGTCCCAAGTTCGATTCCCGGCCAGGTCGGTGCGCATTACCTAGTGTCGTGGTCCCCCCTCAAAAAAGGAGGAAAAAGAAAAAAAGACCGTCGTTGAGACCACATTGACAGGAAATAAATAAAATATATTTATTTATTTCGACGAGAGAATAAATACGTATTTATCCTCTGAGTTGGAAGTAATTAAACTAAAAAGAATCGAGTTTATCCAATCTACGCAAATTTATAAATTTCTTTTCGCAATTACGTCTCTATAATATTCCGATTAAAATTTAATAATACAAAAATACTTTCATATCACCTACCTACTTGTAAGATCTATGAATAATTATATTCGTTGTGTGTAAAGATGTCATACGTACATAATAATATATACTCGCTAGTCTACCCATATCATTCACACCTCACCATAATTAAAATTATTTCCGAACGTTTAACGTAATGCCCGTCAAAAGTGTCGGTCGCCAAATTCAACAATTTTCGCTTCTTCAAAGATATTGGCTCATGATACATCTAGAGGAAAGAAAATTTACGTAAAGGACCCTTTCTACGTTGTGTTTACGATTTATAAAAGAAAATTTTATCAGTGGAAAACAAACAATAATTTCTATTCAGAACACATAAAAGCATAATTTTATAAAAATCAAAATTAAATTTCTGTTGTACATAAAGGTTAGTAATTAATAAATTATTTCCTTTTATACTCGACGTTAGCAAGTATAAAACACTTACCTTATTGCTGAAAATACACAAAGAAAACAACACACAATAACAATCAAGAATAAATATAAAATTTTTTTTATGTACCACAGAAATCCATGTTATCTGTTAGAAATAGTCAATGAAATAATATTTTATCAAACTTATGATTCAACGTTATCGAAAGTTTATTTCTGTAATTATATTACAGATTAGTTTTGAATGCAGTTTTATTTATAAAAGGCATATGGTTTCATACATAAAATAGTATCTGTCTAAAGCGCCAGGGGCGCATCGAGATGAAATATTTTACTGAACCAAAGTTTGACAAAATTCAATCACTGACTATTTTTGTTAATTTTAACAATAAAAATTGGTTTGTTAGTGAAAATTTGCTCCTACACACGCAAATTTCGATCTGACACAGCCTTTCATACACTATTGTCAGCCTCATTAGTATACAATATGATAAATTAAGAGAATACAATACATATATATTTTCATGCAAAATAAAATATAATAATATAATATTTTCTGCGGAATTCGCTTAGCCTTGCGGCCATGATAACCGGAAGAAGTTTAATCACGAATTTTAATTTTTTCACGCTGGGTATCCCAGTATTCCACGCTGGGACTTGTGGGTGTGGATGGTGGGACGTTAGTTTATGATATAATAAGAGATATTTACATAAAATAAATATGAGTTTAAAAATTCATGCTCAAGTTAGTATTCAAAATTTCATAAAAATAAAAATTTATTCAATGTTTCTGAGTCCGTCCCTGCTCTTATTATCAAGTAATGTCTATAAATTAAATTTACAAATAATATTAGTTATCCAAATTTTATTAATTTGGGAAAATAAAATAATTTTATGTTCTGAATTCGACTCTGTTCACATAATTGAGTAATCCTCCACAAGACAAAATTGCAAACAATGCTAGTCTACAAATCTAACAATGTAGAAAATAAAATATCAAACTAGTCAATCTCACAAGAAATTATCAAACTTTACTTTAAAAGAGACATTTAATAAGATAAAAGAAAATTTTTAAAATAAAATATTCAAAACAGTTAAATTCTATAAAATAAAATTAAAAAAATAGAAAAGAATCTTAACTTCGGTTAAAGTTGATATATTCTGCAATTCTCGACACTGAAAACACTGAATTTAATTTTAGAATTTTATTGATTTTAATTTAGGATGATTTCTTATTATCTCAAAATAGAGATAATCACAAAAGAAGAAAAAAAAACATATTTTAATTTCTACTTGGAGAGGAGTACACCAAAAATCAAAATACAACACTGAATTTAATTTTATTCCTCTCTCATCTCCTTGCAAGAAAACACTATCCCGAGTCGATGTTGTGACATCATATTTATAATCTCCCATTTCTTTGTCTAAAATTCAATTTGGTACCTACCTACTTTCTTCACCCAAGTAGATACTAGTATCTACTCTCCATGTTGAAGTATATCTCCATGAACCCAATAAATCCAGGGTTATAACGCTTCAACCAACTATTACCACCATTTCATATAAGTACTAAGTTATTATTTATATAAACAATTCGTATTTATCAGTCAACTAAGATCCCAAAACTATAGATAAAATGAAACTTCAATCTCAATAAAACAGTAAAAGTTGTTTATGATCTTGAATACAATTCCTTAAAACACTTCATAAATACATACCCCAATCTTAATTATGTAATTTAAATTAAAACATCTATCCATTTACCTCACTTTGTCAAAATAAATAACTGAATTGTTAATAAATGCTATTTTCTTATCTATTTAACATTCGGCGAATTTACTTACTCGAATAAATTCATTCTGATTGCAACTTACAATAAAACAAGCCATTATAACTTCCCTCATTTCGTACATAAATATTCTCAGAAAATCAAAATATAACACTCCTTTTATCCTTACAGTTTAAAAATCGATGGATACTTCATGATATTCTTATAAACAGACGACACGTGTCAATAACTAAATCGAAGCGTTGGGTAACTTTTATCAGTTTTTCGTAAATCGAATTTCCTTAAGAAACATCAATTTCATTGTAAGAATATCATTTCTATTTACAATATTTTAATTATTTATATATAAATAACTTTTACAAAGTATCAAGCAGTTTTAATACTTCAATAAAACCTAACTTGACTATTATAATAGTGAGGAATTTAATATTCAATACAATTTTACAAACATTTTCTTATTCGAAATGTTTACAATTGTTAATATATATCTTTATAAAGTTTCAGACTAAGCAAATCCCAAGTAAGTTATAGAATTTCCTATTATTGTCTCAAGTAAATTATCAGTTCAAAAAAACCCAAATGCAACTTACCTCATCTTCCTCACAAACATTCAGTTATGTTTTAACCCTTTTTTATATAAACAATTATTAAAGTTCATATCTTGATTCTTTGTCCATGTGTATCATTCAAGGATTTTCTTTGTTCAAAATAATAACACACGTGTCTCCTAAGCAAGTGTCTACAAGGTTAACCTCGTTAAACTCGTGTCTCTTTAATAACACGTGTTAATTATTCTGAGTTCAATATTCAACACGCGCCTTTTATAAGTATCAACATATTGTTTATAAATTTAAAATAGAGCTCCCATAATCTAACTTATAATATATATATAGTTAAAGATTTATTTAATTATTAATGAAACCTTGCAAAACCTTATCCATGTCACTAGGCATGTCTGTTATGTATATTTAATTAAAATAAGATGTATCACTGATCAAGTGATGGAACGGAGGGGATGACCTTTATATTCATTACATTAAGCATATTATTCTATTTGCTACATCAATTTGTAGATATTCATTCTTTTTATTTTATTAGTTCCGTTAGATTTTAGAGTTGACCACTATGCACATAAAATTATATTAAACTAGCTGACCCAACGAACTTCGTGACACCTAACAATCAATGAATGATTAATATTTTTAATCTCCTTCATCTCCCGTAATAGTCCAAGTGTGTCATCGTATAATGTTAAAAAATAAAATTCATTTATGTTGAACAATTTTATATACTTAACTCAGATTTGTTAATTATCTGCTGTACGTATTATTTATTTTTGTCTGGAAGAGGAGGTATGAGGAAGCGCGGACGTCTAAAAACTACGTGGCTTGAGCACGTGGATCAAATCCTAAAGAACGGATACGTGTTGAGTAAGAGAAATCGGCGAACATGTATGAGAAATTGGGTGAATGTGGAGGAAGCGAAAGAAGTTTGTAAAGATAGATCTATATGGCGTTCCGTTCTCTCTGCCTACCCCTCCTGGGACACGGCATGAGGGTATAGATAGATAGTTTTATATGAAAGTACCAATATTTTTTTAGGTGTATACCTATTCATTTTAAATTTACATATAAAGATTCTTATTCATGATTTTTTCAAAATTGAAATTTCAGAACCACAGATGTTAAATTGTATGGATAACGATTCTAATATGAAAATGTATACAAAAATTATTCTAGAAATAGGCCAATCTATAAAAAACATCATCGTTGATTTGTATAATTCTCCATATTGAATTTTGGATTGAAATTAAAAATGTATGGCGTATATAACTTTCTTCGTAATTTTCCTTCTCGTGAATTTGTAAGATATTTAAATAGCCAATTGGCTATTCGTGGCGGAGAAGAATCCAACGAATCAGAGATCATTCAAATCGGTACAGTCATTCTTTATACCGATGACATACAGAGTTATAAATGGTGTAACTAACACCACTTTCTTTTATATATATATATAGATTTAAATATAATTTAAATATTGATTAATAGACATAACACTGGGACACAAGAATCTTTAGAATTATTTGATCTCATCAAACAGGTTACATGCTTATATAGTTAAATACTTTGATGTTTGGATCATGTTTAGAAACAACACATTTCATTCAGAGTAGACATACCTACTCGTATTTTCCCGAAAATAATTAAATACCGATTTATGTCTTATACGTAACTTGCTATAGGTATTATAATTCTATTACTTACTAGATTAAGTCCCGCAGATAATACAAATCCAATGATTAAAATGTAGTTCAAATATGAAATGAAACTTGTTGTACTAAATTTTCAAACTTTAAAACCTTTAAAATAATTTATATCCCGTGGAGCACCCGGTAAAGAATTGGTCTCCCACTCTTCTCCATAAGTTTTCGAGTGTCCTGTAAAAGGCAGGTGTTCGAAAAAATAAGACATTTTACATCTTAAATTCGGCGATGAGGTTTGCCACCCATCCTGAATGTCTTCATTTTATATTGGCACGGAGAAGACAGCTTGCATGTTTTATATGCAGCTGTTCTGCTGGCTACCCCACTTGTGGGATATGCCGTGATGGTATAGTAGTATAGTAGTAGTAAATAATTTATAAAACCACCATTATTTTGTCCATTTATTCAGAGTTTACAAAAAAACATCGATAGTTTTAAGCACAGAATACAAATGTTCACATTTGACAGTTTAGAGAAAACAGTTATTGATATTTGGAGATACCTACTTACTCAATTAATCAATATTTTTTTTTAAATTTATTCAGCAGATGCCCTTGATGAGCATGTGCTTTTTAAGAATCAAGAAAATCTATACAAACACATTCTCAAGTATCTTATGTGACATGCTACATCCGTGTACAAAAAAATGATAAATGAAATCACTTGATCGTGATAATCCCGCCACTGCATGTCTTCCAAGTATTTTAATTTTTTTATTGATTTTTGTTAACACTGTTATATAATGTGGTGTTCACATTTGGTGAATATCGCCAGGACGCCAACGTATCGACGTCAAAATCAAAGCGCATCTGACACATTGTATCTATATCGGTGGACTGTGTGAACAGGGTGTGACAATCAATGGGCGTCCGGCGAATTTTGTTTTTATGCAAGCGAAATTCGCCTGGCGATATTCGCCAATTGTGAACACCTCATTATAATGCTGATGTGCAAAAATGATAAATAAATAATTTAAAAACTTGTGTCATTTGGTTTTTATTAAATATTTCGAAAGTATTGACAGAATGACTAAGAAGATATATTTGGCTGAGAGGAATGGTGCTCGGAGACGTGGACGTCCTAGGATTAAATGGCAAGATCATTTAAATCAAATACTACAGGACGGTCACGTGTTGAGCACATTGAACAGGAGAGCATCCCGTGGAGCACCCGGTAAAGAATTGGTCTCCCACTCTTCTCCATAAGTTTTCGAGTGTCCTGTAAAAGGCAGGTGTTCGAAAAAATTAAGACATTGTACACCTTAAATTCAGCGATGAGATTTGCCACCCATCCTGAATGTCTTGATTTTATATTGGCACGAAGAGGACAGCTTCCATGTTTCTTACATGCAGCTGGTCTGCTGGCTACCCCACTTGTGGGATATGCCGTGATGGTATAGTAGTAGTAGATGTAATCAAGATATAGATGGCGTTGCAACCGGTCTTTATTTTTTTTTTAATTTCTTTCAATGTACGGCGTCAGCCTTTTACGTGTTTAAAAAAACATGATTGACATAAATAGTACCTTCATATATAAAAAGAAAATTTAAACAAGACAGGAGTAACCACTACAAAAAAGAATAATACATAATCCAAAAACAATATGACATATAAAATAATTAAAAATAAATTATTCAATAAAAATAATCCATGAAAAAAATGGCAAAAGTTGTCTTGTACATACATTTATAAATTTATTTTTTTTGCACATCGTCATTATATGGCAGTGTTAAAAAAACAATATAAAATTTAATATACTAGGACGATATGCAGTGGCGAGATTATCACTATCAAGTGATTTCTTCCATCTAACCACGACACATTAACATGCCTACCTATTTAAAACAAATTTACTTATATAAAATAACATCAATACATAACAAACGAAAAAAAGTATTAACTCATACTTCCTAAATAGTGAACTTGTGTCTTTTGTGCTTGAAATCATCGACATATGGTACGTTGTCTATTTCACTGCAATTTCAGGCAGCAGCTGCAACGCTCGATTACGTCACTATGGTGGATGCATGTATGCACTATGTCAGTGGTTCTTAACCTTTTTGGAGGCACCGAACCCCACCAGTTACATATGCATTCACCGAACCCCTCCTCATTTGAAAAATAAAATTAGATTTTTACCAATTAAAAACATGGTATATTTTTTGCTTATTTACTCCTGGAGTGCTATAAGTAGCCCCAGTTGAGTCTCAGCCGTGGCACCATTGGTATTAATATTTTATATATCCTCTACCAACCGTCTTTATCCCCCCCCCCCGCATATCACACTTTATTAAACGTCTTTTCCTTACTATTTGAAAGAAAAATTCGAGTATCTATCGAACCATGGTCTACCACTGCGTTCCAACAACGAGCGTCTTCTGGCAATTCCTACACATAACACCAATTTCTTTTCTCAATCATTCTCAGTATGTGGTGCTCGTTGCTGGAATAATCTCCCTTCTTCTCATAGAATATCTCAATCTTTTAATGAGTTTAAATACGCCGTCAAGAAGTATTTTATTGTCTTCTAACTCAGCATCCGTCCCCTAACCCCTTCCTATAGTTCCCGATCCCTTTGAAGTGTAAGGTGTGTGTATTGTAGTTTTTTTTTTTTTCAATCTAATTTGTGTAGCTATTTTTCTTATTGTTTGTGTTTTTATTATTTTTATTTCTGTTTAGTGTTAATGTGACGTGGTTAGATGGAAGAAATCACTTTAAAGTGATAATCTCGCCACTGCACATCATCACATTTGTTCTTGTGTATACTGCTTTATTAAATTTGTTATATGAGTGATGATGTGCAAGAAAAATAAAATAAATAAATAAATAATTAAATAAATTGTCAAAGTGTGTCATCGTAGGTATAGTGTAAAAAAATAAAATTCATTTGGAACTTTCGCAGTTAAGTTGTCGTTGTCGTTGTCGAGTATTTTTTTCCATAGAAAAAGTAATATTTTCGAAACTTGAGGAAATTGTTGCCATATGTAGAATTATTTCTTGGTCACCAAATTTTTGGAAAATTCTTTTATAGCAAAAAAATCGCATCTACGAAAATTGAGCGGCCCCACCGATGTCGAGTAAAATGTACGGAACTTTAGGAAATTATTATTCTAAGAAGATTTTTTTTGCCGGCAAATTATAATAATTCTACATTTGGCAACAATTTCCTCAAGTTTCAAAAATATTACTTTTTCTATGAAAAAAAAAAGTACTTGACAACGGGTGGAACCGCTAAACTGTGAAAGTTCCATTCATTTTTTTACATAGACAATTCACACACATCGAGCTAGTCCCAAACTAAGATGAATCTTGTATTATGGGTACTAACGCGACGATACACACACACAGATGTAACACCCAGACCCGGGACAATTTGAAAAAGGTCATTCATCACTTTGCCCTGGCCGGGAATCGAACCCGGGACCTTGTGACTCAAAGGCAAGAGCGTTACCTCCGCGCCCCACCGACCGACATAAACAATTAACTTAACTCAGATTAGTTTATAAATTATCTGCTGTACGTAATATAATTATGAAGGTACTAATTTTTTTTTAGGTAGATACCTATTCATTATAAATTTGTAAAAATTCTGTACATAATTTTTTTTTAAACTGAAAATTCAGAAACACAGATGTTAAATTGCATGGATAACTATAAAAAAAACTTCATCGTTGATTTTGTATATTCCCCATAAGCCATATTGCACAGTGATATGTTATACCTAGATTTGCAATATGAATCTCAAACATGTACCATCAATAAAATCTCGTTGCGGTCCTTGGCGCCGCAATTTTTATTTAGTTTTTATTTAGTAGTCTCAGTCTCGTTGGATTAAATGTCATCAAGTAAAAATGTCGCATTGTGCTTAAATGATAACATAGAAATGGTTTGACTTTTTGATGAACGTTTAAAGATAGCGAGCACTTATTCATCAAGTTTGAAATTTGCCAACAAATCTAGGGAATATGTAATTTGTAAAAAGAATGTTCTTTTTGATATGGAATATGTCGATAGTGGGTACAAAAGTAATACACCTTTTTAAACAATGCTACTTGCAGTATTTACTGAAGTTCGACAATACCCATTGTCAGTTTGAAAAAAAGCGACACATATATAAATTGTTTGTAGATAACAAGAGATAGACAATATGAGCATGGGGATTATTACAGAAGACAAAGGCCGGTAGATAGAGATGAATATATATATATATATATATATATATATATATATATATATATATATATATATATATATAGAAGAAAAGAGATGAATATATATTACTCAGGTATTGCACCTCGAAGGTAGGGTACACATTTTTAGAGAATATTTGTATGACATTGCGAATCTAGTTGTAACATATCACTGATATTGCATTATTTATTGAAATTAAAAATGTATGGCGTAAATAATTTTCTTGATATTTTTTCTTCTCGTGAATTTGTAAAATATTTTAATAGCCTGTCGGCTATTCTGGGCGGAGAAGAATCCAACAAATTAGAGATCATTCAAATCGGTTCAGCCATTCTTGAGTTATAAATGGTAAAACACACACGTCTTCCTTTTATATATTAGAATTTTAAAATTCTTGTTAATCAGATAATAGGTAGAAACTTATATGAAATACAAAATGAGACAGTACAAAGCGAATTTGGTTAAAAGGCGGATTTGTTACTACGCAACGTCATTCAGTCAACCTTGTGTTGGAATTAGTAAAAAGGTTTTCATACTCGATGTTTAATTTTGATGTTTGATGTTAATTAAGTACCTATATTATTTACGATTAAATTATATTGAAAGAGATCCGCATTGTAAATTAATTGATTCAAATACCAATGTAGGTTATACTTCATGTTTCCATCACATAAGTAGGTATTATTTCTCCTAACAAAAATTATATAATATAATTTGATCAAAGATGTAGAAAACAAAATTAGATGTCAAACAATTTATTTAATAAGGAAATACATTGAAATTCAATACAACCTTTTTCAACAAACCCATTTGTCGTATACCATTTTCAGAATTTTAATATTGTAATCATAGGCATACTAGACTAGCAGCGCGGTACATTTTTTTCGGATATTTTGTGTTCCAACATCGATGACCTTCTAGTATTAGCAATGTATTGTCTTACAACCAACGTCAGTTTAAAACGGGATGCAAAATTTGATCGGCTGCATGACCGATTTTTTCTGTGAATTACCGATTTAGTATATCTTTGATCGTAATATTCAATTTCACGTGCATATCAAGGACGGCCGTGATTTGAGTAAGAGAAATCAACGTGCGTGCGTGAGAAATTGTATGAATGTAGAAGAAGCGAAAGAAATATGTAAGGATCTATCTATCTATACCCTCACGCCATGTCCCAAGTGGGGTAGGCAGAGAGAACGGAACGCCAAACAGATCTATCTTTACACACTTCCTTCGCTTCCTCCACATTCATACAGTTCCTCATACACGCACGTCGGTTCCTCTTACTCAACACGCGGCCGTCCTTGAGAATTTGATCCACGTGATCAAGCCACGTGGTTCTCGGACGCCCGCGTTTCCTCACACCCTTTCTTTCAGATAAGATCTGTAAGGATACTCCACATGGCATGAGGGTATAGATACCTACATAGATAGATTTCCATCAATAATAACTCGCCAGTCAAAATGTGCTTTCTTGTTTAAAATTATACGATCTTACTTTGATTTAATAAAGTTTCATAATAACGTTTTCTATAAAACTTAAATAAAACAATTATGTATTACTTCTACTTACATATATCTATATTCACAATGTATTTGCAAAATACGTATGCAAAAATGCATGCTGAAACCTCTGTTTCTACATTGTTTATTTGCTTGAATGTTGAATGCCAAATTGATTAGAAGTAGAAAAATGCGAACTCAAAATAATATCTCAATTGAGGTTCTGAGACTCCAACCACCTCTTAAGTTGATCGATCTCTTAATTTAAAAGCTTAACAAGTATATAATTAGTAATTTTTCAAACGCTTGGTTTACTACATATAAATAGCGATATTTGTTCAATTCCACAAATAAAAAATATTAAAAATTTATTAATTTGAATAATAAGCACATACCTAATATTTATAACAATAACAATATCATACTGCTTCAAAACTTTAACGTGAACCTGTATTTTTTTCTTGTTATTATAATTCTAATTCATGTTTCTTGTTATTATAATTCTAAATCATCCCGTGGAGCACCCGGTAAAGAATTGGTCTCCCACTCTTCTGCGTAAGTTTTCGAGTGTCCTGTAAAAGGCAGGTGTTCGAAAAAAATAAGACATTTTACATCTTAAATTCAGCGTTGAGGTTTGCCACCCATCCTGAATGTCTTGATTTTATACTGGCACGAAGAGGACAGTTTGTATGTTTCTTACATACAGCTGATCTGCTGGCTACCCCACTTGTGGGATATGCCGTGATGGTATAGTAGTAGTAGTAATAGTAATTAAATACTTTTGTAAAACCGGGAATAATGGCTTTTGTAAATGAAACAACAATACAATTAACAAATTTGTTAGAACTGAAATAAATTCAAACGTTTTTGTTTCATGTAAAGAGCTTCCTATGTATTGAATTACAAAAATCATTAATTTTTATACCCTCATGGCATTTCCTGCGACTGGAATAGCCATGAGCGAAACAGCTGTAAGTAATAAACACGCAAGTTGTCCTCTCTGTGCCTAAAAAGTTGAGACAATGAAGATGACTCATATTCCTTATTGTTAAACTGAAAACGTGTTACAAGATATTTTACTTATACTTTGACAGGAGAATTGAAAACTTATGTAAAAAAGTGGGAATATTATTTTTTGCCAGGAATTCCACAATGTAACTTTTCTTCCTTAGGATTAAATTCTGTTCCGTCACGGCATATCCCACAAGAAGATCAACCAACAGACCTGCCTTTTATAAAACTCTCGAAAGCTTTCAAAAAAGAGTGGAAGACCTATTTATTCTTCGCCAGAAACTTTATTTATAGACCGAACATAAATAAGTTTTCAGAATATGATGGCATAAAGTATAAGGTCACAATTCATTCACTGTGTCGGTGTTTAGGTAGTAGAATTCCATATCGAAATAAATAAAACAAGTGTTTTATTCTACTAATGATTTAATTGGTGAGAGAGACAAAAGACGTCTCTCTAACCGATTAAATCATTAGTAGAATAAAACGCTTGTTTTATTTATTTCTATAAGGTCACAACTTTAAGTCCTGAATCAGATTTAAGTTAATGTTAAATGTAGTTAATAAACAAGTCATCTAAAGATATCTATTAGATGAGCTTTGAATGCACATGAAACAAACTTAAATAAATAATGAATCTCAGCTCGAGTTATTCGCTGCTTACACTTAATCCAATATTTACGATGTGGATTTGCAAGCATGCTTTATCGTTTCATCAGTTCAGCGAGCAATTAGTACCTTCTATTTTGTTTCAAAATTATGCATCCCTATAAAGTTTGTTTTTCAGGATATCAACTACGAATAAACGAATTTGTACCATATCGATGGTTGAATTTTAAGTTTATAAAATATTTTATCCCCGATAATGAAAAGTTTGATGTCTGTGAAGCTGGCACAACCCATTTTGAAAATCTTCTTTTTTTCGATGCCATTCGTTTGTTTAGGCACATAGAAATTCTGTAACACAAATATCCATACAAGAAAAAGGAATACCTATTAACCACGTCGAACCGCGTGTCCCCCTTCCGCACGCAATATTAACCAACCATTATAAATGTCTCATTTTTTATTGACACGGAGAGGACAGTTTGAATATTGAACAAAAATCCCTTACTGTGGGAGACGTCGTGATAGTATATGAAGTTTTAATCGAGCACTTTTCTGATTTTTTTAGTAAGTTGATACATGACTGTTCCAGTATAATCTAAATTTAAAGATTGTTTCAGCGCAATGAAAAAAAAAAGATTTATAAGGAATTTGAAACTTAACGAAAGTTTATTGGTTTTAAGAATGTTATAATTCATTATTTTATTACTTAATAAAATTTTAAATTTGATTAGCAATTAACTTCATTACCTCATTAAAATTGGAGAGCGTTATGCAACAATGTATCAAAATACAATATTGAAAAAGAAATGCTTTTGACAACCCTTTCCAGAAGTGTGATATTTAATTATCATGGAAATCGTCGAAGAAAATAAACAGTCATGGTAGATGAATTGAAAAGTTGAAGATATTTAATACTCTAATCATTATATTTTACAAATATCTAGCTAAACAGACAACTGTAATATCTCCTTTGTATATTAAAATCACAACCCGTGTTAAAATTGATTTCAAAATTACAAAACAGACCCATTTCAAAATTATACAACAATTTTTGTTTTGTAATGAGTCGACACTAATGGAGTGTTGTCGCACTCCGCATCAACTTCAGGCAGCATTTTCGAGACAGCGCTGAATAACATCACGATTGCTGAGGTCAACTCATTACATTTATTTATTTATTTATTGAATATTTATTTATTTATTTTTATTTATTTTATTCTTCTTGCACATCATCATTCATATAACAAATAAAATAAAGCAATATACACAAAAAAAATGTGATGATGTGCAGTGGCGAGATTATCACTATATAGTGATTTCTTCCATCTAACCACGATGGAAGATACAAAAGATAGAACAATACAGACAATACATATGTACATATCTAGTACAACCAAATATTATATTATTAATTTAAAATAAAAGAATCTTTGTACTTTCCTACAAAGTGTACGTTATTCTAGTGGACATAACTGATTAAAGTTATTCTAGTAGAAAGAACAAAGTTTCTTTTATTTTAAATTAAAAATTAATATGAAATTCCACAGTGTTAATCACGAAACATTAAAACAATTCAAATATTATACATGAAAAGCATTACTCAATACAATTTACCATTTATAAGTGTTTAAATATTAAATTAAATTATTTTTTTATCAAAGCTCATTAAGTTGTCATACACAATAACAATAATAATGAAAAAATGATACACAGAAGTAAGGATTCAAGTAACTTTATAACTACATTTTTTATCCTCACAGAACAATCGCTTTGCGAGATGAATTAAAACCATCAAATGATGCTACATATATTATATGCTTCGGAGGATATTTCCTTTAACTTTCCCATTTCCCCCCTCCTATTAGCCACATTTTTTAATTTTTGTTGTAGTTGTATGTATATTTGTGTGAATTCATACACAAAGTTCTTATTATTATTTTTAATTTCCTTTTTTCTAATCTAATCGATTTATTCTACTATTTTTTGTTGCTTTATCATATTTTTCATCTTTTATTTATAACTTTTACTGAATGGTTTGGAACCACTTTTATTTTTTTGTAAAAATCATTGTCTTTTTTTACTTTGTTTATGTTTTCAGGATTAACTATGTAACAATTTCTAGACATGATATGGTTTTTTGGAGTGTTGTGTGATTGTTGTTGTTTTTTGGGCTTTTTATTTGCTGCCGCGGTTTCGGTGGGGCGTCCGCCGTTGGCGGGCGTTAGTCTAGGGCTTCTAAAGTTTTGGATTGACGCTCGTTGGTGGTGGGCGCTCCGCCGGGGCCGTGGTGGTGAGTGGGAGTTTCGGGGAATGGCGGTGGTTGCATGGTGCTCTGGAGAATCGTGTCATGTCTTTTTTTTAAGTAACTTCTCTTGTTGTCGTTTTGTTATTCTTCTTTTGTATTTTAGTATTTGGTTTTTTATTATTAGTTTATCTTTCTTTTAGCTATGTAAACACATTCGAATACAAATGTGCAATCTGTAAATGGGTTAATTTATTTGTATATTGTAATATATTATATTTGTATAAAACCTGTAGATGTGCCAATAAAATAAAATAAAAAAAAAAATAAAAAAAAAATATACACATGATTAAAATGAGTAAAGAGAAATCACATATCCTTAAAATCGAAAATGCGAACATAATGCGAATGCGTGAGTGCGTTGTCGACCATCCCGATATTGAAGATTTTCCCGACACTTTCCCCTGGAAGATTCAAGAGCTGAACTACTACATCATTCAAACTCAACTTAACAAATGTTTTCCAAGCTGCTGATGCTCTACTTGAAAATGCTGCCTGACATTGACGCAGAGTACGACAACACTCCATTAGTGTCGACTCATTAGAAAACGAAAATTGTTGTTTAATTTTGAAATAGGGCTGACTTGAAACATTGTTGAATGACACGATCTAATAACTTATTAATTTTTGTATCAACGCAATATCTTTAACAGGACATCGGTCGTTAGTATTAAGGAAAGTAGGCAAATATTTGTGGCTTTACGTGTTATGAAAAATGAGAATATTTTCAAGACCATAATAATAATTTCAACATCAATGAGATGATTTGATAAAATATTTTTTATTTAAAAAAGATTTCTATTTAACTTCACTAAATTTACTTTTCTTGATAATTATTCTTAATGAATTAATTTATTTTCCAAAAATGTACGTAAGAAAAGTATGTTTGTACATCTTCTCCCCGTTTGTACACAAATACTCGAAAACAGTCATATTGCAGAAACATTACAGACAATGCGAGTACCTACATAATATATGTAACTGAACAAGCAAGATGATAATAGAAATCTGATTTAACACCCGTAGTAGTCTCTTTAGGCATATTGCTGTATCGAAACAAGCCCCTAGACTTCATTCATAGAATGGATAAAAATTAAAGCAAGCGTTTTTTCTTCTTTCATTGTTATTATCAATACCATATTTCTAAATCTTTGGTAGAAAATAAACACCACTGGTTTTATTTTATTTATTTATTTATTTAAAATCATATACACGTGAGCCTTTTACATGTTTACAAAAAGTATCACTGACAACAACAACAAAAACAATGATACACAATCACACAGGTACATTGCAAATTCATTGCAAAACAATGATACACAATCACACAGGTAGGTACATTGCAAATTCATTGCAAAACAATGATACACAATCACACAGGTACATTGCAAATTCATTGCAAAACAATGATACACAATCACACAGGTATATTGCAAATTCATTGCAAAACAATGATATACAATCACACAGGTATATTGCAAATTCATAAGACAAGATCAAAATAAAAACAAAACAACAAGAATTAATAAAAAAGGTCTTTATAATGAGTTAATCATGGTGTGTCAAAATAAGCTAGAAAATATATAAATTATTGGTAAAATCACGTCAAAGAGATAAAATTTAAATAGGATAAGGCACAAATCGAAAAGTGAGCTCATTTATACAGTTATGTAAATCTACTTCTTGAGCACCAACACTATCAAATAATATTATACGAAAGCACTCTAATTGTGACTTGAGAGCTTTTACAGTTTATAATTTAATGACATAATTTTTATAATTCTGAAGAAAGTTGAACAGAAAACATTTCCTTCTAAGAAGGCAATAAACAGATAGCTACTTACAGTTAGAGTTTTATATCGAAAAACGAGTATTATACTCATAATTCATTTGAATTCGGGTGCTTTGCCTTAAATCAAAAGATGAAGAAAAGAGTACCTGTTATATTTTTTGCTTAAAATATCCATTCAAATTACACAATCCTTGGATTCATCGAAATCGATGCTTTTTTAAACTTGAAACATGAAATGAGATTTATGTTATGAATTTTTTTGGCATAATTGGATGTCGGGAACTGGATTTTTAACTTACTAGAAGTGTAGATGTCAAACATATTTTGAACTACTCCAGATTAATCATTCCAATTGATCACACTCATCCATAGTCAACCTATTTGAATAGGTATTATAATATTATAAGATCAATTGGAATGATTAATCTGGAGTAGTTCAAAATATGTATGAAATGAGATAGTTAAGATTGGTGCTTATTTCAAGATTGAAATGAGATAATTAAGAGTGCTTAATAAACTTAAACGAAAAACTTAGGGCCTCGTCAAAACACATTTTGGCGTTACGTTTTCGTTCAAATGTAAACGACGTTGCGAGAAAGTCTCAATTTTCGTAGCTACTTGTGTATTTTAGCTACGAAAATTGACGCGTTCTCGCAACGTCGTCAACATTCGAACGAAAACGTAACACTTAAATGTGTTTTGACTAGGCCTCAATATACCTACTATAAACATATAATTTCAGAAAACAAATACTAAAGAGGAGTTTTACGCATGTATGACCTTCTTACCCCCAAGTACCCTCCGATTTTCTTAAATCGTTTACAAAGTCGATTAAAAAAAACAGAATTTGAATAACCTTATTCGTCATTTTTTTTTCTTATATAAAAGAGTCAATTGGTTATAGTTTTACTATTTTTTTTATAATCTAGTGATCTAGTTAAAAACGGGCATCTTGTTTGAAACAATATCATAGATAGTCAAAAAGTTTAGAGGAGTGGAAAACTCGCAAAGACAATATAAATAGAGGAAGCCCTGTTACACAGTGGTCTTGTTATATTAAAATTATCACTGGTTGCGGGAATTTCAAGACAAGATAAATGATATAAATATGAATGAAGGGGAGGCTTACGTTTAGCATTAGGCAGGAGTAGCTTAGTAATGGTTGAGAATGATTTAAAAAAAAAACCCTTTCCCTATAAACTTTACTAGTCACATTTATGTGCATGATAATACTGAGTGTCACAGAGACAGATATGAATATTAAAAAAAAAACACTTTTAAATAATAAAAACATCACTGATATTTGTTTGCTATAATTTCGTAAAGTTTAATGTTCTTTATTGTGCTATAAAAGTCATTAACAATATCTAATTCTTCCACAAGAGTTCTGACAACTTGAACGTCCCTGCTTCACAAAACACCATCTGAGATGATAACGATATCTTCATACAATTGAACTTTGGAAACTTCGAAAGATCAACTGTTCATAACTGGGAAACATAAAAACTTTGACACTCAAGAAAAGTTAGTAAAATCATTAAAGTATACTTTGATGCGCGAACAAATATCAATAAAACTAACATTTTTTTTTCTTTTGATTATTTTAGTCTTGTAAGAGACTTTGAAAACATTCAAATACACGTAAAAAGCTTTCAATATATCTTCTTTGCTTTCATATTTGAAGATATCTTGTACTTTTTTAAATAAGCATTTTCAGATTTCTTTTTAACAAATCCTCTTTTATGAATTAACCCTACATGAGTTTTTTGATGTCACGCTTTTTTGTCTCAATTGATGGTTCATATCACCCTCTAGGGTTGCCTTAAAAAACACTAAGGGTATGAAGATAAAAATAACTTTCATGAAAGCGAACAATTCTGTTATAAAAATATACAAAACTTCACAATGAAAGCAAATAAAACATGCTGATGTTTTGATACATGATACAAAAAAAGTTGAGATAATTATTTTAGCTTTTCATTCTCAAATTTTGCTGCTATAAACAGCTTTTGTTTTTTCTTTAGCAAAATTATCTTTCGCTGAATAGAATGTTCATTATGAAGAAATAATCACAAAAATTGTTCTACCTAATAAACTCGTCTACTTCATCTAGTAAGCTGAGAATAGCGAGTGTTTGCAGTGGTTAAGAGCATTATAAAATACAAAACACATCCTTAACTCAAATTAATAATTCAAGAATTACATTTATCCAGAGTATACAATAACCAGACTCATATAACATTCATTGTTGAAACATAATGAATATTCAATAATTATAAATCCGAGAGCATTGTACTTTCATCTACACGTGACTGACTTGTGTGGGATAATGTTTTTTTTTTTTTACTAGCTGACCCAACGAACTTCGTACCGCCTAACAATCAATGAATGATTAATATTATTTTTAATCTCTTTTTTTTAACTCCCGTAATCGTCCAAGTGTGTCATCGTATAGTATGAAAAAAATAAAATTCAATTATATTGGACTTCTTCGGTAGCCTGGAGGTAGAGTCTCGGCCTCGTGAACATGGGGTCCGTGGTTCGATACCAGGTGCCGGCAAACTCCCTTTTCACGACACAAGCTTTTAGTAGCTTACTGTGAAAGGTGTATAAGGTTGTATTTGGGTTTATAACAAAAAACCCAGATATATCTTTTTAAAAAAAAAAAAATTATGTTTAACTCAGATTTGTTTATAAATTATCTGCTGCACGTAATATAGTTATAAAGGTACCTACTTATTTTTTTTTTGGTAGATAACTATTCACTTTTAATTTGTAAATATTCTCTCGATGATTTTTTCAAAATTGGAATTTCAGAATCACAGATGTTAAATTGTATGGATAACGATTCTTATTTGAAAATGTACACATAATTATTCTATAAATACTTGGGCCAATCAATGAAAAAACGTCATCTTTGTTTTTGTATTATCCATATTATTGTTTTAGAGCACAACACAAAAAGTCGTTAATGGTGGAAAAAACAGTTTTTTTTATTTCCGTTATGGCAACACGTGACAGTGGAACTGTCAAACAAACGTCACTTTCATACAAAAGTATTCCGTTGGATTTTCCAAAAAAAAAATCTTTCATGCAAACCGTCTCCTGAAAATTACAAATACAACAAAAAAGAATTAGCCAATTTGGTTCAGCTGTTCTTAAGTTATGGAGTGACATACATGGTCAATCCATTTTTTATTTATAAGATATATATATAGATTGTACCTGTATCTCGACTGAGGAACTAAAATCCATGTTATATTACCCCTGAAAGAATTTGTAATAAGCATTATTGAGAATTGTTACAATTTCGGGATGAATCAAAATGGTTGGTTAGAAACTTAAATCCCTTTTCGTGTCGTACAAGCACGACGTACCCTTGAACCAATACACATTATGCCCATATGCCAACATACCTATATTATCAGTTCAATACCCACATCTATATATGTACATATATATAAAAGAAAGTGTTACACCATTTATAACTCAAGAATGGCTGTACCGATTTGAATGATTTCTGATTTGTTGGATTCTTCTCCGCCCCGAATAGCCGATAAGCTATTAAAATATCTTACAAACTCACGGGAAGAAAAATTACGAAGAAAATAATTTACGTTATAAATTTTTAATTTCAATGAAAAAATGCAATATGGAGAATTGTACAAAAATAACGATGATGTTTTTTTTTATATATTGACTTATTTATAGAATAATTTTGTATACATTTTCAAATTAGAATCGTTATCCATACAATTACATCTATGTTTCTGAAATTTCAATTTTGGAAAAATCATGAAAAGAATTTGTAAAAAATTAAAATGAATTGGTATCTACCTAAAAAAAATAGTACCTACATAACTTTATTACGTATAGCAGATAATTTATAAATTAATCTGAGTTAAATATAATTGTTCAGCATAAATGAATTTAATTTTTTTACATTATACGATGACACACTTAGACAATTACGGGAGTTTGTAAAGAGATTTAAAATAATATTAATCATTCATTGATTGTTAGGCGGTACGAAGTTCGCTGGATCAGCTAGCAAGTAGGTAAATGAAAAAAATGTTTTCAAGTTTTAATTGCACATAATAATCAGCAACATAATCAAAGGTCAAAGAAACATAGATATTGTTCTCCAACATAATACACACGTTTTATAGTAGGCATATAAATAATAATTTAAATAGCTAGCTTAATTCAAAATTTGGAAAATAAAATCTCTTATAAAGCAAAATTCTTGGTATTTTTAAAGTATAAGGTAACAATGTTGAAATATATCAAGAGACATACATCGTTGTAAAAAAGGAACACAAAACAGGGATTTTATTTCATCTGGAGAAAATCAAAGACGGCTTAATTAGCTGCCTTCTGCTTTATTCTTGACTTGGATAAAATAAACATAAGACACAAAATCTTTTTATTGTATCTGATGAACATTAAAATGTATCTATGGGATCCAATTAAGAGTATAAAAAAGAAAAAAGTTGTAAAGAGTTGCTAGATCATCCATTGAAAATAATAAAAATATATTTCAAACCAAAAAAAACAGTAACCAGCTTGGAGTGGAATACCATGATGATATTGTATAATGGAAGCTGATGATAAATCGTGAAAATTGTGAAAGATGTTTCTGTTAAAGGGATGGATAGTGTAACAAATTCACATAAATATGTGTGCGAGGGTGTGTGTGAGGGCGTATGCGGGTGTGTTGTGTGTAACTAGTAATCAGTGTCGACTTATTTAATGTATTTAATTGAACTTATTCAATTCATTTAATCATATGGAAGATTGAATTAAATGCTATTTTACATTTCACATTTTGTGATTGAACATTTTGCAAAATGAAGGTATCTCTATTTTTTTGTTTGCTTTATTATTGCGTAATTTGTTGATTAAAAAAAAAAAAAAGAATTACCAAATATAATATGACTCATTACTATAAGGTATTACTGATTTGTTGTATTTGTTTTTTTATTTTGTAAAATTTGGTATTAATTCCAGAATTTTTACTTTTACTTTTTAATCGTTGCTTTTAATTTTTCTTACATTATTTGTGATTGTTGTTTTATTGTGTGTTTTTTTTATGCATTTGTATTGCATGTTAAGAATTGTGTAAAAGGTTGATATGGCTCTGTATTTTTATTACGATCAAAAATCTCCCAAATATCTACAAATGTATGAGATAAGTAAAAAATGTGAAAGGAGGTACCTCTGTAGATAGTTACCTACCTAAGTCACATAATGAAAATAAGAAGTATAGTAGTTTGTTTAAATTTATTAGTAGTTTTGAAAATGGAACAATTTGAATATTGTGTTTTTGTTATATTTTTTTCTCTCAAAAAAAATGGCTTTGATATGTGGAGTAATGTGCATTAGATAACTTATGATTTTTCTAATCATAAATATTTAATAGTTGTTGAGCTAAGTGTTTTATATAGTTTTGAGACATAATTTTATTGTGTGATTCGCTGAGTGAAAGGGTCGCGATTAATATCCACGAAATCTGTTGAGACAATTAATTTCAAGAGTGATACATAGTCGCGAAAATTTGGAAGATACCAATCGTGAATAAGAACTAATTGTGAATCAAATGATTCGTAGTGAACAAGTAAACGAATATATCGGTGTGTAATTACACCAATCAAACAACTTTTCCAAGCTATATTAAATCATTAATTGCTGGTTGATTAGCTTTTAAAAAAAAACTGGGCGATAGACTTACTTCAGTTGGCTGATTAAAATAATTACGTAAGAAGCCTACTGCGAATGTGAATTGTGTGACGTCATAGAGGATCAGAGGGGAATTAGCCAACGGGAAGACTCCACTTAGAAGGGGAGGAAACGTGAATGCTCTGCTCCAAGAAACGGAAGTATCTACCTACATTCAAATTTTGATTAAATTTTTGTTATTTCACAATTTGAGGTCAAAGGGAAGAGAGTAAGATCTACATACATTGGAGGCGCAGTTAATCATATCGTAAGAAGAGTTGTTTTTTTTTAATTTACGTTCTATTTTATTTTTATTTTGCCCATTGTTATCAATTTATTGACTGATAATTGTTGTGTTATAATGAGTAGCTAGTTATTGATGACCTGCAACAAATAATTGTCGTGGATAGTTACCTTGTTATGGTATGAATATTAATTTGATTTTGATCTTGTGTATCTAATATTATTTGAGAATATTTTGTTTTAAGAGCAATTGATTATGGATGACTGACTTTAATAATTGTTATGAATCAGCATTTTATTATGGTCTATTAGTGGGTTGATTTTTCTTTAATTGTGCAAACAACTATCAATTGATACTCTTACTTAATTATAAAATTTTAATGAATAATTGATAGTGAAAATAATAATAATAATTTGTCATACGTAAGTATCTAGTGGTACGACTACTGCAAGTTTAATCTAGCCTTAATTAATTAAGAGCTCGCAATTTTTTTTTTTTGAGACAAGTATAATGTGTCATTTGTTTCCCTTTTATTAATAACATTTCTTTCTATATATGAATACAACATTACATTGAGTTACATACATTTAGAAATATGATATTTTCTTAATTTCTCTTGTAAATAATAGCTGTTTTAATTATATATATATTTTTTTTATTATTATTGACTAACTTATTGAAAAATACATTACTATTACTGTATATTGTGGTATTATCAAGGTGGAAACTGTTGAGTAATATTATTGTTTAATTGTGTAAATAAACCATATTTTGTATCCAATTCTCTAGAGTTTACAATTAGTAGAATAGTTAGCATTCCCTATCCCCACCACTTGCTTACATACTTATTAGTTTTCGAAGGAGGAAGAGAGAAAGGCCCTCTCGCGGTTCAAATCCGCAGAGGAAGATATTGTAAGGGATGTTTAGCTACCTCAGGCTGTTCGTAGGAGCGGAGGACTGAGGACTTATCTCCTTCGGTGAGCTAGCCGGGAAGAAAGGTAAGTCCCCCCCCCTCTGAGAGTAGAGGAGTGAACCCCGGAGGGTAGTGCTGCTGGGAGCCTGGAAACACCCGTATCAAGGTTGTGTAAAAAGTCTATTATTCAGGTTGGTAAATCTTAGTCTTATAAAAAATTGGAAATAGCTTTCAAATGTGTTAGCATTGGATATATTTTCTTAAAGTTTATTATTTAGGTTTTGTTTAAATTATAGTAGGTATAATTTAATTTGTAAAAGAATAGTTCGTAGAAATAGTTTTCAAATTTGTATGCATTTGATTTGTTTTATATTTAATATGTCCCTACTCTCCTAATACCAGTAAACTTTTTACTGTTTGGAGAGTGAGAAAAAAATTTTTACTTTTTAGATATATTAAGGTAATGTATTACTTATTGTTATAGTTTGTCTTATGTACTTAAATAAATAAATAAAAAAAAAACAATTAATCCGAACACAAACCAAGTGTCTCTTTAGCAGATGTTTGTGGATCCTCAAGATTGTCATCTTTGGCAAATAGTGTTAAGATTAAAACTCTCCAGGACTGATAATGGTACTATACGAAAGTCAAGTTTTAGTAATACACATACGAGTACACGGTGGTTATAAGGATATCATATCTATCAAGTCTTAGGAAGAATGTTATTATTTTCAATGCTTGGTGTAAGAAAAAAAATGTGCCACAGTTTCGATTAAAACTCTCCAGGACTGATAATGGTACTACACGAAAGTCAAGTTTTAGTAATACACATACGAGTACACGGTGGTTATAAGGATATCATATCTATCAAGTCTTAGGAAGAATGTTATTATTTTCAATGCTTGGTGTAAGAAAAAAAATGTGCCACAGTTTCGATTAAAAAAAAGTGACTGGGTGTTATTTTTATAAACCATGTTAAGCACTTTGCTAGTGTACGAGTAAGATTTTTTTTATATTGTAAGTTTGTACATCAAATGTTTCGTGCTATGCAGAGACATCTATCAAGTCTGAGGAAGAATGTTATTATTTTCAATGCTTGGTGTTAAAAAAAATGTGTCACAGTTTCGATAAAAAAAAGTGACTGGGTGTTACTTTTATGGAGGAAGGGGCTTTGTTGGTATAGATTATTAATGTTAAATATCCTCACAGATTCACTGTGTACATATTTTCTCTTTCTTCCATATACAATTTGCAGAAGGCTTGATAAGTAAGAAAATTGGTTTGATTCTAAATGATTATATTAAATTACATACTAGGGCCAATTCTGAATCTTAATAAACTAACTAACTAAAAAGTTGATTAATATTAGTTATTATGTAGTATTCAGCATTAGTTATGAACTATAAACAACTATAAACTCGAGGACCACCAAGTGCAAACGGTAAAATCTATGGGACAAACTAATATTAGTCAGTGATGCCGCAATACAAAATGTTTTTCACGTTCTGATTTACACTTCTGGCAACAATTTAATAGTTGTCGCGCGTGAAAATTGTGAAATGTCAGATTTGCCGATATATTTTGGCGTTCGTATTTGCGTCGGTGGTGGTGTAATTTTACAATTTATACATGCTAAGAGTTGCCCTAAAAATATAAATTTTTACTTTTAATTGAATAACAACTTAACACTTCCAAAACATACCAATATTCTGCGCTAAAATGACAGCAACTAATAATATTTGCACATTAAAAGTAGCGAATAAAATTCTGCCAAATCCAACTTATTTTAGTCGTCGGCTGTCAACTAAAATTTCATTCTGAATGCGAAATCCATAGATTCTCGAATTTTATAGTTGTACTAAGGTGTCAAAATGAACTAATGAACTAAATTAGTACGGAAAACTGTGAATACGAATTAGAACTAATTATCATGACTCGACTATCTTCTCACACTTAGTTGACTTAGTTAGTGCAACTAAACTATTTTATGATTCAGAATTGGCCATACTGTGATTAAAAAGGAACGAAATGAAACAGTAATATTTTACTTACATGAAAATATGCTTTCCACTAAGTTTATTCACCAATAATAATTTAACAATAAAAATGTTAGTAATATGTTAGACTAAGATATGTTGTTAACTGTACGTTCGAAAGAGGTCTGAGGAACTCTCTGCTTACCTAATCTCAAATATCCTACTAGCTAGGAAACATTCATCGCCATCTACCTATCATTGTATAAAACTAATGTCTAGCTAGCTACCGAGGTGTTTAGTAATTATCTTCAATACGTGCTTCTCGATACTTCAGGTAGATGTCGCCACACAGCCCCCTCCAAGTGAAAAATGCAGATTTTCACTGATTCGGTTGGAATACTCTTCTTCCAGATCGTGTGATGTATGTATGTGGTCTGTCGGCTGAGTTGTTAGCTTCCTCTGGATGTTCTAGGAAGGCTGGTTTACATCGATCCAACGATACTTTTTTTTGTTCCCCGTTTATTTTCAATTTTGTCATCCCTCGAGCAAACTTCATAAGGCCCCTTGTAAGCTGGAAGCAAACCTTTATAAATTCTATCGTCTCTCAAGAAAAAATGTGATGCCTTACCAAGTTCTGGATGTACAAAAATATTGTTTTTGTGGTGATGTTTAATAGGTTTCGGTTTTACATTCCTCATAAACATTATAAGTTGCTGTGTATAGTAAGTTGGATCTACATTTTCTGTGTTTTCCTGTAGAATGTCAGCTGGCATGCGCAGTGAATTTCCAAACATCATCTCTGCAATGGAAAAATTATGGTTTTCTCGTATCGTGCACCTTAAACCAAATAAAATAGTGTACGAGTAAGATTTTTTTATTGTAAGTTTGTACATCAAATGTTTCGTGCTATGCAGAGACATCTATCAAGTCTGAGGAAGAATGTTATTATTTTCAATGCTTGGTGTTCAAAAAAAAAATGTCACAGTTTCGATAAAAAAAAGTGACTGGGTGTTATTTTTATAAACCATGTTAAGCACTTTGCTAGTGTACGAGTAAGATTTTTTTTATATTGTAAGTTAGAGAGTATATAGTAGTACAGAGAGAAAATATATCTTTCATTTTTTTGGGGCATCAATAAAATAATTTGCTTCATCTGTGGATGGCAAAGTTTTACCAAAATCGATAGTGAATTTAAATGTCAAAGAAAAACAGATAATAATTGATAAATATTTTTTTATTTCAAAAATGTCTCGCATAGCTAATTCTTCAAAAAGAAATGAAAAGTGACTTAAACACTGATTGCCTCATAAATCTGAATTACTAATTAATTTTAAGGACAGATTTTGATGAGGTAATATTCATGTTATAATTTTTATTTATTGGAAATTTTTGATTCAGTAGAATCCTAATTTTAGATACCTACTGTAGATTGCGATAAACCTTCATATAATCGCAAAAATATTTTAAAACCTTAAGTTAATATTTATAACTTCTACTTTCAACATTTAAGGTAATATTCTCACTACTCAACCTATTATAAATACAGCTAAAATAATAATATATCTAAAAACGAGGTTTTCCATCCATACAAAATGACTTAATTTTTTGATGGCACGAAGAAGACAGCTTGCATGTTTATAAAATGCAACTGACATGCTGGCTACTCCACTTGTAGGTGGATGGGAATAAGTTGTGGTTGAAGTATAAATTTCAAACCATAAAAATAAAAACACATACAGCACTCCCCACAATCATTACTAAGTGCTGAATAATAAATCTTAGTCATAAAATTTTATTGTTCCTTGAGTTGGCAAATTAAACTTACACACTTTATACAGTCTCAATATTATGTTTGGCAGTGAACTTAAACTCAATATCTGAGTTTTAGTAATACCTACTATGTATGTAACAACCCATCTTTACCGATTAAGCCCAAAAAGATGTTATCAATAAAGGTACCTTCTCGGTATGAAGCTCAGTATTTCAAAAAGGTTTATTTAATGCTTTACAAAGCTCTTGTGAGACAGAAGCTCACTAACCAAGTTATTTCACACATATTGTAAGTAGGAAGCATTCTACATAAATATGTTATTTATTACTACTGATAATCTCCTTTCATAAATATGTAGATATATATTGTTTGAAGTTGAACGTACTGTGTTAAGCTTACTATAATAAGTATTTCCTTATTATTCCCTAATACATCGAATTCCGTGAATATAAACTCTGAAAGTTTGCAATAATTTTATTTGCATTTAAAAAAAAAAAAACGACATCTTATTTTATTTGAAAGTTCTGTTAAAATATTTTTATGTTGACAGCTTGCATGCTTATTAAACGCAGTTGGTGTTTTGGCTACCGCTCTTGTAGATTATTATTTATACCGTAGAAGCAGTGGTGTATAAGTTTCTCCATCAGATTGACAGACATACTAGTGCCACAAATCATGGATAAGAAATTACTCTCAGCTGAAAACAATACTCTCTATCTATCTATCTATTCCCCCACGCCATATCCCAAGTGGCGTAGGCAGGGAGAATGGAACGCCATATAGATCTGTCCTTACATACTTTTTTATACAATTTCTCATGCACGCACGTCGGTTTCTCTAACTCAAAATACAGCCGTTCTTGAGATTTGATCTACATGATCAAGCCATGTAGTTTTCGGATGCCCACTCTTCCTAACACTCCTCCTTTCAGACAAATATATCCTCTTTGGCATTCTTTCCTCTTTCATTCGTTCCACATGACCAAACCATTTCAATTTATTTGAACTCATTCTATCCACAACACTCCTTTTGCATTCAGTCATTCTTCTAATATCCTCTCTCCTAATCATCCTAAATCCATATATTATATTTTATAGTATCTCCCTCTTATTTTTCTTTACCACAGTTCGAGGGTATACAACCAAAATGCACTAAGTCATTTCAGTTTTGAGATGACATGGTGGCAGTTAAATGAAAAAAAATGTGTTTAGATCAATACAAATTCGCCATGTATTGTTTGAACTTTAATTAAGATGATATTGGTAAGTGACTTTTAGGCTTTGCAAACAAATTTAAACATAGGAAATATGTAAATTACTTGAATAGTTTTTGACAACTTTTGTAGCGCTAGACTGACTTAGTGCATTTTGGTTGTATACCCTCGAGTTAACAACTGTTTTTTTTTATTGACTGAAGAGCTTTTATTCATTTTTCTAAGCGTAACTTGTCGGCCGGTATTGCACAGAGGTAACTTTGAGTCACGAGGTCTCAGGTTCGATTCCCAGCCAGGGCAAAGTGAAAAATGACCTTTTTCAAATTGTTCTAGGTCTGGGTGTTACATGTGTATATGTTTAGTGCATTTATGTGTATTGTCACGTTAGTACCCATAATACAAGATTCACATGTTATTTAGGGACTAGCTCGTACTGTGTTAACTGTCTATGCATGTTATGTTATGTTAACATAGCGCTGTAAAATTGAGTAAACCCATCATCAATCTTGAAAAAAACTGTATTATTAGATATCCATAATTTGATATTATTCTTCTATCAGTGCCGTATCAGGTCCCCTCGAGATTGGCGAACAGTCTGGAAAATGCTTCTCTGTCCCGCGCTATGCGAACCATGTCTTCCGTCTGTATTCCTTCTCACTCCACGATTTGACGTTAGAGAACTTAATAAAATATATTGAGTTATTTTACTTACCTACATTTGCTAACCAAAAAATAGCTTTGTTTATGCTAATATGCAAAAGGTTGTAGATTTGAAACAAATTATTGTAAATTTAATTCATCATTATCTCTAGAATAAATTCAATTGAACACCAAACAAAGTGCTATTATTCTCCTTTGAATAATTTAACAAGATTGATGAAGCATTTAACATTTATTTCACGAATATTCTCCTTTATTTTGAATAATAATAATAATAATTTATTTACCAAAAAAAATATTTACAAAACAGAGTATAAAATTTTTCACTATTTAAATTCACATTTATGAACTCAATATTACCTCACTGGATTTGCACCCGTATCGAGGTAATATTTATTATAACAACTACAAAAAAGAATACCATAAAAAATAACAAAAATTGACATAATCAAAAAAGAAAAGGCTTCACATCAGAATGCTACATAGAAGACTCTCAGACTCGTCCAGTCCCAAATTGAGGAGAAAATAGTTAATCACAGTCTTCGTCATAACACTCCCCTCTGTACCCTGAATCCTCTACAGTACAGTATTATAGAGTCTTGGCCCGAGAAATGTGTGGAAACGCCTCACAAATGAGGTCGACACTTGTGGCACCGCAAGATTTCCAATTTGCCTGGTATACCTATTTTGTGGAACCATGTCCATAGATTTTAAATTTTTACCAACTTCCAATGTCGACTTCTTGCTTAATTTATTTTCTATATTTTTCTTCATTTTTACATCCTCTAATACTTTTTTACATACCCTGTAAATTCCTTTCATTTCTTCTCTTTCATTATTGTCATACAATCTTGCACTCACAATTTTTCTACGGTTTTTTCACATAATCTCACCATGCATCACCCTTCAAATTCCCACACAATGCATCTTATTCAGTGTGCATTTTATGCCATTGTATAAGCTTAATCTTTTATTCATCTTTCTTTCATATACTTTCTGTATACATTCATCCTTCAATTTCTCTTCTTCGATTATTGATCTTCTGTCCCTTAAGTAAACGAAAAGATTTTCTTGTAAGTTTAAAAAATATAAATCACAATAAACCCATCTCATTTTATCATCATTCTTTTCTAGCGCACTTTCTTAAACATTTCTCTTTGCACTGACCCATCCATTTAGATCACTCTCGAAATCAATCTTCCATTATCGTTTCTTACTTCTGGCATCTTAACGCATGTTATCCCAGAACTCTTCCTTTTTCATCTTCATGCCATGGTTTCGAAGACTGTATCTAATAAAGAGTAAGATCGTGGTCATCCTCACCTTGAATTGGATCAAGATTAATCTGGAGTCTAACCAAAATGCCTCCACATCCTAACTTGTGCATTACCAGTCTCTTCCATTTATTTCTATATAAACTAACAGAAACATTTTTCCTCTTCTTCTTCTTCTTGGGCACTTATTGGTCTCACACGGTGGTGCACCATCTGCGCTTTGGCATTCCCGTTGGCTTCTTGCTGGTAACCTTAAGACATTATATTTTATTGTCTACATACTCAGGTGATCTCTTGGTCACATGACCGTACCATTGCAATCTGTTCTCCTGTATTTTACCTGAGATATCCCGCAAACCCGGACTCCCACGAATGTATAGTATTCAGATTTTATCAATCCTTGTGACCTCGTCCACTCATTTTAGCATTTTCATTTCGTCCTTTTACTATTTTTTCATAACATGAAAAATATTCTAAATACATAGATACCCATCATTAGTTTTCAAAAATTGATATTTCTAACAATGAATATATTCTTTTTTCAGTATAATCTAATTAAAAACATGTTTGTTGATTAAATGACATTCATGATGGAATTTACTCACCGTAAATTTATTTAATTTATACTTTCTGTTCTTAGCGGTCACACTTCATAGATTTAAAGAAAACTCAAGATCGATCCGTAAAATGTCCTTGCACAAAACCCTTTCAGATGATTGAAGAACACAAATCCAATCCAATGTTGGTATTGAAACCAATTTATTCACCCGTTGTAACGGTTGATTTCATTTCCTAAACATTAAGATCAAACTACGTTATTACCGGACACTCACGCTCACTTACGTAATTTTTTCCAGATAAATACAAAACGTATTCTTATTTTAAATTTATACTACTACTACTATACCATCACGGCATGTCCCACAAGTGGGGTAACCAGCAGATCAGCTGCATGTAAGAAACATGCAAACTGTCCTCTTCGTGCCAATATAAAATCAAGACATTCAGGATGGGTGGCAAACCTCATCGCTGAATTTAAGATGTATAATTACTTAATTTTTTCGAACACCTGCCTTTTACAGGACACTCGAAAACTTACGCAGAAGAGTGGGAGACCAATTCTTTACCGGGTGCTTATTTTAAATTTATGCCGTTATTTTATTATTAAATTGTTGCAGAAATTCAAACCATCACAAATTAATATTCGCTCAATATATCACTCAAAGTTGTTCATTTCATTATTTAATAAATTTTGCATCAAGTATGGTGTAACTATAAATAAATAAATTTAAAAATACTTACATTAAAAACACGCAAGTTGCGTCTGATCTGCTGCTTACTCCTTGTGAAATATGATGGGATGATTTAGTAGTACTGAAAATAGATAATATCAATTACATAAATTACTAAAATATTATTTTAATATTTCTTGAACGAAATAAATAAAACAAGTGTTTTATTCTACTATTGATTTATTCGACGAGAGAGACGCTTGCCACCCATCCTGAATGTCTTGGTTTTATATTGGCTCGAAGAGGACAGTTTGCATGTTCCTTACATGCAACTGATCTGCTGGCTACCCCACTTGTGGGATATGCCGTGATGGTATAGATGGTATATATATAAAATATTATTTTAATATTTCTTGAACGAAATAAATAAAACAAGTGTTTTATTCTACTATTGATTTATTCGACGAGAGAGACGTCTTTCGTCTTATTAGGACATTGTCAATCAATGTCAATGTCAATGGATCATTGTCAATGGATATTGTCAATCAATGTCAATGTCCTAATAAGACGAAAGACGTCTCTCTCGTCGAATATATCAATTGTAGGATAAAACACTTGTTTTATTTATTTCGATATGGAATTGCACTACCTAAACACCGACACAGTGAATTAATCTTTCTTCTTAAACCATGTTCACATAAACCCTAAGATGGCATATGTTCCCACACAAGTTCATAGGTATAAAAACACCGACACAGTGAATTAATCTTTCTTCTTAAACCATGTTCACATAAACCCTAAGATGGCATCTGTTCCCACACAAGTTCATAGGTATTTATAAAAACACCGACACAGTGAATTAATCTTTCTTCTTAAACCATGTTCACATAAACCCTAAGATGGCATCTGTTCCCACACGAGTTCATAGGTATAAAAACACCGACACAGTGAATTAATCATTCTTCTTAAACCATGTTCACATAAACCCTAAGATGGCATCTGTTCCCACACAAGTTCATAGGTATAAAAAAACATATCATTATTGTTTATTAAAATAACCCCATACTTACATATCAATAACCTGCTTTGAATATCTTATAAAACTCATTTTTTTCTTTTCTTTCCTTTGTGAAATATGAAATTAATTAGTAACTATTATAAAATATCTGAATTATTTTCGTAAAATTATGTGCTTTTTGGCTTTTGTATAAATAATTCACCGAATTTTCATAATCTGCGTTGTTTTCTCTTATAAGAGTTTTATATTTTATATATTATGAATATTTTTTTATGTAGATTTTATGATAACATTTTGTACTTTTTTGATTTTGTTTGTTCACAATGGTAACATAATAAAATAATATATTCTTTACTTGTTTGAGAGGTTCTAAACTGAAGTTATTTTATTTAATATTTCCTGTAGTAGTATTATTTCAAAACTACGTTTCGCATTCAGAGAAGTCGATGTACTCATTTTTAATCGCTATTGTGAACAAGACTTTTTGTCCTCACCAGCTTGTCACTGCAGACTTACTAACACACTGGTCGGCATTCATAATATACCATTAATTTTACTGTTTGATATTCGCATGAATAATTATTTGTTTTGCTTTCCATATTACTGTAATCAATATTTACTCTTCCACATATTATAAGCTTGAGTCCAGAGTGAAAAGTTCCTTCAGGAAATTTTTGAACATATACACGCTAAGTTCTTTTCAGATGACAAGAATATCAACCATATTAGCATTCGAACGATTATTCTGCAATCGCACGTTTATTCAACATAAGTAAGTACTCTTATTCAACATTAACGCGATTATTCAGCACACCCATTTGAGATGTTTCATTGAAACTTGCAAAGGATTCTAAATTCAAAATCAAATGAAAAGATTTACCGTTGTGAATGGAGTAACATAAG
This sequence comes from Athripsodes cinereus, assembly GCA_947579605.1. Lineage (NCBI taxonomy): Eukaryota > Metazoa > Arthropoda > Insecta > Trichoptera > Leptoceridae > Athripsodes > Athripsodes cinereus. The sequence continues at coordinate 14,882,081 of OX388323.1, forward strand.
AGTCTGAATAGCTAAACCTCCAAGTTTTTTTCTTTCTAAACATCTTTTACTTTTTTATACAATATTTATAGGATTAAACAGTCAATTACAGAACAAAATAAATTCAATATGTGGACCAGTAAAGATTCTGATCTTCATCATCATCATCATCATCGCCCTCAACGCTCCTCTCGGGAGCACAGGGCAGAAACCAGCCTCCTCCATTCAGAGCGTCTCTGTGCCAATTGCGTCACCTCTTCCCACGACATTCCTTGCACTCTGATATCGTTGTCATAGGAACGGTGTATTGTGAAAGAGGGACGCCCGGGCCTACGGAACCCCTGCGGACGGAAGAACAGTGCTCTTTTTGGCCAACTATCATTGGGCATTCTCAAAACATTTTGATCTTATCTTTCTCTGATCAAAACTTTCTGATCTTATCAGAGTGTAAAAAAACATCAAAGCAAAACACAAAAATCAGCAATCAGCAATATTAAATTGTCGAACTCAAATTAATATGTAATGTTTTTATAATAAAGTAATATTTTTATAACTCCAATCATTTATTTATTTTATTTTTCAGTGTACATTGGTTAAAATATTTCAAATCAATACAAAGTATCATGAAAACATCAGTTATACAAATTAATGTACAGAGGGCGAGTTAATCGCAAGAATGCGATGTCTTCCAACTACCCGGTTACAAAATACTCGAACAATTACAATAAAGAGTGAGGGCTATTGTATTTGAAATCCTGAGTTTTTAGAGAAAAAAACATTTGTAAAATTCTTGAAATGAACAAAAGCTCAGCTTATCGAAACCATAGTAAACATAGACCACCAGATTAATAAATATGTTAAGGCAAAATCCCTTGAGAGATCTAAAAGAACCTACTCTTAATAACGTAAAGTAACAATAAGTAACCGAGGAACAATATTTTACTATCTCTGATTCACCATAACTTCTATATGTACGTGTAAGACCAGATGACGATATTATTCGCAGCTTTCAGTGATACAAAACAATTTATGTAGTCTAATACTGTTGCTTTATATGAAACATAATATAAAATACGTTTGTATAAATTCTGACTGCATATCCCAACTGAAATATTTTATGAGTACGTATGTACGAGTATGTTCTATTTCCCTACCTATTTTCAATAAAGCGTCTTCTTTTCTTTACAAACTGTCGCATTTTCCTTATCCAGAAAAATACATTTTCAATTTATTAGGGGGTGTTTCAATATTAGCATAAATATTTTTATTCGTTTCTGCTTATATGTATGTATATTTATTTTATTTGCACTGTACATTGATTACATTATTTCAAATCAATACAAAGCATCATAAAAATATCGGTTATTCAATGAACAGAAGGCGAGTTTATCGCTAGAATGCGATGTCTTCAAACTAACCCGGATTTGGAGTGTTTGAAATATTACTTCACCTGCACATCCAAAAAGTGTGCAAAATCCCTATAGTTGTAAACAGGAACTGCTTTCCGATGCTTACGAATCCGCTTATGCTGGTTAAAGTGTACTTTATTAATGGAGAATTTACCGATCCCATCAATCACATAAACTTACAACAAACATCTTTATGACTGTGCTCGAGGCTATTGATACACTAGATGGCGTATTGAATGGGATATTTCCTATCATTCTCTCGATAATGACCAGGGACTTAATATAGGCAGAGTTGCGTTCGGAAAACGCAGGGGACCGGAGGAGTTGGAAGATGAAGATGACCCCAAATATTTGGTACAAAGATGATGGTGAAGAAGAAGAATATTCTCTCTAAAAGGTGTAAGGTCACTCAGTCAGTATTATAGAATGCTCATTTAGTATGTTCAGTCTCTCATATAATTTAACCATGGCGCATCTTAATTATGAATTTTTTGACACTCAATATTAGTCCCTGGCTCATTTATTTTATCAGCAAATTCATAACGTGCAGTTAGTCCACTGACTACCCCAATTATGGGATATCTCGTGATAAAACAGAACAGAATAACTTAGTTTTTAGTGAGCAAATAGTGTGAGAGTCAGTTTGGTGTTAGTGGACCATAAAAGTCATCCAATCATTAATTTCCCTTATTTTAATCATTATATTTTCTAGGGCAACTTTCATCATAAAGAAATTAATAAAAGTACTGCAGTAAATGGTCTCCTGATACTAAAACCTCGGACTTTTAATCGGACACTTAAACGTTGTTTGCTGTGTTGTGCTTGGCAAGCTAGTTTCAAATTCACTCATATTTAAAGAAATTTTCTATAATGAAATTACGCATATCTTTTTAATTGATTTTATTCTCTTTGTTGCTTAGTAATACAAATATATTTTATGGTACTGAAAATAAGACCAAATTTATTATTATTCGCCGACGTTTGAATGTGTGTATGTATGTCGGATGATTGAAGGATCCATCCCAAGATGTAAGAATTTAATATTTCAAAATAATTTGACACAAAACTACTTAGGAACCACCAATTTTACTCCAGGTAAAGTCCGTTGTCAGTTATTTATCTTTTTATGTGTAAGTATAACGGTTCGATGTTTTGAAATTATGAAGTGACTGAAACAAAATTTATTATACTTATCGCATTCTTTTCTCTGCAAGTTTTCAAGTCTCCTGCGTAAACCATCGCAAGTTAGACTTTTTATATATTCAATTTGTACCTATAGCTCGGCTTAATGATGAGGCTCGTTTCTGTTAGCCACAAGATTTTGAGGTCGACCTCTTAACACTTTTCTAACTGTCCTGAGTCTGGGTGTGACAAGTAAGAACTTATACCTACGTTTTTTTTTATAACAAATCTGGGTTTTGTTATAAACCCAAATACAACCTTATGCACCTTTCACAGTAAGCTTAAAGCTTGTGCCGTGAAAGGGGAGTTTGCCGGCACCTGGAATCGAACCACGCACCCCTTTTTCACGAGGCCTAGACTACCTACAGGCTTCCGACGAACTCTAGGAAGTATATTGTATATTATGTGTATCGTTGCGTTAGAACCCGTAATACAGGATTCGTATCTTGGTTTGGAACAAGTCAAATCTATGTGAATGTCGATATGTTGAAGCGATGAAGCGTGTGACCTATAATGAATATTATCTTTGTTAATATTTGTGACACGAACAAAATCTACTGACTACTTCACTCGTTAGAAATTATATATTTATTTTTATTATTAATATACTAATAACCAAATTTCAAATGTCCACAAATGCACAATTTTTTTTGTCTACAAATAATGTAACCTACTGTCACATAAGAAATTTAAGAACGTATTTATATCGTCTTTCTTAATTCTTACAAACCACATGTTCATTAAAGAAATCATCTATATTAATTCTTATCTACTCAAATGTTTTTTTATTTATTTTGTTGGATTTTGTTAACTTAAATGTTTATTCTTCATTGATTAAGTTACAGGTTTCTTAGTTGTATGATGTTATACTTTTTTTGTTTTTTTTTCTATTTAGATGTAAAATAATAAATATGATTTTTTGTGAAAGGCCGTTTATTGTGTACCGTTAATTGTGTAAAATAAAAAAATAATAAAAAGAAATTAATTAATTAAGAATCTCAAAATTTGAAACTCTGTTTTCTCAAAACTGTCATATGTGGGCATGTGCTTTAAGTCATTGACAACATATCTCACAATTAGGATACATAGTAGTCAATAGTTAAACATTTTTTTAATGAGGGGAAATCAATCATGCACAGTTAAGATGGTAGAGCCCAGCTCCAATAGGCTAGAAACCCACATGCTTCTTTGCAGCCCTGGTTCCCAGCTTGTGGCCTTCTCGTTTCAGAGGCATGTAAAACCGAAGGTCTCTCCGTATCAATAAAATATAAGATATGCCACCCATTCATAATGGTTTATTTTCTTGCTGGCATATGCGTGTTTATAACTTGCAGTTGGTCCACTGGCTACCTACTTTGTGGGATATGCCGTGATGATATAGTAGCAGTAAAAATATAATGAAATTGATTAATGTAAACTTTTCTAAATAAGGGGGTATATGAGAAAGCGCAGGCATCCATGAAACTACGTGGCTTGATCACGTGATCGAATTCTCAAAAGTTATCTTTTTTTATTAGTATGAACTAATTATTAATAAAATATTAATATGCACTTCCACCAAGTGTCACACACATGGTCGCATGTTGATTAAGAAAAATCGGCATATGTGTACGAATTTCATGAATGTAGAGGAAGCGAAAAAGTATGTAGGGATAGATATATATGGCGTTTCATATTCTACCCCGCATGGGACGCGGTATGAGGATATAAAACAGCAGTATGGAAAAGAAAACTCTTATAATATTGTATCAGTCAAAAATCTTTTGAATATTATCTGTTTGATAATTGATACAATGTGATTTAATTCGATAATCACTATTTCTTCCCACCGCGCGTTTGTCAGAGGAACATCAAAGCGTAGAAGATTGTAATAATATACGTATATCCACTATTTTAATGTAACAATAATTACCTTTATAGTATATTATGTACAATAAATTCAAATTATTTATCACAAAAAGTGGGCAGAGCCATCTTCCGGGATAAAAGTGAAACATTAGGTAAATTATATAGACTACTAAGGAAACGACCGGTGAAAGCAACTTTGGAAAATGCTTTTCAACACTTCGTATAGAAAAATATAATAATATTATAGTAAATACGTAGATACTGAATGATATATGAATGCAACTGGTTTCACATTCTTGTCTGCGAGCTTACGAATGTCACGTACATAAATGGGCCATGCATCATGCGATCATACTAACGTCAACACCCTTTCCTGAATAAATAATAAAACTTACATATAGTGGTTGTATATTCAAAAACAGGTATGTGCGAACATTTTTATTTAGGCATACTCTTTAAAAACTGTTCATTAGCAGGGCATTAAATTGGTTGTTTGGAATTTTTATTGGCATGTGATATTATTTATTCTATAACACTGTTATTTAGAATCGTGACATAAAGTTATACCATGGTTTATACCACGGAATAGGGTAAATCTTATTTAGAAACGTGGTGTAACCGTTTCTGTGGTACAAACCATGGAATAACGTTATACCTAGGGAATTCAATCCCGCATCAAAATCGCGATCCCGCAAGCCTGCGGGATTGAGGTCATCAGTCCCGCGGATCCCGCGGAATTTGCGGGATTGAGATTTTTTAATAAAAAAATCTGTTTCAAGTAGATATTTGGTTATTTAAAAAAATATTTTAAATAAAGACGAGTAAATTTTAATATTTTTTATTATTTTTTTTATTTTATTTTATAAATATAGAAGCACAAAACAGACAATAAATACATAAATAAAGTAAGAAAAAAGTTAAATCTTTCAGAGATCAGCTATCATCCAATACCATGCGCCACAATTAATTTTAAACAGATAGGTACCTAACATTCCGGTCATCTCAACATGCCTTCATTATACACAGTCTCGCTCGCTCACTCAATCATCACCCAATCAATTATGCAGATTTATTACTCATATTACTAATTAACAAGTGGAAATAATGATGTTTTAGAGGTATAAATAGTCCGTCCGTCCAATAAGTTCGTCGGTAGCCTGGAGGTAGAGTCTCGGCCTATTGAACAAGGGGTCCGCGGTTCGATCCCCGGTGCCGGCAAACTCCCCTTTCACGACACAAGCTTTTAGCTTACTGTGGAAGGTGTATAAGGTTGTATTTGGGTTTATAACAAAACCCAGATACATCTTTAAAAAAAAAAAAATAATCAGCTTCTTATAAGGAACGATATAGTACAACATTTCACCTTATAGATTTGTAATTTGTATGAACATATTTATTAATTTCGACTTTTAGAGGCATAAAAAATAACTCTTTTCTGATAATACTTTCGAAGAAATGATAAGTACCTAAAGTTTCATCTTTTAGATTTGATCTTATCTTGTTGCATAAATAGCCAGCGGCGGAAAAAGCACGTTCAGCTTCCATGCTATTAGGTGGAGTTGACTTCATATTACTTGACTATCCAATCTGTACGGAGACTGTGCTCTAATTCATCTTCTAGTTTAGACGAAGGCTCATCATTTAGGTTGGTCTTATTCGCACGGCGTGCGAATAATATTTCATCCTTATTCGCACACTACCGTGCGAATAAGAGGTAAATATTATTCGCACGGCGCAGCCATATCAAGCCAAAGTGACATACGTCAAGAGAATGATATATTTTTTTATTTTTTTAAATTGTAAGTCTTAATTTCGGCCTGTAACAATCAACATTTTTATATCTATATCGTAAAACTAATAACTATGTGTATATAGTAATTTTTCATAATTTTATCAGACTATTTGGCGTGTTTTCTTATATATGTTGGCCTAAAAACACTCCAAGTGTCATATTTGTATGAAAAAAATTCTTGATATTTTTATTTGTTAGTCTTAATTTCGATCTGCAACAATCAACCTTTATGTATCTACATCTTTAAACTAATAAGTATGTGTATATAGTAATTTTTCATCCTTTTATGAGACTATTTGGCGTGTTTTCTTATATATTTTGACCTAAAAACACTCCAAGTGTAATATTTGTATGAAAAAAATCTTTAAATTTGTATTTGTTACTCTTAATTTCGATTTCTAACAATCAACCTTTACATATGTACCTTTATCGTAAAACTAATAACTATGTGTATATAGTAATTTTTCATCATTTTATCAGACTATTTGGCGTGTTTTCTTATATATTTTGACCTTAAAACACTCCAAGTGTTATATTTGTATTAAAAAATTGTGAAATTTTATTAATATACCAGTGTCTGTGTCATCTGTGTGTTACCTCCGAGCAGGCGGACCACCTGTGGGTGCGTGGAGCATGGTCACTCCTCAGAACGGCTTCCTTGGTGGAAACAATGACGTATGCTAGTGTGGGTGCTAGCACGGGGTGCGCTTCAGATGGTTCGATGGTGACCCGCAGCAAAGGCAAGGAGGGCCGTACACTATGTATTGAGCATATAATCTATCTATATCTATCTATACCCTCACGCCGTGTCCCCGGAGGGGTAGGCAGAGAGACCGGAACGCCATATAGATCAATCCTTACAAACTTCTTTCGCTTCCTCCACATTCATCCAGTTTCTCACATATGTTCGCCGATTTCTCTTACTCAACACGCGGCCGTTCTTTAGGATTTGATCCACGTGCTCAAGCAACGTGGTTCTTGGCCTTCCGCGCTTCCTCGCACCTCATCTTTCATACATCCTCTTCGTCATTCTTTCATCTTGCATTCGCTCAACATGTCCAAACCATCGTAACTTATTTACACGCCTTCTATCCACAACACTCTTCTCGCATCCGCTCATTTTCCTGATATCCTCATTCTTCACTCTTTTTTAGCATATTTATAAGAGTTTATTATCATATCTGACACCTAAGAAAGACAATTACCCATAACTGATTTATTTTGAATTATGATATGATATGGTAGTAGTATTGTAGGTACTATTATTTATAAACACTGTGTATAAAAGGCGTAAGCCGTGTATATTATTATAAATAAATAAATAAATTAGGTACATGTTGCATTGGAAATACTCTTAAGAATGGTACAACATTTTCACTAAGAACCAAATAGGATATTATTATTGTAAGTAAGTATTAGTTAGGAGAAATTCTTGGAAAAAGGTAATATATAGTACCTATTAATGAAAATTTCATCTTACAGTAACATCTTATTCTATACTATACTATACCCTCACGCCGTGTCCCAGGTGGGGTAGGCAGAGAGAACGGAACGCCATGTCGCTCTATCCTTACATACTTCTTTCGCTTCCTCTACATTCATCCAGTTTCTCATACATGCACGCCGATTCCTCTTACTTAACACGCGACCGTCCTTGAGAATTTGATCCACGTGGTTAAGCCACGTGGTTCTCGGACGCCCGCGCTTCCTCTTTCAGCTAAATACACCCTCTTCGTCAATCTTACACCATCCATTCGCTCCACATGACCAAACCATCTCAATTTATTTACACGCATTCTATCAACAACACTCCTCTTGCATCCACTCATTCTTCTAATATCCTCATTTCTTACTCTATCACGCAATGTTTTACCTATCATTCTTCTCAGTGATCGCATCTCCACTGCATTTATTCCACTCTCGTCCTTCTTCAGCCATGTCCAAGTCTCGCTTGCATACATCAGTGTCGGTACGAGGATGGCGTTGTGCACCAGCATTTTAGCCATGTTCGAGACATTGCTATTGCTAACAATAGATCGAAGTGCACCGTTCACTCTCGCACCAGCCACTTTTCTTTTTTCAATGTCCCTTTCGTACCTACCATCCCTTACAAACATACTTCCTAAATAAACATATTCATCCACTTGCTCCAAACATCTTATAGTAGGTATTTGTATTTCATTTTTCATTCAATTGCCTTGTCTACATCTATAACCAATCTATGTCCAAGAATTACGTGGCTTGACCACGTGGATCATATTCTCAAGGACGGTCGCGTCTTAAGTAAGATGAATCGGCGTGCATGTATGAGAAACTGGTTGAATGTAGAGGAAGCGAAAGAGATATGTAAGGAAAGATCAACAAGGCGTTCCGTTCTCTTTGCCTACCCCACCTGGGACACGGCGTGAGGGTATAGTATAGTATAGCCTTGTCTACATTTATAATTTAAAATTGTCAGTTCAAATTCTATAAGATGCCATGTTATTGTCCTCCTCCTCCTAAATTTCACAATTTTTTCATACAAATATTACACTTGGAGTGTTTTTAGGTCAAAATATATAAGAAAACACGCCAAATAGTCTGATAAAATGATGAAAAATTACTAAATACACATACTTATTAGTTTTAAGATGTAGATACATAAAGGTTGATTGTTGCAGATCGAAATTAAGACTAACAAATAAAAATATCAAGAATTTTTTTCATACAAATATTACACTTGGAGTGTTTTTATGTCAAAATATATAAGAAAACACGCCAAATAGTCTGATAAAATGATGAAAAATTACTAAATACACATACTTATTAGTTTTAAGATGTAGATACATAAAGGTTGATTGTTGCAGATCGAAATTAAGACTAACAAATAAAAATATCAAGAATTTTTTTCATAGAAATATCACACTTGGAGTGTTTTAATGTCAAAATATATAAGAAAACACGCCAAATAGTCTGATAAAATGATGAAAAATTGCTATATACACATAGTTTTTAGTTTAACGATATAGATACATAAAGGTTGATTGTTACCAATCGAAATTAAGAGTAACAAATAAAAAAAAATAAAAATTATCATACTCTCGACGTATGTCACTTTGGCTTGATATAGCTGCGCCGTGCGAATAATATTTACCTCTTATTCGCACGGTAGTGTGCGAATAAGGAAGAAATATTATTCGCACGCCGTGCGAATAAGAATAACCCATCATTTAATAGATTCGATAAAGGCGTGTCTTCTTCATCGCCATTGTCATCAACTTGTTGGTTTTGAGTTTCAGGTTGTACCTGCGAGTCTGACAACAGTCTCTCGATTAAACACTTCATTTCAGTTCAAAATGTAACATTTTCTTGGATGAAAGAATGGAAAGTCCACCACATTTGTAGATCCTAAATCTTTTTTTAGATATTTATTAGGATTTTCTAAGCACAGCAACACGACAGTCATTGATGTGCGGCGTTATTTTATCCGGCGAGATAGCGACACTTCAAGTTCCTGGCTTAACCTGGTATTTTGTCATTCCAGTTTGCTTATCACGAAACGCAATGTGGTTTCTGCAGAAACTAATGTTGCGTCCTCGCGGCAAAAGACATTTACAGCAAGCTTCACTGGCTCTAAAGTTCGTTCAATATTACTCAATGTTATAAATTCTTCATCAGTAAATGAAAATGAAGATGATGTCAGTTTAAGATCAATAAGTGCTTTAAGTATGTACTGTTTGACTTGGTTGAACCTCGATAACATTGATGCGAGACTGTTCCAGCGCGTTCGGCAATCTAGGATCAGCTGTAATTCTTTGCAGAATTCTGCTTTAATATATATTTGCAGAAGATCATAAGATCATCAGAAGATCATCACTGGAGATTTCGAACTAAAAAGCTTGACAATTTTCCTGACTTTTTGAAACAGTAAAAACAAAAAATGGAATAAGTTATAATGATTTTCATTGAAAAATCTATTGGTCTGACAATACATATCTACCTATATTGTGGTAGCAAATCTCCTTCTTGAATGTCTTCCTCTACCGAAAAGTCACTTGCTCGTCATCATTTTCATTATCACTCCCACCATCCAGTCTATTTTCGAGTACTTCAACTTGACTTTATTTCTTCTTCTTGTCTCTGATTGCATAGAACTTCGTTCTCTATGTACGAAACTAACGCGCCAAAACGTCATCTAAACGTCACATGTCCATAGAAAACACGGCGTTGTACCAACATAGCGCCGCTAAAATAGTGTTACCATATGAAAACCGTGGTACAACCATGGTATAATAAAACTGCAGTTTATTTTTTTTTCTAAATAACAATAAGTTATACCTACCAGGCATAACAAATTATACCTGGCATAACTATACCATAGTTTATACCTACATAGAATAGCGTGTTTTTCTAAATAACAGTGTAAGTATTTAATTTTAATATTTGATACTAAAAATCACTTCATAAAATGGTTTAAATATCGTTATAAGCAGTTTATTCTAAAAGTGTCAAAACATTTATAAAATAAATTTCTCATGTTGTGATTCACCATCCACCCTTTTTATCTATACCTATATATTATATATTTATCTTTTTTCCGGGTCAGCTGGAAGAGATTACTTACGCGATAAGTCCACCTTTTGGTCTTTTTTGTAAACATGTATTTTTATTTTATTTTATTAATACAAACAAACAGGTTTTACATATTATATAGTTCAACTTAAATATTACATTTTTCACAAGCCAATAAAAATCATTAATTATTTTCTATTCTGAGCTTAAGATATTTTTGTATATCAGTATTCAATTGAAAATTTATAATATATCTCTTCCATAAAATGCTATTAATGTTTAGAATATTTACTTATATTTTTATCGTTTAACCGGATTTGGGTGCAGATGACAAAACCAATCATAAACTTCGATTGTAGAACCATGTCTACACAATGCAACAATAGGGCCAATTCTGAATCTTGATGAACTAACTAAACTAACTTATAATAGTTGACTAATATTAGTCATTATAGTACAAATTCGTATTCAATATTAGTTACGAACTATAAACAACTATAAACTCGATAACCACCAAGGGCAAACGGTAAAATCTATGGGACAAACAAATATTAGTCGGTGATGCCGCAATAAAAAATGTTTTTCACGTTCCGATTTACACTTATGGCAACAATTTAATAGTTGTCGCGCGTGAAAATTGTGAAATTTTAGATTTGCCGGTATATTTTGACGTTCACATTTGCGTCGGTGGTGGTATAATTTTACAATTTATAGATGCCAAGAGTTGCAAGGAACCTGAACATATCCATTTTTTACTTTTAATTGAAAAACAACTTTAAACTTCCAAAATATAGCAATATTCTGCGGCAAAATGACAGCAACTAATAATATTCGAACATTAAAAGTCGCGAATAAAATTCTGCCAAATACAACTAATTGTAGTTGTCAGATGTCAACTAAAATTTCGTTCTGAATACGAAATCCATAGATTCTCGAAATTTATAGTTGTACTAAGGTGTCAAAATGAACTAGCTAACTAAATTAGTTTTAGTACGGAAAACTGTGAATACGAATTTGAACTAAATATTATGACTCAACTATCTCCTTACACTTAGGTAGTGCAACTAAACTATTTTATGATTCAGAATTGGCCATAATGTGTTAAATCTAATCGGAAGAAGTGAGAAAGGTGTCCCAAAGCTTACGAATTGGCTCTAGGCTGGCTTAAGTTTGCATATTATTTTATTTCTAAGGTTTGCATAAAGCGTCTCTCGATTGGTGGACCTTAAATCGTGACAGTGAGAATGGTGGAATTGGTGAACGTTGTACATGGACACCGAAAGTGATCACTTAATCCAGCCTAGAGCCAATTCGTTAGCGTTGGGACATCTTTCTCACTTCTTACGATTAGATTTTACACAATGTTGCATTGTGTAGACATGGTTCTCCAATCGAGGTTTCTGATTGGTTTTGTCAAATGCTATTAAGTATAAACTTTACAAACTTCTTCAGCATCAGCCTCTGACACATAATGAAACTTTTTATTACAGAATGAATAATATAATACAATTTAACTGCAAAATGCTACGTTGTTCGTTGATTAGGCGATAGCATAACATTATTGTGATTATCGTAATTTTTGCTTTTTACTTACCGGATTTATTGTGCGAATTAGGCGTTTGTTGAATAGAATACTTTTTATTAGGTACGAATGTTTGGAGTAAAAAACTTTACAAATACCACGATTATGTTATTGCGCTTGAGAATGACATGATCCCTGTCGAAACCTTGGTTATGCACAGAATAAAATATTATTTGTATTAAGTAGTACTATATTATTGATTCTGAATATTCATAATAATTAAAACTGGAAAGTTGAATGATACACCTTCATAGCGATATAGTAAATTGACTCGTCCTCTGTATATATAGAATTATATAACTGATAATTTTACGATCCTTTTTAATATTTGATATTGTTACCAGGCAACAGTTAAGAATTTAATAAATAATTAAAAGTTTTAATATTACTTGCTAAATGAGAAACGCCCACTACATAAAATAATGTGACTATTTTAGAAAATTAATTTTAAATATTAAAACGTTAGATGTTGGAGTATTACATCAATATTATTTTTATCTTCACAAACAACGTAGTAACACAATACCCACTTAAAATAGAATTCAAATTTTCAAAATGTATTAATGTATAAGTACCAATAATTAGAATAAAATAATAAGGAAAATGTAGAAAGATATATGAGAGGAGTAACTATAGAGATATGCCGCCTTCAGATACTTAAATATTGTACGAATGGCTGGACCGTTAGTGAAACGCCGGGTTTCAATGGGGAATTTTCACAAAAAAATCATCAACCTTAAAAAAATATTATGCGATTTTTTCACATAAACATTTTTAAGGTATTTATCGCCATTAGAATAAGTAATTTTTGTACTTCACCGAAAAAAGGTCCACCCAAGACGGAATAGGTGTGTGATGTCATCAGGCACCATAGACAGACTACGAATAAAATGCATGTTGATACGGCTTACCGCTTATGACAGGGCTTTTAAAATTTGGACAGAAAATATGAATATATAAAAATTAAATAATGAATGAATAAATTTTATTAAATCGTTATTAAGATATTTTGTATTATTTAGGCAAACAACTAGTACGTAGTAAATACTAAACTGTGAGTTAATTTTAAGTTCTTTTGTAAAACAATGGAGTCGGTGGACATTAACGGTTGTATTTATTTTTGGGGAGTATTTTGTCGGGGATAGCCCTTCAGGCGAACCTTGAGCCCTTCCTTGAGAAGAATTTGCATGAAGAGTATGGATGACATAGGAATTGAGATTCCTGCAACATCCATGGGTGAGGTAGGGTGCAACCCTTTATGTATCGTTTCGTATGAAAATGTTCATGATGTGGCGGTATGTGGCAACACCCAACTCCCACCTTCACGCGACCGACCGACCGGCCAAACGATGATCAGCGTATATTTATTAATATACCTACATTGATGGCATATAGTCATATTCCTCACACATGCATGTTTCCCATTGAATGGCTAACAGGGGTTTAGCTGGATGGTTTAACGCAGTGTTTATCATTAACAGGCGTTTAGCTGGATTCTTTTACGCATTGTTTATCATTGTCAGTCATAGTGCCACTATGCCAAATAACGAAACGTCAAGTCCATAATCGTGATAAAACTAAACCGCTTGCCATTCGATTGCAAGCCAAATTTTACAAAATTCCTTGCCATTTAGGGCCGATCTTATATACATTTTAACAAATATCCGTTAGCATTTTGGTAAGTTGCTGACGGATGGCAGTTTGTAAGCCAAACAAACCGATGGGTGTCTTATAAAAGGTATTGCTATGATTTATTGTTTTTCTATGCATAGCAACGGTCAAATACACACGCATTATTGAAGTTTAACCTCGCAGCATTGCGTAATCACGTTTGAAAATATATTTTTTTGTTAAAATTCAAGAACAATATTTCTTATGAGAAGTGAGGCATCACAAATACACTGTATATTTTAAGAGAAATAACCTTTTCTTTAGCGAACAAAAAAAATTACTTATAAACCGACGGTTTAAGTGTCAAAACCGTTCCCAAAACAGTCGGTATACTAACCTACAGATTTTTACCGAAATATGGCTAAAGGACGTTTATAAGACGCAAAAGTTACCGATTTTTTTCTTTTTTCGGTATATTTCGTCGGTTATGTAACTAACGGATGTTTATAAGATCGGCCCTTAGTTAACTTGTTTATCTAACTAACGGGCGGTGACAGATACATAACCTTATCATTTAAGACAGTTTTTTTTAAACAGAGATAATTTTAATACGTGTTTATTATTTAAATTTGTTGATTCATTTAGGTTAATCAATTTTCGTAAGAATCGCTCTTTTCTTCTGTTTCCTACTTTGGTACTTCACAAGGCGTCACCCATAACTTACAATTTATGAGATCTATGCTGAATTACTTAAAAAATAGAATTTTCGATTACTTATATCTTATTTATATCGTAAATATTAAGATAATCGTGAGATATATATTTGATAAAAACATGATATTAGATAAGTCGGTATATCCTGTAAGCTACAAAGGTGGGTAGTAATTTACATGTGTTTCCAAAATCTGTTTCTCGAAATTAAATTATATATATTAAAATAGCTTATTTACCCACAATCCTCACTTAAACGTGCGAAAAATTTGCGAAAAACCATATATTTTAATTTCTGTATTCAATTCACTGTATTTGGGTATACCTATGTGTAAACGTATTATTTCATAGAAGTGTACGCATAAGATTCAAGACCAGGTACATAATTATATTTAAAAGGAACTATTTACACGAACATATTAAAACTATTTAAGTACGCAGCACCGTCTAGTAATTTGGAAATATTTTAAGTACCACACTCTACAAAAAGCTTCTTCTTAACGAAGCTTCACTTAACTTTTGCCTGACGATGAGAGCGGAAGCTCTTGAAAGCCGGCTCGCAAAAATAAACAAAGTCAATAGTGGAATAACTATGCACACTGAAAAAAATACTTATGAAATTTCACAACGAATCATTGGTACGTACTATCAGATTAGGACCAGAGATCGTCTTGCAACAAACGATTCATTAGTACGAATCTATAATATTAACTTTTCGCAAACAAATTGTTGGTAAATTTACCAATGATTTTTTTGCGAAATGTACGTACCAATGATTCGTTGTGAGTACTTTCCTCAGTGATATATCGTGTTTCATTTTAAAATTTATTATTTTAAGTAGATTTAGATATATTAGAAGACTGGACGATAGTATTAAAAATTAAAATAGACACAATCGTATCAGAATACTTTAAAAGTAGAAGGACTAAATTTACAACTATTTTAATGTTATTCAAAAACATTATACTTTACTTAAACTTTTATACTTTAAAGTATAACTTTTATTAAACTTTAAAAACATCCATAGTTGGGTGACTCTATTGTTTACTTTACGCACGAAATAATGTAAAATTTCTCATAATTAATTAATGGCATATGCCACAAGTTCAGACTATTTTATGTATAAATATTAACATAAAAGTTTTAAGGATATCGTTTTTAACATATTTCATGGTGTAAAAATTCAATCGTTGTCTGTATTCTCCATATCTCCTCTAACAATTGTGCATACATGGATGAAATATATCATGAAGAAATGATCTGCACATCACATCACCTTACATTTGTTAAGAGCTACAGTACAAATACTTATATGGAACAATGTTTATATTTTTCGACATGGAGAGGGCAGCTTGTATGTTTATTTCGTTCGGTTGGTCTTCTGGCTACCCCACTTGTGGAATATGCCATGATGAAATAACAGTATCCATCGATTTTCATACAAATTTAAGGAGGGGGGGGGGGTTTAAAAAAATTGGACCATAAAATGATCAGACAAGATCCATATTATTATTCTCTGAGCTATTCTCCACCAAACTGCATTCATGGAACTCGGTCCTCATATTTTGCACACTCATACTTTTGCACATTAAACACTTCGGTGGAGATCGTTTCTTAAGAGAGCTCAACACCCCTTCTTTGTGATTTCATGCAAACTAAATAATAATAATAAATAAATATTTCTTTATTCAATCAATATCAATATACAAACGTTGAAACAACATATCACCAATAAAACTAAAATGATAAAATCGCATTTATAAATGTTCAAAAATATTATATTAATATAAAAAATAACATACTTGTGATCCAAAATTTAAATTTTTTTTTAAATAAAATGGTTGTAAATTAGCTAATTCGTTTGCAAGAAAACACAAAGAAGGGGTGTAGAGCCGTCTTAACACTTCTAAGAGCTTAATAGTGATTATACGAGTATATGAGGGAATGAATTGTTTTGCTTACTGTATAATTATAAGTAAATGATTGTTGTTGTAAATTGTGTAATTAAAAAAAAAAAAAAAAAAAAACTTTTTTGAATCTACACATTTTCTATATATTATAATAAGTTACTTTGTGATGAACCATTGCATATTGAACTGAGCTTTATTCCCTTCTTCTTTTCTTTTTAAATATAATAATTATTTCATTAATATTGTGCTGTTGAATTATTTGGATATTGGATACTTAATTTGTGATGTTAATAATTAATTGAATAATAACATCATCCAATTTTTAAGCTGTTGTAACACCCAGTGAAAAAATGAAATAAAAAAATTGTAAAAATGGGTTGATGCGCCTTTGCATGTGAACCCCTAAATTGATCGAGTGATATTTCACTTTAATGCGGACATCAGAATCAGGAGAAGTTCAATACGAAATAGAAAATGAATCCACCGTAATCTGTCTATTGCGAGAAGTTTCATTGCATTGGTTTATAATAACCAATGCATCTGGCTTGCAGAGATAAGAATAAGGATTACCTCCTCTGGAAACGAGAAAGAGTGATTTCAAGGTAACCAATTTATATTGTACATGAATGAGATTAAATAAAAATTGTCGTTTCCTCTTACATTTTCTGAAGTTTGATTTTATAATAAAAATATCTACTTTATTTTTTAAAGTAAACCATACATACGCACATAGACAATTCACACAGATCGAGCTAGTCCCAAACTAAGATGAATCTTGTATTATGGCTACTAACACGACGATGCACATATATACATGTAACATCCATAGCCAGGACAACCTGAAAAGTGTCATTCTTCACTTTGCCCTGGCCGGGAATCGAGCCCGGGACCTCGTGACTTAAAGGTTACCTTACCTTTACGTTACGTTACCTTCACGCCACACCGGCCGACCGACATGATAAGCCGCCAATATCATGTATTTTT
The DNA here is from genome assembly GCA_947579605.1 of Athripsodes cinereus. Classification (NCBI taxonomy): domain Eukaryota; kingdom Metazoa; phylum Arthropoda; class Insecta; order Trichoptera; family Leptoceridae; genus Athripsodes; species Athripsodes cinereus. The sequence continues at coordinate 14,899,640 of OX388323.1, forward strand.
TTGTAATCAGAGACAATCATATGAAAAAGTGAATATAATAATATTTTTTCTACATTTTCTAGTGTCACTTCGTGGAAATGAAACAGTGTTTTTTTTAATTTAATTTTAAATATAATCTACTACTACTACTACTACTACTATACCATCACGGCATATCCCACAAGTGGGGTAGCCAGCAGACCAGCTGCATGTAAGAAACATGCAAGCTGTCCTCTTCGTGCCAATATAAAATCAAGACATTCTTTTATATTTTTTTTCATACATATGATGGCAATTGCTCTCATTAATTTATCCACGATTATAAAGTTTGCCCCAGTATTGCTTTTTGTACATAATATTTTATTAATTTATCATATTATCAAAGCCCAGAAAAATCAATCATTCTGATCTCCAGTAGGTACCTACCTACTGTGCAAAACGCAGAGCACGTGGAGATACATCAAAAATATATTTTATTCAATTCTTTCATAATATCGTTTATGATTCGGAATGTTTTCCTTGAAATTTGCCCAAGTTAAAATCATTATTCCTTGATCTCAAGAGAATGAACCAAAATACGTTTATAAATTAAAAAGAAAAATGAATTCATCTCTTCCAGTAAATATCCTTACACGTGGATACGATGAAAAGATAAAACTTATATGAAATCCATATTTGTGCAGATACACAAATAATGTGAATAAATTTAAAACATGAATATTATTATTTAATATGAGTTTATTTTCTTATAAGCTTAATAAGCAAATAATAAAAATAATATAAACTATCGTCATATACTTTTTAATATAAAACTAAGCATCTTAAACATATATAGAATCTTTTTTTAGAAGACATTATTTTCTCAATTTTATATTTACAAAACAATTACTTATTATTTTCATCACAGTATAAAACATTTCATCAAAATTAAATATTTCTTATTATTTTATTATTGATATAGAGTGAACAATACGCATGCTTATTACTTGCTATCCCGCTGGTTTACTCTGAAGTGGAATATGCCGTTATGGTTTAGTTGCCACCTGACAATGACTTCCACTAAACTTCTAAACAGTATGAAAGTTACAAAAAACGTGAATGCAGCGAACATTGTTGCATTGTGTAGATTCGGTTCTCCAATCGAGATTTCTGATTAATATTTACAGGACCAAATACAAAACATGTTAACGAAATATACATTCAATATCCTAACCACCAAAGAATCTTAATTATTATTAAATTTTCAAAACACGTCAAAGTTAAATAAATTATTATCAAAAAATGACAACGACCATTACGAATGTATTGGTAAATTTGTATACATACCTACTTATTATACTTCTTACTATTCTTCTTGTATCATTTCTGGTCCCCTCAACGTCTGCGATCATTTATCAGACAATTTAATCTTCTCCACTCAAAATGTATCCTGTCTATGTAGTGTGTTATTTCCAAACCATGTATACGTATTTACCAACTTGTATTTAAGAAATCTTAGTACTTTCTTTTCTACCTTGCTTTGCAAATTAATTAGCATTTTTATCTTAAATCTTTCACTATTGAAAGTTTTTTTGAAATTGTTTATATTTCATTATTAAAATTGTAAAACAGCATTTTAAATAGTTGAAAACAATAAAATTAAGAGTGTTCTTTGTTCCTTAAAAGGTCTGTTCAATCCACAAACATACCTATGTAGCACTTTCACCATTGGCAGCATTAAGGGTAAGTATAAAGCTACAGCTAAAAAATATAATTATCATCTATACTGCCCTGCTAAGTAAAAACACAGTAATTACCAAAACACATAGGTGTCAGAATCGCAGACCAAGTTTAGCAGGGCAGTATAGGTAGGTTTATACATTAAATTATAAAAACATAATATCCCTGATTACTCGTAAACGAGTGGATGGCCTTTATAGATAAATAAAGGAATACTAAGTGAAGGTGTTTCGGTACTACGGTGTTTACAATTTATTTGCTTATATTATTCTTGTTCAACTTATCTATGTTTTTCTTATCCATTTTTGTTTTATTTCTTTATATATAAATTGATTTACCTACAAAAAATACATTGAATAACGAGAATATAAAAGTTTCTCAAAATAGCGGTTTACCCGGCCAGCCCTTCAGACCTGTCCAATGGCCCGCCCGTGAGACCATTTTTTAAAAATTTAAATGAGCGGATAAATAATAAAGAAATAGGAATTCACGGATACTAAAATATCCGGGTGTGAAAGAGATATCACATTTGTGTCCAGTTTTAGACCCCGTTTTCGGACTTACACAAAGTTCTGATGGATGCAACTTATTCCCACTGCAGAACCACCACTCTTTTCACATTTCCTGTCAGTTTTGAAATACTTCCTCGTTAAGCATGTTGTTGCAAAGTTTTAACATACGCATACCTCAGTCTTATAACACACTTTCTCTAATCAAGTTTCTCTTATCAGAATGAGGTTAAGGATAGCATTATGTTCCCACTCATTGAACGATCAAGATATGTCTGATAAACAGTTATCATTTTATTAAGGCTCTGCGGAGCTGCTCTTGACACAATTTAAATAGGATCTTAATCAAACGACGCGCGAAGAGACTATGATAAAAAATACCGCAATACCGCTACAGCGAGATTGGTATGCACGTATTTTTGACTAACAGTTACTTCGCGCGTCGTATGATTGAGATTAAGATCGTATTTAGATTTGGTCAAAACTTTGGTCGATTGGAAAAGATCGCGCTTTTACCATAAACTCTTCCTCTGTGTATTGATTATATCTAATTTGAATAGATTTTTCTATACAATTGTATGCATTGAGATCAATGTACAGCAAAAAATGAGTGAATAAATAAATAAATGAGAGTTGAATGAAAATTGAGAAGTTTCTGACATAAAATAAGTAATAATCAGAATAAAGATCAGTAATAAAGATCTCTGTTGAAAATAAACATTGATTAATTCATAATTATATTGTAATTCGTAAAATATTATTCAATAAGCTATTAAATTAACAAAGTGTTTATAGTGCCTTAAACTTATAATAAAAATAAGGTAAAAATCATCTACTAGTGTACCTAATCAACCAATTATAAAATAAATATGTCATTCAGCAATACAATTGAAACGATCAAACAAGAACTATTGAAACTGTCAAATAGCGCAAAAGACAATAAAATTAAAAATAATATAGAAGCTAACTTAAATATTCTTGAAGTGTTATATAGTAGAGAAATAAATAAGGTAAAAGACGACTTGATTGAAGCTCATCAAAAATTAGCTACAAACAACGATATGCATGAAAAAAGATTTTCTAAAATATTGGAAAAATCATTACCTAATGATAGATGCCAAAATTTAACACAAAACAGAACTCATCCTGTAATTATCCATTCCAACCATAAGGAAAACATGACATCAGAAAATATTGAATCCTTCGTTAAAAAAAACCTTCACGTAGCAACACTTGGCCTGGGTATAGCGGGGATAAAAAAGACAAAATATAACAAAATAATAATTAGCTGCACAACTGCAAATGACGCCAAACTTCTTGAAACCATCATTAACGAGAAGTTTCACTCAGAACTCACTGCTGAAATAATAAAGAAAAAAACGCCATGGATACTTATAAAAAATGTTGATGCTGATTATAATCGAGAGGATTTCTACAAAGACCTAGTAACGCAAAATGCTGACATTGCCGCCCTTGCCGATAAACACAATGAGCAAAAGTTTATAGTTAAAAAAACCCTAAGAACAAAAAACCCGGCTGAAATCCATCTCTTAATTGAGACAAATAAGGAAATTAGAAAACATATTTTACAAAAGACGAAAATAAATCTGGGGTTTCAAAGCCTCTACGTTCAAGAAGCTGATCCAGTTATCCAGTGCTTCCATTGTCTTGGTTATGGACACACTGCAGTCAACTGCCTTAACAAGGACAAACCACCAAAATGTGCCCATTGCAATGAGAATCATAGATTTCGTGATTGTGAAAAAAGAAATAATGAACCCAAGTGCCACAACTGTGATCAAAGAAATCTCAAACACAAACTCACGTTACCTACTAATCACACAGCGACTAACAGAGGAAAATGTACGACTTACAAAAAGGTATTCAATATTGTATCTCAAAGGTATGATTACTAGAACATACGTTTATATTGATGAAATAATATTTTTAAACTTAGTAATGGAATCGTCTTCATATAAATTCTTAAAATATTTTAACAAATTACCCCTCACATACTACGTATGTGCTATTAATTCATACTACAGTATTTATAAAATTCTATTAATAACGTTAAATTTACAGCAGAAAATTTGTCATTATATATCCAATATAATATGTAAAAACCCAATGTATCCTCTTATTATATTTATTAAAAATGCTACGCAACACCATCAATTCCTCCTTGATAAAATAAAAAAATCACTTGAATGCTGGTCATACCAAAATTATTTTACAAAGTACTATAAAAACCATAAAATTAAGCCCATATGGAAAGTATAACAGAATACATAGATAGTAGCTATAATATAGACCAATTCACATGTCAATATACCAGTGAATGCAATGAAATTATAAAGAATACCAATGTTTGTAAATTGATGGTGATGCAACTTAACATAAGAAGTATGCATAAGAACTTTGACGAATTCATCGCTCATCTCAATATGCTCCACACGAAACCAGATATAATTATATTAACGGAAGCCCATTTAAATGTAAATTGTCCTCAATACAGTATTCCTAACTTCAACTATTATTGTACAACGTATCACATAAATAAAAATAGCGGTATATCGATATTTACACACGACAAACTGAAAATTATTGATGTCTCAGAAATCAGAATTCCACTCGTTAATTGCATCCAAATAAGACTTGAAAAAAATCTAACTGAATTCATCGTAATTGCGTTATACAGAACGCATGGATCTGATAAAAATATATTCATAGATCACTTAGAAAATATAGTGAAAAATACAAAATGCAAAAATGTTATTATATCGGGTGATATAAATATTAATGTGGCTGATGACTATGAAGGGTCAGATAAAACTTTATATATTGACCGTCTCATTGATAACAACATGAAACTTTGCATTAAAAACTATACACGAGAAGTGACAGGCCAGACACCCTCTTGTCTTGATCATTATTGGACTAACACAGAAATTAATCAATTAGATAAGATCAAAACTATAATTTGGAAAAATTCAATAACAGACCATCACACAACAATCCTTATATACCAACTATATAAAAGTGAAAACCCTGAAAAACACGAAAATAAATCCAAAACCTACATGAAAATTGATACGGAAAACCTTAAACAGATGTTACAGACTGAGGATTGGGCTCGATTATATCAATGCCACGGAGCAAATGAAAGTGCGGCAATATTTCATTCCATACTTGATAAAAACATAATAAACGCGTCAAAACTTATCCAAGTAAAGAACACTTTATCAAAATATAGACCAATAAAACCATGGATTACTCACGGTATAATTGTTTCGATAAGACAAAAAGAATATATGTACAAACAGATGTTAAAATATCCCAATGATATGGAAAAAAAGGTGATTTATAAAAGATACCGAAACATGGTTACAAACCTTATAAAACAAACTAAAAACGAGTATTACCATAAATGCATAATACAAGCTGGTAGAAACCCCAAAAAGGTTTGGGATACAATCAATACAGCAATAAACAAAAAGAGAAATACCCAACCTATCATAAAAATCACAAATGAAATCGGCGACGTAATAAATGTTAAGGATGAAACAAAAAAGGCGGCGAATGTATTTAATATTTTCTTTAGTTCTGTGGGGAACAATCTAGCCAGTAAAATAATAAATTTTGGATCTCATACTAATTTAGATAGCCAACAAACAGAATTTCCGATAAATACCAGGTATATTGACGAATTCGAACCAGTCAATGAAAGCGAGGTATGCACTATTATCAAATCTATGAAAGGAGGCTCTGCACCTGGATTTGACGGAATTACTGTGGAAGTTATTAAAGATAATTGTAATAATCTCGTAAAACCCCTAACCTTCATCATAAATGAAAGTATTAAAGATGGAATATTCCCACTCATTTACAAAAAAACTCAAATAATACCCATTTATAAATCTGGTGATAAAACCAAACCAACTAACTATAGACCTATTTCCCTTACATCTAACATCGCAAAAATCTATGAAAAAGTTGTAAAAAAAAGGCTACTCGACTTTGTCAAGGAAAAAAAGCTGCTAAATAATAATCAGTTTGGATTCAGGGAAAATATCGGAACTGATGACGCAATAGCAAAAATAACTACACTGATAACAAATGCTTTAGATATGCATAAAAAATGCGCAGGTATATTTATAGACCTACAAAAAGCATTTGATAGCGTAAGCCACGAAAAGCTTATTAGTAAGTTGGAAAAAAATGGAGTAAACAACTATGCATTGAAATGGATAGAAAGTTACCTCCATGAAAGAGTCCAATGCGTTAAATTGAACAATACGGAAAGTGACAGTACAACGTCACGTTTCGGAATACCACAGGGTACAGTCCTAGGACCAGTATTGTTCTTGATATATGTTAATGATCTATTTGACCTTGAAATCCAATCTGAAATCATCTCTTTTGCTGATGACACAGTTATGATAAGTAAAGGGAAATCGTGGGATGAAGTAGTTGAAATAGCGAACAGAGATCTCAAAATCATAAAAACTTGGTTTGATGGCAATTTATTGACACTAAACGCTCAAAAAACAGTTATTGTACCTTTTTCCATTATAAACAACTACAACTCACTAGATTTGCCGATCAAAATTCACCACCATGATTGCTCTCAATCAAACAAATGTAATAATGGTAAATGTACACCATTGAAATCTAATAGAACAGTAAAATACTTAGGTGTATTGATAGACTCTCAAATGAAATGGAAAGAGCACATTATCAAAACCATTGAAAGACTCCATAAAATATACTACATATTCTACAGGCTGAGGAATTTCCTGAAAATTGATGTCCTGAAAACTGTTTATTATGCCCTTGGCCAATCCATTATGCAATACGGAATTGTGGGGTGGGGGGGCTCATATACAACCCACATGGAACCTCTATATATAACACAAAGAAAAATTATAAAAATTATATTGCACAAAACTAATGATTATCCCACCGATCTGTTGTACGAAGAATTTAAAGTCCCTAGAATTACCTTACTATTTAAAAAAGCTGCATTAAAACAAACTTACAAGGAATATATAATAACACGTAACAACCATGAGAATCTAAAAGAAAGTATTAGACAAGGTAGAAAAATTCTAATACCAAGGAGAAATACATCCTTTGCACAAAATCACTATACATACTGGGGTGTGAAGTGGTATAATGATCTGCCTGCCTCAGTCAGATCAATTAACCAAGAACGTAGATTTCTTAGTTTTGTAAAAAACAAAATGACTTAAAATTATTAGTTCTGACCCATACTAAAACATTATTAACCTAGAATGATCTATAAAATATATACCGAGCGATATTTGTAAATAAAAGGTTTGAAAAATTAAACAAATTATATAACTGGTGGAAGGTGTATAAGGTTGTATTTGGGTTTATAACAAAACCCAGATATATCTTTTTAAAAAAAAACAAACAAAAAAACAAAACTGTATCAGTAGCTTAGTAATTAATGTATATATAAATATCGTATCGAAATGAACTAGAATAGTTTGATTACACATCAGTAGCTTAGTAATTAATGTATATTTAAATATCGTATCGAAATGAACTACAATAGTTTGATTACATCAGTAACTTAGTGAAAAATGTTTAAATACCTAAATACTGTATTGAAATGAACTAGAATAGTTTGATTGCATATCAGTAACTTAGTGGTAAATGTATAAATAAGTACTGTATTGAAATGAACTAGAAGTAACTTAGTTATAAATGTTTAAATAAGTACTGTATTGAAATGAACTAGAATAGTTGATTGCATATCAGTAACTTAGTGATAAATGTTTAAAAAAAATACTCTATTGAAATGAACTACAATAGTTTGATTAAATATCAGTAACTTAGTGATAAATTAATTGTAATATAGGATTTCAACATGTTTGTTCAGAATTATTGTAAATAAAACTAAATGTTTATTCAGAATTATTGTAAATAAAACTAAATGCTTTTTATGTAAATAAAAATACAATAGGTTTATAAGATAAAATATAACATGTTAATCAGATTAAAAACATTAATAAGAATCTTGTAGTATAAGCTTAATAATATGTCATGAACAAATGTTGTAAATAACTTACAACTTAATTTAAGTTAGAATCTAACTAGTTTAAATATATTGTAAAGTAATTTAAGTAATAAATAGAAATAACGCAACCCTCCTCGAAGCACGAGTCACACTCTTTTCGAGGTTGAATAAAATATATGTATAGATAATATATAATGTAACATTTGTATAATAATTATAAGTATTTTGATAAATAAATAAAAAAAAAAAAAAAAAAAAATAAGTTTTCATAAAAAATCCCTATAAATTTTTTCACATCTTCAACTCAGCGATGACATAATATGACACCCTTCCCGAATGTCGCAACTTTTATTAGAATAGAGAGAACGACATGCACATGTGAGAAATGCAGTATTGGTTTGAATCAATAATATAAAAAAAAAATATGAAAGAAGAAAATAATCCATCGCGTATTTTCAAAGTTTTTTACATGAGCGGCAAGTTTATACATTCAATTCAATAAATTTCGATACAACTATGATTGTTTTTGGATTTGAACTGATAGAAAATGCTTTGAAAAACACATCACAGAGAGCATAAATCAGTACATTGTGGTAGTAATGACAACTCCATTATTTTCTTTTATCAACTCAACATTTCTGCCTATATCGTAATAAATATATCTCGGAATTAAAAAATACATTATATTCATTTATTTAATTTTACTGGCACAGAATAATAGATTTTTTATTGAAAATTATCACTAAACAACGTAAAGGGAAAGTGATTTGTCTCTATTTCTTATTCTCAGAATAAACAATAATAAATGTTATAACCCCCCTGAAACATAAACTTCAAAGAGTTAACGAAGTGCCTACGTTGTTAAGCTACCTACGTGTAACTCGTGCTTTGGATTCTCAGGATTTCCATTACGACCTGTAGCGTGTTTTATTTTCTTTCTATAGTAACATCAATCTAATAAAATCGCGGAAAGACAAGGTTTTTTTTATATTAGTCATGCTTTCACAAAAAATAGCACAATGTTGTCAATTTTGTCGTTTGGCAAGACTTGGAGGAAGTTAATATCAAACTACAAAAAATGAAACATTTCTATTTAATACTTTCGTATTGAATAATGTTCAGAGCAGCACAGGACAGGGAGTTTTTCGCCGGGGTGAACTTCAACGTCGGGGGGACCTGACATGGCACAGAGAGAACAAGAAAAAGTATTGAATAATAATGAGAGCGAATACTCCACAAAACCGTCAAAGGCGTCACGGTCACGATTGATAAAGTAACTTTGGAAGTATTTATTTTTAATGATGTACCCTAAAACACATGTGCCGTATCAGTAAAACATAAACGTAGACTCTCTTGGTAATCTCTTGAATATCGTTGCTTTCTGAATCACGTATCTTCACTTACGAGTACCTACATAGATACTGCGCAATCGTAAGATCTTTTTCTCTCGGCACTCCTCACAATTATTGGTTTTTCAATGTTATCTGACTTTATTTTCATGATGCATCGTAAGCATATGGAAACATATGGAATAAGTATATGGAATCTTGGATACTCTTCTCAGCTATGAATTAAATCATTTGTTATCATGACTATCCATAGCATCTGAAATGTTATATGAGAGTCTTCTAATATAATATATTGATTATCAAGTCGCGATACAACAATAAGAATTAAAAGATGAAAGCAAACTTGCACCGTTACCCTGGTGAAAATGCGAGAATGATTGTATTTATATTCAACCAAGCTCTTAATTGCGTCGGTACTTAAGTAAAAAGAAAAAGATTTTGTTAATCGTTATTGCTTCTTTTGTCTTACAATTTACCCCGTTTAAGCTAACAATTTAGATATTTTATTAGTTTCAATTTCCTTTTGTGGCTACGAAAAGTATCTATTAAGTCAACTATCTTGTAAATATTTCACTTCGTTCGTATGTTTGTAAATCTACTGCAAAACAAAAAGATATTATAAACGTTAATTAATAATAAAACTTCGTTCGACGAGTTCGTCGGTAGCCTGGAGGTAGAGTCTCAGCCTCGTGAACAAGGGGTCCGTGGTTCGATACAAGGTGCCGGAAAACTCCCCTTTCACGACACAATCTTTTAGTAGCTTACTGTGAAAGGCATCAAGAACCAAGCACCCTCATTTCAATGATTTGCATATCTTTATTTTTTTATGTCGAACAGAGGATGACCCAATGTTTATTACAATTAGTCCGCCATTAAGTGGGAGATTCAGCTATGGCATAGATAAATTTGATTAATAATGAAAAAGCATTCCAAAATTATTGTTATATTTTTCATTCAAACCATCATAACACTTCCCACAAGTGCATGCAATAAGCAATAAAAGTATAAAAAAATAAGTTACATGCCAAAAAAGTTGAGACTTTAAAAATTGGTAGAGTACCTATCTTAGGGCCAAACTGAAGATGTGTCGGAAAGTCTACTTCATTTTTTAATGTAAACATCGTAAAATTAGTCAAGTAATAAGTCATATAAAATAAAATGAATCTTTAATAATAACAGCATAAAAATTATTTATTTATTTATTGAAATTGACAATACGGGTATATTCTTGTGCAATATGTTGTAAATGTTGAATAAGTACCTAGCTACTTTCGGAGAGATTTTTTTCTAAAGTAAAATAGGATTTCAAAAGCTAGTTAATAATAAAAATAATTGCTTTTATAGTATCAATAAAGAAGAGCGATAATATATTCTTAAACGACCTTTTATTATGTAATACCTAATCGTTAAGTATTTAAATGGTGTGTAATGCAACAATGTACTAAGTCACGAAACTGAAAAAAAAAAGCAAATACCTAACATAATGCACGCTGACTTCTCTTGAGTCAACGGATGATCGTCCATGAAAATTTGATCCACGTGGTCGAACCTAGTGGTTGTTGAGTGTCGTTAAAATTTGATAAAACTGCTAACGTTTTTGTGACATCAATATATTGTTCTTGTAATAGAAACCATAATATGTTGTATAATAGGGGTGCTTATTTTCTAAAATTTATCTCTTGCAGCAAACCTTTATAAACATTAATGTGCAGTTTCTTCTTTTCCTTTCTTTGCTCTGTTTTTAGCATACATGTATAGCCTTATACAGTATTATGCTTTCTGCTTGTTTATCGTATGTCTTGTTTTTATTTCTATTATTTCTGTTGATATTATTATACAACTATGTATGTTTCTTTTTTTTTTTTTTTAACGGGTTAGTTGAAAGACATCGCATTCTAGCGATAAACCCGCCCACTGAACAATCAATTGTGAAATATTGCAACCAATCTAGATACAGTGAAAAATAAAAAAAATAAATGTGATATAAGCTATTTTATAAGAACAGAAAATAAAAAAATACAATTAATTTCTAAGATAAGATTGGCTTCCCGCTAGATTAATGTCTCTCAATGTTTTCATTAATCTTAATTTTAAGATAGGGAATTGGAGTGAGCAGAATGACCTACTAGTCAATCCTTTCAAATCACAGGTATAAATTTTAAGTAGTCCTAGCTCAATTTTCAGGTTGATACGATCGAGTATGTCTTCGATACCAGATGATTCTGCCTAGTAACACTTTTATTAACACCAATCCACAAAATAAATCAATCTTTAATAATAAATGCTTTAGATTATTAGAACACTAAAAAGAAATTATTTGAATTGACTGAATATCTATGTATAATCATAAAATAAGTACCTTATATTTTTAGAGCGGAATGAATTAAAATGATGACTTTGATATCCCTCTCCTGAAACCACCAAGACTATGGGTTAGTTGGAAGATATCGTTTCTTCGATAAACTCGCCCATTGCCAATATCATTTATTTGTATCACATTGTTTTATAACTTGATAATTATTGTGCAATAAAGTTTATTATTATAATTATTAGGACTCGGTCAAAATAAAATCAAAATGTCCGAATGAGTTGAAGTTGAAACGACTCCATTGGACATGGACAATTCACACAGTCCTATACTAGAATATGCTTCTCGTATTATGTGGGTTTAACTAACGCAACGATTTTTGTTTTATATACCTATTATGTCCTATGCAATCTACTCGATCTTAACTCACTTTATGCTAAAACTTGTTTGTCAAACATTGTATTAGGTTTACTGGAATACATTACCTCAAGGCATTACATTTATATTTACAATAATCTTTATTATTATTGCCCATGTATGAGCTTACACGGGTTGACAAAAAGGAGCGTTGCCTCCTCCCCCCCCCCCTATGATCTCAAAAATAGCATGAAAGTAAATACTATAAAAACATGACTACATTGGATTAAGTTGATCCACCGCCTCTCTTAGAATGTTGATAAAAAATGAGAAGATTTCAAAATAATCCCCCTCCCCCCTCCCCTTGAGGTTTTTTTAAAAAGATGTATCTGGGTTTTGTATTAAACCCAAATACAACCTTATGCACCTTTCACAGAAAGCTTAAAGCTTGTGTCGTGAAAAGGGAAATTTCACAACGAATCATTGGTACGTACTATCAGATTAGGACCAGAGATAGTACAAACGTTTTTCAAACAAATCGTTGGTAAATTTACCAACGATTTGTTTTTGAAAAGTTAACATTATTCGCATCGTTAAGTTAACATCATAACATCGTAACATAACATAATCATAACATCGAAAAGTTAACATCATAGATTCGCACTAATGATTCGTTGGTACTATCTCTGGTCCTAATCTGATTGTACGTACCAATGGTTCGTTGTGAAATTTCGTTAGTATTTTTCTCAGTGCACCTGGGATCGAACCACGAATAATTTATATACACACGGTGTCAGAAACATGCCTACATGTAACATCCAAACCCAGAAAATCGAACCCGGACCTCTTAGCTATGTCGATCGCATTACTTTAAAATTATTTTTATTTAAGTATTTATTTATTATATTCTTCACCTTTCAAATCAATGCAAAGTGTCATAAAAATATCAATTAAACAATTCAATGTACGGAGGGCGAGTTCATCCCTAGAATGCAATGTCTTCCAACTAGCCCGGTTATCAGTTTTTTATCAGTTCTTAACTAATCGATTTTTTTTTTAAATTTTATATAATTAATAAATTAAGCTTATATGTAATTAAAATTTAAATAATTTCTAATGGTATTATGAAAAGAAACACGCCGACAAATATGTTTTTATAGATTCGGCGCGACTGTATAATTATAAGTTTGAATGTTGTTTTTTCTTTGAATAAATAAGAAAAAAATATAATTAGTATGTATTGGTCGGCATCTGTAAAAAATATGAACTCCTTTTAGTTCAGAAACAACCAAGAATGTTATATATAATAGGGTAGGTACGCGTTGCAGTTGATATAATTCTGTACTACATCTATGTACAGTAGTAGGTTGGTAGGTATTACACGGTAGGAACTGTAAAGACTGAATTCTGAACAGTCGACAGATATCTGGCGATAGGAGTGGGTGCCTTGGCAGCAGCGATCCAGTACTGTCGACTATTTCCTACAGAATAATCAAACAATAATAATAATACCAGTGTGAAAAACTTTTCCAGACTTTTGTTTGTGTTGTTTACTTGTGTAGTTTGTTAGTTAGATATTAGGCGCGAAAATAATTTTAAATTGAAAACTTATGATAGAATTTCTTTTTTGAAAAAGTTTATTGAGACGCTCGATTAGTTTTTATTACTTTTTAAGAATAGTTTAGTAAGTGATAAAAGACACTTATTTAAATTTATGGATGTATTATTATTAATTATAATGTTAAGAACTTATTAAATTTAAAGTGTTAAGAATTCACCGTTACATTTTTCATTCATCTTTTTTCTTTCGTTGATGTCAAGAACTGTTTTATGGTAAGTGTTTTCAATTTTTTTTGCTCAATTTTTATAAATATATTTATTCGATTTCCTCAAATGAAAAGGATGTACCTTGATAAATATTTACTGCAAGTTCATCGTATCCAAATATGGTTTATGAATTTTGATTTTAATATTTTGTCAAAGTTTATGGTTGATTTCTTGTACACAAAATTATTTTTTTAACTAGACCATTTGCCTCTATGAAAAAATCAACACGGACTCCGATGTTTTTAATTTAATTTTGATGTGTAAGATGCATAGGTAAAATGCAAATAATTAATTTTTGCTCGAATAATCAACATAACTACTTGGCGAGTATTATTTTTTAAGGTGAAATATTGCATATCTACATAAAAATAATAAAACATGTGTTGTCAAGTTATCCGCTATAACACATTTTCACGAGAATTTAGTTTTATATGGCGTTAGATTCGTAATTAATTATTATGAAATCGTAGATAATAGTGTTTTTTTTTCTCAAAAAACCCGCCAGTTGTACAAAAAATTATGATGAGAAAAGAGTCCCGCTATATCCATTTATATGTCTTTTAATATCTTCCATAACTCAACCGACCAATGAGAGCTATTTTTGTGTATGTAGGTATACAAAATTAACAGTTTGATTTTATTCAATAGCAATATTTATTTTACAATTTAATCTTATAATTAACAAACTTATTTGATTTCAGGAAAATAAGTTGAATACTTGTTTAATAGATTTTATCGGATTTCTCCCAATTACACAAATGTGTTATAGCGAATTTCGAAGCTCAGTGCCACTTGATATCCCTATAGATTGGTAAACGTTCTATAATACCTACTCAAAGTAACAAAAAAATATGCAAAGAATTTAAACACATTCAGAGTTTTTTGGTCGTGATTTTTCGTGCCTAACTTCAGTAACTTTTCGACATTACAAATTAATATGAAATTTTCGCTTCATGAAATGTTCTCAGAAATAAATATTTAAAGCCATCATATTAAAAATATGTGAATCAACACGGCAACAAATTTATTTTTAGTCTTTTATATTGTAAAATTTATATTTTTTTAATATTCATGGACTTATAATTTTATTTTTATTTTTTTGTTTTGTGAATAAACATTTTTTTTATATTCTTATATTAAATTGTTTATAATGTTATCATGTTTTTCCCAAGAATTTAGCTATTGTTAAATAATGTTTTGAGATTACCGCATTGATACCTACCTGCTGAAAATATTAAGATTTTTCGTCCACAAGGTGCAGAGATGTAACGTATTTGAAATAAAAGTACTTAAAATACAAGTACAAAATACATAATGCGTATTTTCATTTTGTATTTCAAATACCTTTTCGTAGAAAGTATTTTGTATTTTGTTTGAAATACTTTTTTTGAGTATTTTGTATTTTACACAAATTACTTTTATAAAATACCTTTTTCTTTGTTTGAAACACAATTCTGCCATTAAATTATATGCGCGTACGCAAGCTTTTTTTGTCATTTTTTTGAACTACATTAGAGTACTCCATATTTGAGATATACACACATAATAATGATGATTGAACTAATTATACATGACGCCGTTTAATGATCCATGACCATTCCAAGGGCGCTGTGATTTTTTCTGAACTGTAGCGTTTTCAACTTTGTCTACAGGCAATCTGTTCCAGGCAGTTGGCGCTGCGAGTCTGGTTCTCCTTTCTGCAAATTTAGAGGCATCAATATTGAATTCTACGAGTTTGTTCACGGTATTAGAAGCTGAGCACAGTTTCGCCTCAAATTTTTGTCAGCGGAACAGCACAGTGGGTGGTGTGCTACCTTGTGGACAGTGAGACACCACTTTAAACACCACTCTCTTTGAGACTCTCAGCTAGTGTAGACTTCTTAGTAGTGAAATGATGTGGCAGCTCTGATTCTCTCTGTAAATGATTCGAAAGCAAGACACCTACCTTTTACAGGACACTCGAAAACTTATGGAACAGAGCGGGAGACCAATTCTTTACCGGATGCTCCACGATGCAGAAAAACTTCACACCATCAAAAAAATTATAGCAATTTGAAATTGTAGGTACCTATATGTTAAGCAAAAAAAGTTTTTTTTTTCAACATTTGGAGGTACGTGCTCCAAAATCAACCACAAAGGGTTTTCGTTGTATCAACAATGCATTCATTTCATGAAATAAAAAGACGTGTTAAGCAAAAATATATTTTAAAGTAAAAAGTAAGTAAACAGATATTAAGTGAAGTTCCCGGAAGAAATAAGCCGTTCACTTTATTTCACATTTTCGAGTGTCACGTACAAGACAAATATTCATAAAACATTACACAAAGACATTTAACATTTTCAATCTAATCATCTCATATTCAAGTAGCAAGGAGAGGACAACTACATGTTTATCACAATTGTTACCCCACTTGTGGGATTCGCCGTAATAATATCGTCTGGAAGATGGGTCGATAAGTAGTAAGTGAGAAGTAACTATAATCGTTATTACGCCGTTTCTCTTTCAGGGTAAGATTAAAGATGACGTGGCACTTGTTTCTATCCTTCCATACACCTTTCGCCTCCGACATTGTCGTACGATTCCTCGTGGGTGCTCAATCATCAATATGATTAACATCTGTCCATTCAATAGAATCTGGTTTATGAATTTGTAAAGATTTTTTCACGTTTTCGAGCATCATTCCTCTCGGCCATGTATGTATATCTTTTTAGTCATACCATCCTCGTTCATTTTTTCCACGATTTTACCGCAAGTAAATCATGTTAATTAATGTTGTATATTCTATAAATTATTTATTAACGAGATGGCTACGACATTGGGAGATCTAGGGACCCTCTAGATTTGGGAGACCCTCCTTTACACGTGACTTTCGTTAATAGTTTTAATCAAATAATCTACACATATTGTTGTATCTATATTGATTTTTATGTTGTTCACTAAATTATTATTATTATTATTATTACTGCGCCCTTCCATGATTAAACGTTTTGTACTCGTATACATTTTCTTAATCTATATAAATAAACATGAGTTGACCATGTATATTCTCCCATAACTAGAGAACGGCTGAACCGAATTGACTTATACTTTTTTTTGTTATGTTCGTAATTTTCAGAAGACGGTTTGCAGGAAAGAAAATTTTTGGAGAATCCAACGGAAAAGTCGTAAATTTGGATTGTAATTTTGTGTGAATGTGACGTTTGTATGACAGTTCCGCTGTCATGTGTTGCCATAACGAAAAAAAATGTTTTATCCACTATCAACGACTTTTTTGTTGTGTTCGTAAATGGTTTATATGAAAGAAAACTGCTGGAAAATCTCTTCATGTTAATATCACAACACAAAAAATAATATTTATACGACAATAATGTTTGAACAACTTCTTTTTTCTATTTATTTGAAAAATATAACAAAAATACATATACATTCCACATTTACTAAAATACACTTAAAAATCTATTATTTACTATTCCATTAAAAAAAGTTATAGGTACTTGTGTATGGGATAGATTTTCAGTATTCGTAATTTCACACATCTAAACAATAATAAACTCAACTAATACTTATTCTAATATGTTATACTTAATATTTTTTTTAGTTAGAATCACGTGTCAATCCTATTTAGTATTTACATTGTGATGAATTGAATATATACAAGACGGTATATATTATTTTCATATACCTAGATCGAATATTTGTAGTAGGTAATTAAAAAAGGGATGAAACTTAGTTTGATTTCAAGTGGATGACAAGCTATCTATGTAGGAGACAGAGACAGGTATATTTCGGTGTGTGTCAGGAAGAGATAGATGTAGTTTTTTTTTGTTGCTTTGGGTCGACATTTTCAGGATCTGAAGAGAGAGTAGATATTACTCGGAGCAGTTTAGTTTTGAACCTAGGGGGAGGTGGACTCAATCATAATTATAATCTCTGTGCTTGAATTCGACATATTTTAATATTTATTTACCCACCTTCGTAGTAATTAATTCATTATATTTAAGTGATATTTCCACATTTGGGAATATATGAAGATCATCATAAATTACTTTTAATTGACATTAAAATCAGTGATGCTGCCCGCTGTCCAAGATAAGATTTTTAATATTATTAATTTATTTATATCTAGGTGCAGGGAAACTCTCAGGATGTTTGTTGTCTACAAGGCAATAGTTGTACACAAGGATTTATTATTTTACAGATTTTGAAAACAAAGGAATTATGTGTTATATATGCCTATTTTCAGTATTATTGTATGTATGTATGTACCTGTGACTGATTTTATATAGCGCGGTACGACACTCCTAGAACTAGACTGATAGCAGTGGCGCACAGATCTACCCAATATTATATTTTTATTAAAATTTATTTTACCATAACGAAAGATTATGCAGTTTGGAGAGGAGTTGTATGTTGAGCAGGATATTATTTGATTATTAATTTAATTACATATTTTATCATCGAATGTCATTTGTATTCTACGAACTTACTGGATTTTTCTACTTATTCAACATGCTGTAATTGCTGCGATATCATGGAAGGAACAAATTTGACATTTTGCATGACACTAATCATAAGTAATATTTATGTATTTATTGGTCTTAATATATTATTATTTGACTTACATGATTCCTAAATTCACCTCACCATAAATATGTAGTCTCATATAGCTAAATCTTGTCGAGATTACCTTTTGGATACGGATCCCTTCTGCCTATCGACACTTGACTAGCTACCTTGTGTCTATAGTGTGGGTTTGATCTATTCGTAACCACATATTTATCATTATTATAATACAATTATGCACGAGACGTATTATGTACTTTGTAGAAACATATATTATATACTAACAATTTCAGTCTTATCCTGCTTCGAAATGTAGGTGTACCGTTAGCAAGCCCTGCTCCCATCTCTTCGATTCAGCTTTCGAGACTAGGGTCAATACGGGTCTTGCCCTGTTTCCCGCCAGGGTTTTAGACAAAGCTTCTTAACATATATTTATAATTATTCTTATTATATATAGCTGCATGTTCTGATGAGTATATATATACTTTATATTATTTTATATATTCGGGTGTAGAGTAGTGCACTCGGGCTCAAAAAGCGGCATGGAGAGTTTGAGACGTGAAGGAGCGAAGCTGGCGCTCCTTCAGCATGGACACAGCATGTTTTCCATGCATTAACACATGGTAGTTAGTGTCTGAAAATGATGTCATAGCAATTGTGTTGAAATTTAATTAATATTTAAAAATAATAAAATAATGTTCTTAGGTGCGCCACTGTCCTTTTCTACGCGTCGAATTATAAGTTATATTGAGGAACATAGGTATATGCATTGGCTATAGATACTATGAAATAGTTATCTTATGTAGGGACATGGATCGGCAACCAGTTACCATTCTACATTCTCGTGATGATATTAAATAATTATTTGAATTTTATTTTATAATGATTTATGTTATATTTTATTATGTTTTGTTATGCTATATTTTATTATGTTATTTTACAGTATCTCAAGGTAAGTGATCTGACGTCAAAGTTGATCTCAGAGTTAATATGTATTAAAATTCATGTTTAAATTGTTTTATAGATTTTGTGATTTTGTTGTTCTTTTTGATTATTGAAATGTATATTTCAGGTGACTTATTTTGCGTTTTTAAAAATACACAACGTATGTAAAATTATCGTCAAAACACAACGTACTGGGTCCGAATCTACGAAAATAGTTAAAAGATAAATCTAGACGATCACGAAAGGCCAAAATTCGTTAATTACTTTAATTAGGAACGCGATATTTC
Source organism: Athripsodes cinereus (assembly GCA_947579605.1). Classification (NCBI taxonomy): domain Eukaryota; kingdom Metazoa; phylum Arthropoda; class Insecta; order Trichoptera; family Leptoceridae; genus Athripsodes; species Athripsodes cinereus. The sequence goes on from OX388323.1 coordinate 14,919,530, forward strand.
GTACGTATATTTGCAACAATGCGAAAATTCATACAATTCTTAGCTAGTCAGATAGGGTTGTCAATTCTAGTTTGGGAATCAATTATTACAGTAGGTATAGTTTAGAAGCTAGGATGTTGCAAATTCGGAGCTTAGAATGGTTAAAATAGGTAGGGTCATCACAACATGCATATGATCACACTTCTCAACTAACTGCAGAGCCTAAAACATTGGAAATAAGACAGGAAATTCACCCTGGCGACTCCGGGTAGGAACATCTAGTTTAATAATAAATAAGTTCAGCTCGTGTCTTTTCAAACTATAAGTTTTTGATTACATGGCAATATAAATGTTACTTTTTGTGTCGGTGCACACGTAGCAGAATTCCATAATTAGATAAACTGAAACGAGCATTTTCTTTCTACTATAGATTTCCTATTGATCGTGAGTGAGACGTCTTCCAACTTATCGGGTCACTATAAATCTCTTTGAGTTAATTGACAATGACCTGATACGTCGAGAGACGCCTGTCTCACGGTCAATAATAGTTTATTGGGTAAGAAACACTTATTTAGACATAAATTTTGTTGATTCCGTCTTTTTGGAGTAAAATTATTGTTACCATCTTGTAGTTGTACCATAAAGTACCTACCAATGGTAATAAATTATGTCTATGTGCTGAACTAGTACATACTGCAAAGCAATATGTTTACTTGAACTATCTCCCGTGGAGCATCCGGAAAAATAATGGTCTTCCACTTTTTTCTGTAATTTTCGAGTGTCCCGTAAAAAGCAGGTACCTAATAATAAATAGCCGTTTAATTTACAATTTAATTTCTGCGATAAGGTTTGCCACTCACCATGAATGTCTTATTTTTTGATGGCACGGAGAGGAAAAATTGCATGTCTTTTGCATGCGACTGGTAAGCTGGCTACCTCACTGTGTGATATGCCTTGATGATTGTATAACTATAGCATTATTATGCTGAGAATACTGATATTGACTTTTTTGTATTTTAACTGTTTTTTTTACAAATCACTCGTTACGGGGGTATTTCTAGAAAAAGTGTACCTAAATAGTTTTTTTCATACATATATATATAAGCTTGAAGTATTTTTGTAAATAAATAAATGAGACATTTCTAAGAGACATGGAATAGCGACTGTTGAATTTTTGGTAAAACAAAAGCAATAAAATGTTAGAAATTTTAATAAGACATTTTTCTTTAGATGGTGACCTTTACTTACACAGTATCAGGTTAAAAGGTAGAAACTAATAATTAAATAAGGTATTATTTTCTCCTTTGATATGTTGGGTAAACCGACCGCAAATCTTATCTAGATCCTTTTTTGTTCAAGATATTGCATACCATGGAGTTTTTGATAAAGAATAGAATCAACACTTTTATATATGTAAGTTTTAAAAGTTCTGTGAATGGCAGGTGTTCGTTTAACCTCACATATTATTTAGCAGCGGTTCATTTTAAAATTTGTTTATGTTCATAATTTTATTTGTTTTAAACTTTATGAAATACAATGTAATTTATAACAATTTTTTTTAAACATATTCTTGTTTGTGTAAAGCCTCGTATTCATGATAAACATTTGTTTAGCAACAATTGATCAACATTGTTGATGAACAGCAAGAATGCTGCCGGAAACTTTGTTTAAATCAATATAGGCTGTCCACTGCTGTCAATCTGCAAATTTCACTACACAATTTTGCATCAGAACTACATGGACACATTCTTATTTTCATCTTTAGTAGCACAATTTTTGGTGTAATAATAATTTTCCATCTACAATAATAAAAAACAAATTCAAATATAATCTGTGCACGTCCACAGATCTATTGACACATAAATATTAGTAGAATAATTATAGTAAACAAATATTAGTACACCAGTTATACACAATTTGTTCATGTTGATTATAGTAATTTGATACTTAATATAGCAGAACACAAGGATTATTTTAGCACAATTCAACAGGCGACGCTGAAGCGCTAACAGCGACATAATTCTCCGTATTGTTTTTATTTTTGAAATTTAAAATGTATAGCGTAAATAATTTTCTTCATAATTTTTCTTCCCGTGAATTTGTAAGATATTTTAATAGCCTATCGGCTATTCCGAGCTGAGAAGAATCCAACAAATCAGAGATAATTCAAATCGGTACAGCCATTCTTGAGTTATAAATGGTGTAACACACACGTCTTCCTTTTATATATTAGATTTATAATATGACGTGGATGTAATGTTCTAGAATTGATGAATTTTACAGTGTTCTTGAGGTGATTTGGCACGTAAACGACACTTTAATGTTGTCAAATAATAATAATTATGTAAAAAAAAGATGGAATCACTAAAAACCATGTTTCATAAAAAAAGTTACTATATTTTTCACACCATTAGGAGATTTTCCCAAACGTGTGATAAACATGCAAGTTGTTCTCCTCGTGCCAATTATAGTAATAATAATGCGAAATAACAAAGTGATATAGTATCGATTCTAATACCTACATTTGTAAGCAAATGAATTTTTCATCTCGTTACCCGAACCGCACTCAGTATGTAGAACAAGAGTTCGTATATAAATCCATATTTAATATGGGTAGTATTTATATGAATGACAGGAAATTCAAATTAAAGGCTGTGAAAATACTGAAACGAGCAAGCAGAATAGCTTACTGGGTAACTGATTGTAAGGGATGACGTTATGTGTAAATGACAACCATTAATACTAATATGAGAGACCATTTATAAGGTTTTTACGAATATATTTATAATAATAGCTGTTTAGGTGACACCATTTTAACGACCAAATAAATCATAAATTGAGATTATTTTTTCAGATAAATAAGCCCACTTCGTCAATCAAGCATCATCCATAAATGGTTTGGACATGTGGAGCGAATGGATGATGTAAGATTGACGAAGAGGGTGTATTTATCTGAAAGAGGGGGGTGTGAGAAATCGCGGACGACCAATAACTACGCGGCTTGACCACGAAGATCAAATTCTCACAACGGATGCGTGTTAATTAAAAGGAATCGGCGTGCATGTATGAGAAACTGGATGAATGTAGAGGAAGCGAAAGAAGTATGTAAGGATAGATCAACATGGCGATCCGTTCTCTCTGCCTACCCCACCTGGGACACAGTGTGAGGGTATAATATAGTATAGTAGTATGGTATTATTTTTTATTCCGAAATATTTTTTGAAAACAGTGGCGTTCAGCAGCCGGAAAGTATTTTCGCTCAAAGAGAGATCATGAGTTCGAACCCTTATTTCACTTTTCTCTACCTTTGCGATACAAGTGGATGCATATTGGCTTAGAAATAATATCAAATTTAGCCAAAAAAATATACCTATGTTTTCATGTTTCTTACATGCAGCTGATCTGCTGGCTGCCCCACTTGTGGGATGTGCCGTGATGGTATAATAATAATAAATAAATAAATATACCTATATTAAAACACAGCATATACAAGTAAAACAAAACCGTACATGTAGTTGCAAAAGAAACACCAGTCAATTAACGACCTCGAGGAAGACCGCCTAAAAGATAGAAAGACAGCTAGTCATCAGCGTCACAAGATGCGCCTACTTCTAAACTAACAGATCGATGATCAACAACACGAAGAAGAAGAAGAAGAAGATATAAACACAAACAATTTAATATTAACAAGTAGGTAGGTATGTTTTAGAATTAAAATTGAATAGTCGTTCATAATTACATAGATATGTTTCTTGTTTTTTTTGCACATTCACTGAACATAGATATAAAGTCGTTTAGTCAGTATTGTTGTTACTCGTTTAGTATTTAAGTTGCTGACTTGGTTAAACTATTGCCCATTTTTGGCAGCTTAGTTATGAATTCTATGTCCCTCAATATTAGTCGCTAACTTAGTTTTCAGTAGCACAAAATACTATTAGAATCAGTGAATTGTTAAACGACCGTTAGTTTCTTTCGGTCACGTGTTTAAATATATACAATAGTACATAATTCATAAAATGGGCTTTATTATAAATATATAAACAATCAAAACGAAATCAAATATATTACACCATACCACACTGAGATTTGATGAATTTTTGTTTTCCATGATAAAACTTGACTGCTGACGAAAAATCGCAAATAATATTATAAAACTGCCAAATAGTGAAATTTTGTCGAAAAATTTAGTAAATATTTTTTTGGTAGAAACTCTTAAAAACTTTCCATGATTTTTCCAATCTTGTACATAATAATAAATCGATAGGTATGACGTGACTCTCTATAAGAAGTTTGATAAACTAACTAACTATAACTAATACGTAATAACTCAATTTTTTTTAGGGATTTTATAGGGACAGAGAATGCAAAGTATATTTTCTACGTAGGTAACGTTAGTTCGCTGTCGTAGGAAATCTATTCTTTGTCGGGGATTCTACAGAATGGTGATGATTTTGATAGTTTTGAAGTTTTTAGATAGACAGCAGTGTCCACTACCTTCTGAGGTTAATAGCTAAATTAAATCGTTAAGTTATTTATTTATTTATTATTTTTGCACATCATCATTACATAACGATCGCTGATTAAGAAATCCCTAACTAGTAGAAAATTGTCAATTAAAAGCAAAAAGATAGAACAGGTATTCGTTTTAGTTAAATTGCTACACGAATCAATAATTTTTGGTTGCACTTACATTCCACCTTGTTCTGATGTTGAAATTTATAAGGATTATAACGAGGTGATCGAATGCATCAAATCAAAATACACAACACACAAGTTAATATTGACTGGTGATTTTAATCTGCCTGATTGTAACTGGAGGACGCTTGATGTGATTGGTGAGGATATAGGACCTGCTAGACTACAAATTTCTGACAACTTGAATAGTGAAAAAGCCGCAGAACTTGTTGATATGGCTAATTTCTTCGGTCTTTTACAGTTAAATAATGTAAAAAATAGTCATGGTAGAATCCTTGATCTTGTCTTCACATCGCATTCTGATATAACATCTGTTAGTATCTCCTCTTCGATCTTGTTGCCGGTCGATGTTCACCACCCTCCTCTCGACATTGTCATTTCATCCCAAATGTATGAATCGGAGAGAAAATCGACGGTCAGGCGTAGTTTTCATGGGGCCGATTATTCCGCGGTAAACGCATTTTTGGAGGGCATAGATTTGTCTTTTCACACTGGGAGCAACATAAATAACTTAACTGAACTGTATTATTCTAAACTACAAGAATGTGTAGATTCTTATATTCCAGAGAAATCTTTTAAATATTCTCACTATCCTAAATGGTTTAGTGCTGAACTGAAACAATTAGTATCTAATAAAGAAAAAATTGGCTCATAAAAAATATAAAGACACATTGGACAAGAAAGACTATGATTATTTTTCTAATTTGCGTTCTCAATGTTCTTCATTGTCAAAAATCTGTTATAAACAACATATGGAGTCAATTGAGAAAGATTTGCCTCGGGATTCTCGGAACCTATGGAAATGTGTAAATGGAATGAGGGAGGATCTAGTCGATATACCATCCAAATTAAATTATGGTAATCAGCATTCTGACTCATCTCAGAGTGCTGCAAACTTATTTGCTTCTTTTTTTCAGGAAGTCTACGATGCTCCATCTATGAATGTTGACTGTGATTTTTTCTCCGACAAAACTATCGACATGCCCAGCATAACAATATCAGTTGACGAGGTCAGAAGTGCGATCCTTGCCTTGGATATTTCTAAAGCAGCGGGTCCAGATGGTATACCTAATGTTTTTATAAAAAAACTGTGTCGTGGTCTTGGCAAAACATCTAGCTCTCCTTTTCAACATGTCTCTTTCTGAGGGTATTTTTCCTAATATTTGGAAAACGGGATACATTAACCCTATTTTTAAGAAGGGAGACAATAGCCAAGTAACAAACTACAGACCTATTTGTATACTATCTGCTATACCAAAGCTTTTCGAATCCATAGTTGTTGGTAAAATAAAAGGATCAATAAACAATATAATCACCACAAAGCAACACGGCTTTATGCCTAAGAAATCCACTCTTACTAACCTACTTATATATCAAAATTATATTGTCAATTCACTCGCTAAAAGAGGTCAAGTCGACTCCGTGTACACTGACTTTTCAAAAGCTTTTGACAAGGTGTCACACGACATGCTACTTTGTAAGTTACGTGGGTACGGGGTCGGCGGAGTTTTCTATCGCTGGATTGAAAGTTACCTCAAAGAGAGAACACTTAGAGTCAGGGTTGGTGATTGTGTCTCTAAAATGGTATTTGCTTACAGTGGTGTGCCTCAGGGTTCGCACTTGGGACCAATACTATTTAATGTGTTTATCAATGACATAGTTCAGATCTTCAGGGACATAGAGGTGTTGTTATTTGCTGATGATCTAAAGTTATATAAGTTTATCGGTAATATGGAAGACTGTACAATACTACAAACTAATTTAGATTCTCTAAATGACTGGTGCAAGAAAAATAAGCTTTGCCTAAATATCACAAAATGTCAGGTCATTAGATTCCATAAAACCAAATCTAAAATTGTTTTCAATTACTCAATTGATAACGTTGTACTTGACTCTGTCACAAATTTGAAGGATCTAGGCATCACCTTCTCTGAGGATCTGACTTACAACTTACACATAGAGGAAATTGTTGGTAGGTCTATGAGGACTCTGGGTTTTGTGTTTACACTGGTTAAAGACTTTCAACTTATTCAGTCTTGTAGACTACTTTTCGTCTCTCTTGTGAGACCCTTACTAGAGTACAATACCACAGTATGGTCCCCGAACTATGCCATCCACTGTAAAAGTTTGGAAAGGGTACAGAGAAAGTTCTTGAGATTGATAAATTACAGACTGGGAATACCTATTGTGAATATTGAATATCCAGTCTTAATGAGTCAGCTTGGTCTCCTCAGTCTCGAGAACCGTAGGAAGATGTTTGACCTTTGTTTCCTACACAAGATTCTAAATGGTGCAATCGATTCTCTTGAACTGATTGAACTGATCCAATTTAGTGTCCCTTTTAGAAATACCAGACAATCTGTGACTTTTCACGAGTCTTATACTAGAAACAACTATACGTACCATACTCCAATAAACAGACTTCATAGACTTGGTAATCTGGTTGGTGAGAACACAGATATTTTTGCCGACAGTTTCCTCAAATACAGATCTGACATCATCAAATTTTTATGTGCATAAACTGACAACGGGTAGTCGAGGTTCAGAGTTTACTTGTTTTTTTCTGTAATATTTATCATTTTTGGTGGGATGAGTCCATGTGTATACATAATTTGAAATCTTATTTATAAAATATTATTTATAACTTGCTGTATATATATAAAATTATTTGACTTTAATTTGTGATTTTTTTAACTAACTGACCATTTGTTTTTCTGTTTGACATTTAATATTTATATCATTTCAATTTCAAAATTATTTTTTTGAATTTTATTTCTTGACCAAATTTTATTTTTAATTTTTTTTTTTAAATTTAGTCAACATTGTTCTATTATTTAATTGTACTCTTGTTTTGTGTCTAATTAATTGTTTTGTGTCTTTTTTTAAAAGAAAAATATTTTTTGTATGCATGTATTGTATGTATACTAGTTTTTTACATGTAAAAGGCTTCGGCCGTGAATATCTGAATAAATAAATAAATAAATAAATAAATAAATAACAGTGTTAACAAAATAGCGCGGACGTCCAAGAACTACGTGGCTTAACTACGTGGATTAAATTCTCAAGGACGGTCGCGTGTTAAGTAAGAGGAATCGGCGTGCATGTATGAGAAACTGGATGAATGTAGAGGAAGCGAAAGAAGTATGTAAGGATAGATCTGTTTGGCGTTCCGTTCTCTCTGCCTACCCCACTTGGGATACGGCGTGAGGGTATAGTATGGCAGTATAGTTAACAAAATAATATAAAATTTTAAAAACTAGGACGATGTGCAGTGGCGAGATTTTCACTATAAAGTGATTTCTTCCATCTAACCATTATTAATGACGTGATAAATCTACATATTACATCTGTACATCTATTGACGTTTTGTTGGAAGAGATCGTGCCTTTGCTACAAACTCGCCCTTTGTATATTGATTGTATTTAACTTGAATGTATACCTTTTACGTAATATTGTTTGTTATCAATGTACAGTAAAGAATAAATAAATATTTATAGCTAACTAAGATACTGGCAGGAAACTAACACAGCTAACAATAGCTCGTTCGCAGACAGGTTTCACTCATTGACATTTGCTAAATCATTCACTGCCCCATTTTTGTTTTGTTGTGCGTATTTGTTTATTTTTAATGACAGTACTATATTGAGATAATTATGTTGGTAAGTAATTTATTATGTTTGGCTAATTCTTTTTATTCACTTATTTAAAAGTTTTATTTTTAGTTTTAGTTTAGTTTTATTTATCATATCGTTATTTTTGCCACGACACAGCCCTATGGCTAGTGTGGTAAAAAAAATATTGTTTTAAATATTACTAAGAATGTAATTATAAAAGTGAGAAGAGGATATTATTTGAATAAATTAGATTATTATTATTAAATTAATAGCTTATTTCACGTTAAGTATCTTATATTATAATGAGTTTTAGTGTTTTGCTTAGGGCATAGTAATTTATTTTGCTATTATTTTTAAGAATCTTATTAAAGTCATTAAGATTTATTTGAAAAAAAATCATATTTTTAAAGTCATCTGTAATGTTTTAACAATGTTAAAGTATCATGTGTTTAGAATGTCCAGTGATTGTAATAGTAAAGCAGTTCTCATTTTCTCACAATATTTTGAACACCTCAGCTGTCCCATATATCGTTCCTATGAGAGTGACAACAAAGCGCTAGGAATTTCGAAAAAAAAGAGTGACTTGGCTACCATATAATTACTCTGAAAAAATACTAATGACTTTGTCTGGAGCATTCTGCTATGTAGTGGCGAAACGTGCACCATCGACAAGAGTGAAATCGGATGGTTGGCGGCCTTTGAATAGTGATCTTGCATGTTGAAGATCCATTAATCGGAACTTGTCGAAAACTATAAGATGTTTTTATTTTTTTATTTTTACAGTTTACGCAAACATACAGTTATTACGATACATAGGTACTTAATACAAATAGATAAAAAAAAATTGGCACATAAACCAGCAAAGAATTTATCAGAATAGGCAAAGGTTGGCAACTCTTTAAAAACCAATAACGATTAAGCTGGATTGGCCGACCAGGATACGCCTATCAGACCAGCTGCATATAAGAAACGTGCAAGCTGTCCTCTCCGTGCCAATATACAATCAAGACATTCAGGATGGGTGGCAAACCAAATATAAGATGTAAAATATCACCTACCTTTCACAGGACACCCTAAAACTTATGGAGAAGAGTGGAAGACCAATTCTTTACCGGGTGTTCCACGGGATAAAGGACACGAACACATACGTGAAATTAAAGAGACTAACATAAAATAGGGAGGAATGGAAAATACAAATTCGTTGCAAACCAATCCAATGCATTGTAACTTACTATTATAATTATTATTATTGGACAATATTAAAGTGTCGTTTACGTGCCGAAGCACCTCAAGGTATATATATGTAGGTATATAAAATTTTTACCTACCTAAATGAAAAAAGGTAACTGAAAAACTTTGTCAAGACGACAATGGATAAAACGTTCACGAATAATTTAAAAAGTTAATGGACCGTCTCAAAATAACAATTCGCCACCTGAAAAACTACACAAATTATATCAAAATATGGACGCGGTATAACTTTCGGTAAAAAAATGTTCTAAATGAATAATGGATTTAGAGTAGGTTTATTCCTTAAAAAGTTTTATGATTTGGAGTCGACACCCTGTTAAAATTTGGATCTAACACTCTAAATCAGTGGTTCTTAACCTGGGTTCGATCGAACCCCAGGGGTTCGGTGAGTCAGTCTTGGGGTTTGGTGAAAATCATTTTAAAAGCAAGACAGTATTGCGAGTTGGAAAAAGAAAAAAATACTCCGATAACTCATTAATTAATATTTTTCATGTTTTGATTTAATCATTAAAATTTAATGTTTTGATTTTTGTTTTTTATTTTTTTTCATTTTGTACACTTCTATATAAATATATACCTACCATGTTTTGAATTTGTAAATATCTAATTTTATTTTTCAAATTAGGAGGGGTTCGGTGAATGCATATGCTGTAGCTGGTGGGGTTCGGTACCCCCAAAAAGGTTAAGAACCACTGATCTAAATGGATGATTTAATTATGTAAATATGTATTATCTTATTATTTTTTATCTGAAATTTTTTAAAAGTGCACTTAGGAAATAAACTTCAAATTGATTTATTAATACTGACAGATATCATTAATTAATAGGAAATCCATAAGGACTTGGTACTTATTTTTTTTTTATGGAAAGAAAAAACAGCAGGGCTACTCTTGACAAAACTAAACACGATCTTAATCTAGTCTTGATCTTGATCAAACGACGCACGAAGTGACTATTGGCCAAAAATACACGCAAACCGATCGCGCGGTGTTTTTGACCATAGTCCCTTCGTGCGTCGTATGATCAAGATCAAGACTAGATTAAGATCATGTTTAGTTTTGTCAAGAGTAACCCTGCAGATTAAAGAAGATAAATAGGTACGTTGCTTTTATCATAGTTTAAGCAAAATACAAGTGCTACTCGTTCAACAAAAATGGTAAAAGTAAATAAATGGTACGTTGACTATCCTTCTCATCGTTCTTCTTTTTTCACATCTTCTTTCACTGTACATGCAGCTCGGTTATGGAATGATTTGCTTTTGTTGGTCAGCATTGCTCCAACTATTTCCATCTTCAGGAATAGACTGAAGTATCACCTTCTTCTTCTTCTTCATGTGTCTTGCCGGGTCCCCCCGACGTTGACGACCATTTGAGAGAAAGCTTCCCTGTCCTGGGCGGCGCGAAACAGCTCCTCCACGGTTCTGACACCGGTCCACTGTCGAATGTTTCGAAGCCAGGAGAGCTGTCTTCTGCCAACCCCTCTGCGGCCCTCGATCTTCCCCTTCATGACGAGCTGGAGTATAGTGTACTTGCTACCTCTCATTACATGGCCAAAATATGATATTTTACGGAGCTTAATAGTGGTGAACAATTCTCTATTTACATTGGCTCTACGTAAAACATCAATGTTTGTTATCATATCGGTCCAGGATATTCTTATCACCACCTCGCTCTAAATGATTCATCTTGAGTTTTGACCCTTTTCTTTTTTTTCCTTCCCTTTACATCTTATTTATATGTATTGTAATTTTTTTGTCTATATGTGAATATATTATGTATATTTGGTTTGTATTCTGTATCACATAGTGATGTTGTTTTTGAGTTGTAAGTATGTATCTCAATTGTATAACTGGTTAGTTATCAGAAATTGCCTGCAGGCAATAAAGCCGCCATTTGAACTACTTAAAAAATGTACTATAAATAAAAATGTAAAAACTACTAAAAAAAAAATATTGTTTTGTTTTTATTTAATTTATTTATAAAAGTGACGATCGTTTTGTTAAAAAATAGTATAAAGGAATATCTTTTAAAAAATAGAGCACAAATTAAAAATTTAATACAAAAGCAATCAGTACCTACTTAAATACAATTTTTGATCTATGATCTATGGCACTGATTTTGCACTGCATCTTTTTGATAACAATAATATTGATTTGGTGGTTAAATTGTGATCAAAAAGTACAAAACTTTTATTTAATTTTTAACGTAACTAAGCTTTCGACAACAACCCTTTCATTCCCATACGCAACATTAGTAAATTTTTTTCACTGACCTTTCAATTTTTTCTCCCTTACAGTTAATATACACAACGTAAAAAAATACGAGTACATCATGAAACCTAATGAGAAAAATATTTCAGCGTGCGGAAATATAAATAAAAAACCGGTTATGTTTTTTTTTAATTATAAAAGCTCGTAGGTAATCAATATGTCATCGTTATAATAAGCAATGAAAAAAAGTTCTCTTAAATAGCTTTTATATTAACGTTAAGAACATTTTTGCTACAAAGCTACTTAATTATTAATTAGTAAACCTCAAACCATTTGTGTATTAAAGATTACAAAAACCATGTTTTTGTTTAATTATTTGAAATATTTCATTAATGTACATAATACCTTATCTCCTTTTTATGACGGGGAAAGTATTTTTTTAAGATAAATAGCTTACACAATATCCTAGAATAAATTATATTACAAACTTCTGAATTTGGGATATTGTTCGTGAATATTTCAATCTCGTTTGAGTGATTAACAATTTTGCATTAAATATCAACCCTCATGTAGGAAATTCCAGCTGAATCTTGCCTAAACGATTTCAAAACTTCTACATACATATATGGCTATGAGAGTTGGCACTTATCCAAGATTCAGGAGTGAAAAATTGATCATTATAATAGCAAGTATTGTAAAGGGATATAAAATATCCGATAGTATTACATAAATAAATAAATATCAATAAATAAAATAATTAAATAAATATCATACATGATGCGCACCCACTACGCTAAGGCGACGTACTCATAGTCAATCTACAGACAAATAATTCTGGCATAATTCACTCGGTGTCGGGTGCCTTGCCGGAAGAAGAAAGAAAGATGTTGTGTGCCTGCAAGAACCTGTATTCTCTATTATAGATATGTGAGAGAAAATGGTTTTGAATAGAAAAATAATATTATTACTCTGTTTTCGTGGAATTGGCGGACCCTGTATCTAAAATTCATGGAGGAATATGCTAAGAGTAGTTCTCCCACACTTTTCCCTTAGTTTTCGAGTATTTTATCAAAAACATGTATCTTAAATTCAGTGATAAGCTGTACCACTCATCCTGAATTACTTATTGTTATTATATTTTGTAATATTTGCTGACATATAGAGAAGAGTATAATTATGAAACAGTCCATAAATCCTAGAAATAACCCTCTACATGTGGCCCAATTTAAGGAAAGTTATAATTTTGAAGTAGTTAATGAATTAACCTATCTGGGATCTACCATAGCCAAAGAAAATGAAGACCACGTAAAAATTAAATGAAGGATAGCAACAGGAAACAAAGATTTTTTTTCTATTTTACCAGTCCTAAGTTCAAAAGTGTCCACAGGAAAACAAAAATTACCCTGTTCAAAACTTTAATTAGGACACTAGTGACTTATGGGTGTGAAGCGTGGACAATCACAACAAAGTCCGCAGAAGAGCTGGATAGATTTGAGAGGAGAGTGCTAAGGAAAATCCTGGGACCCGTAAATGATGGCGAAACCTGGAGAATAAGATTCAACGATGAGCTGTAAAATATCTATAAGACTCCCAGACTTTCTGTATACCTACGCAAAATTTAACAGGCTTAGATGGGCCGGACATGTGCAGAGAATGCCGTCTTCACGGGTTCCAAAATGGATCCTTGAGGGACATTCAGGTGGGAAAAGAAGACTTGGCAGACCTAGGCTGAGATGGGAAGATGAGGTGAGAAAAGACGCAAACCAACTACTGCAAGTCATAAATTGGAAAACCGCAGCAACAGACAGGAAGAGTTTGAGGCGAGGGCTGATGAAGGCCAAGGCTCGATATGAGCTGTAGGGCCATCGAAGAAGAAGAAGAAGAGAAGAGTAAAGTCCCACCAAAACGTTGGGTGTTCTAACAATCAGCGCAGAGCCGCGTCAACTTTAATGTTAGAGGGGTTTTCAGCTCAATTAATAATACTGAAAAGAACTTCAAAAGGCAAAAGGAGTAAAAATTATTAACATATTTTTTCGCTCAAGAAAAATACAATATTTTGCTTGTCTTTTTTACCTGAGATATTTATATATTTTTCATTGGAAACCTTTCAACTTTATATTAATTTAACAAAAACTAATATGAACAAAACAAAAATGTACGCATTATTATATTAGCTTACTTGCGAAAACTTTTTTTAATTTATGCTTCTAAGAGCGTGTAGGTAGATTCTTATTTTCGATTAAACTTCTAAGGTATTCATGATCTCCGTACAGTTTAAAATAATCATGGCTGTTGAGCTTATTTGGCACATAGAGTTCCTAGAATGTATACTGCTCTCGGACAGAAAGATAGTTCATATTTATTTATTTATTTCAATTTTACAGGATACATACAGTTGATACAAAAAATACAATGGTCTATAACAAATTTAGCAATAAGCAAACCAGTGAAGATTCCTATATTACCCTTATGTGCTCTACAAAACATACAATGTGTTTAGCACAACAGATAAAATCAACAAACAACAATTACAATAGAATAGAGTAAATTATGTTAATATAATATAGCTCCTAGGGTATTCAATGGTCTACCAAGAACTGTCAAAGGTTGTGTCACGCTAGGGAAATTTAAAAGAGAGGTGTGTAAGTGGATTATAAATTATTTGAATGAAGTAGAAACGGAAGAGATTTTGTTTAGGAGGCTTGTGTGAGAAATGAAGGATTTTGGAGTGAATGGAGAATTTCGTGAATAGCGGGGTTGCTTGTAGATGGAGACGGTCTCAACACAGGATCAAAGATCCTAGTGAGACTGTTAAGTGTACATGATGGTAATTATTGAAATATCTAGATGTTTATTTATTATTTATTAACTCTTTCAAGGGACAAACAGTCAATACAGTAAATATTACAAGAATCAATGTTATACACAATATGGACCACAAGAGTCCCCCTATATTACCACAGCATATAATTCAAAGCAACTAAAAACAAGGATGCTAAAATAAACAATCAAAATACAATCAAAACAACAAAATATAAAATAATATAATCAATCAAAAATAATAAATAATAAGGTAATAATAATAATAATATTTTGTTTGGCAATAAATCCTCTATCCAATTTATTAAATGAATCCAAATATGGAATCAAAATTAACGGAAATACTCGTTTGTCAACAAAAATATCGCATTTAATGTATATGGACGATATAAAAATATACGCTAAATCGGATACCGAATTAGAAAAACTAATAAGTATAACAAAAAAATTCTCAGACGACATAAGAATGTCTTTTGGGCTAGATAAATGTAAAACTTTACACATTGAAAAAGGAAAAATTAAAGAATGTCAGGACATAGTTTCTAGTTATCAAATTAATAACATGAATAATAACGAAATATACAAATATTTAGGTTTTCCGCAATCTAAAAATTTAAATCACTCTTTAATCAAAACTCAATTAACAAATGATTTTAAAGATAGACTTAATAAAATATTTAAATGTGATCTATCGGCCAAAAACATAGTAAAAGCAATAAACGCGTGGGCAATCCCATTATTAACATACTCATTTGGCATCATAAAATGGTCTAAAACGGATCTAGATAAACTAGAAAGACTTATTAGAACACAATTAACAAAAAATAGATATCACCATCCAAATTCCGCGAAAGAAAGGTTGGTTCTGCCTAGGAGTATAGGAGGAAGAGGAATTGTTAACATTTCCTCTTTACATAATAATCAAATAGAATCCCTTAAAAAATTTTTTAAAAACAAACAAAATAATTCTATACTACATAAAATTATAATACAGGCCGATAAAAATCATACACCTTTAAATTTAAATGACGAAACAGTAGGTCCGCGATTAAACTATTTAAATATTTTGTTAGAATCTTGGGGTAGGAAGGAACTTCATGCTAGACACCTCAATGATCTCAACCAATCTTATGTTGACAAATATGCGTCAAACAGGTGGTTGACCATTGGGGAATTGTATGGGAAAACCGAGGGTTTTATGCTAGCAATTCAAGATCAGGTAATAAATACAAAAAATTATCAAAAATATATTATAAAAAATCAAAATATAATTGATGATTCGTGTAGGAAATGTCTGGCCAAACCGGAAACAATTCAACACATAGTTTCGGGTTGTTCCACTCTCGCTCAAACTGAGTATACTTATAGACATAATCATGTAGCAAAAATTATACATCAAAATTTAGCTATTAAACATAATCTTTTAAACTCAAATAATGTAATACCTTATTATAAATACAACCCGGAACAGGTATTAGAAAATCAAAATTATAGGCTCTATTATGATAAAACCATAATAACAGATAGACAAATACATCATAATAGACCCGATTTAGTATTACATGATAAACGTAATAAAATAACGTACCTAATCGACATCGCTGTCCCAAATACACATAATATACAAACAACCGTCGCAGAAAAAATACGTAAATATACAGAACTAGCAGGAGAAATAAAAAATATTTGGCATTCTAGGTCCGTTTATATAATACCTTTAGTCATGTCAGCTACAGGGGTAACTCCGAAATCTTTAATAAATAATTTACAAAAATTAGATTTACCGGTTAATTTGTACATTAAAATTCAAAAATCTATTATAATAAACACTTGTAATATTGTAAAAAGGTTTCTGAACACAGATATTTCAGGCACAATGCTGGTATTTTGATCCCGCGTTTTGAGCCTAATCCTTTGATATCCTGTATATCTGGATAGGTGAATTTTTCCCGGCATTAGACTGTTAAGTTTTTGTGTGATCATGACTGATCATATGGAGACTTATCTGGTTGTATAATGCTGAGAAGTGTGGATGGCAATTCTGCCGCCGCGTAAAAAAAAAAAAACAAAAAAAAAAAAAAAATTATAACAAAATACAACAATAACTAATAAAATTAACAAACAAATTTACAATTTTTAATTTAAAGCAATATACTAAAAAAAATTAATATTAACAATAATAAAAAAAAAAACAATTTGTGCGGCAGGCAATCAATTGAGATAAAAGATATGGCAAAAATGACATTGGTAAATAAATGAAATTGAAATTAAGGAACAAGTGGTTTGTGAAAGTTCAACAAAGACAAGTAGTAGACCATCAAGGACGCTGTGATGATCTCAACAGTTGGATTAATCCCATCCTGAATTGACTTTTACTCAATTGGAAAATATCCAAAGCCCTGAAGAATGAATTGTACAGCGCACAGCTACGCTGAAGAAAGGAACCCTGCATGTAATTAGTGACACACTGGGGCAATCGAAAGAGATAACAAGATCGAGTATTACGTGACGGACAATTGAAACAGATTCCCTCCAGCAGAGGCGCGGAGTCTATCTCACAGTCTCTTTATATGTATGTATGTTGTAATTTGTAATATATTATTATAAATAAATATATATTTCTATTTTATAATATTATCACTAATAAGGAAATCAGGCGAAAACGCCTTCAGTGAAATTAAAATTACGATGAGAAATTAAAGTGAAGAATGAAATTCCACTATAACTTTATAAATACGTAATTCGGTTTTCAAAAATTTCCGCTCTCGATGTTAGTCAATGTAGTAAAGCGATATTGAAGCTTAATAATTATGAAAATTAGTAACAAATAGTTTAACGATGTTTAAGTTATCCAAATATTTACGATGAAACATTATTTATAGACACATTAACCATCTTTAGGTGATTGTTGATATTTCTTGCACATCAAATGTTACATCATTATCACAATAGAACCATTGAATAAATTTTATTTTTATGGAAATAAATTCAAACTATAATATTCGAGTTTTACTATATTATTTAATATTAGATTTGCTTTATTTAAAATCTACATAAATCACTCGTTACGGGTGGATTTCCGACAGTAAAATTTCAAAAATAATAACCTGGTTTCGCTTGCAAAGTAATTGTCAATCTCTCTGTAATTTGAAACTAGATGTAGAAATGTTCAAACAGTTTGTGTTTATTTTGATATATTAATATGAAGTTTTACAAAATAAACATGAACTCAATCAATAATTTTTTATTTTTCATAAAATTTTAATTTTATGTTAAGACTTAAGGTGACGAGCTTTCGAGTATGCCATGTTGTCTTGAAGATTTTCGTATAGTGTTGAAGCTTCAAGACGTCATAGCATCCTATCTGCTTTAGATAACCGTCATGAACACTTCTTATCTACATTTCTTAGAATTTTTTTTTTAACATATTGTATCATTCTCATTTTTTTATTTTGATTTTTATAAAAATAAAATGTATTTCCAAACTTATCTTACAAAAATATTTGTTTTTGTATTTTATTAACATGTAAAACAAATGAATTTACATTATGCGTGGGAACCAATGTATTGTATTAATAATCATTTTTTGTATTAAGTTTTATAATTTATTTTTTTTATCAGAATTATACAACCAGATAAGTCTCCATATTATGATCAGTCATGGTCACACAAAAACTTAACAGTCTAATGCCGGGAAAATTCTCCTATCCAGATTTACAGGATATCAAAGGATTAGGCTCAAAACGCGAATTCAAAATACCAGCATTGTGCCTGAAATATCTGTGTTCAAAAACTTTTTTACAATATAACAAGTGTTTATTATAATAGATTTTTGAATTTTAATGTACAAATTAACCGGTAAATCTATTTCTTGTAAATTATTTATTAAATATTTTGGAGTTACCCCTGTAGCTGACATGACTAAAGGTATTATATAAACGGACCTAGAAAGCCAAATATTTTTTTTTCCTGCTAGTTCTGTATATTTACGTATTTTTTCTGCGACGGTTGTTTGTATTTTACGTGTATTTGGGACAGCGATGTCTATTAGGTACGTTATTTTATTACGTTTATCATATTATACTAAATCGGGTCTATTATGATGTATTTGTCTATCTGTTATTATTGTTTTATCATAATAGAACCTGTAATTTTGATTTTCCAAAACTGGTTTCGGGTTGTATTTATAATAAGGTATTTTATTTTGCGAGTTTAATAAATTATGTTTAATTGCTAAATTTTGATGTATTATTTTTGCGACATGATTATGTCTATTAGTATACTCAGTTTGAGCGAGAGCAGGAAAATATTATTAGTTTTGTATTAATATAATTTTACAAACCTACTATAGAAGGTACCGTTTATTGATTCAATAAAAAAAAAATTACACCACCTCACCACTTTTCCCATTTTATTCTCCAAAGCAGTGAAAAGATGCGTGGGAAGCGATGACTTATTTATATTCAAAACATTATTGTGAGAAAAAACACATTAATATTCATATTCATCAATAAATAATATTAATTTTTAAGTTGGAAATATGTGTAAATGTGAATGAACAAATGCTTTAAATTTTATTTATTGAGTCGACGTTAATTTTCTATATATAAACTCCATGTTTATATATAGAAAAAAAAACACAATTGGTTATAGTTTTACTTAAAAAAAATATTGAATAGTCAAACTCCCCTTTCACGGCACAAGCTTTTAGCTTAGTGTAAAAGGTGTATAAGGTTGTATTTGGGTTTATAACAAAACCCAGATATATCTTCTTTTTTTTAATTAAAAAAAACAACATAACATGTATAGACAATTCACACAGACCGAGCTAGTCCCAAACTAAGAAATTAATATTGTATTATGGATACTAACAAGACGATACACATAATGTTAACAATGCACTAATAACATTTACATGTAAAACCCAAACCCAGGACAATTTGTAAATATCGTTCTTCATTAGTGATCTGGTTACGATTTTTAATGTCACTGTCAAATCTTTCTTTTTATTGTATTTGTGATTTTAGGTCCGTTTTTTTCTTTAATCTTAAAGATATTTTAAGTTGTTTGGAAGAAATCACTTGTTTAAAAGTCTCAACAGTGTGTTGCCGATACAAAGTAGGTATATTTGTTATTTTATTTATGTTTCATCCTTAACCGAGATACAAACAGTCATATTGCAAACAATGTTGGGAGCAATAATATATACAAATCCATTAGTGGACCAGTTAAGTTCCCTATGATTATTACCAGTATGCTACTAATTGCGATCATTATCGATGTACAGCAGAGCCAAACATGACGTGTCTCTGTTGTGCACAACAATCAGGGTCATTACAAAAAGCATATACCTACCTATTAATGTTGCCGGTTAAATCAAATATCGTCATTAGAAAAAATATATTTTACATATACATAATCGTTAATTCATGTTTATATTTAAAATACACAATGAAGAAAATTTGTATGGCATTAAATGTAATTTAAAACATAAAATGTGAGTGCTTTTATTTAACCAATGTGCAGTAGGAATTAATGAAGAAAAGCATTCACTGTATGTAATTTTCATTAAAACCATGTAAATGATTCTTTTTCTACATACCTACATATTTATGATATCTTTAAATTTTCAATTTATCTAAATAATTCTCGTTCAAAAACTCTTAGATGTAGGTATAGTAGAGGAGGTTCCAGGCTTAAACGTTCCCTTTATCGTTGGAGTGGTTAAATCCGAAACGCTTTTTAATTTTAATAAACCAAAGATAGCAAAATTTGAACAAACCTGCTATAAATAATTATTGAGAATGTTCAACTTGTAGAAACTGGCAGTAAAAGTATAAGGAAAGTGACTTCTACAGCCTTGAAAATCATTACCTTCTAACATTTTTTACATTCATTTATTAATTTATAGGTACATACATCCACGGCGTGAGCTTTTTACATGTTGAAATATAAAACAAAAACAAAACATAATTCTCATTTACTACATAGTTGGAACAGAACAACAACTGGCGAAAAACAGATACAATTGGAAATCAAACTATAACAATCATAAAATAAGTCGAAACAAAACAATTAGAAAAGTCATGAAAAATCAAAACATTGTGGTGAGAGTGTAAATGTCACCAAAGAAATGTCAAGAACAATTATTGTAATACAGTAAGGAGATGTCAAGTAGATAGAAGAAATTTTTTAAAATATATGAATTGTAATAGACAATTGTAATGTCAAAAAAAAAAAAAAAATACAGTAAGATGTCGGAAATTGAATAGGTATATATTAATTACATAATGAATTATCACTAATAGATGTTTACATTGTTAGATAATGGGTATCATTGCTATGACTTCTCCACCTTCACAAATATATTTTCCTTTCCACGAATAAAATTTATTAAAATTACTGGAAATATTTTTATTTTTGACTGCGTAGATTCTTTCTTTTTCTGGAACTTTGACGTAAAGAATATAAAAAAACGGGTTCATTCCCGAAGCCAAAACTTGAAAGAAGAAAAACAAAACACAACCGAAAATATAAATATTACCAAACAAAACGCTGCAATAGCCTTAATGGTTATAGGACATTTCATGTACAGTACATTTATAGATACCTACCCCTCTTATGGAGTGCACCATAAAAGTAACATAAAATAAAAATATGTTCTCTGTGTCGGTGTTTTAAGGTAGTAGAATTCCATAACGAAATAAATAAAACAAATGTTTTATTCTACTATTAAGTTTATTTGACGAGATAGACAACTATCGTATTGTTAGGAAATTGTCAATCTGATTTTGAAAATAGAACAATATTCATATATAAACATTGTTTTTACATACCTATAAATGAATATTGCTGTATTTTCCTCTCTTTAACATGACGATGCTTCCCATAAATGAGGTTGCCAACGGGCTAAAATCATTTATGAACATGCAAGTTTTTCCATTACGTACATACTAATAAATAGTGAAAAATTTAGAACGAGTGGCTCATCGCTGAATTAAGGATGTTTAATACGTTATTCGTGATGCTTTAAGAACACATGTCTTTTACAAGATACTCGTCTCCACAGTGGAAAAATGTAGTAGTAAAAAGAGTAAATTGTTTCTTCAATAAAAATAGTAAGAATATAAAGTAAGTAGGTATATGTATATGCGATATGAGCACTAATACGAGGTACGAGTACTTCAACGTAGGTGTATTTTAATAAAAGAGTTATTGTTTTGAAAACATCTGTTCCAGACAAGTCACCATAAATATTAAGGTACTTAACAAATCACAAAACAAGCATTAAACACGGCTTCTCTCAGGAAATTACTATTCAAAAGAATACCTTATTTTATTATAATTTCACGGCGTTATTCGATTTTGTTTTTTTGTTTTTGGTCTTCGGTCGATATAGGTAGGATTCCTTCCCTTTCCCCTTCCCCTCTCCTTTGCACAGATATCATACCTAATTTACTTTCGTTGTACGTTGTAATTATTCTACTACTAGCTAGCCCGGCGAACTTCGTACCGCCTAAGAATCAATGAACGATTTCATACATACATCTTCTTCCCCTTGTCCTAGTTCGGTTGGGGACCCATTGCCCTAGTTCGGTCGGGGACCCATTGCCCCTAAGTATCTCCTCCAGAGATAACTGTCCACCGCTGCTTCCAGGACCTCTGACCACTCCAAACCTAGCCTTTCAACACATGTTCGACACCTATCTTCTGCCCTCTCCCACTGACTTTATGAATGATTAATATTATTAATCTCTTTACAAACTCCCGTAATTGTCAAAGTGTGTCATCGAAGGTATAGTGTAAAAAAATATAATTCATTTGGAACTTTCGCAGTTTAGCGGCCCCACCCGTTGTCGAGTACTTTTTTCCATGTAAAAGTAATATTTTCGAAACTTGAGGAAATTGTTGCCATATGGTGAATTATTTTTTTGTCACCAAATTTTTGAAAAATTCTTTTATAGGAAAAAAAAATCGCAACTATGAAACTTGAGCGGCCCCACCCGTTGTCGAGTAATATGTACGGAATTTTAGGAAATTAATTTTCTAAGTGGATTTTTTTTGCCGGCAAATTAAAATAATTCTACATATGGCTACAATTTCCTCAAGTTTCAAAAATATTACCTTTTCTATGGAAAAAAAGTACTCGACAACGGGTGGGGCCGCTAAACTGCGAAAGTTACATTCATTTTTTTTACATAGACAATTCACACACATCGAGCTAGTCCCAAACTTAGATGGATCTTGATTATGGGTACTAACGCGACGATACACACATATACAATGCACTATATACATATATATGTAACACCCAGACCCAGGACAATTTGAAAAAGGTCATTCTTCCCTTTGCCCTGTCCGGGAATCGAACCCGGGACCTCGTGACTCAAAGGAAAGAGCTCCGCGCCACACCGGCCGACATGAACAATTTATGTTGAACAATTATACTTAACTCAGATTTGTTTATAAATTATCTGCAGTACGTAATATAATTATGTATGTAGGTACTAATTTTTTTTTCAGGTAGATTTTACCTATTCATTTAAAATTTATAAAAATTCTTTCCATGATTTTTTAAAAATTGAAATATCAGAACTACAGATGTTAAATTGTATGGATAACGATTCTAATTTGAGAATGTATAGAAAAATTATCATATAAATAGGCCAATCTATAAAAAAAACTTCATTGTTGATTTTGTATAATTCTCCATATTGCATTTTTTATTGAAATTAAAAATGTACGGCGTAAATAATTTTCTTCGTAATTTTTCTTCTCTGTCTGCAAATTTCACTACACAATCTTGCATCAGAACTACCTACATGAACACATTTTTATTTTCATCTTTAATAGCACAATTTTTGGTTCAATAATAATTTTCCATCTGCAAAAATAAAATACAATTTCAAATATAATCTGTGCACGTCCACATTTATGTGACAGAAGATCTATCGATACATAAATATTAGTCGAATAATTCGGTTGTTACATGGCAATAGGTTGTATCTCGCATTTTTTGCGTTTTCAAGTTTGTTCCATAAAATGCTCAAAATAGTGTAATATTTGATGTGGCAAAAGGATATGTCTCTTTATAGTCAGAATAAAGAGAGAAAAGACTAACTTATTGACATGTAGAAAGATTGTTTTCAAAACTCAAATATTTTTAAACTGCAAGAAATTATTTAGTGAATGTTACATACATCTTGTAGAAGAAATTATTAAGAGAATGTTACATCTATCTTGTAGAAATAATAATTACCTTCATTTTGATATATAATGCTCGAAATTTGGCTGAAATATCTCTTTTGCAAACTTTGTTTTTGCTCTCCTGTAAAATTATGTTTTAGTGAGATACAACCTATTGCCATGTAACTACCGAATTATAGTAAACAAATATTAGTACACATTTCGTTCATATTAGTTATAGTGATTTGGTTCTTAATATAGCAGAACCTACGGATTATTTTAGCACAATGCAACGGGCGACGTGGGGGCGCTAGTAGCGCCATAACTCTCCATATTGTTTTTATTTTTGAAATTAAAAATGTATGGCGTAAATAATTTTCTTCATATTGTTTCTTCCCGTGAATTTGTAAGATGTTTTAATAGCCTATAGTTTAATCCTGGCGGAGAAGAATCCAACAAATCAGAAATCATTCAAATCGGTACAGCCATTCTTGAGTTATAAGTGTTGTAACACACACGACTTCCTTTTATATATTAGATTCATTCTTATAAATCTTCTTACATTTTATGCATGTGTGTATTTTCTTGTTGATATTTTTATTTTTAATTTGAGTATTTATTTTTATCTGTAGGTATATATAGATTTTAGTTTTTCTTTCAAATAGTTGGCTGGAAGATGTTGCACTGCAACAAGTCCGCCATTTGACAGAACATTGTTTTTTTTTATTTATTATCTGTGTTTGTACATTATTATTATATTGTAATGACAGATTTTAGACTAAGCGATCTAAACATCAACAAAAATATTAAAAGAAAAAACAACAAAAAATAATCAATTTTGAGAAGTGTCTCTATTCTGTTATGAAAAATATTTAAATGCAAAAACTATATTTAACATTCATATTTAGCTTCTTGTTCTTCTTTACGTATCCTGCTCCTGTACTTGGGAGAAAGCTTTCCTATCCTGAGCGGCGCGAAAAAGCTCTCCCACGGTGTTATCAGCGGATCATTCTCGAATGCTTCAAAACTGGGAGAGCTTTCTTCTGCCGACTCCTCTGCGGCCTTCCATCTTCCCCTTCATGAAAAGCTAGAGTATTGTGTACTTGTTGCCTCTCACAGCATTGCCAAAATATAATATCAAAATAAAAATTTCCTTTGTAAGTTGACTAGAACTAAGATTTTAATCTTATATTTTTATGTCTACTAACGTGACGATACAATTATACATAAATAATTATATTAAGTACATTGCACCGAACCAAACACGTATTCACTTAGACTCAAGACAATTTGAAAAAAGTAAATTTTCATTTTACCCATAGACACTAGTGTTATTTCTACGTCACACTAGCCTTCCCGTCAGCGGAAATATTTAGAAATAGATGTAAATTCTAAACAAGAGTTTTAAGGCCGCCCTTTAGCAAAAATGGTAAATAAAACAATTGAAACAAATTTGGTAAAATAACTTTCAAAACTTGTTGACTCTGCGAAAATTTTGTTTTGGTAAAATATGAAAACAAATATTTATTATCAATATTAGTTTTTCACTAAAATAAAACTAAATAGCCAACTGGTGAGATTTATTTAGGTACTCTTTATTATATCAAAATACAAACTCTTTGTAAAATGTAAATACTTTTTTTATTCATCAAATCGTATAAAAACTATGGATTTTAGCAAACTTTTTTAAATAAAAAAATCGAACTCATGTGGTGATTTTTGTTTTCAAAATATGAGATATTTTATCAAAAAATGATTAATTTTTTTAATAACTACCTAGCTATCTAAATTTTCGTATTATAAAAAAAGAGTATAAAAAAATTGTGGGATTCTCGTGTATTGTCTGACAAACACACTCCCGATTTCGATTTAGAAAATAATGTTTTTTTATTAACGAATACTATGAAGTTATAATAAAGTTTTTTATAAGTAAAAAATAAACAAATCAAAATGTTCGCAGGGTCAACAAGTTTTGAGAGTTTTTCTATCAAACTTGTTAAAAATTGAATATTTTACCTTTTTTGCTCAAGAATAGCTTTAGACAGGAAATCCGAAAAAGAAATGGGTAATGGTTAGCTGAGAGATATTGCTCTGCAACAGTAACATTAGGAGATAAAAAAAACAATGGGAAAAAATGGGTGGAGCTTTGCCCAAGAATCTCGACTAATGAGACCTGGAGGAAATGAAGTATTTATTCGTTATATCATTTTGACAAAAAATTTCAAAATTCTGTCCCGGGAGAGTCTAGATGGTTAGCTGGAAGATATTGTTCTGCAACAGGTCCACCATTTGACAGAACACTGTTTTTATTTATTAGATGCAGATTGTGTAAATATTTATTTATTTATATACATTTTACAGGGATACAGACAGTCATAAACAGGTAACAATAAACAAAATCATATAAAGCCATAAATGGACCAGTAAAGTCCCCTATCATTACCAATATGTAATACAAACAATGAATGCAACAACAGTGCCAGACATATAAATTTAAACAATCCCAAGCATGAAACAAATACAAAGAACAAAAAAAAAAAAAAAAAAAAAAAAAAACAAAAAAACAAAAAAAAAAAAAAAAATTTAAACAAAAAAACACAATATGATCTTGCTAAAATTCAAAATTCATAAAAGATTAATAAACATACAAAACAAGCAAGACAAAAAATATCCACAAAAAATATAAATATGTAAAGATACATGTAAGAATTTAGATATTTAAAATATAAAGGAATAAAAATTTATACAACAACAAATACATAATAAAATGGTTAAAATATACAAATACACAATAAAATGGTCAAAATAACATGCAAAAATATGGTATTATGTTCTGTCAATATTTTTATTATTATCTATTAATAATGTGATATAATATCACTCAGCTTCAAACGTGGGTTGGTTCAAAAAGATACGTTCATATATTTTTCAAATTATCGTTGCAAATGCATGCATATTTAAAACGGTGTGTTACTGTTGATACAAAACATGTTTATATTATCAAAGACATAAATTAAGGAAAAACTACTTGCATGTGTAATACAAACAGTACGCTGGCTACCTCTCTTGTGGGATATGCCGTGTTGGGTTAAATAAAATGATATTTTTTCTTCTTTTATGAGTCATTTAGAGTACTTATCTGAGAGAGCTGAAAAAGATAAATCTGGATTTTTGCTATAAACCCAAATCAACATTATGTAACTTTCACACGTAGCTTAAAGCTTGTATCGTGAAAAGGGAATTTGCAAGCACTTGGTATCAAACTTCGCATTTACATCCAAGTCTTATGAAACTCTACATCCAAGCAACCTACTGACTTGAATGTAGTGACATGTCTTACTAATTACATAAATATAATCATAAATATAATTACATAAATATAATTACATAAATGTACTCCCCCTCCAGCTCAAATCTGAACGTCCCATAATATATTGTCATAGTGTACATATATGTGCAGTGAAAGGTAATAAAATATATACAACTATGATCATTGATTTCTGACTGGATAACATACATATAATAGAAATTGACTTACTTAATGTTTTTTTTTTGTTGCAAGAAAAACGATTGTTATTTTCTAATTGAATTGTTCAGTCTACGTACACAACAATCACCAAATGAACGTCATAACTCAATATTTACTATACGTTCCCTATATATATTGAGTTACAATCCATTGGATTGGTCTGCAACGAGTTTGGTTTTTCTTCTCCATTCCTCCCTATTCTCAGCCAGTCTTTTAAGCTCTACGTATGAGCCACAGTTCATGTCCCTCTTCAGTTGGTCCATATATGCGTCTCTTGGTCGGCCTCTGCCATTTGTCCCCTCGGTCTTACCCTCCGCGATGGCGATGAGTAGTCCTGGATGCCTGATGTTGTGGCCTATCCAGTTAGCTCGTTGTTGGCTGATTCTCTTAAGGAGTTGCCTTTTTTCGCCTACCCTGGTTAATACTACTTCGTTTTCGACATGCTCCGACCAATGGATCTTAAGCATGCGTCTGTAGCACCACATTTCAAAGGCCGCCAACCGTCCGCTTTCACTCTTGCTGATGGTCCATGTCTCACAACCATAAAGCAGAATGCTCCATACAAAGGCTTTAGTAAGGTTCTTCCTTACGCTTTAGTCAATATTTGGGGATTCCAATATCTTCGATTTTTTGTTGAAGGCAATCCTTGCCTGGTTTATTCTGCTTACAATTTCTGATTTGGAGCGTCCATCCTGGTTTATTCTGCTGCCTAGGTACACGAATTCACTTACTTGTTTGATGCTCACTCCATTTAAGGCAATGTTCGCAGTCGCTTCCTCTCTTCCAACGACCATACATTTTGTTTTTTCTTTATTTATTTTCATGTTGTACTTTGACAACAGTATACTTTCCATTTTTCCTAAAGCTTCGTTCAGCTCCATCTCGGAGTCTGCGAGCAGTGCTATGTCGTCAGCATATCTTATCATGTCGACCTTTTTCCCATTTATTTTTACTCCTGTCCAGTTCTTCATTTCTTCCCTCAGTTCATCAATGGCTCGCTGTATATAGCAGTTAAAGAGAGCTGGCGACATTGAGCATCCTTGTCTTACGCCTTGTTCGACCCTTGCTTCTGCACAGCTCTCTCCGCTTTTAATCACAGCCATTTCGTTCTTGTATAAGCTCCAGATTGCTCTTCTGTCCTTATAACTCATTCCTATCTGGTTGAGGGTGTTAAAAAGTTGTTCCCATTCTACTTTATCGAATGCTTTTTCAAGGTCGATGAATGCTATATATGTGTTTTTATTAATTGTTATTCTCTTTTCTAGAGTAAGTCTGAGACTCAGGATTGCATCTCTTGTACCTGTCTCTTTGCGGAATCCAAATTGATCTTCTGAAAGTGTTTCGTTTATTTTATTTTCCGCCCTTTTCATTATAATGTTGGTGAGTATCTTAGAAGCGTGTGATATCATGCTTAAGGTTCTGTGTTGTTCGCACTTTGTAGTGCCTGCTTTCTTAGGAAGCGCTCGTATCAGACATTTGGCAAAGTCCTCAGGTATCTCTCCTGTGTCGCAGACAAGCTTATACAATGTATCAAGCATGCCTTTTCCTGCGCATTTAAGCAGCTCTGATGGAATCAGGTCAATACCTGGTGCTTTACCGTCTTTCAACTTTGTTAATGCAATATCAAATTCACTTCTTAAGATGTCATCTCCATTATTTTCTACGTCATATTCTGCTTCTAGTGCTTTGCTTTCTTGGACTATGTTCTTTCCTTTGTATAGTTGTTCTAGGTACGTTCCCATTCGCATTCGTATACGTTCCCATTCGCTTTTAATTATTGTACACACACAACACACTACGGGCTTTTCGTATATTTTTGAAACAAATACACGTAGTGTTGGCCTCGAGAGATTCATTTATAACAAAATGGCATTCCCTTCTTCATTATACAAAAGAAGATTTTCTTTGTGAGATCTTAATCCCAGAACAAATTATTACTTAAGATATTTTCGCTATTCTTTTAAAAATAAACTGATCAGGTCAACCACTCAAATATAACAGTGAGAGATAAAGAACAATGGGTAAAAATGGATGGAGCTTCGCCCAAAAACCTCCACTAATGAGACCTGAAGGAAATGAAAGTATTTATTCGTTATATCATTTTGGCAAAAAATTTCAAAATTCTGTCCCAGGAGAGTCTAGCTATAGTCATTTTTGTCCCATAAAAAATTATATGATACGTAAATTTGGTCTATATTTAGGCATTTTGTATATTTTACTGATTTTCAAATGAACCAAGTGGGATGGGAATGACACAGACTAAATTCTGTCCCGGTATTTTTTCGCTATGATCATTTTTGTCTCAGATTTATAATATGATTACTTTAAACTAAGTTTATATTTTATCGCTATAAAGGTTTAATTTTAGTTCCTTGACGTGTTTTTACATTCTTACCTACTTGTTTGTATTGACGTAAAATTTCCCCTGTAAAATTTGGTTTGGAGCACATAAGAGGTTTCATTGAACCAACGACGGTATGTATTGTTTTATTACTGTCCCTTAACGTACATTTTTTGTTGAACATATAAAAGGCGCACGCCGTATGTTGTGTAAATGAATAAATAAACAAATGTATATGTTACTGATTGTAAACGAACCAAGCGAGATGAGAGCGGGACGGATAAATATCTCTCCCAGGATATTCTCTCGATGATCACTTTTGTCCCAGGTATAAATTATGTGATTTGACGTTTAAACGAAGTGAAAACGCATAATATACAATTTTGAAATCGACCCACATAACAGCAAAATGTAACCGAAGTTTAATGTAAAATCGTGTTATTTCTTCCTGGGACCTGGGATAAAATTGACTATAGCGAGACTCTCTCGGGTCAGAATTCACTTACGTTCAAGTACGTTCACTTTCCTAGTCTCATCAGTGAAGGTTCTTGGGCTAATTTCGCCCATTGTCCTTTGAAAAATTAACAACCTTTTAATTTATTTTTTTTATATTTTAATTTTAACGATGAGGTTTGCCACCAATTCTGAATGTTTTAATTTTTATTGGTACGAAGAGGAGAGCTTGAATGTTTATTGCAAGCAGCTGGTCTGCTAAGTACTCCTCTTGTGGGATATGCCGTGATGGTGTAGTAGTTGTAGGAGTATTAGTAACTATTTTAATTATGCACAAGCTTTTCAGTGCCCATTTTTTTCCTGAAAATAGCCAATTAAATCTGTTATTTATTAATATGAATTTCCATCAAGAACCGTCATCGACAAATTAGACTGAAATTTCTATCATCAATTATTTGATTAGTTAACACTGTTGGCGTTAAACGTATTTATTCATTTACTTCAAAGAAACATACACACTGAGTTAACAAAAGCATAGGTAATATATGAAAATACATATAGAGAGAGAAAATTGTTTGAACAGGACAAGCCCGCCAATTATCCGTGTCAACAGTAATCATGTTAAAACATAAACTACAAAAAAAAACAACGCAAATTTCACAAATGTTACGGAAGGTGAAATTACATTTAGAAAATATTTAACGTTCACTGAGAAGAATGGTTGGTAAAACGTTGCGGGATAGAGTGAAAAATGAAGATATCAGGAGAATGAGCGAATGCGAGAAGAGTGTTGTGAATAGAATGCGTGTTAAATTTCAAAAAAATCAAAAATAATTCAAGTCATGTGACAAGCATGACACAGAGGAATTGGGAATGTTACCTAGGTTTAAAGAGTACTCTTAACCAAGCCTAAGTTGATTCATAAGCGTCGAAACTCTGTGCTGCGCACTCCTTAAGGAAGTTCACATATGTATGTGTATCATATACAACATACCTACCTAGTTAATACCTATTCAAATAGGTTGACTATGGATGAGTGTGATCAATTGGAATGATTAATCTGGAGTAGTTCAAAATATGTTGACATCTACACTTCTAGTAAGTAAAATCCAGTTTCTGACATCCAATTGTGTCAAAAAATTCATATCATTACTTGAGTATTGTTTTAGGTTAGGTACTTGAAGGAGATCTGCTTTAACGATAAATTCGTCCCCTGTATTTCTTTTGAATGGAATGCATACTTTCCATGGAGTTGTATTTAGTCAATGAACAGTATAAAATGAATGAATAAATAAATAAAACTTTAAGGACGAATCATGCCTCAGGGTAAAAAAAATATTACTACGTCCTACGTCTGTATAACCCTTCACTTTTATTTTATGAACAGCAGGGCTACTCTTGAAAAAACTAAACACGATCTTAATCTAGTCTTGATCTTGATCATACGACGCACGAAGTGACTATCGGCCAAAAATACACGCAAACCCATCGCGCGTTAGCGGTAACGCGGTGTTTTTGACCATAGTCCCTTCGTGCGTCGTATGATCAAGATCAAGACTAGATTAAGATCGTGTTTAGTTTTTTCAAGAGTAACCCTGCAGAGATCATTTGTTATTGAATCATAAATATTATGATCGTGATCTCCAATCTTTTATTTAATTTTTTCAAAGGGATCCGTTCGTCCCTCTTTCACGATACACCGTACCTATGATAACGACATCAGAGCTGTAAGAATGTTAAAAGGATGACTCAATCAGGGTAGAGATTCTCTTAATGGTGTAGGTTGGTATCTGCCCACTGCTCCCGAGATAAGGATTATACGGCGAAACGACGATAATGAAGTGTATTATCGATTCTTATTTATGAAAAAAAGTAATATATCTAGTTTATATAGAATTCGTATATTTTTAAACTTATCGAGTATTTTTTTATTGGCCTGTGACGCTTTTTTTAAAAGTACACGAGAATCCAGAATTAAGTTGTCTGATGGATTCAAGCTATAATTGGTTGAAGTAAATAGAATTCGCGTAAGTTGGTATATATTTTTCATTTTAAAAAGATTTACTAATCGAAAACAAATTAAAAAATAAAAGAAAATGAAATAAAATTTAAAAATGGATCGTTCATATAAAATTATACAAATTTATATCACGTATGTCTTGTTAAAGGGTAAAATAATTATTTATTTTGTCACAGTTATTGAACCGAAGTGTAATTTTAATCTGAACCCACAAGTGTCATATTTTTTTTATTATTTTCAAGCTAATTTTCTTTGTACCAGGTTTTATTAATTCTATCTAATAACATTTGTTTTTTTTTATATTCTAATAACAATATATTTGGCTAGTGTTTCTGTTAATCTGAGACCTTCTGTCAAATTATTTGCAACCTTCATTTAATATTTTGCTTGAACTGGTTTTAAAAAATCTAGAGATTTAAAATTTTGTCAACATGTTAGGAGTACATGTTTTGGTAGTTTTCTAGGAGTTGTTACATATTAGGGATTCTTATGGGCTAATCAGCCAAAACTATCAACCCACGAAAAACCTTAATTTATGGAATCCCTTAACTACACTCTATAGGAATCATTTTAGCTGAGGAGGCAATCGTACAAATATAACCCGAAAATAAAACAGTAGCACTACCAAGAACAAAACCAAATTTTAACCAACATTATAATATATACAAAAAAATAAACTTTTGGTCAAAACGCAAAATTGAGTGTACCTAGAAACTTATTTTGGGTGATTAAGACGGCGTCTCGTGGGAAGAGGAAAATCAATTGGCATCTTACTGCGATATTTCTAACCCTGGGTACCTAAACAAATTGCATTTGGCGATCGACTGCTAACAAACTTTTCGACAATGTATATATTATATTGTTATGGTACATTGTCGAAAAGTTCGTTTGTAGTCGATTGCCAAATGCAATTGTCTAAGTACCCCGATGTTGTTGTCACAATAATGGTGTATTACGAAAGAGGGACTTGACTGAGTACCTACTTAAGTTCATAAACAGCTATGATTTGGCCTAAGTTTGATTACGTTACAAAGCTGCAAACACCCTTAATTGAGGAGCTGGCCAAATCTTTATCTATTTATTTCATTTTATTTTTTCAATAGATACAACAGCTTAAAAAGCATATAAGGGTGCTAACACAAAGAAAGCGGGTTGCCTGCTTTCAGATGCCTGCGTCTACCGGCACCGAGAATGTTTACATGCATTTCAATGGACACGAACATAGTAAAAGCAGAAACGCCGATTGCGATTTACTTTGCCAGCGCTTACCGGCACTTATCGGCGCTGGAAGCCTGCTTTCTTTGTGTTTGCACACTAACACAATAACACATGTTTGGTTTACACTGCCAATCATAGAATCTAAAATCTGAGTATTTTAAAAGCACATAATTTTTATAAAATATTAATATTATGCAATTGATGTAGCGCCTTTGCAATGAACATGAAAATTGTATACATTGTAATGTACAGTAAAAAATAAGTCAATAGATAAATAAAATAATTATATAGGGAAGAAGAGAAGGAAGTGAATACAGTAAATTTCAATATTATGTAGTGTACTCATAACATTGCGAGTGCTCCATGTGAAATATAAATAAAAAAAATAGGAAAAGCAAGTAGCAATATTGGAATTACGCAATATGAAATAATGCAAATCGGAGTTTTACCGAATATCGCGTATATTTTTTATTATTTTACTGACAAAGTAACACGCCAACGACAACTATCAAAATTTATTGAGTTTTCAAACGTGTATAGGTCATTTCTATAAATGTTAGGTACTTGAAAAAAATATTGAAAATTAATACTTTACTCACTTTCAAATAATTTTCAATTTGTAAGTAAGTAGGCACTTTACAATATTTCAATTTATTTTATTTTATTCAATTATTAATGTGACGTAAAGGATATTACTTGTTTTATTTCGAAGGGTATGTTCCAGTAAAATTGTATTATATAACGTTTTTCGGACTGTTCGACTTGAACACAATTAATTTATTCTTACGGCGTGAATTTTTTTATTTTTTCAAGATGTATCTAGATTTTTCTTATAAACGCAATCACAACCTCGTACACCTTTCACAGTAAGCTAAAAGCTTGTGTCGTGAAACGATAGTTTGACGGTACGTGGGATCGGATCGCGAACTTCATGTGCATGAGACTCTACCTCAGGCTACCGACGAACTCAATGTAGTTTAATCATATTTTGACTTTTAATGAAAGCTTGCCAATAAGATGGAGCGACCAAGTTAAGGAGGCAACTCAGAACTCATTACACGGGGCCTTGCACATAGCGGAGGATCACTCAAGATGGAGAGAGACGATCTATTGAACGAATCAAGATGGTCACGATCCTCAAGATTGAGGGACCGACGGAGATGATGATGATGATGACGTTGACGAAATTCAGCAAATAAGTATGGCATTCAACATCATTTTTTTCATTGATACAAAAATGGTCTCTCTGAATGATTACTGCAGTTGATACGCTGGCTCCCCACTTGTGGTAGATGTCATGATGGTAAAGTAGTAGTAGATCTACTGTCGTAATATATTTCTATATCGATATATAACATCATGTTATTTATTACTTATTATTGACTTGTGTGCTATGCTAGTGTGATGATTGAGTGAATGATCGACACTTTATAATTATATAGACATCTTAATTCACTGTGTCGGTGTTCAGGTAGTAGAAATTCATATTGAAATAAACAAAACAAGTGTTTTATTCTACTATTGATTTATTCGACTAGAGAGACGTATTTCGTCTTATTGATTGACAATGTCCTAATCAGACGAAAGACGTCTCTCTCATCGAATAAATCAATAGTAGCACAAATCACAAATCACTCGTTACGGGTGGATTGCCGGTAATAATAAAAAAATCAATAGTAGAATAAAACACTTGTTTTATTTATTTAGACATGTTAAGATGACCGGAATGTTCATCATCATCACACTCAACACTCCTCTCGGGAGCACAGGGCAGAACCAGTCTCCTCCATTCAGAGGGTCTCTGTGCCAGTCGTGTCACCTCTTCCCACGACTTTCCCTGCGTTCTGATGTCGTTGTTATAGGAATGGTGTATTGTGAAAAAGGGACGACCGGGACAACGGAACCCTTGCGGTTTAAGAATAACTGCCTTTTGGCCAAATAAAAATTTAGAAAATCTTTTCTGTACTCTAAAAAAATCTGAAATAAAATATTTCATATTCAAATATAAATTATTTAAATCCATCCATTCTGAATGTCTCATTCAAAGCAGTCGGTCAACTCACATATTTATCACTTGTAGCCATTTTCAAAAATGTAGTTAGGGATAAGTACTGTAATGTATTTTGTAATATTGGATTTTCGAAAAGTATTATTTACATTAAAAAATATTGAAACGAAGCCAGATATTTTATTAAAGAAAATATTGTATTGTTCTCATTTTAAAATATTTGAAAGTCTGTCGAATATTAATCAATGTGTATTTAATTATTTTACTTACAAGCTATTTTCAGGTTAAATTTTTGTTAATATGATTCAACATTATAGAATATCCTCAATGATAGAATATGCACTACCTCACTAAGCAATACTGAATATCAAAATAAAAACATTTACATCTTTAGTTCCGATTTGCTACCCATCCTGAAAATCTTCATTATTTGATGGCGTGGAGAGGACAACTTGCATGTTTACAAGATGCAGCTGATCTGCTAACCACCCCACTTGTGGAATATGCAGTGATGGTATAAAAATAAAAATTCAGCTAAAATAGCTATTAATCTCAACCAATCTTATGTTGACAAATATGCGTCAAACAGGTGGTTGACCATTGGGGAATTGTATGGGGAAACCGAGGGTTTTATGCTAGCAATTCAAGATCAGGTAATAAATACAAAAAATTATCAAAAATATATTATGAAAAATCAAAATATAATTGATGATTCGTGTAGAAAATGTCTGGCCAAACCGGAAACAATTCAACACATAGTTTCGGGTTGTTCCACTCTCGCTCAAACTGAGTATACTTATAGACATAATCATGTCGCAAAAATAATACATCAAAATTTAGCAATCAAACATAATCTATTAAACTCACAAAATGTAATACCTTATTTTAAATACAACCCGGAACCGGTTTTAGAAAATCAAAATTATAGGCTCTATTATGATAAAACCATAATAACAGATAGACAAATACATCATAATAGACCCGATTTAGTATTACATGATAAACGTAATAAAATAACGTACCTAATCGACATCGCTGTCCCAAATACACATAATATACAAACAACCGTCGCTGAAAAAATACGTAAATATACAGAACTAGCAGGAGAAATAAAAAATATTTGGCATTCTAGGTCCGTTTATATAATAACTTTAGTCATGTCAGCTACAGGGGTAACTCCGAAATCTTTAATTAATAATTTACAAAAATTAGATTTACCGGTTAATTTGTACATTAAAATTCAAAAATCTATTATAATAAACACTTGTAATATTGTAAAAAAGTTTCTGAACACAGATATTTCAGGCACAATGCTGGTATTTTGATCCCGCGTTTTGAGCCTAATCCTTTGATATCCTGTATATCTGGATAGGTGAATTTTTCCCGGCATTAGACTGTTAAGTTTTTGTGTGATCATGACTGATCATATGGAGACTTATCTGGTTGTATAATGCTGAGAAGTGTGGATGGCAATTCTGCCGCCGCGTATATAAAAAGTCTTCCTCATTCGTTTCCGTTACTAAATCTATTTCCTATCAATAATTCCAAGAACTCAACACCTGAAACCAACTTTACTCCACCTTCCTCTGCACCTTCACTGTTACTCTTTTTGATAAAAATGGAGATAATGATCTTACAAAATAATAATATATGTTAAAGCTTGTTCTCTTGTACTTGTACAAAATACTATGTAATCAAATTAAATGCAGCAAAATAACTTTTTTGTCAACCAATAAAATTAATGAAGAAACATTCAGCCTCGGGTAAATAATATTTTTTTACATAGCATTATATTTATTAAAAAATCAACTTAACACTTCCTGCTGACAAAGACACAAATTGTTTTTGTTTCAAACAACTGAAACTAATTGACCACAATTACATTTATTTATCTTTCTGCTGTTCGTGTGTAGCCATGGGCGTAATTAAATACTGTAGTAATACAGTACGCAAAATTGGCATCGAATTGGGATGCTGGAAACCAGATTAGATTTATAATGTGGTTCTATAAGTGCCACCCATCCTGAATGTCTTAATTTTGTGTTGGCACGGAGAAGACAGCTTGCATGTTTTATATGCGGCTGGTCTGCTGGCTGCCCCGCTTGCGGGATATGCCGTGATGGTATAATTCTATAAGTGTGATACAAAAATGTATATTTCGTGAAATATTATAAATATTATCGCTGAATCATTAAAATAAAACACTCGAGAGGTTTCTTGGGAAATATTATTAAAGATTCTCCAACTGTCGTATTTGTTTTGGTGTGTTAATAGGTTTGTAGTCGCGCGTGTGTTGGTATGCGTAGGTATGTTTCGCCCCCAGCAAGCGGTAGAAAAACAAATGTGTCAGCACTACTGCTAAAACCTAAAAACTTATCCTCGTACTGTCATACAATTGGGTCACTTCTGATGAAATACACGTGTAAATAAAGTTCATTTATCTATTATCTATTTTATTTTATTTCACGAGACGTCATGATCAGTATAAATCAAAATCAGTATTTTTTTTAAAAGCATGAAAGTAAAACACAATTTATTTGTATCTCATAACTGATTTGAGATCGATACTGGACAAATAAGTTAGAAATAAAATGTCCGTAAATCTCAAAATCTAACTGCTTTCCAATATTTTGTAATATTATATAATATACAATAGATGTGCAACATTTATTTCAACCTTTTTACTGGAAGTTTATTAACATAAATAAAGATAGACAAATATACAGAACTGTCAACAAAGTTCATAATATTATTATTGTGTAATTGTATAAGAAAATATTTGATCTGAATAATATGGAAATTTAGAACTTGTTTTCATGGCTAGCTTTTAACGATTAATGAACGAGGTAAATTATTTCTGTTAAAATTGTGATCAACTTTTGAACCAATCTCTTTTTCTTAACTTATGAGTGTTCAAACGAAAACTTCAAAAAACTCCAAATGAAATTTAATACGATATTTTTTGGGAAACAGTTCTGTTCATAATCAATGTACTGAAAAAAACGAGTAGGTAAATAATTAATAAATAAAGAGCTTGTAGACATTATACTTACTGATGTTTTGAAAAAAAAACAAGAGTACCTATTCATATTTTTTTCCTACAGATTTTTTCGGATTGGGGTCATTATTTTTTTTTTACTCTTGGAATAAACTGTTACGTACACTGAGAAAAATACTAATGAAAATTCACAACGAATCATTGGTACGTACTATCAGATTAGGACCAGAGATAGTACAAACGATGTATTAGTACGAACCTATACCTAATATAAACTCTTCGCAAACAAATTGTTGGTATATTTACCAAAGACTTGTTTGCGAAAAGTTAATATTATAGATTCGTACTAACAAATCGTTTGTACTTTCTCTGGTCCTAATCTGATAGTACGTACCAATGATTCGTTGTGAGTATTTTTCTCAGTGTATACTTTAGCTACATTTTATAGTCAGAAAGTTAATGACGTGAGTTAAATTCTTCGTTAATAGTTTGACTATTAACTTATCCAAGAACTGCTTGTTATAATGCTTTCTGAAATATGGTCATTTTGGATAAAAATGAACGCCATTTAATATTTTCATCACGAGTTTCAAAGTAAAGCGTCAAAGTTAATTTTTAAACTAAATCAACCATGAAAAATTATTTCAAAGCTAACTTCAAACCTGAAACTACTCAGAAAGTACTACGCATAGCTACCTACCTACATATTTACCTATCAAATGAACTTTCAAACGAAATTTGCAAAAATTTTCAAAAATATTTAAGCTTTCCATATTTTAAAAATGTTTTAACATTTCATAAAAGTTTGAAGAACAAGTTATACTTTTATTGCTTTTATTTTGTTTCTTTTTTATTTTCTTTATTTTACATAAATATAAAGCTATAAGCTCTTATGCAAACAAAGATCAATAACATGGTATTCAAGATTAACAAAGTAATTCAAAATATATAAAACGTTAGATAGTAGTAACACATTGTTAAGAAATAAGCATGAATACAATATACCAGTAAAAATAATTTGCAATTGAATAGTCAACAATTATAATAATATTATTAAAAAATAACAAAGTATTAAAAACATTAATAAAGCACTGTTTAATTCCACTATGAGATTGCTTTAATTAAAACGTTTTCGACTACAATGTAGTCATCATCAGTAATAACACAATACTAAATCTAAAATTAAAGGACATACAACAATATTAAAAAAAATTTAAGGAGTGGTCACGATTGGCAGTGTGTGTGTGGAGGGTGGGGGTGAAAAGTTCAGGGGCGGGTTCAGGAGCAGAAGTAGTGGTAAGGTTATTTGTGGTTGTTGAATAATTACTAAATTTTTATGATTATTAATTTCTAATGTTTCCAAGATGTCCAGTTTTTTGCCTTTAGAACATTTTTGCAGCAATTCCACATCGCTGAGGTCAAAATCATAGCCCGTATCTCTAGCATGGTCCGCCATTTCTGAATTGATACCAAAGTTCTTTTTAGCTCTAAGGTGCTCAGTTACTCGAGTATGAATTCTTCTGCCGGACTGACCAATGTAGGCTGAGTCACATTCTTTACAATTTATTTTATAAACACCACTGGAATCTAATGGATTTATTTTTGATTTATTATTTAATATGTATTTTCTAATGGAGTGGTCGGTATAAAATGCTGGTTGAAATGTTTTGTCTTTGCAGATGTTGATGAGAGATGTGGACAACTCACTCACAATCCACTCCTTAAAATTTTTAATATTGTTGTATGTCCTTTAATTTTAGATTTAGTATTGTGTTATTACTGATGATGACTACATTGTAGTCGAAAACGTTTTAATTAAAGCAATCTCATAGTGGAATTAAACAGTGTTTTAATTTAAATATTATCTTTTATAATGTATTTCCACAAACCAACACTTGAAAATATAGAATATTTATTAACAAAGCATTTTATTCTATAACTATTTATTTTGTAGAAGTTCATAATTTAATATAAATACCTAAAATAAAAAACTTTGTTAAGTTTTACGTTGTCTTTTATTTAGGTGACCTGGTTTCGAACTCAGTTAAGTTAGTAAGTTTGAAACTGAATTTGAAAAAGAAATAACATAACTAAACCAGAGCCCCTAGACAAACACGCACTTGGCGATCGACTACAAACGAATTTTCGCCTATAACTGCAACAATAACGCATAATCGCTTCACCTAATGCTAAGTATGTTTCCAATGACTTCATCTATTTGTATCACTGTTTTTTTTGTGTGTTTTTAACTTACATCACAATTAATTAATTGACCTAATTGAATATCAATTCACGATTTTAATTTTTATTAATCACCTGTCCATTGCTTATTAATATTATAAGTAATCAATTATTTATTATTATTATTTCGAATTTTATATATTATTTCATAACCTATTTATGTGATGTTTATTGATGATTCAATTTTTTTGACATATATTTGAAATCTGATGAATTTGACTATTATTAACTTGGACTTTTCTAAATGGATATTTATTTTAATTTTAGTTTTTGTTAGATTTGTATATGACATTTTGTCTTTTATTGATTGTATTCATAAAATTTTGTCCAATCTCTGTATAAATTGATCTAATTGTTTTATTCTGTTACTATTGTTGTTTTGTTCAAATTACTACTATTTTTGTTGCATCTTAATGTTTATTTTTATAAAATTGT
The DNA here is from genome assembly GCA_947579605.1 of Athripsodes cinereus. Classification (NCBI taxonomy): domain Eukaryota; kingdom Metazoa; phylum Arthropoda; class Insecta; order Trichoptera; family Leptoceridae; genus Athripsodes; species Athripsodes cinereus. The sequence goes on from OX388323.1 coordinate 14,960,527, forward strand.
ACCAATTCATTTTTTATCATTTTTATTATTATTGTCTGTCAAATTGTTTTTTTTATTTTTTTATTTGTTATATGTTTAACGTGTAAAAGGCTCACGCCGTGTACAAGTGATAAATAAATAATTATATGGAACATGTAGGTAGATTGTCGAAAAGTTCGCCAGTAGACGATGGCTATGTACGGTTTGTCTACGGGTCACTTAAATAAAAGTATATCGTAACATTTTACAAAGTTTTTTTTAATTATTAAATTTAATTAACAAAACAATTAAAAATATATAAAAAAGTAAGAAAGCATTAACACATTGTTAAAAAAAAAAAGTATGAATACAATATTGTTATTTTTGTTGTTTATTTTTGTTATTGTCTTGCATGATAAATTTATTGATTCTCTGCCACAACACTGCCTTATGGCTAGTGTGGCTGTCATATTATTATGCATATTTTAATGTCTTTTGTTTGTAAATTTACGTAATTGTGAACAATATTATTTCAATAAAGAGTTATTAAGTTAAAGTTAATATACCAGTAGGAATAATTGTTTCTTACACGTGCAACTAAGATTATGACAGGGAATCTGTCATTTAATAATAAATCTACTTTGGTCTACTGACCGACAACCTACATATATATATATACTAATGATAACGGTAATGACATATGGGATGGTATCCGATGTATTTTCTATATTTAGTATTGTGTATGAAGAAGGGTCGAGTTTGAAACTAGAGAGTTTTATTTACTACTGTGTTGTTAGTACTGATATTTTTGTTTACCTCGAGTATCTCTTAAGAAGTTACTTTTGGGAGTGGTTAATGTTATACCTATTATTGTCTATACGAAGAGTTTAACTTTTATCAAACGAATGTTCTCTACAATTATATAATTATTTTCGGTTTCGGAGAAGTTATATTTTTTTTTGTTTTATTACGTGAACATTATTAACTATATTCTCATTTCATATTATCTGCTTTTTTCGTCAGTTCTACGATCTTCAGTAACTTTTTTATGATTTTATTATTAATTTACTTTATTTTATAACGATGGCCACAAAACACACAAAAACAACTAATTTGCGTGCAGGTAAAAAGACAATATCTCCACAGGTGAGCTTTTTCATAAGATTATAGATTTGCGCCTGTGCCAAAATTTTGATTGGAGTTGAAGCCAATTTTTCGATTGAATACTACTGTTAACTTAACGATTAAAACATTTAAGCACACCGGATAAATGTTTACTAATTTTCCTTACCGTACCGTGTACATTGACTTGTAACAAACACCAGAAACGTAGCTTTAATTCTCCCTGAATGAAAGCTCCAAGATTGACACGAAAAAAAAACAGGTGTTTGCTGTCTCACTCCGTTACTATACCGTTGTTATTTTACTTTCAAAATGAAATTAAAAAATAAACATTTGTTTTTTGATATTATTATGGAACGCTTCTAGCTTAATACTGACACAGTGAATGGTTTCACTTTCACTATTGTAAGCACATTACATCATACCGGTTATTTATTTATTTATTAATCAGACATACCAACAAACAGAAAGTTGACAAAATAAAAACATCATACTACATTGATTTGGCCAGGCCAACTCCCCAATTAGGTAACTGTGTCTACTGCATGCACGTTTTAATGTAAACAAAAGAATGAGAGAAAAAACATTCAAATAAAAGCAGTCTACAATCACAACAGAAAGATTCGCAACCTTGAATATATTGATGTTTTAAGATTAATATGAAAAAATATTGGACCCACTACCCGATTGGACCCGATACCTATTTTTCGGTAGAGTTTCCAGTCTATGATAAAAATACAACCGTATATAAGCGAATATTGATTTTCATGTCGTTAACATTCCTTGTGAGTTATATATTGTTAGTATAATATTATTACCTACTATCTTCAGTAAAGGTATATCGTGACATTTAAAACGTTAATGCGACTATTAGATCGCGGTGATATCCATAATTGCTTCCCTAATCACTATAAGATAATACCTAGGTACCTAATACCTATAGAGAATTTTTAATATTACTCGATGCTATACCTAATTAGACTGTTAGAAGTTTACAAGAATAATGTAATAAATACAGTAATCCAAAACATTATGACCGGGTATTGCTTTGGGAATATTCAATTTTATCATTGACCAAAAAACGCGTCGTTCTTTCAGTATCCTTGAGGATTCCTTCGGCCCAAATTTCCCACTTTCACAATTCACCATTCTAATGATAGCAAAATCAGAGTGCTGGAAATGTCACGGGAAAAAATTACTGAGACACTTCGAATAGACCAGGCTGATTTCAGTTCTGTGCCCCTGAGAGGGGAATTGAAGGGTGAATGATGATAATAGTTTATTTATTTATTCATTCATCTTCAGTTCACTAGTCTTACACAATATAAAATACAAAACATAAAAATTATACATATTGTACCCGAGAATCTTTCTCATTAATTTTATATTTATAATATGATGTGGATGTTACATATGTCCTCGAATTGATGAATTTTACAGTGTCCTTCGAGGGCTTTGGCACTTAAATGATACATTAATATTGTCTAATAATAATACTTATAACTACAAAAATTATTCGCATTCACGAATATTCGCGAATGCGAATACTAATATTCGTTACATCACTTATAAATACATTAATATATAAATCATAATTAGAAATCATTGTTGGGAATTAATGTGATTTCGTATTCTTTAGAGTTTTTAATGTTTGTTTGTGTTTTTATCGCTGTTGTATTTAATGTATGGAATATTTTTTCTGGCTGTTGTATGTAATGTATGGAATATTTATTTTGTCAATTTTATTGTTACGCAATAGGCTGTCATGTCGTAAAATGTATTAATAAATAATACCTAGTGTATTAAAGAAATAAATTATTACTACCCAAACTAATTTTTTAAATTAAATAAAAATAACTGGCTCATTTACACAAATTGAACATTTACTTCATAGAATGCTATGAATTACACAGAATGTTCAAATTTAATATTCCAAAAAGAGCACTATTTTCTTGTTCAAATGATTTCCATAAACTAGTTATCTGTTACATAACAATTTTATAAGAATGAAAAATGAAATGAGAAAAGGTTTATTCAGTAGATGAACGATCACTTAATTTTGAAAGCAAATGCTTGTTGCTAATGTTTGTTTCCAAGAACAGCGTTTAAATGCAAAGTAAAAAGAGAATTTTAATGTAAAATTATTATTTTTTTAATTGCAGATTGTTCGAAACATTTTCCTAAAAAATTAAGCCACTCACTCCATATTCAAATGGGTGCTAAAAATAGTATATGACTAAAAATAGTACAAACATAAATCCTAAACTATAATTTTAATATAAAAAAATTCGTATTGTAAGTTTTCAAAAAAATCTTAGGATTTTCAAAAAAAAATCAAAATATTTTGTTTTTTTGATAACTTGTTAATATTAAGTAAGCAATATTATAGAAAAAAAAGTTTACAGCTAAATTCTTTTTTAAATCGGAAGCTTTTAAATATAAGATCTATATAAGATAAATTCTAGCTATGAACTTCAAAGGTTTCATTAGATAGTTTATTTACTTTTGTTTCATTATTATAAACAAAATAAACAGTCTTTTACAGAATATGTTGAAAAATCTAAACAAACAAAATTCTTCTTTTTTTTCATTTACGAGTATAACCAAACTTTACCTCGGGCAGTATCAGGAAAATATATTTCTGTATGTCTATCAAATTACGATGGATAAGACTGTATTTGATGTTTGTATTTTAGGTGTGGTCATACTTTCATTATGATACTTTTTCATTTTAATTATGCCCAAGATAAGGGTCTGGCTAACTTTGTTGACCGTGCTTCTGTATGTCTATCAAATTACGATGGATAAGACTGTATTTGATGTTTGTATTTTAGGTGTGGTCATACTTTCATTATGATACTTTTTCATTTTAATTATGCCCAAGATAAGGGTCTGGCTAACTTTGTTGACCGTGCTTCTGTATGTCTATCAAATTACGATGGATAAGACTGTATTTGATGTTTGTATTTTAGGTGTGGTCATACTTTCATATGATACTTTTTCATTTTAATTATGCCCAAGATAAGGGTCTGGCTAACTTTGTTGACCGTGCTTCTGTATGTCTATCAAATTACGATGGATAAGACTGTATTTGATGTTTGTATTTTAGGTGTGGTCATACTTTCATATGATACTTTTTCATTTTAATTATGCCCAAGATAAGGGTCTGGCTAACTTTGTTGACCGTGCCTTCTGTGTGGCTGGTCCGTTGCTGTGGAACGAAATTTGCCATGATTTGCGGACTCTGGAGAGTGTGGAGGTGTGCAAGGCGAGGTTAAATACCCTATTATTAAGGAGGTGTTATGATTCCCGAATGGGCCCTTCCGATGGTTTTTCCACAAAACGTCGAATCTTAAAAAAGTTATCTAGTTATTATTATTATTATAATTAAGATCAATTTTTTCTACGTATGTAGGTATATATTTAGTAGGTGAAGCCTAAGAATCATTAAATCTAGGAAAATTAAAATACGAAGGAACTACATAATTTGTTTTCTAGTGAATTAAATTTTCCAAAAATTGTAAAACTCGCGTGAAAAATCATACCACTATAGAATTTTCGGCTATCGACTAGAAATAGATCGGTGTACGACGCGTTAGCCACCTCTGGTATATTGGTTTCGAATTTCATGTATGGGTGTTATTTTTTTGGATAATTGTATTTTTTTATTTGTGTAGTGGTTTTAGTATTTTGAAACATCCTTACGGTAATAAAATCCACTAGCAGTTTGAATGTTAGTAAATTAGCCATAAATCATAGTTATTCAAATAAAGTTTTATAACTTTGGAGAAAGGAAAAAATACAAAAAAAACTAATACACCCTTGGGGCAGATTTTCACACTGTTTTTTAAACTCAAAACATATGTCTATTATTTATTACTGATTTTCTGTTGTTTCGCATTTTTTTGTTATAAAAAGATCAACATTGTAGCTATGGCTCGAATCGTTAAAATTTCAATCGAGAGGTCTTGAGTTCGAATACTTTCCCAGCCCACATGCTTCACTCGATGAAAAAAGTATATTTTATTCTTTGAAAATATTTTTGAGTATGTTTGGTATGCGTCTTTTTTTTTAAATCCAAGTAACCACAAATGCATGTGTACCATTATTACAATTGCATGTTGGATAATTATCAGAGTGAATATGAAATAGTGTTGATGTCTCTTTGTGTTGAATGATCTGCATGGAGAGGAAGACTCACATGCTTATTACATGAAGTAAGTCTATCTATTATTGTTATCTCACTTTTGTGATATGCTGTGATGGTATAAATAGGTCTCATCAGTTGGGAAGGGGAAACAACAGGCGGATAACTACAAAATCAAAAACGCAATATCACGAAATAAAAACTAAGCCTACAGCAACTGCGTGTGTATTGAAATTCATAATAATAAATATCCATCTATATAACTTTAAGTTTGTGATTATTGATTAAATTTGTTTTCCAACATCTGTCAAAATAAACAATATTACATAATAATAATAAAAAAGATGATTTGTATTTGGCGCTGTTTAATGGTCCGTGACCATCTCAAGAGCGCCGTGGCATTTAAGTTGCATTCAGAGGTATGTAGGCCGTAACAAGAGCAGACAGTAGTGAACTCGTCCACGTCAATGGAGCCATCATTGGAAGCATCTTGAATGTTTTTTGAATATTCTACAATGCACATCCGTTACTTGATTTTTTAAAATCGCGATCGATTTCGGTAAACCTTTACCATTGACGAGCGAGATAATACTGACAGTATTATCTCGCTCGTCAATGGTAAAGGTTTACCGAAATCGATCGCGATTTTAAAAAATCAAGTAACGGATGTGCATTGTAGAATATTTAAAAAACATTCAAAATGTCTCGTAACTGTTACATAGTTAATCCTTCTAAAATAACTGATATTGGAAGCATCTTCTAGGTCAAACAAGTTCATGTAATGCTGCTGCCACTGCAGAGAACGGTCGGTACTTTGGGCAAACTCATCCCACATAGAACTCCATTCATTCACAGACACCTGTCCTTCTTTATTGGCATCAGTTCTCTGCCTCAGGCTATCCCATATCTTGATCATGGTGTCGTACGTCTCTACGTTCTTGGGATGACTCTGGGGGCATCCACGAAGAGTGTAGATTTTCTTCCTTCCGAGGTCCTTCTTTTCGATCGTTCCACTTTGGTTGACATAAAAGAAAACGTTGGGCACAAAGAGAAGCTTCTTCTTACGGAGATCTGAGAAAGGCATCGTGGTAAATTGGAATCGTGAGACAAAGCAGTATTTTTGTCTCTTTCACCCGCTGTGTTGTTGTGGGTAGTCGGTGTTGTTATCCTTCTCTGTTGCACTACTGGACATACATTGATCACTACAAACTGACAACAGAGTGATTCCCGGAAGGGATCGATTTTTTTCACACGTGTTTTGGCAATAGAAGCGGGAATGTAACACAAAACGATGACTTGTTAAAAGAGACAATCAACAGTAATGAATATTAATTTCATACATGCCTACTGTCCGTGAAAGTCTACAGCAACTCTGTATTGCAATTCATTATAATATTCATCGATCTATATAACTAGAAGTCTATGATAATTAATTAAATTTATTTTTCAACATATGTCAAAATAATAAATACAACTATCCAACGTAAACATTTATTCAAAATGCAGATGCAATTGTCAAAGAAGACTATTCTATCTTGTTTTACGCAATTTGTAAAATAAATCAAAAGTATGAAACCCATGTCGTTATTTTTTAAACAAAAGTGTATCTATAAGTGAGTTGATCTGAATATCTATAAGTGAATTGGTTGTTTGCAATTTAATCTTTATGATAATCTCATTGGAATACTGTTGTGCGTGATACATCTTTTTGAAAGTTTCAATTTCCCCAGTGAATGCTATTTTTTAATGTTCATACCTACTTCTTATTTTTATTTCAAAAATCATTCGTGAAAGTTATAGTAACCTAATGCTTATTTTTTTTATCTGTTTCTTAATCTGCCACGTATTTGTAAATATTTATTTTTGTTATTTAGAATATAAAAAAACACTGTTTTTTGTTTCACATAAATGTATGCAAATTATACGTACCACAATTACGTCTATCGTTATCACCAATGCATTGGCATCATCAGGGCGGATTATAAACTAAATTTAGAAGAGAAAAATTAGAAATCCCTTAATATCTCAAGTATAATATATTTTACGACCGGTGTGGCGCGAAGGCTAACGCATTTGCCTTTGAGTCACGAAGTCCCGGATTCGATTCCCGGCCAGAGCAAGATGAAGAATGACATTTTTCAAATTGCCCTGGGTCTGGGTGTTACATGTATATTATGTATATTATGTTTTCAGTGCATTGTATATATGTGTATTATAATAATAATAATCGGATGATTTTTATAGCGCCGTTTTGGGGACAGATCCACCTCAAGGGCGCATGGATGTTTAAAAGTATTCGTCGTGTTAGTACCCGTAATACAAGATTCATTTTTTTGTTAAATGCTTTTTAAAATATTTATGAATACTTATACTTTGTATCATAATATTTGCATTTTCATAAAAATAATTTATGAGATAATAATTATCCAGTGAAAATTTTGAACACCCTTTTTGAACATCTGTTTTGAATATTATTATAGATAGAACTCTTTTACCTATATATTGTGGTCAGAAGAACTTTGAATATTATGTTTTGCAAAGTATGTAGGTATGAATTTATAAGAAAATTTTTATTCGGTAAAAAATTTGAACACCTTATCGAACATCTTTTTGCGAATGATTTTAAATAGTTATTTTACCTTTATACTGTAGTCAGATGAATTTTGAATAATATGTTTTTTGAAGTAGGTAATATATATTTAGATACATATACACAAGTACATAGATAGAAAAACTTAGAAATTGTTTAATCTTCCCATACACTGATTGTTTTCATGGGCAAATATTCTCCATGAGAGGGGGGCAAAAATTTTCCAATTTTGTAATTTTTTTGTAGTAATTTGAAATGTTTACGAACTCCTCAATTCCGTATATATTATTATTTAGTCTGACTATTGTCTGGCTTCCCACTGTGATATCAATTTCTCATATTGTTCCCACACTTTAATATCTACTTATTTTCCAACTATAAAATTTTCAATACTGGGGCAGCTGTTTCTATGTACACCCATTTAGGTTTCTCTAATTCCTATTATTGTTTACATTGAATTGAACTATAATATATTAAATTCTACAAATTGTTGGTTTGACCCTTTGTTTGGTATTATTCGATTCAAAGATGGAATTTTAAGTAGGTAGGTAGGTCGTCACTTATTTGACCATTTCATGGTGAATTGATTTCAATTATTAATTACCTCTAACGAAGATCCGAGATTGACGTTAAAATATTTATATCTACTTTAAATAAGAACGTGGATGTAAATGTCTTAGAATTGATGAATTTATTGTACAACTAGATGTTCCTACCTGGCGTTGCCAGGGTCAATTTCATAAAAATTTTCGTTATGGCAACACGTAACAGCGGAACTGTCATACAAACGTCACTTTCATGCAAAAATACAATCCAAATGTCCGATTTTTCCGTTGGATTTTCCAAAAAAAATCTTTCACGCTAACCGTCTTTTGAGAATTTCGAACACAACAAAAAGGATTAGCCAATTTGGTTCACCGGTTCTCAAATTATGAGGAACATACATGGTCAACCTATTTTTATTTATATACATAGACGAACAGCGTCCTAAACGTGTTTTTGCCGGTATAAAACACTTCAAAGTTGTCCAATAATAATATTCAAATAAAATAATCTATTTTTCGTTTTTTTTTATACTCCTTGTTTTTCTTTCTTAAATGCTTACTGTTTTTAATTTACTAATGAATGTTATAAATAATTGGATTAATGTTGAAAATAATTTTATATAAATGTTAACACTGAAACGGTCCAAGTTCTATTTAAACTCGTTTGAACAAATTTAAAATATTTATTGTTTTAATTTATTGAACCCGTTTTTAAAACATTTATTTGAATGAAAATAATTAATTAAAACGACATAAAATATAAATTACTTACAAATTTATCTTTTCAGTATTAAAATTAAAGAACCATATAGGTAGCTTACTTTAGTATACTTTAGGTAGGTATACTTTAATGCGCTTTTCTTGAAAAATTACGATTTTTGAATTTTTGACCATTAAAGAAATATTATTGCGTCTTACAATTCTTTTAAAATGCGATCTTCCTTATTTTTTAATAAAAAGAAGTTAAAGAGTCCCTTAAAAGTTTTCTTTTGATATGGAATTTTTCTGCCTGGAAGCCTCAATGAAGTATATATTCCGTTCATGACCCAATCATCTTATTCGTACCTACTATATAATGAATTTTATTACTTTTTACTAAATTTTCATGTTTTTTTTTAATAAACTTTATTATCGGAATGTTGTTTCAAACCTGTTGGTGGGTTGATTCGGTTGATGCTTCCAGTAAAACTATATAGAGTCTTCAATTATTTATTTGTCACACAGGTTATAATATGTACAATGCAGGATAGTTGATTGCAAGTAGAGTTGATTTGAAATACGATTGTAAAAGAGGAAGAAATGTAAAAGACAACTGCTTATATTAGCAACAAACAAAGATAATGTTTCCTACACTACAAAAACGAAAACCTTAATAAGCTGACAAAACTTCGCCATATTATAATATTATTTTGTTCTACAAACTAGCCAATTTTCGCCACTTATGTCGCTATATTCTCAAACCTGTCACACTGAACTATAAATATAAGGTAATGCTGTTATTGGTGGAATCGAGTTGTTAGCGCCACACGGCGGCAAACATCCTAACTATTTTGGATTGGCGTGAAATTTAAACCCCTGATTTGAAAACTGAACATACCGCCCCCTAAAAACGCGTTTTTACAAATAAATAAACGTTTTTATAACATGAGTTTGAAAATTTAATTATCTACTATAAATGTCTTGGTACCTGTGTAAATGTCATGCGTAAAATTGAGATAGTGGACTGTAACATAACATTGAAAAAACATGACATGAAAAACAAAACATTTTCTGATAACTAAACCCCTTGTACTACATGAATGAAAATTTTGTCAGCCAAGAAAGAAAGAAAGAAACATAAAACCTATGTAAAACAAACAGATGATTTAAATATTTTTAAATATTTGAAAAACATGATGAGTAAATAAAATATAACACTTCTTGAAATATTGTTCCTCTGATAAACACAAGCAAATAAAGTAAAACATTTCTTGAGATTTTCATCCCTTTGATGAACATGATAAGTAAACAAAGTATAACATTTCTTGAAATATTGTTCCTCTGATAAACATGATGAGTAAAAAAAGTATAACATTTCTTGAGATCATCATCCCTTTGATGAACATGATAAGTGAACAAAGTATAACATTTCTTGAGATATCTTAGAAATTCTGTAAATTGATTCACCATCCTGAAGTAAAATTAATTTTCCTCGATTTATTGCATAGAATTTTCTTCAATCGGCAATACAGCCAAATTGACGACACTGCGTTTGAAGATACCTCTTGTAGTCTTAACTGAAACGACTCTGACGAGCCCATCTCTCCCTGGATGTAGCTCCGTTACTCGTCCAAGTTTCCATACCATAGGTAGAAGATTCTCTTCCTTAATCAGCACCAAGTCCCCCAGCTGTAACTGCCTCTCAGCTCCCTTATGCCATTTGCTCCGACGTTGCAGCTCGTGAAAGTATTCGGCATTCCATCGTACCCAGAAAGATTGAAAAATCATCATTAGTTTTTGATAATGATTAAGTCTATTGTTAGGAATTTCCAAAACACTACGTTCTGGAAGAGCAGACAAGCTTTCTCCAATCAGGAAGTGAGTAGGAGTTAAGGCGTTTTGGAAACTTGAGTCAGAGGAGAGTGGAGTGTGGAGTTGACGCAAGGTTGAACTTGCAATAGAATGGTGTACATACTAACAAAATCTAACAATTGACAATGCAGTGCCTTTAAGTGAGTATTTCAAATGTACATGAAACCATAACATGAATTTAAATTGAATGAAAATGAGTGAAAGCTTTTGAATTTCACTGCTTGATCCAGCAAAGTTTGCTACATTGTCTTAGTAAACCTATAAGTTTACATTGTCCTAAAATGAATATTGAAAATAAATCGAAATGCTTCCCTAGAAAGTGAAAAATGTTATCCCCTGCAATGAAAACAAATTAACATACCTGCGCGCATATCATTTTATCATATTGTAATATTTGTACCTGAAACATAAATACATTGGTTAAAAAACATTCTTGATAAATTAGGTACAAATCAATAACTCCTTGAGGTTTGCAAACTCTTGTCCATTCATGATTAGAACATTGTGTGCATGTCAGTTACATTCTGTTCTTCTTTAAGACGTGGTTTTCTACCGCTTGCGTTGAGCAAGAAGCGTATCAAATATGCTGCGACTCTTTGTAACTTAGTAAATGATGAATACCAAATAAATGTCTCCCAATCTTCCCTTTGAGTGACAACTACTAAAGTTGTCTGTATCTTGTAATGTGTCCATAATGTTGTGACTGTATCTTGCATTCTTGAAAATGTTCCTATAATCAATCTTGTTAACAACAATGCATCACATAATTCTATACTAGTTGATGACAATTGTTTAATAAGTGCTACCTTAGATTTTGCACATATTAAATTAAATTCATATCTTCCAAATCTATCATAGGATCTCAAATATATGGAACAGCCATAAGCTTTCTGCGAGGCGTCTGAAGAACTTATTAATTGAATATGAATTGAAATTTCACATTTGATATTTCTACATATTTTAAAATCATTGATTGTCAATAAATCAGCCTTGTAATTATTCCATTGTTGTAATAGATTTTCTTGAAGAAATTCATCCCATGCTATTCTTTGCTGCCATAATTCTTGCATAAGAATTTTTGCTCTAATTACTATAGAACCCAATAAACCAAGAGGATCAAAAGTTTTTGAAACATCTGACAATACCATTCTCTTGGTAGTCGCTTGATTATTATGTAAAATTTCTACCCTGTAAGAAAGACAATCTTCCTTGCTATCCCAATAAAGTCCCAAGATTTTAGATGTATCTTTGTCTTCAACAAATAATGACTTTTTACTAGATAATATATCATCAGACATACCTGGCACATTTGATTTCCATTTTGTAAGATGAAAACCTCCTGATTGAAATATAGTGGTTAATTCCTGTTTCAATTGTGAACATTCCTGCAAGTTTTCACCTCCTGTTAACAGATCGTCCATGTAGAAATCTTCTGCTATAACTTCACATGGTTTTGGATATTTATCTTTGAACTCGATACTTAATTGTTTTAGACATCTTGTGGCGATAAAGGCAGAAGGTGTTAATCCATATGTTACTGTATTTAATTGAAAATGAGATAATTGTTTGTCATCTGAATCCCTCCATACAATCCTCTGAAATCTTTTATCCTCGGAATGAATTTCCACCTGTCTGTACATCTTTTCTATGTCGGCAGTAATCACGAATGAGTGTTTCCTGAAATTTACTAGCAAGGTAAACAAATCATTTTGTATTAAAGGACCTGTCATGAGTGTATCATTTAAAGAAACACCTGAACTTGTTTTTGCAGATCCATCAAAGACAACTCTTATTTTATCCCCCTTGAATACTGCATGATGTGGGAGATAACATGTATCATGTTGATCTGATGGTTCACATGGTGACATGTGACCTAAAGTTTCATATTCTTTCATAAAATTAACATATTGATTTTTTACATTTGTATCATTGGCAAAGCGCTTTTCCATACTTAACATACGCCTGCTTGCAACTTGTAAAGAGTCATTTAACTCTTTATGCTTCGGTTTGAATGGTAGTCTGGCCACAAACCGACCTGTATTACTTCTTTGATGGGTTGAAACGAAATGTGTTTCACATAAAATCTCCTCTTGAGATTGAATTGGCATAGAAAGAATTTCCTCTATTTTCCAAAACCTTTCCATGTCTTTGTGCAATTGATTTAATGAAACATAACAATGTAAGACTTGCCTGGAATTTTTGACTTGCCTGTCTTGAAATACCTGTCCAGCGATGATCCAACCTAGCAACGTCTGCTGTATCACTGGTTGTGAAGGTTCCATTTGAAGTCTTTCTGCTTGTAAAATTTCCCAAAATACTTGTGCCCCTAGAAGCATGTCCACTGGAGCGCTCTTATGAAAATCGGGATCAGCCAACCTTAGTCCATGAGGTAGTTTCACATATTTTTTGTCAAAAGTTTGCTGTGGTAGTGGCTGCGTGATCTTTGGTAACACCAAACATGACAGTTTGCGTGTGTAACTTGAGTGTAGAGATTGGATCTCCACATCGGCTCCTTTGCTTATTTTCGTAACCTGGTTATGGATTCCTGCTACTGGAATCGCTGCATCGTATTGTGAAATACCCAACCTAGAACATAAGGATTTCGTCATAAAATTAGATTGAGCACCACAATCTAAAAGTGCGCGCACCTTGTGTGACACGCCATTATGTGTGATACCTACTATCACTGTAGACAACAATATTTGACTACCACTTTGTGACATGTGGGTCGTGATGGTAGTATCTTGTTCATGTAGTATTGTTGTCCCATTTTCTTGAATACCTACTTGAGGTTGCCTTGTAACATTTGATGTGTGTAACATTGTATGATGTCTTTTCCTACACATTCTACATGTGTTTTTTGAACTACATTTGGAGGAATTGTGCCTTGTACCCAGACAATTAAAACAGAGTCTAAACCTTTTTGTTGTCTCATACCTCTGCTCCATAGTCTGGGCATGAAACTGACCACATTGGTGCAGCCTGTGTTCCCCATTGCACAGCGGACATAAACTTGAAACATTGTTTCTAGAACCAGCATGGAGTGTGATCCTAGGGCTTGGTTTCCGCTGGTGTGTTAGACATGTTTCTAACACCCTTGCTCTTTCATTTAGACATAAAATCAACTCACCTAATGTGGGTAACTTTCCTGCGATCGAATAAGTCTCCCAATGTTGCTTGCTACTTACTGGAAGCTTGCTTGTTATAACATGAATTACCAATGCATCCCACTGCTTGGTAGGTAGTCCCATGCTTTGTAGAGCCCTCAGATGAAGCTGTACTTCATCTACTAATTTCTTTAACTCTGTGTGACTCTCATCCCTTAGTACTGCCATGTTGAGAAGACTGTGAAGGTGCTTATCTGAAATTATACGTACATTATGATACCTTGAATTAAGTATTTCCCATGCTACACTGTAATTGTCTCCCGAAACCTCCAGCGAAGAAATTAACTGCAATGCTTCTCCCTTAAGACTTGAGAGAAGATAATGGAACTTTTGAAGATTATTTAATGATGGATTGCTATCCACCAATGAACTGAAGGTGTCTCTGAAGTGAAGCCAGTTTTTGTAATCCCCACAGACATTCGGTACCTCTAAAGGCCTCAATTTTACTTCTGAAACAACTGTAGGAATTTGTTTCATAATCGATCTCGCTTTTCCCACTGTTTCGTAGAATAAAACTTCGAATTGTTCCCTATATTCAGCCTCAATTTCACTATACTCTTCCATTTCCTGCTGGATTGTCTCAAATTTGTCTAAAATAGCTTCTATTCTAGATATTCTCACTTCTAGTTCGCACATATCGATTGATTTGCTATTGAGGTAGTCTTGAAAACGTGTCAATTGTCCTTTGAGAGCACCTCTTTTAGAAACAAGCATCTTCACTCTCTCGTTCGGCATCTCGATTATTGATAAATATTGTTATATTTAATTCCAATGCAGCACCCTTTAACCAAACCAAACAAAGCACATGAATCAAACAAGAAAAGAAAAACGTGTTTTACATGTAACAATAATAATTATTCGACTTGATTTTATAACTACCCTTAACCTCACTTAAATGCCGCAAAATCAACTGTATGAAATTACTAGCAAACCACAATGGAAGGATTATGATAATAATTGAAATAATAACACTATGAAATGGATAATAAGGATGATTAGATATAGAAAACCGTCTTTCCTTTACGATGTCTGGAATTCCTGTTCAAACTGGTATGTTCTTCCTTCTACGAATCCGGCTGAAGGTCCAAAATTTGGTGGGTTGATTCGGTTGATGCTTCCAGTAAAACTATATAGAGTCTTCAATTATTTATTTGTCACACAGGTTATAATATGTACAATGCAGGATAGTTGATTGCAAGTAGAGTTGATTTGAAATACGATTGTAAAAGAGGAAGAAATGTAAAAGACAACTGCTTATATTAGCAACAAACAAAGATAATGTTTCCTACACTACAAAAACGAAAACCTTAATAAGCTGACAAAACTTCGCCATATTATAATATTATTTTGTTCTACAAACTAGCCAATTTTCGCCACTTATGTCGCTATATTCTCAAACCTGTCACACTGAACTATAAATATAAGGTAATGCTGTTATTGGTGGAATCGAGTTGTTAGCGCCACACGGCGGCAAACATCCTAACTATTTTGCATTGGCGTGAAATTTAAACCCCTGATTTGAAAACTGAACACCTGTATTTCATAAAATCGATACATTTAATTTGAAATTTGTGGTTAATAGTCTTGATAATTAAATATCTTGTAAAAATAACCAGATTATTCACGTGACGTAGGTTTCATTTTTTTTATGGCGGCTCATCCCGTTGGATGTTATGGCCATATTTTCATCTTTCATATAAAACATCATATATATATTTTAGGCGACGAAAAAAAAGGAAAACAAGAAAAAACCAAAAACATTCATATCAGAATCATATTCTTTTGGACGGATTCAAATATAAGATCATTAACTTGTTGAGAGTTCAGCCCAAGAAGGTAAACAATATTAACAGGGTACTCAACGTTTATGAATTTAAAATATATGTCCATAGCGTCCCTAATTGGACACCCTAGGATGCTATGTTCCGGCGTTTCCTCGTCCCAACCACAATCGCAATCGGGAGATTCAACAAGACCGATTCGGAACAAGTGTGAATCCAGGCGCATGTGGCCGAAACGCAGCCTATAAAATACAGACAATGTGGTGTCTGGACAATTTTCTGTTGTGAAACCATGGTCGAGATGGGATAGATAGTTGAACTTTTTTGTAATGAGATCCTTTTGGGTTATTGTGCCAGGATGAATACCAATTTTTGAAGTTATTGCATTCCAATTCATTTAGGACATCACACTCGGGTAAAATGAAGTTACCAGGAGTTCTGCCACGAATAGCGGCCTCCTTGCCTAACAGATCATGTTCTGCAATTCCAGGATGAAGGTTTCATATACAGTATTTAAAATTACATATACATACATCTTCGACTTATGTACGTTCTTCTGGCTGTCTTTGGAGGTTATTCTTAAATATTGTAACGATATTTCTCAATATTTGTCTGAATGATGGATTGTGAAAAAGCGCGGGCATCACAGAACCATGTAGCTTGATAACATGGATCAAATTTTTAAAGACGGCTGTGTGTTGAGTAAGAGGAAACTACGTGCGTGCATGAGAAATTGTATGAATGTACATAGAAGAAGCGCAAGGAGTATGTAAAGATAGATTTATATTATGGCGTTCCGTTTTTTCTGTCAATCACACTTGAGAAACGGCATGAGGGTATAGTATAGCATTATATAGAAATTTCTAACAAATTGACTCAGTTCATCTGAAAATTTGTTAATTATTTTCTGTACCTGAGAGCCA
Organism: Athripsodes cinereus; assembly: GCA_947579605.1. Lineage (NCBI taxonomy): Eukaryota > Metazoa > Arthropoda > Insecta > Trichoptera > Leptoceridae > Athripsodes > Athripsodes cinereus. The sequence continues at coordinate 14,977,331 of OX388323.1, forward strand.
TTAGGCTTAAGTGCATTTTTGACGAAAATGCCAAAGTTACTAAAAAAAGCGAAAATAACACATTAGTCCTGTGTCTTAACCTCCTGAGTCCTGAGACATTTTTTTTTATTTTTTTGTGACATATGAGTCTAAAATAACCTAAAAGACATTTAAAAAATGTTTAAAAAAATCATCGTGGGAAATTCTGAATTTTCTTTATGTCATATAGGTATATATGACAAAAGGTCTCAGTGCAGATAAAAAAAATTAAGTCGTTTTTCTATATATTACTTAACAAAATGAAATTTAGATTATATTGAAACATTTTATTATAAGAAAGAATAAGAGGAACTTTACTCAAAAATAAGAAAATTGACAAAATCTCCATTCCACATGTTGATTTGAGTTTGAACAGGTCTCACGTTTTTATGTCCCCTCGTTGCAACTGTAGAGTGCACGCAGTTTTTACCTCGAATAAGCCTACTTATAGTATTTATAACAGACGCAGTTGAAGATAAGTTTGTGGATTCCACGCCTTCTGTGGACCTATCAAATGAAATGGACGAAGAACAATTGTCACGTACAGATACAGTAGTGATATTAAAATCACGATTTTCATCGGATAATTCATATCAGACTCTTCTAAAGCATTTGAAATATCTTCCTCGTTCAAATTTATAAATAAATGGGTAAATAAAGACACATTTTGATACTAAAAAAAATTCAAAGATGAAATTTCGATGCTATAGGGACCTCTTGTAATATCAGTATGACATTAAAAAATTCTCTACCTAGACATTAGAACCTGACGTAATAAGTATATGACATAAAAATATGAAACAAAATATTTTGTAGCAAAAAAACACAAAACATAAAAATAACATCACTATTGAATGAAACAATGATTATAAAATGTAATCCGAATAAAAAATTAAAGAAAAATTCATTGATTACTCTAAAATAAAAAGATTACTTATATGCCTGCAGAGGGAAACTCGCCTTACATGTCACTTTGTCAGCCATTTTTAAAAGAATTGTCACATTTTTAAAACAATTCGCTAGTTGTTCCATAACCAATGTGTTAGAAAAAGATTCATCTACAGGAGTTTTGAAGAATTATGGTTGAAAATTGTTAGATGGCGTTGGAATATTTTTTTGATTTTAATATAATATATATGTATATATGACCGAAGGATGTACAGAAATGCTAAGAGTCTATACTAAAGGGTCTATGTAATAAGCTGTGTAAACTATATACAGCTTACTACTAGAAGAATGTTGAGATTTTTTCGATTAAAAATTGAATTTGAAAATGACATTTAAGTACTTAAGACTAAATGGCTCTCAGGTACAGTTTTTATTTAAGATATTTCCAACAAAAACAAAACGAAATAATGAACTAATAATTAAATAATTTGTTGATAGTAATCAGTAATGTCTAATGTCAAATGGTATGTACATATTGTACATGTCACAAATGACGCTGTGCGCCGGCGCACCCGGCAGAGACCTGTAATCTCCGTAATACTGGAGAGACGATGGTCCTGGCTGGGACATGTTCTGAGAATGCCCAACGATGAGCGCTGTTCTTCCGTCCACAAGGGTTCCGTCGGCCCGGGCGTCCCTCTTTCACAATACACCGTTCCTATGACAACGACATCAGAGCGCAAGGAATGTCGTGGAAAGAGGTGACGCAAATGGCGCAGAGACGCTCTGAATGGAGGAGGCTGGTCTCTGTCCTGTGATGAATGAATGAATGAATGAATCAGTAATACAATTTTAAAAAAGCAAGCACTCCGAGACATCATCATAATTAATACATTTTTAATATTGTCAAAAGCTTTTTATAAAGTCTGTTTTTTTTGTTTATATCAGCAATGCGAAAACTCTTTATTTTAAAAAAAAGTTTGATGTAAAAGATTAATTGGATAATTGTTTTCACGAACCTTTAAAAATTAATTAAATCGATGACGCAAATAGCGGTATGAAATAATAATATTTCCAAACATTAATAAAATGGTTTCAATGTTCTCTGTACAAATTTATATAAAATTTATGTAAGTATAAACAAACTTCAATACAATATAATCTTATACATATAATATTGAGTAGAATTTTTCCATGAATATATTTTACATATTTTTACAATTATTTTACATGTCAGTATATTTACATATATTGTAAAATGAAAAATATTACACATGTACAGATATGCAGTATTTCCTAGCGTTGCTCCAGATATCAATGCTACCAGTATCTTACATATATGGCAATAAATTATTTCATAAAGAAGATAGTCCACGTAACGAAATGTAAATCCAATCTCATGAATATCTCCTATCTTTGTATTGAAACCAATACTACTTCACTGAATTCTCAGAAAATTAATAAAAAAAAAAAACAAAATTACCTAGTAAACAATTTGTAGTTATATCTTCTTCTTTCTGTGCCATATCAGGTCCCCCGACGTTGGCGATCACTCCGGCGAAAACCTCCCTGTGCTGTGCTGCTCTGAGGCCTGAGTCAACAACACACTATCGCGTCACGTTCCCGCTCCGCTAGCATTCGGGTGCAGACGATGGTGCGCCAAAGTGTTAATTTTCGTAACTATTGTGTATCTTAGCAACGAAATTGACACTTGCTTGCAACATCGTCTGCACCCGAACGCTAACGGAGCGGGAACGTGAGACGAAAGTTTGTTGTTGACTCAGGCCTCTGAAAGGTTCATTCACTGTCCCCATTCCGGTCCACTCTCTAATGTTGCGCAGCCAGAACATCTGCTTTCTGCCAACTCCCCGTCTATCATCTATCATCTTGTACGTACATAAGAAAACATTTTCATATAATGCAATGTCATATAGAAATCAACTTATTACAGTAAAAGTTTATTAGTAATAATCTTCGTACAGCAATATTTCATCTTGCCATCTGGTTCCTTCGCTGTATTGCATTGCATCTGTAATATCTGGTTTATTATGATCTTACAATTTAATCCTCGGACAGTCACGTCTTCGGGAACAATTTATTCCTCTCAGCATTGTAAATCTTCTAAGTCATTATATCCTTGTTAATTCTTTCTACGTGTCTTACCGATCGTAGTTTTTTAATTTTAATGTTTCTATCTTATACTAATAATTACATATACCTAAACTGAAAATGTTAGCCTATCGATTCCAAGTGACAAAGAATGGCTTACCTACTGATTGTATCTGCATGATAATTTTACATGTTGGTCTGCTGGCTAGATCATTTGTGTTATATGCCGTAAATAAGTAAAATATTTATCAATAAATTGACATTCTAATTCTCCTAATAGCATATTATCTTTGTTTTCATTTTTTGTTTGGAATTTTGGTTTTATTTATTTCACATATTCATGCTTTTTGTATTGACATAACAAATAATAATAATAATAATAATAAAAATAATAAAAACCTTTATTGCACAAAAAATCAACATGAGAATATAAACAATTTAGTAATAAGTAGACAAATAAATTTAGTGCAATGGGCGAGTTTATCGCAGAAGCGCTATATCTTCCAACTAACCCATGTAACCAATGTAATTTAGTTACCGTAGACCTATTGTATCCCATTGACTTCTTCTGTTTTGCATTATTTTATTTCTACTACTACTACTACTATACCATCACGGCATATCCCACAAGTGGGGTAGCCAGCAGATCAGCTGCACGTAAAAAACATGCAAACTGTCCTCTTCGTGCCAATATATTTTATTTTATTTCATTGACTGTTATTAATTGAGTACCTACTATAAATTGGACTAATGATTTTTGATTATCGCATCGGTTTGTGTTTGTTGTTTATTATACTGCTTGATTAACATGTAAAAGGCTCACATCGTATGTTAATATAAATAAATAAAAATATCTATACAATCGCTGCATGAACCAACGAACCAACTGCATGCAATAAGCATACAAATCATCGACATCAAATATCTAAAAGTTAGACATTCGCCTTCGGTAGGATACCCCTTCATTAAATCGAAGATATCAAATATCTAAAAGTTAGACATTCGCCTTCGGTAGGATACCCCTTCATTAAATCGTAGATATCAAATATCTAAAAGTTAGACATTCGCCTTCGGTAGGATACCCCTTCATTAAATCGAAGATATCAAATATCTAAAAGTTAGACATTCGCCTTCGGTAGGATACCCCTTCATTAAATCGAAGATATCAAATATCTAAAAGTTAGACATTCGCCTTCGGTAGGATACCCCTTCATTAAATCGAAGATATCAAACGTTCTACACACAATATTTTAAGAACACTTGCATTTTTGTATACCTGTAATTGATTTATTATTCTCTAAGAACAACTATTATTACTTACCTACACTATGATTATTCTTGTGAAATTATAGGGTACAATGCGTGTATAACGGCCCCCTAGTCAAAACACATTTTAGCGTTATGAAGTCGTTCGACTACAAACGAAATTACGACAATCTACCTACATGTACCATATAATTATGCGTTATTGTTGCAATTATAGTCGTAATTTCGTTTGTAGTCGAACGACAAGTGACGCTAAAATGTGTTTTGACTAGGACTGCAGGTGGGTTGATAAAGTTTTTTTCTTTATTTACTTAATTTTAATGTTTTCTTGTCTATTCAAATATTTTTTTTATTATTTCGTTGGATTTTGATAATTTAAATGTTTATTCTCCATTGATTAAGTTATAGTTTTCTTAGGTGTATGTTGTTTTACCTACTTTTTTGTATTTTTCTATTTAGATAGAAAGTGTATGATATTTGTTAAAGGCTTATACTTAGCCGTTTATTGTGTAAAATGTATCTATTAATTTATTCATTTGGGACACTAATTCTTTACCAAAAACAACACTAGACAAGATAATATTATGTTACCCCAAATCACATTACACAAAACACAAACTGCATGCATTGATAAAATAAAAAAAAATCGAATTGTTCATCATATCTGACGAGAAGGTTCCGAATGGGAATCATAAATTTAATTTTATATCGTTTTATTCAAACTTTGTGAATTGATATTCATTGTATGTTGTTATCGTAATGCGTCACGTTTTTTATGAAATATTTGCGTGAATATTTAGCAAAACACAATTTACATTTTATTATTATTATGAACAAGTAGGTAACTACTTTAATCCTACGATGAAAATGTACCTACGACTAAACCTAAAAAGTTTAAAATATTTTATGATGTTTTTTTATAATAAATCATTTCACCCAGTGGCGAAACACAATATGTGTGATGTGATTACAAAATGTTTTATCACATTACGCCGTCAATGTCACTACAGATTTTCGCATTAGTTGGATAACGAGCGGACGACATACTCCTACTCATTGTATAATAATATAATTTGTCACGAAGTATATTTTTGTATTGATGTTTGTAACAAACTCCTCTATTATACCCCTCATACTGAATTTAAATGAATGGAACGCTACATTGATCCGTCTTTCTATATTTTTTTATTTTTCTTTCACATTCTCTCATACATTTTATAGTGGGACACAGAGTTGGCGTGAGTTATTATAGACCAATATCTATTCTCTCCCCTATCTATATAAATAAAAATGAACTGACCATGTATGTTCCCCCATAACGGCTGAACCGAATCGACTGATTCTTTTTTTGTTGTATTTATAATTTTCAGGAGACTGCTTTCATGAAAGAAAATTTTAGGAAAATCTAATGGAAAAGTCGGAAATTTGGATTGTATTTTTGTATGAAAGTGACGTTTGTTTGACAGTTGCGCTGTCACGTGTTGCCATAACGAAAAAAAAACTGTTTTTTTCACCATCAACGATTTTTTTACTGTGTTCAAAAAAACAATATGGATAATTATACAAAATCAACGATGAAGTTTTTCATAGGTTGGTCTATTTATAGAATAATTTTTGTATACATTTTCAAATAAGAATCGTTATCCATACAATTTAACATCTGTGGATCTAAAATTTCAATTTTGAAAAAATCATGGACAGAAATTTTATAAATTTGAAATGAATTGGTATCAATTGGTATCAAAAATAAGTTTGTTCCTACATAATTATATTACGTACAGCAGATAATTTATTAAGAAATCTGAGCTAAATATAATTTTTCAATGAAAATGAATTTTATTTTTTTACACTTTACGAAGACACACTTGGACAATTACGGGAGTTTGTAAAGAGATTAAAAATAATATTAATAATTCATTGTTTGTTAGGCGGTACGAAGTTTGCTGGGTCAACTAGCATTTTGAATCTATGTATAATGAAGTTATCTGGGGTTTGAGTGTTCACATTGCGAAGACATTTTTAACATGCTTGATCAAAATAAAAAACATTTTTAATTTTTCACTTTTGATTTTATTAAACTCAAGTATTTACGTTAAGTTAATTTCAATTTTCAAGAGATCTTTTATACTATTATACAGAGCTGTTTACTTTTGGTATTCGATTTTATTTAACTTGAGGTTAATTTAATTTAATGTATAAAGTAAACACCGTTTTGAGTAAATATCAAATATGCTATAATGAAATATTTATCTCATTTATTTGGCATTCCAGTTTAATATTGTAATTATTGTAATTACAGGGCAACCTAGTGAGGCTGCTGCAACTTAATTGAAGATAATTGGTGATATATTGTTTCAGGGTTTGTGTATTGATATTGATTGAATAAAGAAATATTTATTTATTATTTATTTTATTTATTTATTATTTGACTGTTAATGTACATAAGCAAATAATTATTATATTTAGTATGCCGTTTGTCATTATAAGACCGATCATGACATACGGCATAGAGTCAAGAGCTGAACAAAAAGCCTTCTTAGAACCACCGAAATGAAAACTCTACGACCCATCACAGGTGTAACTCTTCGTGACAGAGTAAGAAATTCAGAAATAAAAAGAATCTATAATGTCGAAGATGTTGTGCGATGGGGCAGAACAAGAAGACGTTTCTGGAGAAATCATGTGGTCAGAAAAGCAGCAGATGAACGCATGACAGGAAACAGACCCCCAGGAAGGCCACCTAAACGATGGAGGGACAGTTGGACATCCACCTCCCAGGAGCAGGCTCCGAGAATCACAGGACATAGTCCTAACTGAAGCAAAAGAAGAAAAAGAAGAATATTTAGTAATAGTTACTATGTACTACACCACATACATTTTAAAAAAAACGCTACCGATTGCAACACTAAAATTCTTTAGTTTTAGTCTTAGATGCGTGAGTATTAGTTGTTGTTTTAGTTTGACACTTGTTAATGGCGCATCTTAGCGTTGAAACCGGTGGTGCTTTTTTTTTTTTAAATGTAGTGTAGTCTATAGAAACTATTACTAAATATTTTATTTTGCCAATAAAATCAAACAAATTATCTTGGGTGTAAAGTTGATTATGATTAAATAAATACATGTTGTACATCGATTTCCTTTATTCGACTCGGTCATTTTCGAGAACTTGATTCACGTGGTCAAACCACTATATACCTTACAATATTACCCAGGATTTTCTCAAGGAAAGGTTTGACAGTGAAATCGTTGTGCAAAAATAAGGAGATTGAAGAGAAGTTTGCGTGCGTAACAAATTATCAAAATCCTGCAAGCTATTATGAAAATCAATGTCACACAATATTGTAACGGTAAAGAAATCTCCCCTCCCTGTTGAAAATCCTAGTACCACCATTATTTTATTTATTTTATTTTTATTTTACAAAATTCACGGCATAAGCCTATTACATGTCAAAATACATATACATAATATTTACAAGTACAACAGTGACAATATATTATAAAATCAATATATTATAATAATACATCAATATACGAGGGCGGTCCGATAAGTACTTAGCCTCTCCGCCCGGTGGCATCACTATCACAAGAAAAATATACCATCGTATAGTGCATTCTTGTAGACAGCTACTATCAAAATTTCAGCCGAATTGGACTTATGGTTTTGTTTTGACCGCGTGTGGAAGCGGGCGGGTCCACGGAATTTCGAAAAATGGAAAAAGAGCAATATCGGTCGGTGATTCGATTCTTGTTTTTGGAAGGGAAATCGCGCAGCTAAATCGAAGACCGCTTGGATGTTGTGTACGGTGACTCTTGTTCTTTGATAATGATCGTAAAAAATTGGTTTAAGAGTTTCGACATGGTCGTACGTCGGTTTTTGACGAGTCACGCCCAGGTGCCCCGAAAACGGTTACCTCGGAGGATCACGTGTCAAAAATCCACGATATCGTAATGGCAGACCGCCGATTTAAGGTGCGTAAGATAGCTAAGATAAAAGGCATCTCAAAAGACCAAATGGATTATACCATTCATGAAATTTTGGACATGAGAAAGCTGTTGGCACAATGGGTGCCGCGTTTTGTCACTCCGGACAACAAGCGCAACCGTGAGACTATTTCAGAGCAGTTTTTGACGCTATTTAAGAGCAATCCGAAGGAGTTTCTGCATCGTTTCGAAGCCATTGACAAAACATAGATCCACTGGTACACGCCAAAGACCAAGGACCAGTCGAAACAGTGGATTTTACCCGGCGAACGTGCTCCAAAGAAGGCGAAGACTGTTCTATCGACCGGAAAGGTGATAGTCACCGTTTTCTAGGATTTGCAAGGTGTGATCTACATCGACTGCCTGGAGAAAGGTAAAACGATCACAAGGCTCTACTACGCCAAATTATTGGGCCGATTCGATACCGAATTGTAGAAAAAACGGCCCCATTCGACGAAGAAAAAGTTATCTTCCACCGTGACAATGCACCGGCTCACACCTCCGTTGTCGCCACGGCCAAATTGGTCGAATAGGGCTACAGACTGCTACTCTATCCACTGTATTCTCTAGATTTGGCTCCGTGCGACTTCTTTTTGTTTCCAAACTTGAAAAAGTCACTTGCTGGGTGGAAATTTGAGTCGAATGAGGAGGTCATTGCCGCCACGGAAGCCTACTTTGTAGACCTCGAGAAAACGTATTTTTTAGACGGGTTAAAGAAGTTGGAGAATCGCTGGTTCAAGTGTATCGAGCTAAAAGAAGAATATGTTGAAAAATATATCACCACTTTTCCAAAATTTTCATTTTTTCTTATGTAGGCTAAGTACTTATCGGACCGCCCTCGTATTACATTACAATATATTTTATCAATATCTTTGGTTTATTTTGTTACACTTTTTCTAGCTTACCTACAAATTCATGATAAATATTTTCAATTGAAAAGGTACATAAAATCTCAGATTAAATTATTTGGGTTATACACGAAGGGGAATAATTATTAATGCTATTTAACCCGCTCAGCGTCATACCTACGGTGTGCAGTGTTTCATTATGTAGACAGCAGCGTTGTAAATAGCATTATATTACAAGCAATATATAACAGGGATGTCGCGAATATTCGCATCCGCATCCACAAGTGCGGAGCTTCCGCATGTATTTGGACATCTGCATCCGCATCCGCATCCGCGGATGTAAGCCTTCAAAAATCCGCATCCGCATTCACATCCGCCGATGTGTATAAATCGACATCCGCAACATCCCTGATATATAAATATGGTCTGAGGTCTTATTAAAAATAAATGGTTTATTATACATCAGTTCCCCAGTTCCATAAACTAGCAGCTCGAAATTATAGTACTCCAAGTTAATAATCATGTCACATTAAAGTTTTGAAGCAATATTGCGGTTAACCAAAAACTCAAAACAATATGTGCTAGAAGTGTTAAATTTATTATTTTGATTATAAAAAAAAGGCAGATCTTGGTACATCATTACAGCTGCAAATCAGTGCAATTTTACAAGAAAAAATTACAACATTGGCAAAATTTTGACAAATGTTTTCAATCACCTATATGAAATTCGTGCAATGTCATGTTAAATACATCCATACTTTTGAGTATTTGTATGGTCCTTCGGATTAGCAACTCTGATAGTTATATATATTTCAATCTCGCAAGTCCATAACCATTAACTTCAAATTCTAACAGTCCATAATATGTCACATTAAAGACTTGAAGCAGAATAGGTGTCCACCGAAAATTCTGTACAAACATTAAACAGAGATAATTCAAATTTTAGGTTTTTTTTTATTGGCAGTGTCAATATTTACGTGTAATAAATCAAAAATCTAGATTTTTAAATTTCTTGTTGTTGGCCTGGAAACCGGGTCATTGAATAGAGAATGTTTAGAGCTCCCATCGAAGAATAATAAGTATCACACGCTTTGTTGTAAGTTTCCTAGTGTCCTGTAAAAGAAAGATGTTTTTTTATTGTCTTCAATTTAACGATAACATATTACGCTACCGATCCTTAATATCAGAACTTTTAATGTCATGTATAAGACGACTTATATGCGGATGAGCTAGCCCTTTTTGATACATCTGTGGACGGATTACAGTGCAACGCTAATACTCTTGATGAAAATTCCGTATGCCTTGGCCTTCGTATCAACGCTGGTAAAACGGAGTCTATATGTAATAGTAGGTACATGCACGAGTACTCACACCCCACTAATGGTTGGTAATTCCCCAGTATCTCAGTTTAGCAAATTCAGGTACCTGGGAGCAACCATAATGCCAGAGGGTGATCTGCGGTTGGAATTACCAATCCGCATAGGAGCTACTAGCGGGGCTATCAATAACATAAACAAAGTTTGGAAGGCGTCTGGACTCAGCATCAGGACATAATGTCGCTTGTTCAATACGTGCATCATCCCAATCCTTCTATATAGCTGTAAGTCTTGGCACTTAACCAAGGCTCAAGAGCGGAAGATACTCAGCTTTGAAAACAAGTGTCTTAGAAGGATATGGGATGTCAAATGGTATGAACATGTTATAAATGATGTTGTGCGCCGGCGCACCCAGCAGAGACCTGTAATCTCCGTAATACAGGAGAGACGATGGTCCTGGCTGGGACATGTTTTGAGAATGCCCAATGATAGTTGGCCAAAAAGAGCACTGTTCTTCCGTCCGCAAGGGTTCCGTCGGCCCGGGCGTCCCTCTTACACAATACACCGTTCTTACGACAATGATATCGGAGCACAGGGAATGTCGTGGAAAGAGGTGACGCAATTGGCGCAGAGACGCTCTGAATGGAGGAGGTTGGTTTCTGCCGTGTGCTCCCAAGAGGAGCGTTGAGGGCGAGATGATGATGATGATGATAATAAGACGACTTATATACATAAATACAATTTGCCCGCTGGCTAACCTGATTCTTGAAACGGCTTGATTCTTAATCCTACTAAAACACAAACGATGTTTATAGGAAGCCCCTATTCTATCTCAAAACTGAATAATCTAACGATTCCTAATACATACATTGACTCCACTGTAATCCCTTATTCCAAAACTGCAAAGAATCTTGGTCTCTTACTGGATAGAGAGCTTTCTTGGCGTCAACACGTTAATAATGTTAGGAGGAGATTCTTTTGCAGCATGCATAATCTGAGGGGATTGCAAAGGTTCTTGCCCATGAAAATTAAAACTCTTTTGGTCCAGTCTCTTCTACTTCCAATCCTTGATTATGCCGATTGTGCCTACGTTGGTTGTAACTTGGAATTACTCACTAAACTGGAAAGGTTACAAAATACTGGCATTCGTTTCATCTTTGATCTGAAAAGATCTGACCGCATAACAAGATTTAGGAATAAACTGAAATGGCTTACCGTGCGCCAAAGACGAGATCTCCATGTCTTATCACTGGTTTATAATTGTTTATACTCTACGTCTTCACCATACTATCTTAAGGAAATGTTTGAGTATCTTTCGAGCCATGGCTTGCCCTTACGATCCAATAGCGAGCGTCTTCTGGCGATACCAGCTCATAGCTCAAACTTTTTTACAAACTCTTTTTCTGTTCATGGTGCTCGCTGTTGGAATAGTTTGCCTTCCAGGATAAGGTTGCTCCCCACTCTTCAAGCTTTCAAGCGGGCGGTCAAGGACCATTTTATCACACAAAATATGGCTTCTGTATCCTAGTCCCTCTTCCTACATATTCTTCTCCTTTTTTACCTCCTCTTTCCTTTCTTTAAAAAAATTTCTTTATGTGAAGGTTTTATGAAATTGGGTTAGTTGGAAGAAATCGCGCCTCTGCGATAAACTCGCCCTCTGTATATTGATTGTATGATTGTCTTTGTTTGAAATGTATTTTTGTGTAAATTTGCTTGTTATCAATGTACAGTAAAGAATAAATAAATAAAATAAATAAATAAAAATAACCTGCTTTTGGAAAATACCGTGGTAAAATTAATGAAAAAAATATTATTTAAAATAAAACACCCTCATGTTAAACAATCTGTTTTGTTTTGTAAATAATTAATGATCTACCTGGAGGTAATTTCCTTCGCTTTATGGTAGAATAAAACAGCAAGACAGATTAGTAGGTATTATGTGAAGAAACTTCATATAATATTATAATTGAAAATATTTGGTTGGAAATAATAGAATAAATGGAATTGCCTACACGAGCGTGTTTTTATCTACGGTTGTTTATTTACTTAAAGGAGTACCTATTATTAATACACTTTAAAGAGTTTAAATTTATCTGAACTTTTTTGCTATAAATCAATTATTTACTACAACTTCATTAGGGATTGCAATCCCGCCCCGTTTTCAATCCCGCGGGATTTCTGCTGGATTGACTCCAATCCAGCGGGATCCCGCGGGATCCCGCTAGATTATTAAAAATTGCAAAAAATAACAACATCTTACTGTACATAATTGAATATAACATAAATAACTATACTATCATTATATGAATTTGACATAACTAACTATAGGTACTATTAGTCTTTAATTTTTCTTACTAATTCATTATCTAATCAATCAAGTGTTATGGAACAAATTTTAAAATATCAAATGAAAAGTTACTTCTCTTTTTAGAAAAATTATTTTTAAAAAAATAGCATTAATGGTGTTATCTTCCAAGATACTTCTTAAGGAACTACATATGTAGCCAGCGACCGAAAAGGCTCTTTCTGCCCCCACACTAATTGTTGGTTAGATACTTGTATTGATAAAGTCGTGCAACAAATTCAAATACTTTTAAATACCTGGTATTTAACCTAACATAGTGGAGACTAAACAGTGCTCAATAATATATTTTTATATTTTATTTATTAAAATTAAAAATGGATTTCCACAGCGTAAACACAAAAACTCTTGAATTATCAAATACTTTTCTTTAACTCCATTACTTTTAAATGCTGCCATTTCTTTTTTCAATATTTTTTCGAAGCATTTCTCTCATTGTCTTGCTGCATTTCTTATTCCATTTGTAAAGTTAAATTGTTTTCCATATTCAGAGACTGTTGGCAATTATCTGCAATTACATCACCTACAACTACAAATTCTACATTTTGAGCGTCTTCTATAATGACTCGATGTAACATGTTTTTCATTTCTTGCCGCAACTTATTCTTTTTCGGCATTAAAAATATTGAATTGCACGTTTTCAACTCATAGTCATATTTTTTTGGATGCGGAAAATAAATCAACATAGCTGTAATTTCACTGCATCTTTCTTTCACTCTTGAACGCAGCGCCCCGGATAGTACACCGCTTAATACTGTGTCTAGCTTCTCTAGCTTCTCTAAAATAAATCGAAATGTTATATCTGCCGTTGTTAGTGTAGACTCTCTTCTGCATAATACTTTACGACCAATTTTAAGGGCTGCAAGCTGTCAATCACGTTTTTGATTTTGTGCGTAAATTTTATGTCAGATGCTATGTCGATGAGAGCCTTCTCAATGCAAACTTTGGGACTAAAATCTTTCTAACATATCAAGCAAGCTGTTTTAGTGAGTGCAGCAATCTAGTATTAAGCATAATTCTTTTCTTGTTTCTTCTTTAAGTATTTTTGCAAATATGTATCACCTTTAGTTGGCAACTTTCGGAAAATCTTCAGTTTGCGGATTCGCACATGCGGATCCGCAAGCATTTGCGGGATCCTGCAAACCCTAAAATTACGCAGATCCCGCTGGATTGCGGGATCCCACTTTGCTGGATTGCAATCCTTAAACTTCATACTACCCATGGATGTTTCAGGAATATCAATTCCCATGTCATCCATACTCTTCATGCAAATTCTTCTCAAGGAAGCTCAAGGTTCGCCTGAAGGGCTATCTCCGACAAAATCCTCCCCAAAATTAAATACATACAACCGTTAATGTCCACTGAGCCCATTGTTTTACATTGTTTTAACCTACAGTTACGTATTTACTACTTACTAGTTGTTTGCCTACATACTACCCCATTATCACAAATCACTCGTTACGAGTGGATTGCCGGTAAATAAATAATAATACTACCCCATTATAACATATCTCATAAGTGGGGTAGCCATTAGACACGTAGCATGTAATAAGCATGCAAGCTATCCTCTCCATGTAAACAAAATATTAGAGATGCAACGAATAGTATACATATTTAACCGAATACCGAATATTATGCAAGATGATGTGCCGAATAACCGAATATAAACAATTGTGAGAGCGTGCGGTACTCCCGAGAGCGCATCTTCTTGTAGGTAGGTACCTACTAGTGATGTAACGAATATTCGTATTCGCATTCGCATTCGCGAATATTCGTATGTTTCAAAGTATTCGCATTCGCATTCACAAAAAAATATGCGAATGTTTTGCGAATATTGTTTTGGTAATAAAGTATCGGCAATTCGGTAAAAGTATCGGGTACTTACCCGGTACATTGCAGAAAAAAGGTTAAGAAAACCGAAGAGTTTTGAAATATTTTAAATTCCTATACCATTTTGAAAATTCGGCGACGGGGGGGTTGAATTTTTTTTTTTTTGAAATTTGTAGAATTTAAAGCAAGTCAATATTCGATATTCGCGAATGTCGGTAACAAATATTCGCATTCGCGAATGTCCAAAATCACACATTCGTTACATAACTAGTACCTACATCACATGACCACAGACATACTAAATTTGCAGAGCGTTACATTTTTCGAAATTTTGTTTTCCGAAATCAATATTTTTTGCATCACAACTTGCCGCTAATTATTTTTAAATACGATTTATTTTAAAACTATGTATAAGTTCAAACTAAATAAATACATTTCATCTAAGAATAGATGTGTTTAATTTCGTTTTATTAGGAATATAAATTAACTAATTTAATTAGATATTTGAAGATTAATAAAATTATGCATCTGTAGTTGACAATGCAATAGCAACGATCTATAAGCTATTACTTCCTTTCGGTTTTACATTTAAACTATTCGGCAGAACACCGAATTATAGAATAAATATTCGATATTCGGCCATATAATAATAATGTTGTCGAATAGACAGATACCGAATAATTGCCTAATATTCGTTGCATCTCTACAAAATATTAAGAAATGCAGGATGGGTGGCAAACTTCAAGTGTCATTATTTTTCCTAACACCTGCCTTTTACAGCACACTTGAAATCTTACGAAAAAGAGTCGGAGAACCAGTGGGAGCTCCACAATATTAACACAAATCGTCATTGACGCATGTTAATTACTCAGCATGTGGTCATTCTGAGTAATTTCATGCACGTGATTGATTAATTCACGTGTTTGATGTGGGCATGTATTTTACATTCTATATAATTCTATATCAATGCCTGGATTCTATCTGTCTTTAATTACTAACAAATAATTATTATTCTAATAAATAATAGAGTTTTTTCGAAGAGGTCGCGCTTTTTCTATAAACTCGTCCTCTGGATTTTGAATTGTATCTAATTTGAATGTATACATACCTATGTTATGAATTTTTGGACACAATTGGATGTTGGGAACTGGATTTTACTTACAAGAAGTGTAGATATTTTCAATCATATTTTAGACCACTCTAGATTAATTATTCCAATTGATCACACTCACCGATAGTCAACCTATTTCATTCTTCTTGTGGTCTTTCACAACTTGACTAATGGCCGGTTTCAATAATCTATCTATCCGCTACTTTTGATTGAAATCTATTGTGTTCTATATTTTAAATCATACATTTCAATCGACAGTCACGGATAGATAGGTTATAGAAACCGGCCATAAGAGTACTCTAAACCTAGGTAACAATCGGTGAGTGTGATCAATTGGAATGATTAATCTAGAGCGGTTCGAAACATAATTTACTTTCTATGTAATTATTTGTAATCAATGTGCAGTAAAGAATGAATAAATAAATAACAAATATAATGCCTTGATTTTTTTCCTACTACTATAATGGATAGCCAGTGGTCTAACTGCATGAAATAAACTTGCAGATAATTCATAAACAAAAATGACATTTAGAATGGATGGCATACCTTATAGCTGAATTGTAGATGTAAATTGTCTTATTGTGAGGTTTTATGAGCATCTGCATTTTAAAGGAAAATCAAAAAGTAATTGGGAGACCTATTCGTTACTGAAGATTTGCTAAACTCGTGTGAATATTTAAACTATAAAAAAAAATTAGTACGTTATCTTTGGAAAATAAGTAAATTCCACTCTATCCACATTCCTTTTCACCGGATTTAGGTCATAGTATGAATATAACATACATAGGCGATTCACACAGATTGAGTTAGTCCCAAATTAAGATCAATCTTGTATAATGGGTACTAACACGACGATACACACTTATGCAATGCACTGAACACATATACATGTAGCACCTACACCCAGGACAATTTGATAAAGGTCAGTCTTCACTTTGCCCTGGCCGGGAATCGAACCCGGGGCCTCGTGACTCAAAGACATGAGCATTACCCCCACGCCACACCGGACGGCAATATTATTGGTTAATATTTTTTTTTATCAAAATATAGTATCTAAAAGTACTTGGACATTTCTAATGTTCTAGGGTTATCTATTAAAATGTGTTAAATACTAAGGCGTTTTTTTGCAATTACCCGCTTTGGTCATACCCTTCGCGATGTTAATGGGCTCGTTTGGGTGCGTAATATTATGTGATATATTATTAGATCCCTTTGTATTTTGTAATTTTAACCACTTCAAGGATTCAATACAAAGTTTTGTAACCGCATCACTGTTTTTTTTTTGCTATGCTCAAATCTAAAACATTCTTCAACATAAATAACCATGAGGTTCATGGTCTTTCACGACACAAGCTTTTCGCTTACAGTGAAAGGTGTATAGGGTTGTATTTGGGCTTTGAACAAAAACCAAAATATCTTTAAATATAAAAATACTACTATACTATACTATACTATACCCTCACGCCGTGTCCCAGGTGGGGAAGGCAGAGAGGACGGAACGCCATGTCGCTCTATCCTTACATAGGTACTTCTTTAGCTTCCTCTACATTCATTCAGTTTCTCATACATGCACGCCGATTCCTCTTACTTAACACGCGACCGTCCTTGAGAATTTGATCTACGTGGTTAAGCCACGTAGTTCTTGGACGTCCGCGCTTTCTGACACCCTCTCTTTCAGATAAATACACCCTCTTCGTCAATCTTACACCATCCATTCGCTCCACATGACCAAACCATCTCAATTTATTTACACGCATTCTATCAACAACACTCCTCTTGCATCCACTCATTCTTCTAATATCCTCATTTCCTACTCTATCACGCAATGTTTTACCTACCATTCTTCTCAATGATCGCATCTCCACTGCATTTATTCCACTCTCGTCCTTCTTCATCCATGTCCAAGTCTCACTTGCATACATCAGTGTCGGTACGAGGATGGCGTTGTGCACCAGCATTTTAGCCATGTTCGAGACATTGCTATTGCTAACAATAGATCGAAGTGCACCGTTCACTCTCGCACCAGCCACTTTTCATTTTTCAATGTCCCTTTCGTACCTACCATCCCTCACAAACATACTTCCTAAATAAACATATTTGTCCACTTGCTCCAAACATTAATTTCCAACCTTTATTTCATTATTACAAAAATAGTAACCAATATTTTTTTCCAAGATAGTATTTTTAAATATTATGAGACAATAAAAAATCGGTGAATTTCTAATATTTTTACCTCTTTCGAAATTCATAAAAGAAATCTTAACATAATTTTACAGTAGATTTGTTATCGTACTGTTTCTTATTTGCAATAACTATTTTTATCAACACGACTCGAGAATCAGTTTGCTACACGAATAACCATAAAAAAGTACAAACAATTCTAGCATTTAAAATCCAGTAGTGAACAAGGAAATAAAGTTCAAAATCATATATTTACCTGTGCATAAAGATTTGAAGTTATTTGACATTACAATTCTGTATGAGGCGTATAGAACCACAGTGGATCGAGTCCATGAAACTTGTATCTGATATTCTAATATTTAAAGATGAAGTCAACATAATATATATGAGAAACCCTCTCCATCGGATTGTCAATACTTATAATACTATGTTCGGAGGTGTTGACATATTCGCCGGTAGCTCTCGCAGTTTCAAAAAGTCAGTTTTGCAGGTGCTTGACGGCTATTTAGTTTTCTCATAACCATATGATTAATATCAGTTTGGGCGTCTACGCATCACAGATAGATTTCCCTACTTCTTTCTTTATCTCTATGTTTTCCTTTGTGAGACTAATTTCATGTCTTCTTGTATGTGTGTATGGAACAGGTATGTAAGTAGGTTAGGTTATGAAATAAATGACAGCACTGATTATTTAATATTTATTTGAGTAATTATATCCCTGTTGTAATATCAGACAACTGTTGTTAATTTATATTTTTTTTATTGTCTAAACGCAGGTTCTTGTATTTATCAATTTTAATTTTTTTACCATTTTTATTTATGTGAGCTTTTAATATAATACAATTTTTTATAATGTGTAAACTCATTTATTGTGTATATATGTTGTCTGCAGTGTACTGTTGATGCTTAGTAAATAAATAAATAAATATAGTCACATGCGTGTAGTGGACAAAACCATTTCAAAAAGTAATACATTTTTGAGTGAATTCCATGCAGACATTGATATTTGAATTGTAGGCTTTCTCTGTGTTCATTGGTTTTCTTCATTATTTTATACCCAAATTTTATACGATTTGTCGTTTCTGGAAAATTTTATTTAATAGGTTTCTGTGTACTGCGTTAAACAATATACTATTTCTGGAATTGTCCACTTTTGACCCTAAACCAGTGAAATATGACTAACATTCACTGATTTGAATTAAGGAGGCTACGTTTGTTGTGGTACCTACTCGATAAATCAATACCCATATAATGAGAATTTACCAATAACCGATTTTATAGAAAAAAATAATGGACTCTGGTTTGGAACGCCTCACATGTGAAAGAGTTTAGTATTTTACGATGGTTTTATAATAAATTATATTGTTGTGCCAAGAGTATTGTGGGTAAACAAGAATTACAGTTCCCCATACAATCGATAAAATACCCACAGGCATTTCAAGTACAGAATATATACAGAGTGCTTCAAAAGATATTGAAATAAAATAAGTTGAATTTCATAGTAATTTAAAAATAAAAGAAACATTGTATTTTCCATACAAATAATTGTATTAGTTATAACGTTTTCGGAACTGCCTGTTCCATCATCAGTAACAATACTTTAATTTAAATTAATTTCAACAACATGACTGTCCTTGTAATTGATTTATGTTTTGTATTGTTACTGATGATGGAACAAGTAGTTCCGAAAACGTTATAACTAAATACAGTTATTTGAGTGGAAAATACGATGTTTCTTTTATTTTCAAATTAATAATAAATATTGGGATTCCACTGTGTTAACCACGAAGCATTCGAAAATTTTTAATTTAATGTTATCAAAGTCACCTGTTCAAATCCTATTTTCTTTGAGGCTGTGAGTCTTATCACCTTACTAAGGCACAAAAGTGGACGATAAAAATAGTTTTGTAAAAAAAATCCACATAGTACAAAATGATACCGTGCGCCATATCAATCAGCAAAGATATTTTGTAGTCTTTGTAATACAGGAGAAACGTGGTCTTGTCTGAGTAACGGTTTGAGAATTTCCAATAATCGTTGGTCATAAAGATCACTATTCTTTCGTCCATGTGATTAGGTACTGACGTTCCGAATTCCCTCTTTTTCAAAATATATCAGAGTGGTTGATGCAAAGGCCGTTTGATTATAGAAAGTGCTATGCTGCCGAGCAAAGCGTCAATGTACGAGTTAGTAAGCTTCATAATAATTTGTGAGAATTCCTTCCTTCATAGACAAAGATCATATTATTACTTACTCTATGTTCACAAGTATATTAGTGATGTTAGTGATATAAAATCACAAATCAAACACCATGTGTATGTAATATTTAACGTTGTTATCGTACTTAAAATCATTTTATTGCTTAAGTTTTAAATTAATACAAACGCTAACCGATAAAGCAATTGGCATTGCACTTTATCAATAAATTCTCTGAAGCATTATTTTTGAAACTTTGCTAAAATCTTGATTCATTGAAGAAAATTTTAAGATTAGGTGAGAGTGGACGTACTAATCGTGGTTCTTGAATATTGTTAAGGATAAAACTTGGGATGAGCATGCCATTAGATCGTATAAGCCAATTATTTAAGTATTCATACCACCGTGATATAATATTATGTAGGTATTAATATGTGTAATCACGTCAAAACTATAATTCCGTCAATAATTAATATTAGTAACAAAGCATTATTCTGACTTTCTGTATGACTGTAATTATTTACTTATTTATTTGATTTTTCTTGATCATCACCATTCACATAACAAAATCAAAAAATTTAGGTAGGTACATAAGAAAAAATGTGATGATATGCAGTGGCGAGATTATCAATGTAAAGTGATTTCTTCCATCTAACCACGTCACGTTACACTAAACACAAATAATAATAATACAAAAAAAACACAAACTATTATAAATGAGAGAAAAAGTCTACAATCCACGCATCTTATCTATTCATTCTTTACCATTCATTGATCACAATTTATAGAATTTCAAGATATGTATATGTATATATATATGGACAATTTGTAAAGCGCCGTTTACTCATAGCATGACCTCAAGGGCGCCGTATATCGTATCCATCACCCGAAACTCCCAGCAAAAAGGTGTGTCTTCAGCCCTCTTTTAAAACTCTCTCCATTCACCTTCTCTCGCAGACACAGAGGCAGCTTGTTCCAACATCTGGGACCCGCAACACTAAACGCTCTATCTCCAAAGCCTGTTTTGCGAGATCGAGATGGCTCAATCAGTCTGCATTTTGCCTCACCCTGTGCTGAGCGAAGCATGAGCCGTCTTTCACTGATGGTTTCGATCTCGAAAAATGCATTCAAATTATGTAGATATAATCAATACCTATATATATAGAGGACGAGTTTGTCCCATAATTTAAAACATACATCAATATAGAAATAAAAATTAATGACCTTTCATGACGTCAAAATTTACTTTGTATTACCAGTTGCTTAAAACAGTATTTAGGTTTTAATTATTTTTTTTATATTGCAATACATTTGACTGTAATTACAGATAGTCAAGTCGTAAAAACTATTACCTTGTAAACTTATTAAACACTGAAAATTCCTTTAACAGCAGACCATATTCATTCATGTTTCGAGAAATTTCCATTAAAGTTTCGAGTTATAGCTCTACATGTTTAAATATAAATTAGGGTTTACCTATAGGTACTACTTAAGATATGTTTGTCCTCGACATTGTGACGTTTGTGTTAAATGCTATTATAGTCGCATATTTCATAGACAATATCTCGTATCACCCTTTGTTCTTCTCACGATTTCACTATAGCAATTTGTCTTATCGTCTCTACCTGACCACATTCATTTAGTGTTGGTATTTCACTACTAGATTATAATAATTATGCAATTTGTATGCATAGGTTCACACAATAGGATACATAGGTTCACATTCTTCTGTTTTGTATGCCGTCATACTCCTGTTCATTTTGCCACGGGATCCTGTCGCAATATGTCATGCAAAATGAAGCTGAGAACGTCCAGTAGTTCAAGGTTTGAAAAGATAAGGGCAATAACTTGGAATCTAGGATTGATCACGGCAAAAAGCAATAAACTCGCTGATCTGATGCGGATTTACCATTAGTAATTAGTTAGATAGAATACATCGTATTCTAGCGATAAACTTGCCCTCTGTATATTGAGCTGTATTTATAATTAATATTTTTATGATACTTTGTATTGATTTGAAATATTGTAACCCATGTACAGTGAAGGATAAAATAAATAAATAAATAATTCTAGTAAATAGTTTAATAAATATAACGTGCAAAAAGAATTCAACAACAAACTCGTATAATGTATTGCATATGAAGTTTAGGTAATAATGTACGTTGACATTTAGACGAATGTTCTAGAGTTACGTATTACGTCGAGTTTCGAATCAATTTAATCTTCCAAATTACATAGTTACCCTACCGCTACCCTTTAACAAACTATTTCAACCGACTTGTGATACTATGATTGTACCAAATTGGTAATATTATAAATAAGAACGTAGATAAGATATCCCAAATTCAAGATAACCTCTATACATCGTCGAATAATAAATATATTTATTTTTACTGTACTTTGATAATAATAAAGGTTATTAAAAAGTAATACATTCATACTTAATAAAATCAATATTCAGAGCCAGAGAGCCAGTTTAATACAAAGGTGTGAGCATTAACGCAAATTTAAAACACAAATAATTATACAAATAGGTCCACGAAATAACTTCTATTACCTACTTCTATCCCGTCTTGGGATAAACCACAATTGGGATAGCCAGTAGACCAACCGCGTGCAATAAAGATGCAAGCTGTTCTCTAACTAAATAAACGATATCGAAATTATTATACAAACAGAAAAAACAAACAGAATAATATTTAAATCAGAGGTGGAATCATGAAACAGATTTTTAATTTCTATTTGTCGAAAAACAATATATCATTAGAGAACCTAAAGAAAAATTCACGCAGTGACGTTATATGGTACAATATTGGCATTGTTTTATTTATTGCTATTATAAATGTATGCAAAAAATGTAGATAACTAATAAACATTTATATTTATAAATGCTATCGTCTTTGACAAATTCATTTTTTCGACTCGATTTTTTACAGAGAACTTTCAATTTTGAACTTCCCAGAGTTATGTTGAAAAATCGCTCAAAATCACGTGACATCAGTAGGCATGGTCAAAACACATTTTAGCGTTACGATTTCGTTTCGTTTTCGATCGAATGTAGACGACGAAAACGGTACGCTAAAATGTGTTTTGACTACGGGGCCTGATAGCTTGCTTGATGATATACTGAGTATTTTTCTGAGTTTTTAAATTATAAACTAAGTGTTTAAAATATCAACCAGCCTAGCTTTAAAATATCAACCATACAAAAAAAAGCATCAACAGACATTCTACCAAACACAAATTACAAATCATGTTGAAAATAAGATGGGGATGAAAAATGTTGTAATGAAAAACACAAGCAGAAAAGTTAAACTTAATTACGGTTATAATTTGCCATTAACGAAGCAATTTGTTTAAAATAATTATGCAATTATTTTACTCGAATTAAACACATAAATAAAAGCATTTTTGAATGCGAAATATTTAAAATAAAACCATAGTTATAAATGAAAAAAAACTAAAGAAACTTATGTTATAAATTCAGTGAAAATGTAGAGAAAAACCGGAATAGAAAAGGTTTCCCACAGTAAGAAACAGCCTCAGAGTATTGAACAGCTTCAACTAAATTCTCGTATTTATAACCCTTTTAACTCATTCCGTAAGATTATTTTTGGTCTTTTGTATTCTACTAGTCGCTTAATTCGATGATTTTATTCAGGTTTAATAATATTATGTGGTTTCAGAAATATTCACCTGCGAACCCCCGTCGATCCATTTTTTTAAAAATTTTTAGCTATTAATACATTTTTTTCCCTTTTTTAACTGGCTACAATGTAGTTTAATCAATGCGATAAAAATCTACCTTTGTCCTCGGGATAATTGATTTATTTCAAATTTTCAACAAGCCGGATTGCAATCCCGTGGAGCACCCGGTAAAGAATTGGTCTCCCACTCTTCTGCGTAAGTTTTCGAGTGTCCTGTAAAAGGCAGGTGTTCGAAAAAATTAAGACATTTTACATCTAAAATTCAGCGATGAGGCTTGCCACCCATCCTGAATGTCTTGGTTTTATATTGGCACGAAAAGGACAGTTTGCATGTTCCTTACATGCAGCTGATCTGCTGGCTACCCCACTTGTGGGATATGCCGTGATGGTATAGAGAGATAGACGGATTGCACAATTAGTAAGAGATTTTAAGGCATTATAATATTATTATCTAAATAAATTATAGTTGCATGCCAAATCGCTTTGTTCCACGGTGTTACGGAGAAAAACACTTCATCTTATTAATACTTTTATTATATCTTGAACAATCCATTATTATTTTGACAACATATAAATATAAGTTGAGTAACAACACTTTTAACTATATGTCTTTAAATACAGAAAATAAGAAATGTGCTTTATAAATTTGGATCGAAGAGGATTTGTAGGCAAACCACTTTGATTTACAAACCAATCCCTACGTTTTTATCTAATCCTGTTTACTTTTGCTTATTCCATTCCCATATCAATCGCTTTCTTATAATATTGCTTTTTTTGTTATTTTTATTACATGTGTATTTGTTATTGCGAAGTAACTACTTATCTGCATATATAAATAATTTATGTTTCTATTATAATATATTTGTTTGTTTTCTGCTTCTGTAATATATTACGACACACCATTTGATTAACACACTAAAGGTTAATTGGGATTAATTACTAAAACTTTTTGTAAAATGTAAAATATTATTATATCAGTGATTGTGTGTTGTTCATAAATTATTTAGTTTACATTTTTTTGCGAACATTCTACCCAACAGATGGTGATATTGCCCAAATTTGCATTTAACTTATGTTTCAATTTCTAAGAATAGGCTGGAAGAAATTTCTCAAGCAATGAACCTGCCTTTTGTCATTTTACATTTTTGTTTACATTTAATTATTTTATACTTTTTTTATATTGATTTATTCATTCTTTACCTATACATTGATATGACCAACGCAAACAGTTTCATAGATAAATGGATTCAAATTAAATACAATCAATATATAAAGTGTGAGTTCATAGCAAAAGGTGATCTCTTCCATCTAACTCAAAAATGAAAACTTATTTTATAGTATATTATTTATTTATTTAATTTATTCTTCACTGTACATTGGTTACAATATTACATAATGAAATAGTGTCATAAAAATAACAATTATAAATTCAATGTACAGAGGGCGAGTTTATCGCTAAAATGCGATGTCTTCCAACTAACCCGGAATATATTATTAATTTATCCAGATTGCTCTATGTTTTTCATTTGAATTTATGACATTGTAATAACAAATTATATTTTGTCTAATTTCGATGTTTGATTTAACTGGTAACACTTAGGTATATATGATTTATAGCGTTTACCCTAATGGATGTTAATTCCACATGCTTGATTCTGCTGTGTATCGAAACCGATTGTATTTAGCATACCAGTAATATTTTATATATATATATAAAGATATATCTGGGTTTTGTTTTAAACCCAAATACTTCCTTATACACCTTTCACACTAAGCTAAAAGCTTGTGCTGTGAAAGGGGAGTTTGCCGGCACCTACGATCAAACCACGGACCCCTTGTTCTGAAAGCCGAGACTCTACCTCCAGGCTACCGACGAACTCAATAATAATAGGGGACTTCGCTGATTCACTTATGTATTTCTATAATTTTGTTCATCATTTTTCGTGACGTGACTGTTTGCATCCCTGTTAAAGATGTAACAAATACATAGATATACAAGCTAGCGGTGGTCTAAAAAAAAGTTGAAAACCTCTGTTGTTCACTAGCGTTAGATATCTCAGATAACGTACATTGCAATGGGCCATGATCACACATGCCGCTCTTATTGTAGATACTTTAAGCATTCGATGATATAATTCTTTCCACTAATACCAACCCAATTATATCTTACCTTCAATGTCAAGATACCTTTCATAATGTATTATTGAAAAGGAATCACATTTATACCTGCTGTAACAATAATGCGATTTATCGTTGACTTGGCGCAATACCATGCCATGCGGTCTCATAATTTGTTTATTTTGAGTTAGGTAAATACTTACTTTACTTTCCGTGTCCATAATCATCTATACTCTGTCCCTCCAGTAGTTCGCAGCCAAAATGGCATTGTCATTAGCTCGCCATAGATCTTCCTCAGAGCACCCCCCTCCCATAAGCGGGCAATTCAGCAGGTGTGTCATGTTCTGGGTTTCCCCACAGTCGCACTTCAGTTAGGTAAATACAGGTATATAATACATGGATGCGAATGTTAGATTGTATCGCGTGGGAATAGATGTGGTTTAATGTCTGTGTTTTTTGTAGTGCGTTGCATTTGTAGAAGATGAGTCTTATATGAGTATGATAGATAATAATATTGTGTTTGTTTTTAATATTATTTTATATTTAATAATATTTTCTTGCATTTTTTTTATGATCGTGAAAATATTTTCTTTGTTTATTTTGGCAGCTATTAGGTATTGTTTTGTATATGCATTATTTTGTCATTGTGGTGAAATAAGTAAATAGAAAAAAAAATATATGTAAAGTGTTTCCTTTCCGTATGAATTTGGATTTTTGTATTTACAATTTGTATATTTATTTATTTATTTATTTATTTATAATAATACATACGGCTTACGCCTTTAATACATAGTTATAAACAACAATTGTACAACACCACCATCGTATCAAATTAAAATCAAAACAAAAACAAAATATACTGCATCACTTCAAATTATAAAAATAAAAATTAAACACATTGTGTCACATAAACCACATAATAAAATTACAACATATCAACAGCATCATGTCAAATCATAAAAAAAAACTGTATCATATCTAACCATAAAATAAAGTTACAATACACTGCATCACATCGAATTTCAAAATAAAAATAAAACACACTGTCATGTCAAATTATAGAATAAAATTACAGCACATTCATCATGTCAAATCATAAAATAAAAATAAAACATATTGAATCATATCAAACCATAAAATAAATTTACAGCACGCCACATAAAATTATAAAATAAAAAAAATAAAAATACACCGTATCATATCAAATTATAAAATAAAATAAAATTATAACATACTACATCATATCAAATCATAAAATAAAAACAAAACACATTGCATCATATAAAATTACAAATTAAAACCAAAACATATCGTATCATGTCAAATTACAACACAAAGACAAGATTAACCAAATGGGAAGGGTAGGTAAAAAAGGACAAAGTATTTATATTATGGCTTTAAAATTCTCCGCCATTCTCTGCCTGAACTCAAACAGGGAATCCGCGAAAACATCCGACAAGTGTCCGTAAATGTTTCCCAATCTATGAATTCTATTCAAAGATTGAATTGTTATATTATATATGTTAGATATACCACGGTTGCTGTCAATTCAAACAAAAAATATGTACCACTTGAAGATGGAGAAAACGAGAGTGTAAGGTGCTCCAATACTTACGAATTGGTACAGGATTGGTCGTATACATCATGCACAATTTGTACCCTTTTGTTTTGTGTAAAAATAGTTTATTTCGTGTCATACTTGGACACTTACAAATAGGGCATTGCATTATGTACTTCTTGTTATTGTATAACATTCAATTGTACAAGATATTACGATGATTTGTGTATAACATTATTCTGATTAAGAAACCAACACCGTTTTTCAAAAAGCAAACTATTTTGAGACCACACACTTCTGCACCAAGGCAGCGATGATCTCAGTTATAGTTAATATAGATAGGTAGGTACATAATTACCAGTGGCGCGGATTTCACACAATACCAATTGACTACTAATATTCTAAAATACTACACTTGTTCTTCGGCACAGAAAAGGTCTCCAACTCTTTTTTAATAAGTATAACGTTAAAAGTAAAACCTCACTTCATAAGACATTTTATATCTTTAAATCATAAGTAATTAAGCATGCCACCCATCTTGGATATCTTAATATTTTACAGATGAAGATGCTCTTCCAGGTTTACTGCGACTACTTGGTCTTTTTCTTTCATCTTTACGCATTGACCGTGCTGATCGAGTCATCGTCAGAATAATTTTATCGGCACGAAGATGACAACTATAATATCTCTACTACTTAAACAATTATACACATAGATAAGTGGGGTAGCCAGCAGACAGCTGTTAATAATAAACATGCAGATTGCCCGCTCTGTCAATAAAAAATGTAACATTCTGGATGGGTGGCATGCCTCATCGCCAAATGTTTTAAATGTCAGTTGTCATATTCGTGATGTTTTATAAACATTTGCCTTTAAGGTTCACAGGACACTCGAAAACTTACAAAAAAGGGAAGAAGATCTTTTCGGTACCAGGCACTCCACGAGGTATATAATTATAATATAATTCCGTTAAATACTGCGTGGAATTGATCTGCTGGTTATTCCACTTACGGAATATACCGTGAAAATTTATTGAATTGGATGGGAATGACTAATATTTTTTTTCAATGTCTATCAATGTTATTTTTAAAATAAACGATTGTATAAGATGACATTTATATAATAAGGCCATAAAGATAACGTCCCCATGATATGAAATGCCTGGACGGGACTTGAACCCGCAACCCATCTTCTCGTGAGATGTACTTTGTCCAATTCAGCAATTGTTAATCTCCTAGAATTGATGAATTATACAGTGTCCTTAAGGTGCTTTGGCACGTAAACGACACTTTAATATTGTCCAATAATAATAATAACTAAGCTAAAAATGTACTAAGTTGTTTCGCCACTGTAACGCTGAGAGATTGATGAGAGGGTGTATGTAGATGAAATATTTATATTTTTTGTACATTTTAATTAAAAATTTAACTAAATCTATCTTAAAAAAGCTTTGATAAATCTGAAATGACATAGTTTTATAATATTTTTCGGTTTAAAATACAGATGTCAAATTTTCAATAAAGATCAGAAAATAAAAAAAAATATAAAAGGTAATCTCTTGATACCATTAAGTTTTGTGATTAAACGTCAATCAAACATCTGATACCCTAAATTTAAACTTTTCAAACTATATAATCTTCATATTTAATTACAATACAAACCTAACCCCGAGGAATTCGTGTGTTTTGTAAAAAATAGGTTCTCGTAGAACATTAAATATCTATGAACAACCCATTATGAATGTTTAATTTTTTTTTTATATTCCAACAGATGGAGCGAACAACCCATTCAGTTGCATACAACGCATACTACACAGCTATGAGACATCCCACACGTTCTGAATGTCTTGTGCATGGTTCAGAAGATGGCATGCATTATTACACAAGCAGTTGGGATGGATAGATGTGGTAAGATATAGCTCAATAAATATTTTATTTATTTAATCAATAACACACTCAGACAGTACTTATACTGTCCTGTACATAATTATGACAACAACATATTTACTCAATGCAGTGTCCTATTTATTAAGGTTGAAGAAGTAATTCCTTTAAGAACTAACGTCCTTTATTTGAAAACTTAGATACCCTAATCACTCCATTTCCGTTCGCCCTTCAACGCTCCTCTTGAAAGCTCAGGGCGGAAACCAACCTGCTGCATTCACAGCATCTCTGCATCAGTTAAGTCATCTCTTTCCAGAACAATCGCAACACAGTGATGTCGATGTTATATACAGGTGGATGGAGGAAATGTGCACTTTTCAGCCAGTTTTAATTGGAAATTATCAACAAAACATGAGCCAGTCGGGACTATCGTCTCTTAAATATTAATTTACAAATATATTATTTTTGTTGAGTTTACTGATGCATATCACAATTTGTGGGTTGCTCATAACATCTACCTGCATGAAAAATGCATGAAAGCTTATAGGTGATACAACAACAAAAAGGATCCATTGTAATGACAACAATGATTTCTTCTTATTTAATACCCATAAAGTGGTGTTCACATTTGGCAAATATCGTCAGGCGAATTTCGCTTGCATAAAAACAAAATTCGTCGGACGTCCATTGATCGTCACACCTGTTCACACAGTCCACCGAATAGATACGATCTGTCAGATGCTTTAATTTTGACGTTGTTTTCAAAACTGTCGAACTGGAGATCGCGAAGTGTACGCCACAAATCTACAACAAAGATAACAACTGTCATGAAGTGGGAAACATTATAAAATTTGTAGGTTATAAAGTTTTTACCAAAAATACGGACGCTACGCACATCTACGCATGCGCGAATCGTTCCACCAAAGAAAAATGTTGAAAGGTAGTCAACTTGAGACGATATCATTTTTATCATTTTTTAAAATGAAAAACAATATATGGTTATTCCACTATTGACTTTATTTATTTTTGCGAGCCGGCTTTCAAGAGCTTCCGCTCTCATCGTCAGGCAAAAGTAAAGATTACTTTTACTTAACTTTTGCCTGACGATGAGAGCGGAAGCTCTTGAAAGCCGGTTCGCAAAAATAAATAAAGTCAATAGTGGAATAACTATATATTGTGTTTCATTTTAAAAAATATTAATATGAACTTCCACCAAGAACCGTCGGTCGATAAATTAAACTTTAACGTTTTTATCGTTTCAGACTAGCTGTCATTTTGTTCACACGGTTCAAATGGCTGACAATATTTTGGTGTTCTTGCGATATTCGCCTTGTCAAAACAATGGGCGTGTTTGATACCAAATATTTTGAAAAGTGAATTGAGAACATAAATAATAATATTGTCGTTTTAACTAGAACAAGATTCCATAAGCTTAAAAGCTTACATTAAATGACCAGCTTATCAAACGTTAATACTCATTATTTTGAAAAATATAAAAGGGTAAAAACCTTTTTGCAATCATTATCGAAACTGAAATTTCAACAAAAAAAACAATGTTCCGAATCAAGGAACCATAGTAAAAGTTTGCACGAGCATAGCTGATAGGACCTAGGAGAACACATTTTTATATTCACAAAAAAATTCCATTGACTCATAAGTCCTTTTTCAATCTGCCAACTCAGTTTATCTATATAATTTAAATTATTATTATCTAAATACAGTGGATACTTTTTGAAACAAATAGTATTAAGACAGAACTAAAATAAAACTATTAATAAAGTACGAGGGCGGTCCGATAAGTACTTAGCCTCTCCGCCCGGTGGCATCTCTATCACAAGAAAAATATACCATCGTGTAGTGCATTCTTGTAGACAGCTAATATCAAAATTTCAGCCGAATTGGACTTATGGTTTTGTTTTGACCGCGTGTGGAAGCGGGCGGGTCCACGGATTTTCGAAAAATGGAAAAAGAGCAATATCGGTCGGTGATTCGATTCTTGTTTTTGGAAGGGAAATCGCGCAGCGAAATCAAAGACCGCTTGGATGCTGTGTACGGTGACTCTTGTTCTTTGATAACGATCGTCAAAAATTGGTTTAAGAGTTTCGACATGGTCGTACGTCGGTTTTTGACGAGTCACGCCCAGGTGCCCCGAAAACGGTTACCTCGGAGGATAACACATGATCGACTGCCTGGAGAAAGGTAAAACGATCACAAGGCTCTACTTACTGTGCCAAATTATTGGGCCGATTCGATACCGAATTGTAGAAAAAACGGCCCCATTCGACGAAGAAAAAGTGATCTTGCACCGTGACAATGCACCGGCTCACACCTCCGTTGTAGCCACGGCCAAATTGATCGAATAGGGCTCCGGACTGTTACTCTATCCACCGTATTCTCTAGATTTGGCTCCGTGCGACTTTTTTTTGTTTCCAAACTTGAAATAGTCACTCGCTGGGTGGAAATTCGAGTCGAATGTGGAGGTCATTGCCGCCACGGAAGCCTACTTCGTAGACCCCGAGAAAACGTATTTTTTAGACGGGTTAAAGAAGTTGGAGAATCGCTGGTTCAAGTGTATCGAGCTAAAAGAAGACTATGTTGAAAAATAAATCACCACTTTTCCAAAATTTTCATTTTTTCTTATGTAGGCTAAGTACTTATCGGACCGCCCTCGTATGTAATAGCAGAGAATTTTTTGAAACATTTTAGGAATATTCAAAACTTAAACAGAATACTGTATTACTAAATCTTTTAAAGTTTGTCGATAATCAATATAATATATTTTTTTGCTCATATAGGTATCAGATATTCAAATACAACGAAACTTTATTTTTGTCACAGACAAATATCTAATCCAAAAATATCTTTCTTAGAATACGACGTTCAAAAAGACTCTTATGAACGAGTAGATAAAAAAAAATATGTTTTAGCAGCAGTTAAAATATTAAGAAAAGAGATATCTTTCTTGAAACTTTTCAGAATTATCTGTTTTTTAATGGTATGCTACACGTGTGTAAATATTTTTTCAATAAAAACTTTTAGAACCTCTAATAATACATACATACATACATACATCTTCTTCCCCTTGTCCTAGTTGGGTCGGGGGCCCATTGCGCCTAGATACCTCCTCCAGAGATCCCTGTCCACCGCTGCTTCCAGGACCTCTGGCTACTCTAAACCAAGTCTTTCAGCACACAAGTTCGTGAGGCTCTCAAGATGGAACCGGTACTCCTACATATAGAGAGGTCGCAGTTGCGATGGCTGGGTCACGTTCTCCGCATGCCAGAAGACAGACTACCACTTAGATCTTTGGAGGCTGTGGGAGAGGGCAGAAGACCGGTGAGCCGCCCTAGAAGAAACCTCTAATAATACTTCAGAAAACCTGTAATTGCTGTACTATTTTAATAATAATTTAAAAGTACATAAATTCGTAGTGGAAAACCATTGAAACTTATTCAAAAGTTTTGAATGATTTCTCAATACAAATCGAAAGAAAATCGAGATAAGTACCTACCTGCTTTAAAAATAAACATAATTCAATTGAGTTCTTTTTACCCGTAAAAAACATCATAATAGTTCTTATAGTTCCTTATTAAAATATTATAAGGTTTGATTAAATTTGTTTATAAAAATCACTACTTTTCCATTTCAAGTATTCCACTCTTTCCTGGAAGTTTTCGAATAACCTGTAAAAAGCAGGTATTTATAAAACATTTCATGTTAGATGTTTCACATTTTCAATTCAGCGATGAGATGTTCCACCCACCCTGAATCTTTTATATTTTATTGATACAGGGAGAAGGAGAATTTGCATTTTTTTACATGTTGACAACTAACCGAGGCTGGCTACCTCACTTGGGGGAATTTTTATGATGACATATTTATTTTTATTTTTTATCCATCTGGTTTTTGTTGCAAATCCAAAGACAACCTAATACACCTTTCACAGTAGGTAAGTTAAAAACTTGTGTCGTTAAAGGAGATTTTGCCGGCAGCTGATGGGATTGAACCACGATATTAATTTTAATATAGAAGACATAAAATAATTAAAAATTGTTTACCACACTAAACGTACGACTGTGCTGTGGCAGGAATTCAGTAGTTGATACTTTATAAAATTCAAGAAATTAAAAAACTCAAACCGATGGAATCTTTTGAATAAATGAGTAAATATAAACAATTAGTCAAACTATACAAATATGTAGATCTCAAAAATATTGGCAAACATAAAAAAAAAACAGAACAAAAAAGAACAATAGTGGATCAGTTGGATGAATAAGTAGTTATCAGTGAATGTAATTTTTTTGTACGTTAGATTTAACTTTAAAACATTTTTCGCTATAACCGTTTCTTCTTTATAACCGTATTCAAAGTAACTAACAGATTTTGAAAAAAAGTTTAAAGTTTCACTAAAAGCATTTAAAAAAATCATTTTGAATTAATTTATGAAATAAAACTTCGTTAACACATTGGTTGAATAATTTTTGGGAAGAACTTTTATACTTTTTCTATATTTAACAGACCTTCTTAGAAAACCTATTATTTGGAACAGAAAAATCAATACGTTGAAAAAAGAGAGCACAAAAAATACATTTTAAAGTTTCTGAGCAAATAATATATTTTCTGTAATGATTTCGATAATAATTGTATAGGTGTCCGTCCAGTCATGGATCAGCTAAAGCAAAGAATTAAAGCATTGAAAACGTATCGAAAAAAACCAAATGTTCGACCCATACCTATTGTATACAAAGTTTCATTATTTCTTAGGGTATTCACACTTTAGAGATTATTTTGTAGAATCGAATTTGTATCACTTGAATCACAATAAGTTTTCGAAGAATGAAATAAACATATGATTATCCTTTAAAATCTTCTTCTTCTGCTTCAGCTAGGACTATGTCCTGTAATCTCGAGCCTGCTCCTGGGAGGTGGATGACCAGCTATCCATCCATCGTTTAGGTGGTCTTCCTGGGTGTCTGTTTCCTGTCATGCGTTCGTCTGCTGCTATTCTAACCACTTGATCTGAGCTCGCCCTCCCCACATGATCTTCGACATGACACAACATCTTCGACATTACAGATTCTTCTTATTTCTGAATTTCATATTCTGTAACGAAGAGTTACACTTTTTAAATCGAAGCAATATAGCTAATCATCTGAGTAACCTTATAATATGTATTTAACAATAAAGCTTAGAAACATAAATAAAAAATTCTAATTAATTTTTTTATGCTCAACCCGAAAAATTGCAAAATGTCAAATTATTCGTTAACTTTAAAAGCAAATATCTCCAAAAAGTAAAAACCTTAACTGTGTGCATAGGCATTCTTAACTTGCAGCGCGGTACAT
Source organism: Athripsodes cinereus (assembly GCA_947579605.1). NCBI lineage: Eukaryota > Metazoa > Arthropoda > Insecta > Trichoptera > Leptoceridae > Athripsodes > Athripsodes cinereus. Next base: position 15,012,048 of record OX388323.1, read on the forward strand.
TTTTTCGGAATATTTGTGTTCCAACATCGATGTCCTTCATGTATTAGCAATTTCTTACAACCAAAGTTAGTTTAAAAACTGGATGCAAAATTCGATCGGCCGCATGCCTGATTTTTTCTTTGAATTACCGATCTAGTATATCTTTGACTGTTTGTAAAAAATACTCTTGTTTTCTTCATGTCTGTAAAACATTTTAGACGGGTGGCATACCTACCTATTTTGATGTTTTACAAATTCAAGCCTTTTTACAGGATTCTGGAGAATCTACAGAAAAAAATAGTAGGTTAGAGACTTACCTATTTATTTTATTAGTATTTTTTGGAAATGTCCAAATTTCGTGTGAAAATTTAACTCGATCGTCACTGGATAGTATCTTCTATACTCGTGGAAAGGAGCTACCTACTTACACTTTACATTCCTTTATAATTATATTTATGTTAAGAGCGTTTTAGTGCTGAACAAAATATTTTTAGCGCGTCAAATTTAGGTTCATCAAATTTCTAGCTAAACAATACAAGTTCTCTTGACCCATCGTTTGTTCTTTTATTTTCAAATCAATTCACTTTTTTTGTTTCCGTTTCACAAAAGGTCAAAGTAATCTTAAACTTAACAATATAATTTCGTTATCTCGAGGGTTTGTTTAATAAACTTTGTCTGCCTGCCTTTTATGCATGTTGGATTGGTGTTTTGTTGTTTTTTTTTTTTCATTTTTTTGTATAACTTTTGTAATAAGTGACAAACTTGTGGGCTTGGTATTATATAGCAAAGAGTTAGATCATAAGTGCGGGTTGAGTAGGATGATGCATTGTCTTTGCTTTGTGATTGTGTGTATTGTTTCTGTCCATATGTATTTTCAAATGTTTTGTAATAATGATGAATAAATAAATAAAATAAATAAATAAATATTAATTCTTAAAAGTATTTTAAAAACCTTCAACGTACACCAAAACGCCTAGTAATGTGTTCATTAAATGATCAAATGACCTAGAATAGTCAACTTTATAATATTATTTAAATAGATAACAAATATGTAAAGTATATGTAAATGACTCTGGCCGATTATTTTATTAATTTGTTTATTTTTAATGCGGTATCGAACAAAACAAAAAATAAAATATTCCATATATACCTACTCGTACTCTAACGCAATAGGTAAGCATAAATGTGCTAAGAAAATAAATTCATTCATTTGAATAATTAATGAGATTTCGATACCTGCTTATTTTAAAGACGTTATCACATTATGTATTGAAATGTCAACCGACAATGTCGGTCGACACAGCTATTAAAGATTTTCACAGATGTTTATTTTATACATGGAGTCACGAGGTCCCGGGTTCGATTCCCGGCCAGGAGCGAAATGAAAAATACCTAACCTTTTTAAAATATTCATGGGTCTGGGTGTTACATATTTATGTGTTTAGTGCATTGTATATATGTGTATCGTCGTGTGTGAACCCATTTTACAAGATTAATAATAATAATAACAAAAATCTTTATTGCATAAAAATAGTGTACAAGGAGAAAAAACATGATAACCTAACTACTGAACACATAATTTTGTACAATGGGCGAGTTTATCGCTGAAGCGCGATATCTTCCAACTAACCCATTAAACAAAAACGAATAATAAAATAATAATAATATGTTAATAAATAAATAAAAAAAATTAAGATAGATATATAGATAAATAAATAAATATAATAGATACATAATACACCAAAATAAATTCGTATATTAGCTGGGATCTAGCTCAATCTGTGTGAATTGTCTATGCATGTTACGTTATGTGAGTTTCCATTTAATGTGTTAAATAAATGCGTAAAGTGCAAACTGCTGTAGGAATGTACCTACAAGTATTTCATCCAGATAAATAGCTATACCTACCTTAATTTGATACCATTTACAACATTATTAAAACTTTAACATTTCTACTAAGAATTTAATTGACACCTTAGCTTGAATAAGGGCTTACAATCCAAAGTGGCGTTTCGAGACACTGTTGAAAGGCCAATCGAGGACGGGGCGCAATAAAAACAAAAGGTACGTGCAGCAGCCAAGGAGTTTAATGCCAACTAATTTATTATCACTAGGATTGTTACATACAAAAACACATTGATATATCGACGGTCCCTACGTATATGTGCGTAAGTGACATTTTTGACAAAATCGCTTTTTTTACACTAAGTATCATAAAATATCGTAAATTTTCATTGATGAAATAATTGGGTCAAAATTTTGGATATTTGACCCTTTTTTGAAACGTATATGTGCGTAAGTGCACCAAATAATTTAAAGACGCCGGCGTATATCTGGGTAAGTGACTTTAAGCCGATATACGTCGGACATCCTGATGCATTGTTTGGTGTAAGCCAGCGCATGTGCCATATATATATAAAATATTATATACATTGTATGATTTACATACATAAAATATAAAGATGAATGTTCCTTAATTTACTCTAACCGTAATAACAATAAGTATTTCATCATAAATAATGCCAATGTTATTGCAACAGACAAAATAATATTGGTATAGTATACATATATGTTGAAAGGTATTTATTTTCACTGATTGATAAGACGAAATTGTTATTTTTCTAGAAGTCTTGTTATTAATAAAAACATTGTACTTTTATCCATGTTTGAAAAAATGTTTCATTATTTTGATATAACTTTCCTTAGTGAAAAGAATCTGCTTTGTTATTAAACAAAATCCAATTTCATACACAAAATAAAGGAAGATAACTAGTAATACAGTAATATTACACAAGTGCACAATGCCCACGAAAAGTATTAATTTAATATGAGTACCCATTTGATTTTATTATTACAAATTACATTTATTTTCTTTAAGATATCTGCACATACATATTCACTAAATTGCTAGTGTATGTCACTTACTCACATATACGTCGGACCAAATAAAGGTTTATGAAAATACTAACAAGGAAGAAACTACGTTAATTCTGAGTCCAGAAATAACAACCATTCTTGGTTTATTATAAAATAAGTTCGTATTGTCATTAAATATAAATATTTTAAGTAAATAGTTAGAACCATGTCAATATATGCCTTAAAAACACAATAGTATTATCCCGGCGTATAACAACTCAAGTGGTAGTTAAGCTGGTAGATGTTTTTTTGTTTCCGACGTATATGTGAGTAAGTGCTAAATTTCTAAAAATATTGCATTTTTAAAGAATTTAAATACGCAGTATTATTACACACATTAATTGAATAATACCTGCCAATTTTCAAATAAATATGTCGAATAGAAAAAAAGTTATGTCAAAAAAACTACATAGAAACTTTAAATCGCTCTGGTGTAAAATTTAGGTTTGTGCACTTACGCACATATACGTAGGGAGCGTCGATATAATATTGAGTAGGTACATACAAATTTTATAAGGGATAAATAGGTACCCTAGTTTGTGATTTAACAGACACATCTCTTAGTTTTCTGTAGTATCTATTTCACAATCATTATATAATTATGATAAGGTATTCGAACGCTTGCATTCTTTACTTAGAAAATCACACACAAAATACAAGAGTGTATCATTTGCAGCTAACATTGAATGAAATAAAATGTCCCTTCAAACAAACCAAACAAAAAATAACATATCAGCCTAACGAATCAAGATATTTCAATGAAAATGTGTGTGGTCATAAGCAAAACTCTAAATTAATCATTTCTACATTCTCCGAAAAACACTGTTCATTTGTCCATCGATCCTCGTAGTAGTTTCTGTCTCGATTCATATTTTATCTATGTATTTATAATATGTTCTTTAGCTTAACGTCATTTGACAAAGTCTTTTGACATCTTGCGACATAGTGTAGCCACGCAGAAGCGCGTCTGACTTCGCATGACAATTTTGGTAGCTTTAATACATAGGTGGCCAACCTTTTCAGCAGCCGGGCCAAATATCAGAATATGATTTCATACCGGGCTGCACAACAATATGCTCCATATATATATGGAACATTTGATAATTAAATTACTTCACCTTAAAATTTCTACTCCCTCGTCGCCAAATTTTAAAAATGGTATAGGAATTTGAAATGTTTCCAAACTCCTCGATTTTCTTAAGAATATTTTCTCAAAATACCTCTTTCATAAAAAGTAACGGGTACTTGTACCGACTATTATTAAAAAAAAAAGTGTGCTTATGCTTCGCGGGCCGTACGTAGACACCAAATGGGCCGCATGCGGCCCGCGGGTTGGTCACCCTTGCAGTCTAGTATATTATTTTCAAACAACTCAGTGCGTAGATACATTTTTTATTGTATAGAATATCGTTAAGTTTAAAACTCGGCTTTGGTAAAGAAAAAGAAGTTTTGAAAAAAATATTATAGAGATCAGAATTATAATAATAATATGATCTCAAAATAATTTGATACATGATTTAATTTGATTAATTTGTTTCAATAATATATTAGGTATGATGAATCAAAATATAATATGACAAAAAAAATCTTATACAAAATCTTCATTTTGAAGAAGCGAAAGAAATGGCATTCCGTTCTCTCTACCTACCCCTCTTAGGATACGGCGCAGGAAATAGATAGAATATATAGATACATAGATTATCTGAGAGTAATAATAAATACTAAATATTACAATTATTTGACTTAATTACATGACTACATAATTTTTTTTTTTTACATTAAACAGAAGTCTAATCATAGTAGGTATACTTCAAACGGTTTGAAGCAAGATAATTTATACAGAGGGCATCATGTTCCCTTTTTCTTGATTGGTAATAGCGGCATTGTGTAGGTGCTTACAAGTTGAATATATTATATAAGGGCATTGATAGATATTCATAACTGAGTCAAAGTACCTATGTACTCTCCGATAAAAATATATTTGTTTGGTAGGTACTTATTTCATTACATTTTATTATATTTTCTACATTTCAGATTTTAAAAAAGGAAAAGATCTTTCCTACCATTTTTTCTATATTCTCTCTTTATCAGTGTTTTATTTATTTCGCTTCTTTGGCATTTTTCCATTAGGTATTTTATTTTTATTGAAAAAAAAATACAAAAAAATGTTTTGCTGTGTTTGAAGAAAAGTTTGAACGGTGATATATTATAATACAGACATAGATAATATACATACTGACGAACTGATCAAAATATACATGTTGTATAGATTCACCCATCTATACTTGTGTCCGATATAAGTATAGAGTTATAACTACAGTGTTATTCAGTTGTTAAGTGGTGTTCCGCATGGCATCGTGTTAAGGCCCGTGCGGTACAGCCATACTATGATAGTGATTACATATGTTTTTTGTCGTGTTTGTGTTAATAAACATTAATAAAAATAATTAGAAACAATAAAATATTGACTAATCTTCATAGTAATAAATATAATTTTATGTGTGAACAAGTGTTTTTTCTCAAGTATTTATATGGACAAGTATATTTGTTATTTTTGTATAAAAACATTAATAAAATAAATTTTAAATAAATTCATTTAACTGTGTTTAATTCAATAATAACAAATGTAATGTAAAAATGATTTAACAAAATAAATAAAAGATTGGGCATACATACCTAAAAAAATATTAAATCTATTTTTACAATAGGGGTAAGTGAGTATAATATGAACAAAAAATAGTTTATAAAGCAAAATATTTGGTAGTTATATTCAAGTACTTATCAGGTGTTTTATCTAAATAACAAAACGAGACTTCTTAACATTTTTTTTTTATTTCCAAATTTTCATGTGTTTATGTTTATTCTTTTGACTTTCTACAACCGTGTTTTGTGTATTATCGAACATTTTTAAAACACGTATAAATATGAAACATTTACTAGGTACATTGATAAAATTCAATTGATAAAATAGTGTTCAATGCAAGGAGGTATTTATACAGATGATAGTTATAAGAAGTATGTGACGTATCTACACACACTTAAAAATGTGGAAAATTTAATGAATGTACAATGGTGTTGAAGAAGGGATGGAATTTACTTAAAAGATCAGAACATAAAATGGAGGTAAGTTATAATTATAGTGTGCTTATATACTTAACTATTTTTTTTAATGATTAATGCATTGATTTTTCATCCGTCCGTTGTTCATTTGATAGTTTCTTCTATCATCGTTTAGTTATGTTTTTCAAATTATCATTATGATTATTTTTTATTCACCTCACCCTGATACAGAACAACAAGGGAGGTTCTGTAATGATAATTGTGTTGATGTTATTAACGTAATGTATTTTGGATAAATTAAAACGAGTGTTTCCTTCGTTCATAAATTTATAGTGGCAGGAAAAATCTACAGTAGAAAGCAATGGCGGAACTAGACAATTAATTAGACAAATAATCTAGTGGCATAATTAAGTGAAGGAATTTATCAAATACCTACGTGATTTTTCAAATTTATACCTACCCCATCCGTCACCAAATTCATTATTATTTGATATTATACCTACATAATATTCAAAGGTGTATTACTTGTACTGTCACGTTAGTAACAAATTCATAATTGGGGACAATCTCGATCAGTATGATTTTTCTTTACATGTAATTTAATTTTATGCTATGTAGTTTGACACATTTCATGAGCTTATCATTTCTATAGGATAATTTTACACATTTGTACCCGTTGAAAAAACTACTTAGCTAGCTTCTAGTGATTTTGTAATTTACTAGTATTCGGAGACTCTCGACTCCATCTCCGGGCGATAAGAAGAAAAGTTGTAAGCTTGTAAGCGTAAATAATAAAGTTACCTAGAAGTTTACTAAATAGTACTTTATTAATAAAACACGATAATATATAGTTATTCCACTATTGACTTTATTAATTTTGAGAACCGGTTTTCTTTTTCCTGACGATGATAAATTATTAATATGAACTTTCATCAAAAACCGTCGGTTGATAATTAAATGTTAACTAAATATCATGTCTTTTTCAATTCATCTTAAAATGGACTTACAACAAGTAACTATCTTCGGTCGAAAACATCAAAATTGTATTACTGCTCAATTTTATTGCTAGACGTGCAGTGCTTTTTTGTACTGACTTGCTTAAGTTGTTTTTATTCGCAGTGTTATTTGTCTAATGAGTAAACGTTTGTAATATTTATTTTTAACAGTCAATGGTCTTTGTACGATGTATAAACTGTCTAGCTAGCCCTTCACTGGCATTTCACCATTTTAATAAATAATAAAATAAAAATAAGTGCACCATTGGTATAAGAAAGATTTCTTCAATTAACCCTATTATGGAATTCTACTACTTTGCACCATTACAGTAAAAATATGACCTTTGTGTTTCTTGTATAACTATCCAAGTTTATTATTACTATCAATTAATAAAGCCCTAACCCCTCTACTCCGAGCTACCTAAAATCTTGTTTTACGCCTTTGGCATCTCATGGCTTGCCTCTTCGTTCTGGTGCACTTGGTACGTTAACTATTCCCACTCATCGAACATCTTTTGTCACATCTTCCTTCACTATACATGCAGCTCGGTTATGGAATGATTTGCCTTTACTGATCAGACTTGCTCCTTCAATTTCCATTTTCAAAAGTAGACTGAAACATCACTATCTTGCTCTCAATAACCCATCATAATTCCATCCCCTTCCTTGTCCCCCTTTCCCCATTCCACTTTATGCATGTATTATATATATATTTTTTATTTATTTATTTTTATTTTTATTTTTGTATGGGTATATTTATTTATTATTTTTTATTTTTTCTATGGTTCTGGCATACTTTATTATTTTTCTTATTTTTTTTTTTTTTCAAACATCAGGTTGGTTGGCAGAAATTGCCATTTGGCAATAAACCCGCCTTTTGTACAATGTACTTGTCTATTGTCACAATAAAGTTTATTTTATTTTATTTTATTTTATTTATTTTATTAAAGCTTTCAACCCTGAAAGTTGATTTGATGAAGAAATAATTCAATATAATCACTCAAATGCTTTTCGCCCTCAAAGTGTCTTAAAACCAGGAAGGGTAGACCTTTTATAAAGACTATTTTTAGAACTACTATCTGCGATATTAGAACCGAAAACAAGAATCGATTAGAATAATAATATACTTTGAATTCCTGCGATATAAAATATTGTGCACCTACTTAATAAATTTAAAAACAAATTTGTTACATACGTTTTATGTTTTTCTCTTGATTGTTGAGTTTGTGAGTTATTGTATTCGACTGCTAAAGGAAGTATTAGACTGCTATAAAATATTTTCCAGTACATAACATTCGTATGGATCTTTTGTTATACAAAACTGTATGCGAGATTTATATCTCCCAACGGTAGATTTCAAAATTATTAGAGATGTAATAGATAGTCGACTACTAACCGGTAGTATTTAAAATATCCCGCATATCCATATAAACAGGATATCCCCTCTTCGTTGATTATCATCAAAAGTGAGAAAAAATATATTTTATTTCACAGAAAACAACATTTAATAAAAATAAAACAGTCGCGACAAATTTGTCGAAAAAAAAACAGATTTGTCAGTGCGTTCTTTTTCATAATAACAATATTCAATTAACTTTAACCCAAGCAATAGCAATAGTTATTTAATATATCTATCACCAAGCGCAAAATTTTCTGAATTGAAACTCTTAAATAAATACAGAAATCGCACACATTGTATACAGAGTTGTATTACATTGTTATTTTTTATATGGATTTTATTTCCGAGATTTTGTCAATTTTCTGTACCAAATTCACAAGATTTTGTACTCAGGGAAAACTCTGAAAAGCTCAAAAAATGTGTCATGAAACTCTGTGTCATGTTCTCCTAAAGGAAGTTCACATATGTATGTGTATCATAGACAACATACCTACCTAGTTAATACCTATTCAAATAGATTAACTATCGGTGAATAAAACCAAGTGGAATGATTAATCTAGAGTGGTTAAAAATATGATTGACATTACAATTCGAGTAAGTTAAATCCAGTTCCCGACATCCAATTGTGTCAAAAATTCATGAAATAACCCCAAAAAAAAGCTGCGGTCATGATCGAATTTTCAACCGATTTATCCTATATTTGGTATCCGATCACTATCCGTTAAAATTTGTCTATTCATCCAATTGAAAAACGATACCCGTTGAAAATAAAATATTTCAATCTTGTATTCCACAAACGCAAGCAAAACGAGAATTTAAAATTACGGCACTCTCGAAAAAATATGGTTAAATTATAATACATGTTAATCATAATTATATAGAATATTTAGCATATATTACAATTATATATTTACATATTACTTAAAAAGCCATCTCACTCGTTTACAAGTAGATAATAAATAAACTCTCAGTTTATGAAAAATGCTAAATAAATACACTTCACTTCTCAATAGAACTTATTAAAATAACAGGATTTATTTTGAAGGTAGCATGTAGGTATAATACTATAATTTGTGCTTTTTTTGGAATTTGAATGTTATTTGTTTATAATAAAAATAAGAGTATTAAGGTTGTCACTTTTGAATATAAACTTTTACGACACAAGCTTTTAGCTTACTGTGAAAGGTGTATAAGGTTGTATTTGGGTTTATAACAAAACTCAGATATATCTTTTAAAAAAAAAAAATATTGAAATATTTTATTGTTATTATTGTTTGATATTAAAATATCTATTAATTTTTTTTTTGTTAATTTTATGTCATGTTCTAAGTGTAGACTTTAATATTATTTAGTTAAAAAAATGAGATATTACGTATAAACTTTTTATTTTTAAGATAAATTTGTACAAGAGGCGTACATTTTGCCTTGAGGCAAAATCTTGCAGTAGGTACACCTAATACAACTCCTCCAAACCTCTCATCCCGGTCCACTCTTGAATGTTCTGGAGCCAGGATAGCTGCCTTCTTCCAATCCCTCTTTGGCCCTCAATCTTCCCTTCTATGATTAGTATTAGGATGGCATATTTTTCTCCTCTCATTATGTGTCCAAAATATTATGAAGTTTTATGGAACTTGATTGTTGTGAACAATTCAATGAGTGGTTTAAAAGGCGGCTACGACTCTTATTAAACCAAATCGAGATATTCAGGATGAGGTGGTGGGATCTCTCTTCAATTATTACCATATTTTGTGGGCGTTAATTGCGTTACTACCTAAAGCTTAAATAATTTTTCAAGTTATAAATTTTATTTGCTCAATTATTCTAACAATATAATAAATTTAATTGTTAGCACATTATTTATTTTAAATTCGCGACTTGAAACAATAGAAAACACTATCCACTCCTGTTACTCGTTCTCGTTGCTGCCGGGCCTTGAGATACGTATTTATATCGGAAATAACGCATAAGTAGAAGAAGATCCTCTTACGACTCTCCTGAATAAGTTTACTCATTATACCAACAATAGAAATAAGAATAACTTTCTTTTTTTCATAAACAACGATGTACCTACATAATTAATAAATGTTTTTTGTATTAAATAAAAAAAAAAAAAAAAATTGTAGCAGTATTGTAGACACGATCAATAAATGTATTTTGGCAAAGTTCCACTTGGTAAATGTTATGGTTTTTATTATTTATTTTTTTAGATGTAAGCAGTAAAATATTATGATTTTGATATTACTATGGACACAGAAAGCTAAACATATTGTTGAAAAAAGTCATATAATATTTGCTCTCCTATCCACTATGTCCGGTGGCGGTCCTAGGTTTTTTGTAACACTGGACGAACTAAATAATGCAGATGTAAATTAAATTTGGAACAAGTCGTATACGGTTTGTCCATGATTAAGACCGCCACTTGCTAATCAATCCGAAAATTTTATTTTTAACAGCTTGAATGCCTATTACATGCTGCTGGTTTGCTGGCATTTCCACTAATGGGATATGTCGTGTCGATATTTTTTTTTAAAAAAGATATATCAGGGTTTTTATTATAAACCCAAAAACAACCTTATGCACCTTTCAAAGTAAGCTACTTAAAGCTTGTATCGTGAAAGGGAAGTTTGAATAAATAATATTTTTGTAAAAAAAAAATGAAAACGTTAATCATATTATTCATCTTTAATTCAGTTGGAAGATATAACTTATCAAATAAAATAAAATAAATATTTATTTTATTTTATTTGATAATTTAAAATGAAGTGTTACAAAGTAAATGCCGATACAATTAATGGAAGATATAACTTCCATTCTGAATGCCTTAATTTTTGTTGGCACGTAGTGGACGATATATATGTTTATCAATGCAACTATTCAACTAGCAACTCCACGTCTACCCTCAGTGAACACCTAATATGAAGGGGTCGCGCCTTTGCGATAAACTCGCCTTCTGTTTATTAATTATATCAAACTTGAATGTTTACCTTTTATATAATTGTTTGTAATCAATGTAATAATAATAATAATAAAAATCTTTATTGCACAAAAAAACAAACAGTATTAAAATATAAACATTGTAGAACCAGACAAATAAATTTGTGCAATGGGCGAGTTTATCGCAGAAGCGAGATATCTTCCAACTAACCCATGTACAGTTATTCTTTTTTTTTTAGATACCCTAACAGATCCCTCCGAAGTTGGCAATCACTCTGGCATAGGCTTCTCGGTCCTGCGCTGCCTGGAATACCTCCTCCACACCTCTCATTCCAGTCCAATCTCGTATATTGCGCAGCCACGACGTCTGCCTTCTACCAGCCCCCCGACGTCTCTCTATTTTGCCTGTCATAGTCAATCGCAAAATGTGGTACTTAAAAAAAAGGAATAAATACATTAATAAGCATGTTTACTTATATATTCAAATGTATAGAATATGGATGCGGAATTCATAGCTTCAAAAGGGCTTCGTTGGCATACGATTAAAAGATGAATGGCTTGAATTATCGAGCTTAATTTTGTTAGACCTGGATTAATCGCCTATCACACCTTTATAAATTGATCTATTAAATCTAATGACCAGGCAAATGTTGCGATCTTAACCTTAAGACAATAATCAAACATTACTAGCTATGTCATAAATATAGAATACGAACAGGGAGCTTTATATACTTTTTTACATCTTCATTCGCTGCGTTTTAACGTTCTTCCCGAAGGCACAAACTAGAAATAAGCTTTTCCTTTTCTTCGCACGTTGTTTACGCAAATTGAGACATCTCTTTCCACGACATTCTTAGCTTTTTGATAGTAACGGAGTGTTGTAAAACTAGAATTCTGGGCCAACAGAATCCTTGTGTCGTCGTCTTCTTGACGTGAAAAATAAGTGACTTATTTCATCACTAACTCTTGTAAATTAACGTTAGATATTTAAAAATTATTTATTTATTTACATATTCAACAAGAATACAAACAATTATGTCACAAATATTGTTAATATAATTATTGTACAAATCCATGAGTGGACCAGCAAAGTCCCCAATTATTGGCAGTATGCTTACTAGGTACAATAATTTTTGATGCGTAATAGAGCCAAACACTTGGAATTGACCCCAAAAGTTAGTTTATGTTAGATAATGATATATTGATATACGTTGGCACAGAGAAGACGGCTTGCATGTTTATTACATGCAGCTGGTCTGCTGGCTACCCCAATAGTGGGATATGCCGTGATGATATAATAGGTATATTACTACTACACGATATACTAAAAATATTTTCGTTTCACAGAATATTCTTAAACATAGAGAAATGAGTAAGAGGCATCATCTATTCTACAAACATTATGGGAAAAGTATAATTGTATATGGATTAATTGAAACTAGCGTATACAACAAGATGGTGATCTCATTAGTCGAATGGCGTCTCTATCGCGTTGTTTGATTTATAGTTGAACGAAAATCTTGTTTCATCTTATCTAATAAATAAAATTCTACTAGGTACTTGTGTACCAATTCTGTAAATACTATTGGTGTAATTTATAAATTATGGTCTTTGTAGTATTTTTGACACGCAATGTCAAAAATATCTCCGGGAATTTATTCACGTTCCTTTGACCTATTAGGTAAAGTATGTACAGGTTATTATTCTCTTAGAAGACTGGTAAATTCAGTAAAGCTATTTGGATCGATTCACTTCAGGTATGCGAGCTTATAAAATTCTGCGGTATTTTTAAATTACCCACATAGGTTAAACAGTAATGGCGTGCTTTTACCTATATGTGCTTTAAAACCCTATCAAAGAGTCAAAGAATAATAATGACTAATGGTGTATCGATGCTTGCGAATTGATTTTGATTGGTGTACTTTATTTATAGCGTATTTATTGGAGTGTCCATTGTGCCCTGCAGGGCTACTCTTGACAATACTAAACACGATCTTAATCTAGTCTTGATTTTGATCATACGACGCACGAAGTGACTATTGGCCAAAAATACACGAAACCGATCGCGCGTTAGCGGTAGCGCGGTATTTTTGACCATAGTCCCTTCGTGCGTCGTATGATCAAGATCAAGACTAGATTAAGATCGTGTTTAGTTTTGTCAAGAGTAACCCTGCTGTCACATGCACCATGGAGGATACTTTTGACACATCTTCACGTGTCGTGGGTTTTGCACAGTACTGGAGATCAGTTTGATTATTTTCTTCTGGGTTTCGAAATGATATATAAATAAATAATAATTTACGATAATTTATTTTAATGAACATATCAAACAATACAGGTATAACAATACATAGTCTATTTTATAAAAACTTAAATCTAAACATCCTCCTTAAACAGACAAATCTCGTGTAAAGGAGGGTAAATAATAGTGTATTCGCAAATTCTGCTAATTCCTGAATAAATTGTTTTAACGTAGCAGAAGAATTAACGCGTGACACTAACCTGTCATTGGAAATGTTATCAATTGCAGATCATCAATCGTGTAAAAGAAAGATCCTCCTTAATATTGTAAATTATCAAACTATTTACTTTGAATCCAACTACACCCGGAGAACAATATCGTCATCACCATCACGCCACATTCCTTGCAAGGTAGATCTAGCGCCACTTATTCACGCTCTTGAGTTTCGCTTCAATAACAATCATGTACGATATCCTATTCAATGTTCTCAACACGTTCTACTTTATATCATAGACACACAAATGTTTAAGCAGGGTCTATTTCAGTCAAGTTCTGTAAAAACGTTACGTAATTTCGTTACTTCTATCTGTTAGTCGACATCTTGCAATACTGAGAAAAACGTTTAACATAAAATATCTTATACATTAAATATTATTTTTAATTAAAGAATTAGTTAATTATGTACTACAACCACTTTAATTTTTTTAAAAACACTACCGGTTTCAACGCTCAGCTGATGCGTCATTGACGAGTGTTATACTAAAACTAAATAAATACTAGAACTGTTGATGATTAATAAGTAAGGGAAGGGTGGGGGCGTTAGAGTGGGAAAGAGATGGAGAGTTTTTATTTATAGGAAACATTGTTAGTAAAGGTGACTTGTATGGCGCTAACATTTTATTTACAATTGTTTATTGTATTTTATTTACAATAAACAATTGTAAATAAACACTCTCCATCTCTTTCCCACTCTAACGCCCCCACCCTTCCCTTACTAATTAATCATCAACAGTTCTAGTATTTATTTAGTTTTAGTATAACACTCGTCAATGACGCATCTGAGCGTTGAAACCGGAAATGTTTTTTTTAAAAATTAAAGTGGTTGTAGTACATAATTAACTAATTCAGTAATTAAAAATGTTTCGTGATTACCACATAGTTAGAGCCAACAAAATCAAACAAATCATAAAATATTAGTTATACATAAAATATCACGACACAAGCTTTTAGCTTACTGTGAAAGGCATATAAGGTCGTATTTGGGTTTATAACAAAATCCAGATAATCTTTAAGAAAAAAAATATGCAACTAGACTACTTACCTACATTTATATGCAATATAAATAGTCTAGTTCCGCCATTGTTTTTTTTTTTAAATAAAAACTGTAATTATTGCATAAACGTGTGAGCGTAGCTCAATTTATGAATATGTTTGTATAAACAAATTACTTACTTAATTATTAATCCATCAAATATATAATAAAATTTACGCTTTGATCTTGGTGCTTTATTAAAATAAATTGATTTAGACATCAAAAGGCATGCATCTACCTGAGCATACGCATAATCATAACTAATGAAAGTAATTAATAACGTTCACGTGTTTAATTTACATCATTGTATAATGCCTACGTACCTATGTATATGTAATTTGCTCAGAAACCAATAATTGGTAACCAATGTTATTATTCCGATAACATTTTCTACGAAAGAACTTATTAATAGCGTAATTAGTTTTTAATAAAATTTCGATATTACCTACTTAAATTTTAGTACCCGCCCACCATACGGAACGTGTCTGGAGATTTCCATTAATCAGATTCTTATTTTTACAATAGCAATTTTTCCAGTCTAGAAAGATGTGGCATGCGTAATGAGCAGCCCGAAGGGATAGCCATCGAAAACGAACACGAATGCGTTATTTTTACCAGTTATCAATGTCCCTCTTCACGAGGAAAGAAAACATAAACATACGATAGAAAAAAATGATTAAAATCTTTGTAAATCTTTATTGAAATAATATCTTTCTTTACGTTTCAAGAAAAACTTAAAGAACTCAACATAAAAAAATGGCCTGCCACGCTGTTTTGTGTAAAAATGGCCTGCCACGCTGTTTTTAAATAAATAAATGAATGAAAAACTGCCTCAAAACTCAAGTCTAAACTTTGTAAAGGTTGTAAATTTCATTTTATATCTAAGTATAATCGGTAAAGGAATATGTTTTAAGATATTTGTATCTAATGTTTACCTAATACGTAAAAGTTTTGTAGATGTGTAAGTTTTTTGTTATTATATTTCTGGAAATAAATAAAATAAATTAAAAAAAAATATTTATAAGCATTGTATTCCAAAGAAAGGAAAAATAATAAATAAAATAAAATTTTCTGAATTGTTTGTCCAGAGAACTTGATTATTAAGAACGGTAAACCCGAGGATTTAGTTTGAGACTTAATGTCGTTTGACATCCAGGATCCTTCTTGATTTAGAAAAGAAATAAAGAGAAGAATGTATCTAATGCAATCTCCTTCAAGCACAGATCAGAAGCCAGCTTACTCCAATCAGAGAATATTTGCGCCAATAAAATCATCTCTTTTCAAGATATTTCTTATTCTCTGATGTCGTGTATGCTGTTGTGCAACAAAGAACAGTATTATTAATTGCATGCATCAGTTGAAAAAATATCATGAATCTATTTTGAAACGAGTATGATAAAATTTATTCAATTCCTAAAACTAATGCAAAAAGCATTACTGCTGACAGAAAGAGCCACTGCCGCTTATAGGCTCCGTCCACGTGCACAACCTTATACAGCAAGGGCTCCATAAGAAGAAGATTTAATTCCTATACCAAAACAAATACAAAACAACAGCAGGGTAAAGATTTCAAAATTCTTAGTAAATAGCATATCAAATTGTGAAAATCGAGAGCTCAAAAAACGAATAATCTTTTAAACTGAAAGAGAAACGGTCTATTGTTTAAGATGGATATCCAGGCCATCAGAAACTTTGTAGGTGAATGGATACTGTTCTTAAAAAGAATTTACATTTCAAAAGGACATTTCAAGAATTAAAAAAATATTCAAAAGCGTCGAGTGCTGAAGCTATTTTTAGTATAATTATATTATATTTTACTTACATTTAAAACAAACCGCAAGTTAAATTAATACTAAACTACACCTTCACGCCGTGTCCCGAGTAGGGTAGGCAGAGATAACGGAATGGCATATATGTATATAGGTCTATCACATACTTCTATCGCTTTTTCTACATTCATACAATTTCTCATGCACGCAAGTCGGTTCCTCTTATTCAACACACGCCGTCCTGCAGAATTTGGTCTACGTGATCAAACCACTTGGTTCTCTGACACCCGCTTCCGGGGGAAGCTAAATTTAAACTTTTGCATTTCCACGAAAGAGTAATGTAGCTACATTTTAGAGGAAAAAATATCAAAAAATGATTGGTAGATATCATAATTCAATTGAAATGGATTATAAGATAGGTAATTAAAAATCTTGCCCTTATCAAAATTTCAAGTGGACTTATGAAGTTTTTCTCAATTGACATCTTTAAAAATTAATCATATTTATAATACGAAATTAGATAGCATTGAAAATAAAAAAGAAGAAAATGTAATGAATTCCATTCCAAAATTATTAAAACTTAGACTCACAACTGTTGTAGTGAAGACTTCGAAAACTGCATGAAGTTAAAAAAAATGAATATGAAATGCAAGTTTTTTATTCCATAATTTCTTTATTAATTTATTTACAATTTTTCAACGGCAGAGCCTTTCAAATGTTAAATAAAAAAAAAATAAGAACAACAATAACAATTTGACAGACGATGACAAAAATACAGCTTGTACTCGTAGCAACATGCATATAAATTGATGAAAAAAAATTATGTACACCTAAGTATACCTGGATAAAATCAATTGAAATTGATATGATTAGTCGAACAATGAAAAATTGTAAAATGATTCTGTTATAGTAATAATAAATAGTCAAAAGAGAATGTCAGATATTGTATCAATATCAAAGGCATCACTTATCATGGGCATCACGTATGGTCTTATCACTTTATCTTATTATCACACTTTATTACGGTTTCACAATAATGCTCACAGACGAGCGAACCAGGAGCAACTCCCACAGGGACCAAACAAGGAGTAAATTATCGTTATCTTCGTAAGAATGGCATCCCATATCGAGCTGCCCCCGATAACTCGTTGGAATCAAAACATTCTGAATAAATGGGGTACAACATAATTCTATGCTTCTTATTTTATGTTACTAAACCGAAGGTTAAGAAGAAAAATGAATGGAAATAAGTTTCATCATTTTATTCTTTTTTTAATAAAACATGTCCATATTAAAAAGTAAGCAATTTTTCAAAAGTTGTCTTTTGATCAAATCACGACAATAAATCGCGCATTGCGTCGCAAGGGAATATATATAATGCGAAACGGGTATTTTCAATTTATATGATATGCGAAATAAATTCATCAACAGAGTGATTTATATTATTTCAATAGTCGCGATTCGAATATATATTCAATAGTGATGGAAAGTAGCGATGTAACGAATATTCGTATTCGCATTCGCATTCGCGAATATTCGCATATTTTAAAGTATTCGCATTCGCATTCGTATTCGCAAAAAATATGCGAATGTCTTGCGAATATTATTTCGGTAATAAAGTATCGGATATTCGGTAAAAATACTGGATACTTACCCGGTACAATGTTGAAAAAGGTACTGCAAGAAAATGTTCTTTAAGAAAACCGAGGAGGTTTGAAATATTTTGAATTTCTATACCATTTTGAAAATTCGGTGACGGGGGGTAGAAATTTTAATGATTGAGCAATGTTGTAGAAATCTAAGCAAGTCAATATTCGCTATTTGCATTTTAATTCGCGAATGTCGGCAACAAATTAATATTCGCATTCGCGAATGTCCAAAATCACACATTCATTACATCACTAATGGAAAGTCGATGACAGATATTTTTTTTCGGAATCCACGTATACTATTTATCCGGGACTCTCATCAATGGTGATTGCAGATGATCAAGGGAGTTGGAGTGGAAGGGGGCATCCACCGACTATCTTAGATAAATCAGTGAAAGACGGCTCATGCTTCGCTCAGCACAGGGTAAAGCAAAAGGCAGACTAATTGAGCCATCTCGATCTTGCAGAAAAAGCTTTGGCGATAGAGCGTTTAGTGTTGCGATTCCCAAATGCTGGAACAAGCTGCCTCTGGGTCTACGAGAGCTGAATGGAGAGAGCTTTAAAAAAGGACTGAAGACGCACCTTTTTGCTGGGAGTTTTGGGTGATGGACGCGGTATATGGTACCCTTGAGGTCATGCTCTGAGTTAACGGCGCTTTACAAATTGCCCATAAATAATAAACATAAGAAACTCCGTGACCATATAGTCAAATAGATGAAAGCCTCCAAAGCTCTGTATTCACTGTTCAAAGACAAACACAATAGCATTGACTGGGACATGTTTTAATAATTAAAAAAAAGTTCCCAAAATTTAGGAATGCTTTTTTTCATAAATCATGGTGTCTGACAGAACGTTAGACAAACTGATAGAGTATATATGTAGAATAAGGACCGTTTGAAACATCTTGTGAGACATCCATTTTGGGTAGGTACCCATGTTCTATTCGGTATGTTATTCATCCATGTACATTCCAAATGATCCTCTCTATATATCCTTCAGTTATCCTACTCATGTATACCGATACTTTGATAGTTAATAATATAATAACCTGAGCATTAAAATTTCACAGTTTAGATATTAAGTCATTCCGATTAAAGAAAAGATTATATTTATATAGGTAGTGAGTTACAATCCATTAGATTGGTCGGTCTGCAACATTTATAATCTCTTCTTTTATCTGCATGATTCTAAACAGTTGTTATCTGATGAATTTTTTAATGCTTTGGTATTGTATTATTTAATAAGAGGTTCTCAATTATTTCCAATCCATTCTTTCAATAAGAGTTTTGAAGGGCGAAATTAAAGCAATGTTGAATCATTTCTTCAATAATATATTTTATATGTAGATGAAAAGATTTTTGAAATTTGACAAAACCAATAGAATGTGAATATATTTTGTATCTTATCTCCAAATGGAGTATATTTATTATTCTTATTAAACTGTAATTATGTAGATTGTTTCTAGTTTAAATAATATCAGACTGATTTTTGTTTTCTTATAGGAATGTATTATTTTCTATTTGGAATGTTTTATTAAAGTTGATTCATAATTTAACCCTCTGCAACTGAGGTGGCTTATTAGTAATTATTCTGCTGAGGAGTGGTCTGAGAGACACTCATTTCAAGTTCCATTGCTGCCATTATTTAAAAAGTTTTGATTATTTAGTTAGTTTTTTTGTGAGTATTTGACATGTATGCTGATACCATTTGAAAAAATATGGTTTAAAAAAAAAAGAAATAAGAAATTACAAGAAATTTATTAATGCTAATAAAAAATCACCATTTTTTTAAGAACAATTTATAAAAATTAATAAAATGAAAAAAACACATGAAATAAAAAAAATAAGTAGAAATTTGTTTTTTGTTAACTTTTGTTAAAATGTAAAAAAATAATAAAAAAAAATCGTTAGAGCGGTTTCTCTAAAAATCGGCTTCAAAGTGCGTCCTCTCAGTCCTGGCAAATTTGTGCCGAGCATTGTAGGCAGATATGTTTTTTGCATGCATAACGAGTAAATTTTGTCTTCCTTTCAATTAAATTGCACTCTTTAATCTTTCTTTTCAATTCACTCATAAAAAACTTACACAATTTTCTTTCACACGATGTCCCAGGTCCGTTTTGTTCAGGGGCAGCTGGCAAATCTCGTCCTTAGACATGATTGCGCAATTCTCTTGGCAATTTTTCATCATACACCCGCTGTGTCATAATAGGAAGAACAAGTTCCCTAACAAGGCCTTAAATGATTTCTGCTCTCCGTTTATTGAGAAAAAAAAGTTTTATTGAAGTGATGTTAGGTAGACTCTATGAATTTACTGAGCTGATGTATGCGAGACACTATGAAAATATAAATATATTACTGACGTTAGGTCTAATAGATCCATCATTTATTACTGACGTTAGGTATGACAGACACCCATCAGCTTTAGATCCACACATCTACTCACGACGGCCGTCTTTACTGTACTGATAATTAAATGAACATAAATTAGGAAGCTACTGAGCGAAACGGAAAGATAGGACTCAAAATGGCAACGTTGTCACATAAAAAAGATTTCGCGGTGTCTGACAGACCTCAGTTGCAGAGGGTTAAGATAATTGAAATAGAAAATAAGTTTAATAATGGTAGTTAATCATAAGGTTATTATAAGTTATTAAATTAAATGTTATCTTTATAACTTGATTAAATAAATAAATAATAAAAAAATAGATGAAACGAATTGATTGTGTAAAAACTTAATATTTTCATCATATCTTGTTGGACATAATATCATTACAGGTGTTTCTCTTTTACCACGTTGAATTTCTTTGAGGGTGTCTTTTTTCAAGCTAATCAATAAAAATTAGATTTATTCCATTACGATTCTCTTTTTACTTCTATTCATTCTAAGAAATATATCCATTATACACTTTGTCAAATTCAATGTAATATTCAATATAAAACCTTCTAGAATGAATTTACAGCTCGTCTTGATGTCAGGTGCCATGCCTTAATTTATTTTGTTTCAATAAAATATCATTGATATTATTTTCAGAAATAGTACATTAATCTAAATAGCTTTCTTTATAATTCGTGTATAAATATGTCTATTTTCGAACTGAATATTAAATATTTCTTCCTTTATTTATTCATTTTTTACTTATGTAGGTACATTAATCACAATCATACATTTTTATAGAGACATGCATTCAAATAAGATGCAATCAATAGGTATACAGAGGCCGAGATTGTCGCAAAGGCCCAATCTCTTCCAACTAACCCGAATTATGAATACGTTACTCATTCTATTTTTTTTAAATTAATGTTACCTAACAAAAATTAATAAAAAACTCCTGAATGCAGCTGGTCTGCTGGCTACCCCAATTAAAGGATGTGCCGTGATGGTATAGTAGTAGTAGTAGTATAAAAAATAAAAAGTATGTAGGTATATCTTTATGGTACCTTTGGCCTCTGCATAATACTAGGACGATATAAGTGTCGAGATTATTACTATGAAGTGATTTCTTCCATCTAACTAAGTCGTATTGACAAATTAGTTGTATTAATACCACGGCATATCCCACAAGTAGGCAAGCTAGTGGACGTACTGTAAGTAATTGGGTTAGTTGGAAGAAATTTTTTTTGTGGAATTGATGGAGTGGAGTTGTTTTATGAATTACTAATAAAATCAAAATTTTCTAAAATTTCGATTTCTTGATATGTGGAACTGAACCGTCGATGAATATGATACCTTTACTACATACCTACGTCGAGATATTCTGAATTCCTTTTTTTAGGAAAAACAATATAACCTCCAAATTTGCTCGTATTCTATTTAATTCAAATTCAAAAATTGTTTCAACGAATGACATTGAGTACCTACTTAGTACCTACCCATATACCTATGTACACATAGGTACCTACGTATTTTAAATCATACACCTAGTTTTAAAAAATGGAAATAAGGTTGGTATGAAGTAAAAACACTAAACTTTTTTATAAATACACATTTTTTTTTTTATTTAATTATCGAGTATACAATTGTTTTATCTCTTACGAAGGCATTATCGATACTACAGTATACTACAAAAAAAGTGTGTGTTTATTTTTTTTAAAGTTTAGTGTTTTTACTTCATACCATTATGGAAAATACGCAAAAAGTTACGGATTATATTTAAAAAAGAAATTAAGGTTATTTAATTCCAAGATTTTTTGTCACATTGGTTGTAGTATTCATACCGACTAATGGGGATTTTAAAATTAAAATTATAAAATAAACAACAGGGTATGTATTATTTATTATTTATCGTGTCGAAACCCAGAAAAAAAAAAACAATCAAACTGATCTCCAGTACTGTGCAAAACGCACAGCAGGTGAAGATGCGTCAAAAATATCCTCCATAGTGCATGTGACAGGGCACAATGGACACTCTTACAAGTGTGGCATGGTCTGTTGTTGCACCACAATCACATGCTCCGGATTCTTCCTGTAGGGTATGTATGTAGGTATAAATAATACTCTCAAAATCTATTTAAAAATACTTATTTTGTTGATACAGTAGAAGCTGCACTTCATAATTGGATAATCTGAAACAAGCGGTTTTTATTTCTTTCGACCGTAGACTAAACAAATACGAGAGAGAAGTCTTCAAACTCCTTAAGTCATTATCAATCCTTGATTCATTCAAATAACATCTCCTTTGTGTTTGTTGAACATAAAAATATACATGCATTTGATAGGAGTGTATTCTACTTTATATTATACCAGTGTTCCGCAAAGCGTGTGCCGCGGTACACTGGTGTACCGTGGTCATCAGTTGATGTACCGCGGAAAAAAGTCAAGGTTTTGTTAAAATAATACACTTAAAAATCTCTAAAATTCTCACGAAACATCTTCTCATATTAGTTATATTGATTTTAGTAATAAATAAATATTAAATAGTCATTGCTTTTTTCTTTGGTGTACCTCTAAAAAAAAATTTGATTCGATAGGTGTACCTTGAACACAAAAAGTTTGCGGAACACTGCATGTACAATACTATGTGTACTTGTACATGCTTGCTTACTGCTTGTTCTCATCTCTTCGCTGCTGAGAAAAGGTCTCTTCAAATACTATTCCTTATTTTATTTCCTGAGCAACAAAAGCCTTTGGATAATAACTGCAGCTCATTTGTTCGCTGTATCGGTGCATATTAAAAAAAAAAAACTAAAGTGAATTATGTAATGAAAATACAAACCAATATCTAACACATTCTCAGCAATTTGGAATTTCCCAAAAACAAGTGTATTAACTGTGTACTTACCGTGTATTATGAAATAAAGATGTCATCCTTTCCATGCCAATAACAGTGAAAAAGCTTAAATAAGTTTTTCTGCTAGTACGACTTTTTTATATTAAAGTGTTCATATATACTTAAGAATCTTAGACATCCATATGCCATCTCTATGCGAACTACATTATGTGATCCTTTGACATCGTATGTGGCTTCGAAACTATTTCATAATATCCACAGCCTTCGTCTATTTCGTTTGTTCACTTTTTTCATTTTTTTCCATCTGTCGTGTGGTGAGGATGTAAAATACCTTTATACAAACTTTATATTACAACTTAGAAGTACATTTGTTCAACAACTCAACGAAGGAAATATTATACTTTCTATAATTGTGAACGTGCCTTTCGTTCGTTTGGTTAATTCTATAGGTTCCACGTTCCACCGCAATTTCTGTCATTCTTGGCATCAAATAAATGGTTTCAAAATGAGATAAGGCTGTTGAAACAATTCTTATTGAAAATTCATGAATATTGAAAATGATTTTATACATACGATAACGCCATATCTATGGCCAATATAATTTAAGTATGTACTTACGTAAACATGTTTCCAATTTGAGTTCACTTAAACTCTGTATGATATAGACAACGTTTAGTTATAAAATAGCTGGAGCTGTAATCTCACTCGATAGATTTATCTGGAACCTTTGGCCACAAACAGCCTGTAGAATATCAAATCTTTACCTTCGCATCCAGAAAATTATCGGAGGAATCCTTTCTCTTACTATTTTATTTAGAAACACCACAACCAGATATTGTAGTTATGCAAATTTTGCTCACCTAAGCGTGTGGTGAACTTCAGATTTCGAATAATGAAAGAGCGTTTTTTTTTTAAATAATAGCAATGTATTTATTCCCACTTCGTATTATTCATCCCATGATCCACCCGTCAAGGAATTGGTATCTTTTCTTTTCTTTTCCATAAACTTGTTCAATTATTTTAACAGGTGAAGCAACCTCAACCCTGTACCCCACGGGTAACAATAATACAAATATTTCAAATCACAATATTTTAATGGCAACATTCGACGTACAAGCATTCTACTCGTATCATGACTCCTATCAAGTGAATGAGATACAATAGGTACTGACTGCATACTCGTACAATAATCATGCAAGCTGTTATTTCCTTATCAGTAAAAGGCCATTATACAATCAAAACAGGTAACGTACGTTGCAGATAAACTTAAGATATTTTAAATAAAATATACATTTTACCAGGATATTCGAAATTTCATGTTATGTAATACAAAAATGATGTATAAAAATATATTATTGAGCACTGTTTAATCTCCACTTTGTTAGGTTAGATACCAAACGTTTTCGCCTATACTTGTAGGCATCTTCAGGGAAACTGAAATCTAAAAATTGTGAGAGCTGTTGTTCATGTTTTTAGATTTCAGTTTCCCTGAAGATGCCTACAAGTAGAGGCGAAAACGTTCGGTATCTAACCTAACAAAGTGGAGATTCAACAGGTGCTCAATAATATATTTTTATAAAATTTAGGTAATAAAAATAAAAAATATAACACTGTATACTACTACTACTACTATACCATCACGGCATATCCCACAAGTGGGGTAGCCAGCAGATCAGCTGCATGTAAGAAACATGCAAACTGTCCTCTTCATGCCAATATAAAATCAAGACATTCAGGATGGGTGGCAAACCTCATATTGTGCAAACCAACACTGTATAACTTTCACTAATTAATATTTTGCTTAAAAGCTTTTCGGACATACGTCCATCTTCAGTAAGAAATATCTTATAACTATATAGATATAAGATATTTATTACTGAAGATGGACGTATGTCCGAAAAGCTTTTAAGCAAAATATTAATTAGTGAAAGTTATACAGTGTTATATTTTTTATTTTTATTACCTAAATTTTAAAAATGAGCTTTCATAGTGTTACCTCTTCAAAAATAGAAAAGTTATATTTTTATATTTTATTTAATAAAATTAAAAATGGATTTCCACAGCGTGAACACGAAAACTCTTGAATTATCAAAAATGATATATTTAATTTTTCAAAAGTAATACAGTATATTGCATTATTGTTTCAGAATATGCATACATAATAATATACAACTCTAATTATGTCAACAGTAATTATGTAATGGTTTATACAATGTTATCTGCTCTCCTTTACACAAGTGTATAATGTGGATATGCAACTCTAGCTTGAATTTCTGGGCAAAATTATGTTTCTTAATGATTGCGATTTCAAAGATTTTTAGTTAAAAGAATTATTGTTATAAAAAACTAAAGGGCAGAAATATTCAGTCAAAATTTGATCTGATATGAGCTGCGATTTCAAATTGTAAATAATATTCTAAAAATACTGCTGTCTTTATAAGATTAAAAAAAATGTCTACGACTTGACGACTCACTCATAGTTCACAATACATAAGTCCTGCCATTAACAATATATAAATTATAAAATATATATGAAGCACAAACTTGTGAACAAAAAACTAAAGTTAATATTTGTTCATCGTGGCATGATGTGACAGATGTTGCGTATAAATTTGATAGACAAAATAAGGAGTGAAACCGTTTGATTAAAAGCGAAGAATAAAGTAGTCAAAACTGTCAAAAAAACATCATACAATTAGTGAAACTAAAATAACAGTGTTGTGATTATGAAACATAAAAAAATGTAGGTATTTATTTATTATTTTTGCACATCATCACTAAATAACAGTGCTTACAAAGGAATACAAAATTAAAATACTAAATAAAACAATACAAAACTCAAAATTTAAATTACTAGGACGATATCCAGTGGCTAGATTATCACTATCAAGGTATTTCTTCCATTTAACACTGTCAGTAAATTATGAATTGGTGAGTCTCCACTGGACGGAAAATAAATATCTAGAAATGAATTAAGAGTATAACTAACCAAATTTATTAAGATCAATAAGATTAGAGAAGTCATTTTCTTCTTTACTATTTTATTATACGTTGAAATTGAACTAATGGAGTGGGATTGTACGTAGCTTAGAGGGTTATATTACAGCTAATGTGGGATAATTTGACAAAGGCATGCTAAGGATTTTTTAGAGAAGGGGGTTGATCATCATATTGTAGAACTAGACATAATAAAATTGCGACTAAAGCTCTCCTATTACACAATTTGGTATAGGCATTTGGAAACAAAATAATCTGAATTCTAATTCTTTTTTAAAATCTGTGACTTTTTGTGTGTAGCAAATAAGATGTCTCCACTATTTTTTGTGAGTAAACCTGTTCGTAAAATATGACGCTTAAGATATCTTATTCTTCATTTCAGCGATGAGGTATGTCATTCATCTTAAACTCTTAACTT
Source organism: Athripsodes cinereus (assembly GCA_947579605.1). Taxonomy (NCBI): domain Eukaryota; kingdom Metazoa; phylum Arthropoda; class Insecta; order Trichoptera; family Leptoceridae; genus Athripsodes; species Athripsodes cinereus. The sequence goes on from OX388323.1 coordinate 15,038,945, forward strand.
TGTTGGAACTTAAAGAACAACTTTTATTTTATTTTTTTCTTTTTGGATAGCATCATTTAGATAAAACATAGTCAACAAATCAATTTGCATAAAAAATGTGATGATATGCAGTGGAGAGATTATAAATTAATATATTAGTGATTTCTTCCATCATACACGTTATAGTACATAAAAAAATCTTAAATGACAGTCAACATTTTATAAATAGATTAATATTGCCACTGTTGTACTTCTAAATTTTATTTATTTATTTATTTAAATGTTATGTATAATGTTTTTTGTCATGTGAAAGGCTTATGCCGTGAATTTTTGTAAAATAAAATAAAATAAATTAATAAAAATAATATTTATAAAATTCAAATATAACATAAATGTTTTTACTACCATTTTCAAAATTATATTGAAATGGAGATCATTTAACAATATATCGACAAAACACGTGAATGATAAGTATAATTTTTTTCTGTAGAAATTTGGTAACTGAGTTTCGTAAAACATGTTAGAAATAATAACTGGTTAAAAGATCCTAATAATTTCATATTCCTGGAACATGCTCGAAGGACGAGAGCGTGTATCTACATATATATTTAGATAGATTAGAGTTCGTCGGTAACCTGGAGGTAGAGTCTCGACCTCGTGAACAATCTGTGGTTCGAGACCAGGTGCCGGCAAACTCCCCTTTCACAACACAAGCTTTTTTAGTAGCTTACTGTGAAAGGTGTATGAGGTTGTATTTGGGTTTATAACAAAACCCAAATATATCTTTTTTTTAAAAAAAAGAAAAAAATATATAAAGCAGCGGCGGGACAAGACTTTCCACATTGGCTTTGTACAAATGAATTGTTTCACTCGCAAACAAATGGATGTCCTGATAATAAAATAAAGAGTAATCAAACAAACCACGCTAGACTTGTTGGGAGTGTCCATTGTGTCCTGTCACATGCGATATGGAAGATATTTTTTGCAGAGTACCTACTGAAGATCAGTTTGATTAGTTTTTCAAGGTTGCGACACGATAAATAAATAAAAGAATTAATAGATATACCTGAGAGCCCGTAGACAATTTGTACTTAGCGATCGTCTACTGGCGAACTTTTCGACAATCTACCTACACGTACCGTATAATTATGCGTTATTGTTGCAGTTATTGACGAAAATTCGTTTGTAGGCGATCGCCAAGTACAAATTGTCTACGGGCTACTCAACAATACTCAGATTTTAAATCGAAAAATCAGAAGAAATTAGAGATATTTCTAATTTCAATTCGTGATACTCAACAATATTCAGATTTTAAATCGAAAAATCAGAAGAAATTAGAGATATTTCTAATTTCAAATTAAAGCAGTATTAAAGTAAACTAATCTATGTTTTAAATGTAAAAATTAAAATTAAAACTGAAATTAATCGATAATTAGTTAATTGTGTTTTAATAAATGTTTAATAAAAATTACAAACACGTACAATATATAAAATAGGTACATTTTTTTTTATAAAAGATATATCTGGGTTTTGTTTTAAACCCAAATACAACCACAACATTATTTTAGATACACACCGAACTTTGTCAATTTATTAAAAAAATATATAATATCACAGCAAATATAATATTATATATATGTACCACAAATACAAATATTTTTATTTTATTATTTTTTTAAAAAGATATATATGGGTTTTGTAATAAACCTAAATACAACCTTATTCACCTTTCACAGTAAGCTTAAAGCTTGTGTCGTGAAAGGGGAGTTTGCCGGCCCCTGGAATCGAACCACGGACCCTTGTACACGAAGCCATATTGGTAAATACCAATACGACGAGTAAGTACCAATACGGCTATATATGTATATATATAACGACGGTCTAATATACCTAATGGGTACTAAAATCGTCGTGTTAGTACCCATAATTCAAGATTCATTTCTGAGTTTGGGACTTACTCGGTCTGTGTGAATTGTCTATACATGTATGTATGTATGTTTGTATTTAATATAATTTTGCGTTGCGTATCTGCAAGTATGGCAAGCACATCGATGGTATGAAGGTATCTTTTTTTTCATCAACAACTTTTTTTCAAAATTTCTTTCGAGAACGTCGGTACCTAGGAGTATAATCTAATATATAAAAGGAAGTCGTGTGTGTTACAACACTTATAACTCAAGAATGGCTGTACCGATTTGAATGATCTCTGATTTGTTGGATTCTTCTCCGCCCGGAATAAACTATAGGCTATTAAAACATCTTACAAATTCACGGGAAGAAACAATATGAAGAAAATTATTTACGCCATACATTTTTAATTTCAAAAATAAAAACAATATGGAGAGATATGACGCTATTAGCGCCCCCACGTCGCCTGTTGCATTGTGCTAAAATAATCCGTAGGTTCTGCTATATTAAGAACCAAATTACTATAACTAATATGAACGAAATGTGTACTAATATTTGTTTACTATAATTCGGTAGTTACATGGCAATAGGTTGTATCTCACTAAAACATAATTTTACAGGAGAGCAAAAACAAAGTTTGCAAAAGAGATATTTCAGCCAAATTTCGAGCATTATATATCAAAATGAAGGTAATTATTATTTCTACAAGATAGATGTAACATTCTCTTAATAATTTCTTCTACAAGATGTATGTAACATTCACTAAATAATTTCTTGCAGTTTAAAAATATTTGAGTTTTTTTGCCATGTTGATGAAAACAATCTTTCTACATGTCAATAAGTTACGTCTTTTCTCTCTTTATTCTGACTATAAAGAGACATATCCTTTTGCCACATCAAATATTACACTATTTTGAGCATTTTATGGAACAAACTTGAAAACGCAAAAAATGCGAGATACAACCTATTGCCATGTAACAACCGAATTATTCGACTAATATTTATGTATCGATAGATCTTCTGTCACATAAATGTGGACGTGCACAGATTATATTTGAAATTGTATTTTATTTTTGCAGATGGAAAATTATTATTGAACCAAAAATTGTGCTATTAAAGATGAAAATAAGAATGTGTTCATGTAGGTAGTTCTGATGCAAGATTGTGTAGTGAAATTTGCAGACAGAGAAGAAAAATTACGAAGAAAATTATTTACGCCATACATTTTTAATTTCAATAAAAAATGCAATATGGAGAATTATACAAAATCAACAATGAAGTTTTTTTTTATAGATTGGCCTATTTATATGATAATTTTTCTATACATTCTCAAATTAGAATCGTTATCCATACAATTTAACATCTGTAGTTCTGATATTTCAATTTTTAAAAAATCATGGAAAGAATTTTTATAAATTTTAAATGAATAGGTAAAATCTACCTGAAAAAAAAATTAGTACCTACCTACATAATTATATTACGTACTGCAGATAATTTATAAACAAATCTGAGTTAAGTATAATTGTTCAACATAAATTGTTCATGTCGGCCGGTGTGGCGCGGAGCTCTTTCCTTTGAGTCACGAGGTCCCAGGTTCGATTCCCGGACAGGGCAAAGTGAAGAATGACCTTTTTCAAATTGTCCTGGGTCTGGGTGTTACATATATATGTATTTGTATATAGTGCATTGTATATGTGTGTATCGTCGCGTTAGTACCCATAATCAAGATTCATCTAAGTTTGGGACTAGCTCGATGTGTGTGAATTGTCTATGTAAAAAATGAATGTAACTTTCGCAGTTTAGCGGCCCCACCCGTTGTCGAGTACTTTTTTTCCATAGAAAAGGTAATATTTTTGAAACTTGAGGAAATTGTTGCCATATGTAGAATTATTTTAATTTGCCGGCAAAAAAAATCCACTTCGAAAATTAATTTCCTAAAATTCCGTACATATTACTCGACAACGGGTGGGGCCGCTCAAGTTTCGTAGTTGCGATTTTTTTTTCCTATAAAAGAATTTTTCAAAAATTTGGTGACAAATAAATAATTCACCATATGGCAACAATTTCCTCAAGTTTCGAAAATATTACTTTTACATGGAAAAAAGTACTCGACAACGGGTGGGGCCGCTAAACTGCGAAAGTTCCAAATGAATTATATTTTTTTACACTATACCTTCGATGACACACTTTGACAATTACGGGAGTTTGTAAAGAGATTAATAATATTAATCATTCATAAAGTCAGTGGGAGAGGGCAGAAGATAGGGCTGGTGTCGAACATGTGTTGAAAGGCTAGGTTTGGAGTGGCCAGAGGTCCTGGAAGCAGCGGTGGACAGTTATCTCTGGAGGAGATACTTAGGGGCAATGGGTCCCCGACCGAACTAGGACAAGGGGAAGAAGATGTATGTATGAAATCGTTCATTGATTCTTAGGCGGTACGAAGTTCGCCGGGCCAGCTAGTATATTATAAAAATAATCTCAAATGTTTGATATTAAAATAATTTATGTAACTTAGTATAAAATAAATTAATATAACATTCTGTAAACATCAGTTTAATTTATTTATTTATTTATTTATTATTCCAATAGAGCATACAAAATTAGCATGAAAAACAATATAATGGAATATATTGCCCCACTAGATTAAAATCTGTTCTGGGGCAATACTAGAAAAAAAAAAATACATATATCAAAATACAATTTTTCAAATATGGCTTAAAATACAATTCTTTTATGTAAACTTGAATAAGAGTTAAAATAATTCAAAATACATAATGAAATAGCATGTCATACGTCATGTAATTATATCAGTACTTTCTCGATAACAGAAATAAAATCTTTTCTCTTATCCCTAGCCGAAGGCTCCTTTGTAATATTTGAAAATAAATTTCTTTTTTATAAACATATAAAATAAATGATGTCAGTAGCATAAGTAAGTAGTTTGGAATAAAAGCAAGTAAAATTCTGTGAAGGGGTTTTAAAACAAAAGCATCTCAAGATATTGATATGTATACATATCTTAAGATGTACGAATCTTAAAAGCATAAAATATGATAATTCATTTTTTTACGTAATGGATACAACGTATTAAGACATTGTGCGAGTGTTATTTATGCACGTAATTTCTTCAAATTACTACGGTATTTATTGTAATCTGACAACACTGTATATACTGCTTCATTCATTTGTTATTTAGTGTTATTCAGTGTTATTTATGCACGTCATTTCTTCAAACTACTACGGTATTTATCTGACAACACTGTAAATACTGCTTCATTCATTAATCTGACAACAATGTAAATCCTCAGTGTTTGTGGTCAAAGTTCATACACACATTCTAATCATCACATGCTTTTCTATCCACCACAAAGCAGAACAAATCGATCACCCAGTTGGATAGGCTAAAAACTAAATTTTTTTCAAAATCTGGGTTTTTGACTCATTACATATATAATAGAAATTAATATTCTTTCAATGCTTCAAACGGAAAAGAACTATTTTTTAAACAATTTCTACTGAAAGCATAATAATATAATAATATCTTTTAAGAATTTTCGGTAGATTGCCAAACAGCCTCAAGATTTTAACTTGAAATGCTCAGGTATATCAGAAATATGAGTAAGTACGAGTTCCTATACAAACTATTTTCAAGAATGTATAGGTAAGATACGCACCTATTCTTCAGTATTATCTTAAACAAGAATTTATCCAATTTCCTGTTTCTAAGAATCTACACGTGTAATTAAAGTATTTCAATAATTATAATAAATTAATAGATTTACCTCTAAAACAAACAATACACAAATCACTCGTACTGGGTGGAATGCCTTAATGAGTAATAAAACAAACAATAGTATTCATCCCAAAACAGAATCTTTTATTCTATTTATTCATTGTCTTTTATTAATCTTTTGGTTAAACAAAATAACTGTAATGCAAAATTTGAGTAATTGTACAAAATACATAAATTATTAAAAGAAAATTTGCGATCTGACTATTAAATTATACTTTTGTAGTGAATCTTTATTGCATAGACCCATATTGTTTTTATCAACTCTTTGACTACTTCTTTCTTTTTTTCCGGCAAGGCACCCGACATCGAGTGAATTATGCCTATGTATACTCACTGTTGTGAGTATGTTGTGAGTATGTTGGGTTAGTTGGAAGATATCGCGCTTCTGCGATAAACTCGCCCATTGCACAATTTTTTTTGTATAGTAAAATTGAATATTTTCATATGTTGTTTTTTTGTGCAATAAAGTTTATTATTATTATTATTATTATGTCGCCTTAGCGTAATGTTTATTTATTAATACCTAGTAACTACCGTTTCAGTCACCATGTGCGGCAAGTACAGCTCAAGGGCATTGGGATCAATGAACTCCCCGCCCGCGTCTTTTACTACTTGATCGATTACTATTTGACTGATGAATTTAATTAATGTTGTTTAAAGAAATGATGTAAATGGCTTCTGTGTGGCTGGTCCGTTGCTGTAGAACAAAATTACCTATGATTTGCGGACGCTGGAGTGTGTGAAGGTGTTCAAGGCGAGGTTAAAAACCCTATTGTTCAGGAGGTGTTCTTGAATGGACCCTTGCGGTGGTTTTTTCACAAAACGACACATCTTGAAAAAGTTATCTATGTAGTTATTATTATTATCAAATATTTAATTTTTAGTTATATTTTGAATTTGTTATGCGTTATACTATATTTGCAATCCGTCTTATATTTCAATATGTGAAAGGCCCACGCCGTATGCGATTGTGAATAAATTTAAAGAAATAAATTACAATAAATGAAAAAATGTTTCAATATCATGTAAAAATTAGTAGGACATAAAATATGTACCTATGTATACATATTTATTACGCAAAGAGAATTAATAGGAAAAAAAATTTAACAGCACCCGTGATTTGATATCTATTTGTCGGTACATATTATGGGAATATTTAACTCAATGAACGACTCGAGTTGAATAATCTAAAGGTCAATCAATTTAATGAATATGTTTCGTTACATTGTTAAAACATACATACATAATAAGAAGCCGATGTAAATATTACGTATCCAACACATTTGTTATATTGAAGTGTGGATGAGTATTCGGCAGTAAAACAACCAACATGTGTTTTGTGTTGTGTACAATGTACAATACTGTACACTGACGCCGTTTATATCATAGCGACTAGCGACACATCAACACAAACATACCTATTATGATAAAATAATTCTAAATACACATTTGCGCATTAATACTTGGAATCTAATTCTAATATACTGTCACAGCAAAATATCCCACAAGCGAGGTAGCCAGCGTCTATTGCTATTTTCGAGTAATAAATATGCAGATTTTTCTTTACCAAGCTAAATAAAAAATAGAGCATTCAGTATAGATGGATCATCGTTGAATTATGATGTTGATCATCTTATAACTGAGCTTTTGTGAACGCCTTTTTTACAACAACAAATATATTCAGCGATGAGGTTTGGCAACCATCCTAAATGTCGTTTTATTGTTGGCACCTTGCACGTTTATTACTGGCCTGCTGGTTACACCATCTGTGGGTAATATTATGATTAACCCATTTCAAACTGGCTTATTAAGATGTCTTGATCATTGTTAAGGTTGAGTGGCCTAAGAATGGACAATTTACAAATTCAACTTTCTCAATTCATAGAAACATCTCTTAGGTTATTGTCTTACGGATACATTTTACTACAAGCCGAACACGAGGACGACACCTACCTACTTAGTATTTGCCTAATGCGAATCACTTTAATATCTGACATAGTTTGGGCGCCACGGTGTTATGGAAATTTCATAGTTGCTAGGTTGACTAGAAATCGTTTTGTTTTCCGGTTGAGTTATCGAACGTGTCTACTTAAATAACACTTGATGAAATTCACAACACATTGACTTTCATTGTGTAATATCGTATTATGTAGTTACACAAAGGTAAGCACTAGTCGTTCATAAACTGGCAACCAGTTGGGAATATTGACAAGCTATTATTTTAGTTTTGAAAATTGTCTGAAGGGAGGGATGTGAGAAAGCGCGGGCATCGGAGAACTACATGGAGTAATCATGTAGATCAAATTTTCAAGGAGGGCTTTGTTTTGAGTAAGAGAAACAGACGTGCAGGCATGAGATATTGTACGACTGTAGAAGAAACGAAAGAAGTATGTAAGGATAGATCTAAATGGCGTTCCGTTCTCTCTGCCTATCCCATTTGGGACACGGCGTGAGGGTAAAGTATAGTATAAAAAAAAAAAAACTTTTTGGATGACTTTTTTATCTAATCTAATCAAATTGCATTCTTGCAAAATAGATTTAACATTTTTCGAACTTATGACAAAAAATGTTAAACAGTCTCAGCGTAATTTCTACATGTTACATTTTTATATGTTTAATTGGGACAACATTCCGCTTAATTGGGACAGTAAATTTAAGATCACAGCACTATTTAAGATCAAGATCACATTTTTCTTAAAAGTTTATAGTACATTTTTGTAATTTATATAACCTTTATGTAATTTACAGTTACCAAGAGTTTTTTAAATAAAATTATTGGAAAAAAATGCATTGTTTAATTTTATGTGTGTATTACTGGTTAATGACCTTAGTTGCCAAAACCAAATATATGAATTTAAAAAAAAAATGTGAAATTCGCTTAATTGGGACAGCCCCTTAATTGGGACAAAATGCCCAAGTCCCGATGTGTCCCAATTAAGCGGAATCGACTGTATTTATATTGGTTTGGGTTAGTTGGAAGAGATTGCGCCTTTCCGGTATATTCTCCTATCTCATAAGTAGGATAGCTAGCAAACTAAGTGCATGTAATAAATATTTAAGCCTTCATCCACGAACCAACAAACTTTAAGATATTCGGAATGGGTGGCAAACCTCCTTAAATGTCTTACACGGGATAACTAAATTTAGGTTTTTATTCAGTGGCGTCACAGCAATAAGCACTTAAATAGTAATTATTAATATTTGTGTTGCTTCAATAGACTACGTGTGTATTAATAATTCAGAACATTTTATTTCATTGAAGGTCATACAATATTTGAGGTCTAATAAATGTTCAAGTACTACATACATATAAAACGTACATACACACATACAGAGACAATATTAATATAATATTGATAATAGTTTTATTAATTCACAAATACTTGTTTACCAAATATAATATGTATTATTTTAACATATTGTGATAATAACACTCATACGTACGTCTACCTACGTAGTATAATATCTATGTCTGGACTCCGTGCAAAACTACACGAAGTCTGATTTTGACCAAAGTGACTTATGAACATATTTTGATATTTTTAATGGCATATTTCACATACCTATAAAACAAGTTATATTTTTTAATATATCTTTAAAAAAATAAAGTCACATATATTATATATATGGACATCGATGTTGGGAGACGAAAATTCCGATTAAATGTAACGCTCTGCAAGTCTAGTATGTCTATGTTTGTATTATCCTTTAATTTGTACCATTATTTTTATTAACGCGTGAAAATATGTTTGGTTGAACAAGAATATATAAACCATTTGAGATATTTATATAATTTTGTTGAAATAACTTTAACGGCCTTATAATTAAATGACGTCTAGTGACATAATCTAATTTCGCTCCAGCATACAGAGTATTTATATTCAATGATATTCTAAAACAGCTGATTTATACATAGTACGCTAAGGCATAATCGGCTGTACTCACAATGTCACTTCGTAGTTAGTCCTGGTTATTTGGAAGATATCGCTCAGTATATACTGCATTGTAGATAAAATTATGATTTTTGGCATTATGTTCCTACTGATAAATAGTTTCGTAGCCAATGTAATGTGAAGAGTAAATAAATATCTATGTTAATAAAATCAGCTCCACTGTGAATGAATAAGCAAATTATCACTTTTAGAAACTTGAAGTAGACCACATTATTTTACTGGCGCCCTTTAGACGGAAAATGAACTATACAACAGCGCCAAAATCAAATCATCTATCATCACATAAAACACATTATTTACTGTCTAACTGGACACGACTGTATCATAACCTTAATTAAATCATAAACCTTACTAACAATTTATTTGTCCCTGATTTAATATATAATAACTCTCCTACAACTACTACGCCATCATCATCGCCAGAAATAATAACTCACAGTTGATCTCTATCTTAACATTATACCAAAAATTCAAATAATAATATATGTGCCGTGAGTTTCGAAATCCACTATAACACATTTCGTCCCTCATCTGACTAACTGTCGTAACTGGTAAAATGTAAATTGTTCAGGAGAGCATTTTTAGTGTTTTGGCGTGCATAGTTTCGTCTCTCCCAGCTAAACGAAAGAGTCTAAATGTATTTTATTATTTTATTTGTATTTTTATGAATCTCTGAATTATTTTTGTGATAATTAAATTTCCATAAGTATATTGGATTTATTTTTATGCACCGTCAAAGTAGATAGGACCCTTTGTGAGACTTTTTTCCCATGGCCATATTTAGTTATGCTCAGATAGGACTTAACTATTTTAAGAGTCAAAGGTGAAAATAAAACGATTTTATAATTTAAGAAAGTATATTAATTAACAAGAGTGTTTACACTGTAATAAGAGCAGTTTTATGGGAAATAAAATGATAGTAAATCACTAAAAAATAAATTATTATGCAGATTATGGTGTTCGAGAATTCTCATCCTCATCATCAGATGTTAATAAATAAAATTTCGTGATTATTTTCAAAACAACGAATTTAGTGATGGAGGGACTTATAAAACTCAGCGTGCTTGAGTAATCTTATCATCAGTGTATCGCCAGTAGTCAAAGACATCGAGTCAGCAGATTTTGCCTGGGAAATTTTAGATGGAGTGGATTTGAGTTGAGAAATCTCGTTATGCAATATTATGTTAAATACTTGTCGTTTCAAGTATATTGAACGATAATTTGTTTCGCCATCACTAGTTTTAAAAGAAAACTTAGTAAGACTGTGTTTTTCTACTGAAAATTACGTCATCTCCGTTCAGTTTACATTTAGCCCTGTGTCGTCATTCGAAGGGATAGAAGACGTAGCTCAATGGATAATTTCTTAAAATCCAAAAAATCTGAACAGTTGAGGGGTGTAAAGATGTAAGGTTTGTTTCTACCTGCTAATTTGAAAATAGGAAGTAATTGACTAGGAACAAAGATATTACCACTTTTCTTAAGCGCATAGTTAATAGCACTGTGTACCGAATCGCCTTCACTTTGTCCGTGACATGGAACAGATACGTTATTTTATTTCATTATTATTTCTTGAATTATTTATAAAGTAAATTAAGGTAGAAGCGATTATTGAATTTTTGTTTTAACCGCAACAGCAGTCGGCAAATAAATATACTTTTTATAACATTTTTCATCATACGAGTACATATTCAGAAAAGAAAAAACGCAGATTAAATTTTAGAGGAACCCTTCTTGCTTGCACCTTCATGCCACGTGTAACGATAGCACTCACCAGAAGGCATATCGTATATTGTGAAATTATATACTAATAAACGTCTTTTATAGAAAACTGCCCTTACATTGCTGATTGGTAAGTTGATAACTTGCTGCATATCAAACGTAGCACACTGTGTTATAGAATCTTGCTGAGCTTTTGTTTTGCCAACCATTCTAGCAGGACTAACAAGTATTTTTTTCATTTTCATGCTTAAGATATTGATTTTTCAATTTAGTTTTAACATCTTCTGAGCTTTCGCAATATGTCGTTCACAAGCTACACTGATCCTTTTTCGGTAGATGGAAAGACAGGTTTTTTTTTATATTAAAACTCTTCTGTATGATACAAAACCTAGTTTTTCAGTATTGTTTTTCAAAGTATTCAGAAACATAGTGTACATGTTTCTCAATGTCAAGTCACTATGCAAGTATTTTCATGTCGTCTTTTCACGACAATAGTGAGACTCAACTTTTGGAAATCTCTCAATTTGTTCCTCAATATTGCGACTCATTCTCAGATCAATGTAAAAAGCTTTTCGATCGCCTCGATTTTCTTTATCTAAAATCCTCGCCGAAGTAACTATCGATAGCTGTTTCAACCGTTTTTTTTTCAACACTTATGTATTTTAAAAAAATGGCCGGCATATCTGATGCCCGTCTAGCAGATGATGATAATAAATTGTAAAATTTCTTCAAGACTCCGAAAATTTTCTCAAATTATTTCGGGAGTATATTCGTTGAAAAGAAAACATTGACGAGATGCTGCCTAACAAATTTCAATGTTTCACGCAGGTTTTAGTATTCACTATGCAACAATATTTTTGGATACTTGGGTCATATACTCCATTCTGTGATCTTTTAGTTGTTTATTTTTATTTATTTTTATTGACCTTAGAAGATTTTTTTCTTAGTATTTCCCTCAGTGAGCCGTCAACTTCAAAATCTTGTGGCTGCACTTCGTAAATATTTGACATATTAATTCTTTCAGTACTTAAATTATGATCGGGATATTGAGAATTTCTACTAAAATGATTCCAACAAAGAAAAATACTATCCTATGTGAAAATAAATAAAAAGTTATTCCCAGTTAATGTCTATACTAAGTATCGTATTTCAAGATAGGACCTACATTGGATATGTTTTTCATTTATAAAAAATCACACTAACTGTAGTATCTGCACTTACGTCCGTTAGTAAGATATTATTTTGATTAATTCGTAGATACGACAACAAATCAGAAAGCTGTTCCAGGATAATGGCAGCAGCTACAGCTGTGATCTTCGGTGAGAACATGCGTATCAAATCACAATACATGGTGGCGGTCATAACTCAATTTTGCCAAAAAAGTCAGTTACGACAGTTAGTCAGACGAGGGACGATTTTTGTGATTTGGAAAAATTCGAAAAAAACGATTTTACAAGTATTAAACGTGCTTTCCTGAAGTATAAACTGTCCATTTTGTATAGTGAAAATAACTCCTTATGGTCGGTTGAATTATAGAGGATATTAAAAGACACATTAGAGGATATAGCGGGATTCGTTTATCATCATTATTTCATTGATTTTTTTTTTATGGTTATAGAATACTTAATTACGAAGCCAAGGACATGTATAACACAATTATCGTGAAAATGTGTTATAGCGGATTTAGAAACTCGTCGACACATATTATGTCATTATAAGGAATATAGTGTGACATTAATAAGGAATAAATTTACTCAGGCATAAAGTTGGGGCTTTACTGATTTCTGTTTGTGAGTGAACTATCACTAAGTCTAGAATGACATTTGGAATAACGGTTAAAATTATCTTGTTATTGGATTAAGCTGTATATGTTTTTCAATTTATTATAATCAGCTCAAATAGATACGTAAACGAACTGGTAATGTCTCAAGATATTCCAAATCTCCCACATTTTTCCTTATATGATATTTTTATGGATATTTTTGCTCTTCATCATCAATATTAAACAGAAAAACATAATATTATTCTAAGTAGTACAAAACTCCCACTCTTTTTTATACCTTTTCTAACATCCTGTAATAAAAAATCGCAAAAAAAAAAAAAAAAAAAAAAAAAAAAAAAAAAAAAAAAAAAAAAAAAAAAAAAAAAAAAAAAAAAAAAAAAAAAAAAAAAAAAAAAAAAAAAAAAAAAAAAAAACATCTTGTAGGTATTCAGCGATGAGGTTTGTCACACACCCTGAATACTTTTATTTTGTTTGGGCCAGAAAGGACGGGTTGGATGTTATTTGCACGTGGCTGGTCTGTTGGCTACCATACTACTGGGATACGAGTGATACGACGTAATGGAAGAGTAGTCTATTAGACTACTCTTCTATTAGAAAAGATAATTTAAAATAAAAGTAATTTGCATGAGTATATTCTCACATACAGATTCTGCCTGAAGGGATCTTTTCGTGGAATAATAATGTTTTTGGTTTCACTAAACAATATTTGCAAATAAACTATTTCTTTCAATTTGTACTTTGTTTTTCTTTTCTTTTAAGATAATATACCTTTAACTTATAAAAAGTGAAATGTTACGAATCTGAATTTAATAAAAACTGTAACTCATAAAATTCTGAGAGACAGATTACAAACAATTTTCCAGCTAACTTTACTTTTATCATATATTTGTTATTATTGAAAATTTCAGTATTTGAAAACATAATTTTGTATTCTTTAACCACGAGTATAATCGGATTTTAATTATGCGTAACAAAGCGGCCGATTGAGATGGACAAATATGGAATTTGACCCAAAACGTACGAACATTTATATCTCGTTTAATATTCGATTTACGTAAAATGTATTTTAATTTATACATAACATCGTATATAGGAAGTGTGTGTTCGAATGTATATACAATACTAGGTATACCTACCTACTCGTATTTATATTTTGCTACACATGTTATTATAGTCGCTAACTTTGGTCTTCGTCACACAAAGAAAATTATTACTTTATTTTTTCATTATCCTGAACTAAATTGATAATATTGTAATTACACACAGTCAAATGTTGAAAATTGATAACTCGTTTGATTAGCCACAAAACCGGTGATTGATCTTCGTGTTCTGAGCCCATTCCAAACTATCTATCCTTGATATATTATGAATAGATGAATCTCCCTCGTTTTTAACCGTTAAAGTTTTTGTGTGGTCAAGAAGTGCGGATGGATGTACCTAATTATATTTGCTTTTATTACATCTATTTGACGACCAGTATGGCACGTTAACTGATTTGCAACAACGAACTAACTGGGTTGTCCACAAAATCAGGCACTTAGGTCTACTCATCACTATCGCGGAGAGCAAGACCGAAGGCAGAAATGGTAGACGCTGACCAAGAGATACTTACGTGGACCAACTGAGGAAGGACATGAACTTTGGCACATACCTTAAACTAAGGAGACTAACTGAATGGAGAAGAAAATCCAAACTCATTGCAGACCAATCCAATGAATTGTAACTCACTATTTATAAATAACTCAATATACCTACACACTTGCCTCAAAAAGTTGAGTCATGAGGTCCCGGGTTCCCAGCCAAGGCAAAACGAAGAATGTTTTTTTTTTCAAACTGTCCCAGGTGTTACATATTATGCATTCATGCGTTTGGTTTTTTGTGTAAATATATAAAAATGTTAATCGTTGCGCTAGTACGTACCATAACAAGATTGAAGATTTTATTTTGTGAGCAGCTCGATCAGTGTGAGTTGTCTATACAGGTTATGTTATGCTATCTCCAATTTTTTTTGTTCCTTTGATGATTACGTATTCCCAAAACATTTCGGCATTATAGCTCGATCATAAGTAGATAAAACCTAAACAAATAATTATTTTATAAGATAATATAGGTAATGTTTATGTCCAAAACGTGAACAATTAAATGAAAAAATAAGTATTAAAATATATTAGTTTATTTTCAAACCTGTTACTTGATAATTCTACATACCTATTATTTTTATTATTATTGAATCATATTTTTCCATAACGATATCAACTACGTCTTAAAAAATACTATTTAATTACGTAGATACATTATTATTAAGAAATCAATTTTGTTGATATCGTGTGTAGATTATTTTTGTGCTCGCTCCTAATATTGATATCACCATATATAAGACAAGCGTTTATATTGAACTACATAGCTGACCCAGCGAACTTCGTACTGCCAAACTTACCGCATTTTTTCAAAATTGAAATTTCAGATTCACAAATGTTAAATTGTATGGATAACGGTTCTAATTTGAAAATGTATACAAAAAATACTCTATAAATAGGCCAATATATAAAAAAACATCATCATTGATTTTGTATAACTCTCCATGTTGCATTTTTTATTAAAATTAATAATGTATAGCGTAAATACCTAATATTCTTCGTAATTTTCCTTTACCGAGAATTTATAAGATATTTTAATAGCCTATCGGCTATTCGGAGCGGAGGAGAATCCAACAAATCAGAGATCATTCAAATCGGTACAGCCATTATTGAGTTATATAAATGGTGTAACTAACACCCCTTTTTTTTACATATTATCGATGGTGTAGCGCACAGATGTGGTAAGTGCAGTTTTTACCTAAAATGAGTTATTATACGCATGCGAATCTATATCATCTGAAGTATGTTCCTTAGGAATATTATTGCGTAACTCTGTGTCATTCACGAGATATTTAACAAAAACTATGTGTGGTTAGTACTAGATTGTATGACATCTCAAACTTTCAACATTGATTATCTCAAAACTATGAAAACTGTACTTACCACTTCTGTGCGCTATGCCATCGTTATATAGATATGGCACATTTCTTTACACATTATCTTATTACTGACCTTGGTTCGAGGGAAAAAATCCTATTATGGAATGCATTCACATTATTTGTTATATAATTCGCCTTTCAACTATATCCTTCTATATAACTTCTTTTTTATTAGATTTCGAATATTTTCTTAAAGACACATATTCTTAAAACATGACGGCTAAAGCATGAACATCTTCAATAAATTTAAGAATGATCCGATGTGCTAACCATTTTGAAATCACATTTTTTATTTTATCGATTTTTATATGTAATTCGTTTGGCTGCCCCTCTTGTGGAAAATACCACAATAGCACCAATGAATTTAAAAAATGTTTGATAACATCTACAGTTGAGCGACGAGACAAGCCAGCCGTCTTAAATCTCTTATTTTTTAATTATTCTGAGAAGAGAAGCTGTGTTTGTGTGTTTTCTACTTGTGGGAGATGCCGTGATGGTACAGTAGTAGTGAATGTAATCTTACGTATATGTTTATCCTAAGTTTTGTTTATTTATCATTAATTTATAATGCCAATCATTTATTTTATCCGGATGAAAGATCAATCTGAGATTTACGTACCTATGTGATAGTTAATTCTGCCGAAAAGGAAGACAGAAAAAATGTGATTGAGTGAAGTAAACCAATGATTCGTTTTAATTAGCAGATGGGTTAACTATTAAGGTTTCGTTTCGTAACGACCGCCTCGTACGTCGTGAGCAAATAAGTAATTGAGAAAATAACGAGTGTGAAATAATAAAGAAAGTAGCATGCTCTAACTTCTATTAATCAGTCAGAAGATACATTGGTTCCAATAAAGTTTTACAATCGAAATTAATGAAATTACTAAGTAAGATGTGACGTTTAATTACTGACATGATATTTAATTGCAGTAGAGTAGATTTAATACTTTATATTTATAAAGTTTAATTTATCGACCGACGGTTCTTGGTGGAAGTTCATATTAATAATTTTTAAAATGAAACACAATATATAGTTATTCCACTATTAACTTTATTTATTTTTGCGAGCCGGCTTTCAATAGCTTCCGCTCTCATCGTCAGGCAAAATTAATGATGAGAGCGGAAGCTCTTGAAAGCCGGCTCGCAAAAATAAATAAAGTCAATAGTGGAATAACTATTGTGTTTTACTTTATATTTATATTTAGTTTGCTCCCAGCAATATTCGGAAAAGAATACGAGTAGGTCTTCCGTAAATTCACGTATTTAAATAAATTACAAACGTGTATGCAGGTACTTGAATATTTCCATCACGGAATCTCTCATTTTTTGTAACAAACATCCAAGTTATCTTCTCCATGCCAATGAAAGTTTAGATATGGCATACCTCGAGAATATTTTTAGAGTCAAATGAAGAGTCGATTAATAAGAAAATTATGTAACATACTGAACTAGTATTTGAAGTGTTGATGAAACTCTCAAAAGCCGCATTGTATTGGGCTATTAGCTCACACCCTCAAGTGATAGTAGACGTCACATCGGGGGGATCTTACTGGGGGGGGGGGGGTGAGAAGGAAAAAAAATAAAGTAATTGATAATGATTGATACTATTACATAATTTGTCGAATTACGTATATTTTTACATATTCTTTCTATTACGCCTAAATCGATCCTTAAAAATCGTTCAAAGTATATTACATGATTTTATTTACAGTATTTATATTTATAAAACTTTTAACACATAATTTATTTGTTTATTTTAGCAATAAACTGAATGGATTTAAGTATAAAAAGTGCCTACGTATAATTGTGTTATAATATATACCTAATATGTTTGTATGGGTGTGCAGGTATATGTATTGTTTATGCATGTTTATGGGAATGAAGCATTTCGTGGATGATTACAAATAAATACGCGATGATTAGATTGTTTAGGTTACAAATAAGTTTAAATAAATATAAAGGTACTAATAAAATTGAAACTGAAAAAATTGTATTATCATTGATTACTTATTGTTCGCACGTTTGTAAATAACTTTAGCAAATGTGAAATATATGTTTTATTTTGTTTTGATATTTTTGTAAGACGCGTATACCGCTTGTTTGTTAAATAAATAAATAAAATATATACATTTTCTACCTCTTAAAATCAACCAAGACTAGTGCTTTGAGGGCTTATTATTCCATCAAAAAAAGTTATAAAAACAATAACAAACAAATTCAATATTCCAATACATTCAATTCAATACACTTAACATGAAAAGGAAATCGTAGCAATTTGTTAATTTATTTGACAATATTTAAACAAAACATGTTATAAAAATCTACCTAACTGGGCATGAGTCCATACTAGGGGATTGCAGATTGAAAACTTAAATTCATTGCCAGATAAATAAAAAAAAGCTGATTTTGACATGGTTTACTGACTTTTTGTCACCCCTTTACATTACCAATACAATCTCGGGAGGCCCTTTTTTCTAATCCCGAAATCCCGGGATTAGAAAAAAGGGCCGGGATCGAATCCCCTAGTCCAGTGATCGGCAAACTTATTCGCCAAAGAGCCAAAAATATGTATATTACACCGATCAAAAAAAAATGAGAGCCAAATCTGTTTACTAATTTAGTAAACATTTATTATAATTTTAGAACTTATTTTCTAATTGTTTGTTCTCTACGAATTTGACTCTAGGACTTACGGGGCAAAAGAGCCGCATGCGGCTCCGGAGCCGCACTTTGCCGACCACTGCCCTAGTCCATACCAAGGCAGACCGAATCAGTTATTTAATAACTTTGTCTCAGCGCTTTAACATTCTTTACTTTATTTTGGCTACCTCCCCCACTCCATTCAACTACACAATTCTATGATACAATAACTATATGAAATATTAAAAAAAACTAATATATTCAAATACCATAAGATATTCAAGATGGGTGTTATGCCTCATTATCGCCAAATCGAAGATGCTTCGTGTCTTGTTCGTGAAACTAAAAACCTATCCATATATAATACTTATGTAGTAAATACATATTATTATGTATTCAAGAATACATAAATAAATTAAAAACAATATTATATTAATCCCACAGTGCCCAGATATTTATTATTGGACTAGCGGTCCGCCCCGGCTTCGCGCCGCTCCGGTAAATAGTCTCTGTTGACTACGACATACATACATAATTAATTCAATCTTTCTGATATCATTTTTGCCGAATTAAATAATTCAAAACGTTATATAAAGGTATTGAATATGAAGTTATTTATTTTGATAAGGATTAATCTTCTTCTTCTTCTTCTAAGTCGGTCCCTCAATGCTGAGGATCGTGACCACCATGACCCCAACCAAGCGACAAGCTCCTCCACCGTGCCCTGCCCTCCGCCTGCCTAAACGCCTCACACATTTTACCCCCTGCAGCATCTCTCACATGATCTGACCATCTTGGATTAATACCAAGATACAAATAAAGAGCCTTCTCTTGCGGCGGCATTTCAATTATTTTTTTAAAAGAATAAAAAAACACTTATTGTGGCATATTATATATAATTGAATTGTATATAAATAGTGCCCATCCATTTATTTATACATGGTTGTTTTTATTGATGATATTTGGTTGCATTTTTGTTGTTGTTATTATTTTAGTTATATATATTTGAATTACTTAACACCAATTTGTGAATTTGTATGTTTATATATTGTAAATGGCTATATGAGCCGTAAATTGAATAAATAAATAAATAAATAAATAACTATAATAGTTAGACATATGTATTATGCTGTCGCGACACTTTTTGTAAAAAATTATGTGTTCTGCAAGGTCGTAATAAATTATTTTATTCTATCATTAGTGGTTTTTGCAGCGCACGCGATGTAAAGAATATTTCAGGTATTATTATAGTGTAGCTTCCCAACAGTGAAAGAATTTTTCAAATCGGTTCAGTAGTTTTGGAGCCTATTCAATGCAAACAATCAAATCTTTCCTCTTTGTTATATTAGTATAGATTAATATTCTTCTAGTCACATGATGTATAATTATGTACGCATAGTAATGAATAGACGAATTTAATCAAGATAAACCGGTTATTTCGGTATCGCACTTCACAAAATCGACTTAAATGGTAACAAAACCGGATTGATTACATTTTTCCTGCATACATATTGTGTATTACCAAAATAATATGCTTTATAAAAGTGATTATCAGTGACATTGGATATATAATAATAATTAAACTTGTTTGAAGAAAGAAATGCGTGCCCATTTGTTAAAACTATTTTAGAGAATGTTGCATTATTGGCATTCAAGAATAATGATTATTAGAGATGCAACGAATAGTATCCTTGCCGAATACCGAATATTATACAAGATCATTGCCGAATAACCGAATATTCGACAAAACAATTGAGAGAGCGTGCGGTAGGACTCTCGTCCCCGCATCTTCGTGTAGGTACATCATATGTACATACCTATGTATTAAGCTTGCAGCGCGGTACAATTTTCGAAATTTTTGTGTTCCAACATTAATAATAACAATAATAGTTTTTTTTTTAAAGATATATCTGGGTTTTGTTATAAACCCAAATACAACCTTATACACCTTTCGCAGTAAGCTAAAAGCTTGTGTCGTGAAAGGGGAGCTTGCCGGCACCTGGGATCGAACCCCCTGTTCACGAGGCCGGGACTCTACCTCCAGCCTACCGACGAACTCTGTATTATGGTATTTCACTCCATATTTAGAAAAAAAATTAATTAAGTTGATATTTGAGGATTAGTAGATAATTATACATCTTTTTTTTTTTTTTTTTAATATCATATAATACACATTAAATACAATTATAAAGTCGCGCCAAATCCATTACAGGATTTGTCGGCGCGTTCATTTTCATAACAATATATACATAAATAATTTAAACCTAACCAAAAGCAGCAAAACATATACTTAATAACTATAGTACAATTTCAATTATATACAAATCCACATTTCAGCAGCCATTCCTTGACAAGTCTTTTTGTTGCAATCTTGCTACCACATTTCTTAATAGATGTCGGCATCATATTAAGCAATTTAGGCACATTATATTCTAAAGTTCTCTTACCGTATATATTATTATATTTTGGTACCAAATATCCCTCATTCGATCTGAATCTAGTATGATGAGCGTGTCGCGGTCTTGTTTTATATTCATCCTTCAAAAACTGGTCAAGGACTATCCTTTGCCAAAACAAGCCTTTAGCTGATTATCTAAAGCTGACAATGAAATAGCAACAATCTATAACCTATTACTGTAGTTCCTTCCACTTTTACATTTCAACTATTCGCCAGAATACTGAATAATAGATTAAATATTCGTTATTCGGCCGAGTAGTAAAAATGTTGCCGAATAGGCAGAATACCGAATAGTTAGCTAATATTCGTTACTTCTCCAATGATTATCTATTAAACAAGTATCATATTTATTAAAGTTATGTTAAAAGTTTTGTTATCTATGATGCGTTTCTATTCTTGCTCTGTACAGGTCCGTGCTTATATTTTTTTTCAATTCTTATTTAATTATCATTGCTTAATCTTGAATGGTTTATGACTGTTTGGTTAGATTGTGTTGTTAATTGAAGTTTGTTTGATTAGTGTCATGAGCACACTCGTATTTACATGTCAAGCTGAATTGACGAAAGCGCTCGAATAATAAAATCAATAGTGAAAAGTAAATTTTGTTTTGTTAATATCAAATATATTCAAAATGTCTTTTCACAATGAGAACACACAAACCTTGGATCATATTATATACATATGTTTAATATATAGAGTAAAAAATTTGAAGCATCCCTTAAAACACGGTCTCTGCTTAATTTTCAAGGAATCAAATATGTAGGTATATTATATTGTGTGAATTATTTATAAAATTATAGATATAGGTACCATCCTTAAATGTTTGGTTTTGAAAGAAAGTTGTGTCTCCTGACATACATTTAAAGCTTCAAACAACATGTCACCACTTTGTTTATCCAAGTTCTCTAAGGCATTGTTAGCAACAAAGTTGTGCACCTCTTCGCTTTCTTACATAGTACACAATGTACTTACTTTTATTGTTATAAGTTCTTTATTTATAAGCTGCATTCAATCGCGTCTTCCATCAACAAACCAAAACAGCTAATACAAGTCCACACACATCAATGCCACCCATCCGAATGACTTAAATTTCAATGGTATGAAAAGAATGATTTTCTTGCTTACCTATTAGAAATATTTGTTCCTCTGGTCCCCCCATTTGTGGGAAAAGTGATGTAAATGAACTACTAAGAAAGTTATTTTATATTATTGTTAATAGCACCGTGTTAAATTTACTTCTTAATAATACTAATCTCACTGCAGTTAAAAAGATGTATAGCTTAAATAAATCAAATTTTGTAGACCTTTCTCATAATTTGTCAAATAAAAATTCCTTTATTCAGTTTTTTAACATACTTAAAACCAGTATAATTATAAGGGTGTTAACCCTTTTACAGTTTATTGTAACATAATATGAGTAATGGTTAGTAGGTTGGTAATTTGATTTGTACATTATATTAAGGTATTTTTTTTTACTTTCCATGGTATTTTACACCTGGCTACTAATTAAAGTATATACAAAATATCATCAATTTCGTAGGAAAAGATGATATTTTGACATCATTTTCATAGATTTATTGAACCGTGACCACCTTAAAGATGCCGTGACTACTCCTAGCTGTGACAGCATATTTATTGTGTCTCAGGTCCGCAGACAATCTGTTCCAGTAGGCCTAGTCAAAACGCATTTAAGCGTTACGTTTTCGTTTAAACAAGACGAGGTTGCGAGAACGTGTCAATTTTCGGAGCTACTTGTGTATTTTAGCTCCGAAACGCATTCTCGCAACGTCGTCCGCGTTTGAACGAAAACGTAACGCTTAAATGTGTTTTGACTAGGCCCACTGATATTTGGCCTGACGATGCTGAAGCTCTTCTGACGCTGACGTTGACTGAATCATTCCTAGCAGTGATTTTTTAACAAAAATAAGCAAATCAAAAAAGACAATATTAACCTCTATATTCCTTCATTGATGCATGCCACCAATTTTGAATATCTTATTTTTGATATTATTGGTCAACATTAAAGTGACGATCACGTTCTAAAACACCTCAAGGACACTGAACAATTCATCAATTCAAGAACATTACTTGTTATTCTATGGGTACTGAGATGACAATAACATAATATATTAATATAATATCTTATTTTATGGTGACTATGTAATGTATTTTTAGGTAGTTCTGTAACTATTTTAATTTTTTTTCGAATTTTTAAAGTTATCGTTTTGTGTTTTTTATTTTTGGGTTTCAAAGATGGGTACTTTTAATCTGAGAATTTTAATCATATACAGTATTTGTAAACATTTGTGCTTCTGTAATTGGGTTAATACTATACCTAATTGTTTTATACTATATTTATGTAAAAACCTGTAATAAAGGAAATGGAATAAAGGAAAGGAAATGGAACTGCCAATAAATGAAAATAAAATAAAATAAAATATAACATAACATAACATACATAGACAATTCACACAGATCGAGCAAGTCCCAAACTAAGATGAATCTTGTATTATGGGTACTAACGCGACGATACACACATATAAAATGCACTACACACATATACATGTAACACCCAGACCCAGGACAATTTGAAAAAGGTCATTCTTCACTTTGCCCTGGCCGGGAATCGAACCCGGGACCTCGTGACTCAAAGGCAAGAGCGTTACCTCCGCGCCACACCGGCCGAATGTATATTATGTTACGACTGTATATATTTTATTAATTGTAGTAAGTGTGCTGTCTGCCCTGATTGCGGAATATGCTATGATTTTATAGTAGCGGTAGTCATTATGACATACTTTGCAGTTATGACGATGAAATAAGCTTTTCTATTTTCCGCATCTTTCCCTTATTATTATATACCCAACAGTGGGAACTTGGATGTTGATGCAATCTTCTTAAGAGCCATGATCCGTCTCAGCTATAAAAGTTAATGCAGTTGAGCAATTCACAAAGCATATAACAAAGTACAAAATACTCAAAGACTATCTAGCTACAATCAAGGATAATACCTTCTACATATTATATTACAGTGGACCCCCGGTAATCCGACCCCTGTCTAATCCGGCACCCCCTGTAATCCGACGCTAATTTAGATAATGTATGATTGAGCAGGTTACAATTTGTACGCACCAGTTTTGTGCCACAATGAAGTATGATTTGCACTTCAGAGTATAACATATAAAATCTTATCATTGAATCTGTAATTTGTCGGATTACAAGGTATTCGTTTGTAAAAAAAAATCTTAGGCAGTACTCTATTATAATCCGATGAGTTCGATAGTTCAACATTGCCCTGCAAAACGTTTGTCGGATTACCGGAGGTCCACTGTGTATGATAAAAATACCTTTATTTGGATTTAAGGCTTTCACGACAATCTTCTTCAGCTGGTTGTTGTTTTTCGGGTACCACGCATATGCTAGCGCCTTTCTCATACATCAAAATGTTGATATTATTATATATTCATACTTTGAAAATAGCTTCAGTATGTGCTCAGAAACGACTCTACAGTAAAACCAAAAATATTGTACTCGAAAAATGACAACCAGCAATAAATAACAGTATATATTTTATTTATATACACCTCGCTGAACGAGTAGACGCTCCTTTAGTTAATTATACCATGCAGTAAATTTTTCAGTATCTAACCAAGAAATGAAATTATGATGATGGGTTATAATATGAAGTGAGAAATATACATTATTTAATTAAGTTTGAATGGAAATCTCTCGTACTTAGAATTAAAAATATGCATATTTATTTAATGGATAATATTTTATAATCGTTACCAAAGATAATTCAATTTATTAATTCTGAGAAAGAATCGTATGCACAGCATAAAATTACTTCCAAAATTACAAATGTTCTGAAGATTAGGTACTATCGACGCGGTTTTCAAGAAGATCTTAAAGGATGGTATGGTAGAGCGACAGAAAATTCAAATTTTAGGTTTCAAAAATGATAGGTTGTTAAACTCATTTATGCCTCTAAAGGGGCACAGCATTACTCATACCTTTTGCTACTATGTTTATTTTTAAGATGTTTATGTTGGGATTATTGGAGTATGTCTGTAATGAATAAATAAATAAATAAAACAAATAGGAAAAACGTAAATTTGTGAACAAAGTTACTGACTGAGCGATTAAATGCAAATATACACTAACACAGTCTGTGCGACCATAATGCCTCGAGTCTTGTTATTAGTCGTTGCCAAAACTCCTTATCATCTCCTAGATAAGTGCGACTCCTATGCCATATTGGCTCGTTATTTTGATGTCATATTGATGTTTCGACAAAATTTAGACATATTTGACATCTCTGCCCCCTTACTCAAATCATATTTTAGCTTTACGTTTTCGTTCGACAATAGACGACTTCCCGAGTAAGTCTCAATTTTTATAGCTAAAATAAACAAGTATTGTGCAACAAGCTACGAAAATTAACACTTACTCGGGAAGTCGTCTATTGTCGAACGAAAACGTAACGCTAAAATGTGTTTTGACTACGGGCCCTGTAGTCAAAACACATTTTAGCGTTATGTTGTCGTTTCCCTTTGACTAGTCACCAGAATAAACATTTTCTCAGAAGACTCTATTACGGAGCAATATGTTAAAATGATAATTACGCGCTAATTACAATAAAAAAGCGTTAATTAGTTGAGACATGGTATTGTAAGTATTGTATAATAAATTTTATTAAGAGATAAGTAATTCAATACTCAAATTCAGATCGGGAACTACTTGTTTGCTGGGAACAGAAACCTTCGCATTTTGTTCCAGAAAGAAAAGTAATTTAATATCTAATATCTAGGTCAATGTGGAATAGCGTTAGTTGTATGCATGGTTGTATGATTAAATGAACACGTATTATATTAGACGTAGTACCAGCTATACGCTGTTCTTTGTCTTTATTCAAAAATTATTTTTTAAATTATACACTCACGTCTTGTTGATATATCCATAATACGGATAATGGATATCCATAATATAATTTTTACACTTCCTCCACAGTCATAGATTTCTTAAACATGCATTTCTGTTACACAACTAGCAGGGTGCTTCAAAATTTGATCCAAATGGTAAAGCCGCGTAGTTCTCAGATGACAGTACTTTCTGCCACCGCTTATCAAAATAGTATTTATTTTTTATTCTATTATTCACTGTACACTGGTTTCAATATTTCAAATCAATACAAAGCATCATAAAAAAATATATAATTAATATGAATATATAACTTATGGATAATGAACACAAATTGAGTTTGTACCAAATTATTCAAACTCTTAATTATTTATTTATTTATTTACGGCATTATTGCCTTTGATTACAAAAAAAATATTACAAGTGGACAATTTTACAAGATACAAAACAATGAAAACTTAATGACTACAAATTGACTACAATGACTAAAAGAACTTTGACTACAATGACTAAAAATTAAATTAGATTATAAAATAAACATTAAATTAAATTTGTATTTTCAGAATAAGTCTGATTAAAACATTCTATCATCTTCCTCCTCACAGAGCCATCTCCATCGAAAAATAAGTCTATTGTCTCAGCATACCTATTACCGAGCACATGCAGACGGTTCACGACTGAATGTCTCTGGTAGTACAATGTTTCTGTCAATGTTTCTGTCTCACAGCACTGCACTTCCCCCGAACAGGATAGCCAACAGTTTTGCTGAATATAAGGAATAAACATGTTTTCCTCTTTGTACCATGAAAAGATAAGATAACAATATAGAAGGGTGACATGACTCGTCATCAGAACATCAAATAATTGAAACATGAGACACTATCCTAGGACTTATTGTTGATCAGAGAATAATAGTTATAAGTATTTCATTAAAGTTTCTAATTATTTTAAAATATTCATTGAAATATCCTAGTTCATACATAGCGAACATATTATTATTAATTTCAATGTAATATTGAGAGAGAAAAACGAGATCTCAATACAATACGAATACAAAGTAAAGAACCTTGTTATTAACAGTTATTACATAACACTCAAAAGTTGTATCATTCGGGAAGTTCCAAATGATGGATAAGTCTTTAATTATATACTGTAGTTTTTCGAGTGTCTTTCTGTAAAAGGAACGTACTACCACCAATTTAGCATAAATGAGGTATGCCACCTATCCTAAATGTATTTTTCATTGAGACAGAGAGGACAACTGGAATGCATACTATTACATATATGCAATAGTCTGCCAACTTACCCAAGTGTGGCATATGTCGTGATGGCTTCAATGGATACAACATGTATCATAGATTCTTGCCCCTTATAACATTGCAAAAAATACTTTTACCCGTAAGGGTTGAATTCTTGTAGAGTAGGTAATAATATTGTAATATATAAATGCAGGTATAAAAATTCCTTATTCAAATCATTCCCATTCAAATTTATATTTATATGTTATTACAGAACTTACGCCGTACATTGAGATCAGCTTTTAGCCAAAGCGACCTGGGGAGAAAAAATGAAAACTAAAAAACAAAAGAAATAAATACACACATCTTCGTAATTGAAACCCTATTACGAGTTTTTATCTTTCTGATCAACATGCTCGTGTGTAAAATTAATTGGCAATATAGAGCTGTCTCTGTCGAGTGTATCGTTTTTTTCAAGTACTCTACAAACTCTCTTGAGACGGAAATAGAAAAGGTCAAAGTTTGTAATAAAAAGGGCAAACTGGTAGGTACCTTAGTATTGTAGGGACAGATTGCACATTTCGGTGACGTTTTCATCCAACTGTGTGGACACGGTTCATGTAAAATGTCTAATTATCTTACATATGTTTTATAAATAACAGATTTTTTATAGGCATTTGAAATCTAACAGAAAAATATTTAAGATTATTATTTGCCGAGAACTACACCTAGTATTTTGAAGAAAAGTAAAGTAAAATTTAAAAATACACCCTATTGAGTATTTGAACTACTAATGACAGAATATTGTGATGAATGAAATAATCTACACACACCCTTGATCGCCATAAATGTATGAAAGTACAAGAGAGAATGATTGGAATGTAATTAAATAAATAAAATAAATACACTTTATTCTATCTATAATAATTATTATTATTATCGTATGCAAGCGACCTCTGTGCATAGAGTTAACTAAGAGCTATAGCTCTGCGTCTAATTTACTAATATATTCAATTGCCCGTGGCGACACCCGATGAATCTCCTCTATACCGCCGACAAATCTACTCAGGGAACAATCCTCCACAATATTCATTGTTCATCGTTTCAATTTGACCACATGCGCATTGTGGGTGATCTCTCTTGCCCCATAAGTGGAGAAGATGTACGCATCTGCCATGGCCAGTTCGGATTCTATTAATTCTCGACCATTGCTTCCGTGGCAGACTAAACCCTGGCAGTCTTTGTGTCGGATCTGTTATAAGATGTCTTACGTCAGGATTAATAATAAATACCTACACAAGAACTGAGACAATATGGCTACAATTAAGCTGCACTGCTTCACTAGGTTGCCATGTATTTACATATAATATAACATAATAGAATTTATTATTAGAAACAGTTTTCGCAAAAAAATCTTTTTTTGTCTTGATAAACAGGATTTTAATTTCGTGCTCTAGGCATTTGTTTTCTTTTGTAGGTCATTTTTCCTCTGCAGTAATAGAACTAAGATATTCCTCATGTTCTCAACAAGGTTATTGACGTCTTACACGTGTAAAGAAAAAAGGTTTATGTTGTGAAGGTATTATATACAATGTGTGACAAAGGATATATTCGAACAATATAGTAACATAATACGTAGGTACTTGACTAAAACACTTTTTTTCTAGCAATTTGACAAGGATTAAAAAAAGAGTGTGAAAAATACTCCTATGTATGTTAATCATGTAACTCAACAAATACCTCGACTATTCAAGCAATAGATTGAAACTGGAGTGAAAACTATTTTTAGCATTACTCGTATATCTATGGTTCAAAAACTTTTCCAATGAAAAGATGTAGGTATATACGTATTTTTTTTACATACTTTTACTATAAATTTTGAACTAAATTAATAGCGCGGGCGTCCGAGAACTACGTGGCTTGATCACGTAGATCAAATTATCATGGACGGCCTTGTGTTGAGTAAGAAAAATAGACTGCGTGCATGAGAGGTTCCATGAATGTAGAGGAGGCGAAAGATGTATGTAGAGACAGATCTATATGGCGTTCCGTTCTCTCTGCCTACCCCACTTGGGATGCGGCGTGAGGGAAAAGATAGATAGATTACATTATTTATTACATTCACAAATACTTTTTAACTTTTTAAATAATTAATGCAAACCTTTAACATAAATTTATATAAATATGCCGAGTTACCTGCTAGGAATAAGTTTTCCTCTCTTTTCAAACAAATTTTCGATAATCCTGTACCTAAAAGGCGGCTATTCGTATAACAACACGTATCCAGATATGTTACATCTTTAATTCAGCGATGAAATATTCCTTCCATCCTGGCTGTCTAAACTTTTGTCAACACAAAAAATATGACTTCTATGTTTATAATATATAGTTGACTCGCTAGCTATCCTCTTTGTGGGAAAATCGTGATGGAAATGGTAAATGACCATATTACCTCAAAATAGCAATCAAGATTGCCGGTATGATAACTTCGTATGCGGCATAAAATAAACATAATAAGCTTTATCATTATTAATATTAAAAAGACACTGAAGCTTTGGGAATGTCATGGGAAAATGTGACTTATTTGAGATAATATCAAATGGTAAACTAAAGTTAGTGTTACCATATCGGAAGCTTTTAAAGTTTCATTAATATCCTGATTCTCACAAAGTTTCATTTTATTTCTACAACGTTTTGGTGCGATGACTGTATCAACTTTCAGTGGTATTGACTATAAGAAGTACATTTGATTTGATAGAAACACTCGAAAAACAACATAAGTACCTATGTTATTTACAACATAGCTTTTGTTCGACGAAATTCAATCAAAATATAGTAATTGTTGAATTTTCTACCGCAAGTTTACGCGAGCTTGATGATTTAAATGGAAGCTCTTAAAAGCCTGCTCTCGTTCATTGTAATTACGTAGAAGTACTTAATATTCGTTCTTAATATCGTAAGTACTTAATATCGGTAACTAATTTATTTTATTAAACCAATTCAACATGAACTACCACAAGTACCAATAATACTGACTATCCATCCATCCCATTAAGATATCTTCCAAAAGTGAGATAACCAGCGGAATAACTGCTTATAATAAACATGCATAACGTCCTCTTCGTGTCAATTAAAGTTCAAAATCATTCATGATATGACACCAAACTATTCATTTCTAATGAATAAATACAAATAACTTATAACAATCAAACTGAAACTTGTATCTAACTTATTTATTTCTTTCCCCAGGTAGCAATGTATTATGCTGATATCAGGAGAAATAACATAAAAAAATAATTACTCAAATATCTAAATCTGATTAAAATAACAATTTTATTAAATTTTAACCATAAGTTACATATACCCAAAAATATGAAATCGGGTCTAGGTATACTTAAACTTGCTAACTAGAATCTTGTATTGGAATATAGGAATACATTAGTTCAATTATTGTATTTATATCTAAAGCAATTTATAAGTAAATTATATATATTTTATGTTGTGAGTAAAAAGATTTAGTGTTTTTTTTCTGATGTGATGTGATATTTTTTTGATTTTTTTTAATACATCAGGAAGACTAATGTACATTTTCATGGATGAATAGAGAAAGCAATATCGTTTACGATTCTTTCGTAGAGGAACCTAGACAAATTGCATTTGGCGGTCGACTACAAGCAAACTTTTCAACAATATACCATAATATTATAAATGTACATTGTCGAAAAGTTTGTTTGTAGTCGATCGCCAAATGCACTTTTTTTAGATACCCTGGTACTTAGTTGTAGAGTTTGTCTCGTGTTGGGCTCATTACATCAGAATTGGCATGGGATAGGTAACATGCCTCACCACTGTACCTAGTTAAATGTTTTAATTAATGTCATCACGGCATCTCTCACGAATGGGGAAGCCAGTAGACAACCCTCATTTAATAAACATACGGGCCATAAAAAGAGTATTAACATAAATTATAGGATGTAAATTTTGAAGATAATCTGCAAGTAATTAATCACACTATTTAGTAATTTCAAGTGAGAATTTAATTCAAATTTGAGGCAATTCGTAAATGAATGAATTCATGCAATATTAATTTTTGCTTCATGAATGAATAATTAATGTATTCATTCGCCGAAACCTCCTGGGAGTCATCTTTCACAAAATCTGAATTAGTCATTATGAAAGTTAAGACATAATTTTAACCATAACGACTCCTTTTCTTTCGATTATTTATGATTAAATTTAAAGTTCTTTTTTCGTTCTATCACCAGAATTGACACAATAAATTTACATTTTTTTATTAGTTTCGCAAGTCATTAAAATTTGGCAAAAGTGAGCACAGGATCATAGATAATACTTTTAATTGTATTTTATAACATTTCATAGTCAAAAGATTACAATACTTCGTATAGAAATAAAAATAAAATAGGTAAATCATTCAGTAGTAAGCTATCATAAATTATACATCTCAAATAATTTTAATAAAATACCTTAGTTAGTATTGTTCCGATTGCGTTTACATAATGCCTGTACCTACATAATATATACTCTCGTTTCCTCATTAATTTTTCACATTTAATTTGATATAGATTTTTTCACACATGATAATAATAATAATAATAATAATAATAATCTTTATTGCACAAAATTAGTATACAAAGAATAAAAAAAAAACATGACAACATTACCACTGAATACATAATTTTGTGCAATGGGCGAGTTTATCGCTGAAGCGCAATATCTTCCAACTAACCCATGATCTTTTTGTTTCCGGCAATTAATCCAAAACGAATGATTCCTGTAATACATGACTTATTTTTCTTAAGTAGGTATAGCACCCAAAATTGAGATAATTTTTTTACATATTTATAGAGATATGTAATTATGCATATTTGTTTACAAAAATGATATAATTCACCTAAAAATCCTTATCGTGCTAGAATAGAAAGTGGCCAAGATGTACGCATTCGTCACTCAGTACCTACCGACACTATATTTATTAAAATTAAACATACCATAATTACATTCACAGTTCGCTACTAGTATATTGATGACATTGAAGTGAAGTGGGTACCTACTGAAATTTACACTTTGGCGCAACGTCGTCTGCATTTGAACGCTAACGGAACGAAAACGTTACGCTAAAATGTGTGTTTGACTTAGGCCTCTGATACGACTACTACTTTTGTCAAAAAAGTTTCAAATTGTGTTGATTATTGTAACACTTCTTCTACTCGATTATTACCCAGCTAGATAATATAGTCTTTGTAGAGCAGGAGACTCTCAGAGTTCGACATTCGTAGAGTTGGCATTGGCTGATTCATCAAGAAAGCAAATGGAAGTTTAGGTAGAAATATTGTTTATTGTTCAAAAGCACAGGTTTCACACATTCAATCAATTTTCTTTCTTAAATTACACAGAGTATTAATACTAATTCTATTCATGTTTTATTTTTTACTGACTTCCACATATCAAAGAGTTCACAATAATTACACTATTTTATACAGGGCACAACTTGGTCACTCATTTATTTAATGTACCTATTTTATTTAATATAATTTTAAATTTTGATATTAATTGTATTTATGGCGGTACAAATAAAAATAGACTGAGTTTGGTTTCGACCGCCGACAGCTAGTGATGTGAAGTTGTTACGAGTGGTCAAGCAGGTGAGAAGGAATAGACAATATTATGCTCCATTATAATTATGTAATTACGGGATTATTAAAACTTGTAACTATGTTAGCTTCAAGTAGGGGAATTCTATTTTTTTATTAGGATATGAATTTTAACTAAGACATTATTTATCGAAAAGAAGCTTCGGCCCAGGCAACTACAAAAGCGGCTTTGTCCAACGATGATACAGAATACCTTATTATATAAATTACCTACTCTCTTTTTGTGAGTTTTCCAGCATTCTGTTAGAAAGAGGTGTTCGTAACGTATGAGATATTTAATATATTCAATCTAGCGATGAGCTTTTTCAGCTTTCCTAAATTTCTTTAACTTCTACTATCATTGAGAAAAGAACCTACCGG
Source organism: Athripsodes cinereus (assembly GCA_947579605.1). Taxonomy (NCBI): domain Eukaryota; kingdom Metazoa; phylum Arthropoda; class Insecta; order Trichoptera; family Leptoceridae; genus Athripsodes; species Athripsodes cinereus. The sequence goes on from OX388323.1 coordinate 15,072,384, forward strand.
CCACCCCACGTTTGAGATACGCCGTGATAGTGTTTAATATAGACTCCAACTACTTCGGATTTTGGGCCAGGGTAAAATGAGAAATAACCTTTATCAAATTGATTTAGGTCTGGGTGTTACATGCGTAGACTTTTAGTATATAATATTATCATGTGTTGTACCTATTACACAAGATTCATTTCTTAATTTGGGACAAACTCGATGTGTGTGAATTGTCTATACGTGTAATGTTATGTATTATAAATTTATGATGTAATCCCTTATCATTTCCCGCATTGACTCTTTGTAAGTTAGCCGTCTAGTATTTTATTAATAAGTTATATCAACTTTTGATATAATGTAATGTGATTTGAAATAATTCAACGATGGGGTTTGCCACCAATCTTGAATGTCTTATTTTTTTATGGCACAGAGAAGACGGACTACGTGTTTATTACATGCAGCTGTTCTGCTAGCTACCCCACTTGTGGGATATTATTATTTGGATGATTTGTAAAGCGCCGTTTTGTAAAAAAAAAATCCATCTCAAGGGCGCTCAATATGCCGTGATGTTGTGTGTGTGTGTGAGGGTGTGTGTGTGTTGTTTTATATGTTTTATTTATATATGTACATATTTTTTAGTAAAGTTGATATTTTAACCGACGGTACTTGGTGGAAATTCATGTTGAATTAATTATAAATAAAACACTTATTTATAGTACCTATATCCACAGTGACTTTTTATTGGACGCGAGCCGGCTTAAAAGAGCTTCCGCTCTCATCATCAGGCTGGCGTAAGTGTAATATTTATAATTAATATTTTTAGTAATGTTTTTTATTTTACTTTCTATTTCATCAATCTATTTTATTTTACTCTATTTTGCTAAATTTTATTTAATTTTAATCTTCTTCATTTTATTTGTCTTATTTTATTTTATTTGTTTTCGTTTTTTGACTAGTTATTTTGTTATAAGTACGTGTAAATAATAATAAAACTATCCCCCAAAGCACGAGCTCTGCTGAAATTTGAGGGAATCAAATATGTATTTCTGTATATTTATTAATAAATTCCTTGTTATTGTAAAATGTATTTTTATACTACTATATTATACTATACCATCACGGCATATCCCACAAGTGGGGTAGCCAGCAGATCAGCTGCATGTAAGAAACATGCAAACTGTCCTCTTCGTGCCAATATAAAATCAAGACATTCAGGATGGGTGGCAAGCCTCATCGCTGAATTTAAGAAGTAAAATGTCTTAATTTTTTCGAACACCTGCCTTTTACAGGACACTCGAAAACTTACGCAGAAGAGTGGGAGACTAATCCTTTACCGGGTGCTCCACGGGATATTGTATTTTTATCCACAGTAAAAATATTTGAATTACGTATTCACCAGCAATAGGAGATGACATAAAGGTTTGCATTACAAATTTTCCACAATAATATCCACAATTGGAAAGATATCATATGTAAATGTTATTTAATTAAATATTGATTTAGAAATATAATTTGTGTTATCGCATTTCAAAAAAGGTTCACGTGTAGAAAATGAAGCTAAAATTTGAAATTAATTAACGAAAGGATTTAAATGTAAGCACCAACCTACAAACAATGTTTTATTTGCACGCTTACTTTTTATTAAAAAATCCCTCCAACTTATTTTAGTTTTAATTTTGATGAGACACATTTTTAAAATGCTAAACGATAATTTTAATTACACGTGGCATTTTTAAGTTGTAAAAATCATCATCTTCACCACAATTACGTCAATTTGTTCTGGATTTTTCATCTTTTTGCTAATTAAATTATTGTTTTTATTTTTTTGGAAAATATATTCACAGAGTTGTTGTATTAACATTTTCCGCGATTCACTAATCTGCCAAGGGTTCTGATCTAATCTCTTTTTTAACCATTACCCGCCAAACATATTATAGCATATACCTACGTGTATTCACGTGTATACGTATACCCAGTTTATACGTGTACCACGAGTATATGCCTACGTGTATATGTATAACTCTTGGATATTTTAGTTAACCTGTGTCAAGGAGGGGGTAATTGTACTCTAGTGTAACTGAAGTACCCAAGAATTTTACCTGTGTTAGCTTTCAACTTTATAACAACCTACCAAAAAATTCAAAACAATGGATATTCTGTCCTTGAGCGAGAGATCAAAAAGTATCTTGTTTGCAACACTTTTTACACTGTTGAAGAGATATTGATTATTAAACCGACTGACCTTAATAACTCTAATTAACTGACGTACCAAAAAATCGTTTTTATATCATATGTGTGACTCATCGTCGACTCTGTTCTTGTAATTTATCTGATTCTTCTGATAAATAATTCAATAAATATTGTGCTTTGGACATGACACTATGGGAATACTTTAGTGTTGAAAAATATATTATTACAAAAATTGTTGAGTATGTGTGTGTGTATGATTCGTTCTTTGTTCATGCAATCTCTCTGTTTCTTTTGTTGAACAAATAAAATATTAATATGAGTTTTAAAATGTTAAACTAAACACTGTTTAATTTTCACGTATGATTATTTAGTCAATTAATATAGACTAAATTCTGATTGCCGAGCGCTTTCGCCTTGCGGCAAGAGTTACTTAAAACTAAAGAATAGATCAAACTAACCTACATTATATTATAGTGTAAAGGTTGGATGGAACAAAAGGAATTTTAAGAGGGGGTGTTCATATATCTAATAGTGGTGAGAAGGAAGGAATTTTGGACATTAACAATGTCTAGCTTATTACGCAAGTCTAATTGTTTTGTGCCTTTTAAAAAAAACATTCCTCTGGACACGGAGTTTTACCATGGAAAGGGCTTAGGCCATGAATATCTATAAATAAATAAATAAGTAAATTATTGGCTAAAAAAACATTTTAAAAAGAAGAGGCTAGTTTATGTCCTGTTTTCTAGGTAGAGCACTCAAGGTTGTGAGACATATATTTATACAAAGTTTAATGGTGTTTTTGTATATAAGTTTTACTGCTTACATAATTATTATGTAAATTTTAACATGCACAAAGTTTTACTAAATATTAACTTGGTTAATGTGATTACCGGGAACAATATATTAGCATTAGAAACAACTACTAAAACAAAATTATTTAAAGCACTGAAAATATAGGTAATAAAACTCAAAGCTCACATAAGATAAGTTTTTAGGTTTTCGGAGTGACTCTGACAAGTTTGTTTTTCTACAGAAAATAGAAACACTGATGACGTATTGTTGAAATAGCTTTATTTCTGGGCCCAGCAAGCGGATCGAAACGTAATACTCATATCCAACAAATACTCAGCGGCCAAAACACAAACACAGCAGAACAATTTATTTTCTTGCATAATATTTTATTCATATTTATTCTTTTGTGTCAGAAAGCATGGACGTCAAGAATTATGTAAGTAGCTTGACCGCTAAGATCAAATTTTCGAGGGCGGGTACGTGTCGATTAAGAGAAATTACTATATTTATTTACCCATTCATTATTTGCTGAAGCATTTTCACATTGTAATACATTCATATTAAAATAATATAATCAGAGGGTGATTTCATCGCAAGCGTACGAGATCTTCCAACATACCCCAGTTTTTTTTATTCTTACCATTATGGCGTTTTCCACAAGCGGGACAGCTAGCTTTAACGACAACGAATAATTCTTCTTTTGTAATTTAAAGATTGTCGTAAAAAGTCAAGTTTTCACGAATAAGACATTGAACACCCTGAATGTAGTGATATTTTTGAACGCTTTTTAAAAAAATATTACTAAAATTGTAAACAGAAACCTAAAAAGGTCTCATTTTTAAAAATTAAAATATTATCTAATAATGATTCAAAAAAGCAAAATTTTAATACAGTGTTTTTGATTTCAATAGTTCTATACAGATACCTAATTGTTTTTAGAGTGTTAAATTATTTTCAAGTTAATTAAAAATTACAAAAACAAATGAACTAGTGGATAAAATTTGTGACAATTAATAATACCTACAATTGGAACTCACATAATTGTTTCATTTTTCAAATTTGTGACAATTACAAATTCATTAAAAAAAAATCAATTGTTAAATTGAATTTTTGAAATATATTAAAATTTGATAATAACAATAAATAAATTTAAAATAAAAACTGAAAATGCGCCCTTGCGGTGGTTTGTACCACAAAACGGCGCTAAATATATTGTCCAGATTATTATTATTATTATAAAAACCTAGTAAAAGTATGACTGAATTTGCGCAGACACACTCTGGTTGGATGAAGTTTGTTTCTGCTCTGAGCTATTGAAAAAGGCGTTGGAGGGCAAAATTAGTGAATATTAGAATTAAGTTAATAAGACAAAAGATATTATCTACTTAAATTTACGTCAATAACTAAAAAGCAAAAGCTCCGTAATTCTGCAGAGGTAAGCGAGTTGAAAGAGAACTTTAATAATTTACAATGTAATAGTATTACATAATATTGTTTATAATGATAAATATACTCGTACTTACATAACAACATACCCTCCTTAAGTAAACGTGCACACTTCTCAGTTGACTTTCATTAATACTGTAAATTAGTATTTTAATGAATACGTACAAACTCTAATACATAAGATGTTATCGTTCCGTGGAGTCCACCACAAAGAATAGATCTACAACTTTTTTTCTTATAAATATAACTTAAATTTAACAGTTTGACGATCCTTAATACAAAAAATTATTATTATTGACTCAACTGTAATCCCTTATTCCAAATTTCTGCTTCCAATTCTTTATTTTGCTGATTGTGCCTACATTGGTTGTAGTGCAGAATCACTTATTTAACTGGAAAGGTTACAAAATACTGACATTCGTTTCATCTTCGATCTGAAAAGATCTGATCACATTACAAGATTAAGATTTTTTTTAGTAAAAAAGTATATCTGGGTTTTGTTATAAACTCAAACACAAATTTATTCACCTTTCACAGTAAGCTACTAAAATGTTGTGTCGTGAAAGGGGAGTTTGCTTGAAGAGAAATAAACTGAAATGGCTTACCGTGCGTCAAAGACGAGATCTCCATGTACATATTATCCCTCGTATATATTGTTTATACTCTACGTCTTCATCATATTTTCTCAAGGAAATGTTTGAGTATCTTTCGAGCCATGGCTTACCCTTTCGATCAAATAGCGAGCGTCTTTTGGCGATACCAGCTCATAGCTCAAACTCATTTTCTGTTCATGGTGCTCGCTGTTGGAATGGTTTGCCTTCCAGAATCAGGTTGCTCCCCACTCTTCACACTTTCAAGAGGGGGTTCAGGACTACTTTATCACTCAGAATTTGACATCTGTTTCCTAATCCCTTTTCTTTTCCTTCTTCAAGGATATTTTTTTTATTTTAAAGTTACATGAAATTGGGTTAGTTGGAAGAAATCGCGCCTCTGCGATGAACACGCTCTCTGCATATTGATTATATGAATGTATTTTTGTGTAAATCTGCTTTTAATCAATGTAAAATAAAGTAAAAATAAAAACTCTTACCGCTGATTCATATGCATCGAGATACCATTCCAGTTTCACAATGAAGGGAATTGTGCACAAGCTGCTGGTTATATAGATTATGAGTCTGTTGTGGAATATATTTAATGTAAATTTGATGTCTATTTTCTGAGTATAGTCGGATTTTATATTTTCATATATAACAGAACAAGCAGAACAAGATAGTCGAACATCGAATAAATCAGAGTCTCGGTAATCAACATTTTAATAGGTGCTCGCAGCTAAACTAAACATGTCTTCTGTATAGCAGATAGGTAGCATGAATGCATGAAACATGAGAACCAAGAATATCTAGCGCTGAAATAACAACAAAGTTATAATATTGTAATGCGGTTAAGAATATTTTACATTCTCTGTAGCGAATATTCAAATATTACAACCAAAGAGCGCGTATCGTTCGTAATCAAGTTAACAGAAAATTTATTAACCTCGCATTAAAATGCGAGAAATCTTTAAAGCCACAGTGTTCAGCTACAATCTAGAAGCTTAATGTCGTCTAACATTAGGAGTAACCTTCTGCGATCTTAAATTTCAAGTTGATGATCTAAAAAATGGTCTGTCAATTTCAAGAATACCTAATATTAAGTAAATGATACTTTTTAGAAATGTGAAAAACCCTTTTTAGATTGTTAAATTATAATGAATGTGACACATAAATAGATAATATCCTTATCGAAAGTATCCCTTCGGAATCTTCTCTAAAGTATGAATATTAGAAGATGCCTTAATGTAATGAATGAGGTGTTTTCAATAATAATTAATCTATGAGATAAGCTTCCCATTATGAAACTCATTTTTATTGTAGTTAATTATTTCTCATAAAAATATTTAATTTCAACAAAGAAACCAATTTTTTTTTCGATTTCATTTCTTGAAGCGTTATTTCATTATACATTTAGCGCTCTTAAACCACAAATCCAACATCAGTACGAAAACACCGGCTGTTCTTACAAAATACCGGCAAATCTTTATAATTAAATATGTACCTTCATGCATATTACATACGTGCTTCGGATGTCCTCAGAAAGGCATAAAATATCTCCGGTAACACAATTCAATGGTGAAGCATGCCGCCCATCTAGCATGTTTTATTTTTTTTATCGACACTGCGAGATATAATTTGAATTATTTATTTATTTATTTATATATTTTAATAATTGACGTTGTCGATCCCGACTCATTGCATCCGTGACTACAAAGGGTCCTGGGGATGGTTGGTGACAATAAACAATAAAGAACAATCTGCATGTTTATCGCATGCAATAATTATATTTTTATCTGTTGATTATTTAATTTTGAAGGAGACCTACCATCCACTGTGATACCTCAGAAGTCTGGGAACTTTCATTTACCCTCACAATTGCCTAATTTAGAGAAGAGACAATTTATATGGTCACCACATGTAGGTACCCCCAACCAAACCTAAAACCATTGACAGAAAACTTACTTCACCGCCTGATATTGAGAACTGCATTGATTGTTTAATGTACACATTTGCGCATCTATGTAACTGGACAAATTATTAAATTTGGTAAATATCACTAATAGAAAAAAATGTATGCTAGTAAAAAGCGTGAGATCATCATCTTAACATCAATAAAAGTTTAAAAAAGTAAAACCATTATTACTAAAACCATCATGTTCTTCTTCTTTTCGTGTCGATCAACAAACGATAAAAATAACAAAACATTAAAATATATGTTCCCATCCTCTCCCAAAAAGCCACGGCATCTCTTGCAGCTCCCCCCAAGTGAGTTCGCTCCACGAATTCCTCCCAGTGACACTGTTTGGCACCATCATCATGTTTGCAAGATACCTTTATTTTCTCTTAAGTAAGTTATAATTGTCTGTTTTCTGCTTTAACTATTCTTTTTTTGTCCCTTTTCACACTTCGATAAAGTAGATACAATTTTAAAACGAATCTGGCGCAGTTGCAAATTTAGTCCTTTTATGTTGTTATTGATATACCTACATAGTACATATAGTATTTGTGTTTCGTGTAGAAGTTTCTTGGAAATAAAATTTTGTTACTATCATTATAAAGTTACTTGATTCTATAACAAAGTAATGATTTTCCTCACTAATAATACAAGGACGTAATGTCAAACCTTTGTACAATTTCCTTTCAATCTCTAACTATGAACAACATGTAGATACAACAAAATAACCGGACTATTATTAGATTATAACTTTTCAAAGAATTTGTTTGGGAGCTAACTTGTTTCTCATTTTAACAGCTTGAATATTGTACATTGTTGTGAAAGTTATTATTATGAAAATTCAAATGATTTATTACCTTCTACGATGACGCTTCGTGGGGTTCCTGGAAAAATAAAACTTTCACTCTTTCCCTCATTACTTCGGAAACGTGAAAAAAGAGTGGGAGATTTATACATTACTGAGGACTTCTGAGAGATTTTATAATGAATCTAGATTTGGATTTAATTGAAATACACCCTCACAGTAAACAATATTGTATTATTGTTTTTTTTTACCCAAATACAACCTTATACACTTTTCACAGTAAGCTACTAAAAGCTTGTGTCGTGAAAGGGGAGTTTGCCGGCACCTGGTATCGGACCACGGACTCCTTGTTCACGAGGCCGAGACTCAACCTCGAGGCTACCGACGAACTTAGGTCGTTAACAGAACACTTTGAAGAATAACGAATAAATAAAGAATATGATTGTATCATCAAGGTGGAATAAGTCGGCAGCAAGTGGAATCGAACCTGGATCTCAAAGTTTAAGACTTCTGTCGAGTGCATCCTCATGGGAAATTTGTCTCACTACTTCACGACATCTGCGCTTTGGCTTTCCTAATGGCTACTTGCAAGTAACCTCGATACTTAATGATATATTGCCTACATACCCAGGTGATCTCTCAACCACCTGGCAGTACCATCGCAATTAGCTCTCTTGTATCTTTTCTGAGAAATACCGCACACCCAGACTCCCACGAATGTATGAATTTTGGATCGTATCAAGCCTTGCGACCCCGCTCATCATAATTAAAAATAAAATTTTCCATTGAATGATATTGTTTAAGCTTTCCAAAAAATATTCATGCCAAATGTTTATTCACAAAATATTTATTTATATAAACGAATTTTACTCCTCTTATGAAAATACTCTTAACTTGAAAAGAAATAATAATTATATAAAAAAAATTGAAATAGACTTTAATGTACGTATGCTCTAAGGACTTCTATTAGGTAAGCTCAAGAGATAAATTTCAAGTAATCTCATCTTCTGAATAGTTTCTTTGAATAAGTAATTCAATACATTTTTAAGAATACTATTTTTACTCGTGACTATATAAAATTAAGTGATTTGCAGAAAAAAATGACATTGAAAATTTGTAATACCTACCTTATTATTCAATGATCCACTTACTAACGTATCTACAATTCATATAGATATTTAATAAATATATACATCCTATTTCAAAAAAAAATATTTTTGAAATACTTTAAAATTAAAAAAAAACATATATCTGCCTAATCTCTCCTTAACAGTATTTAAAAGTAATATATAGTAAATTTATTATTAATTGTATATAGAACTATTTGAAATACGTTACATACAAAAATATCCAAGGGACACGGATCGTCTCTGTTGTCCCTTCTGTCATCGTTATTTTTTTTAATATATTGTTATTATTTATATAAATTTATACATTACATCGATTGATTGGGACTGCTGAAAACTGGGAAAACTGAAATATTTTTATATGTTTAATTATAAGTATGTATGTGTATTCAATCCCAGATACAAGTTAAACTCTTTAAATGGGATAGAAAATTATATAATTTTAAGTGCATTTTAAAGTAAATGTGTTATATATGTACTGTTATATTTTATATTAATAAAAGGTCAAAACTCTTGGTTCTAAAAGCTCTTAGAAATGGAAAATATATATTCAATTACATTATATATTTTTTTGAATTTGAAGTTATAAGTAGAATTAAAATCTTGTACTGTTTCTGTGGTTTAAGATAAAAAAATGGACATATCTATAGAGAGTAAAAAGTTAGAAAAGGCAAAATACTAATAAGAACCTTTCGCTGTAAAAAGAAAATTAAAATAAAGTTATCAATATAATGTTATATCTTGGAGTGGACACCATGGATGAATAAATGAAAAACAGGAAAACCTGAAATCAGATAAGTAGAAAACATTGTTCAAGTTGAGGGGATAAAGCGAGTTTATGTTGTTCATGAAAAAACCGTGAGAAATGGATAAGTTTGCTAGAAACCTTTCGGTGGAAAGTCGAAGACTAGCCAAATACATTTTTTTGACGAAATTTATCATTATAATTTGCATATGTATTCGGATTTGATTGTGAACCTTATATTTGTTTAGTTTCGATTGTGAACGTAATGGATTTATCCATGTTCGAATGTTATTTTTAGATTCCGCAATTTATTTGCCCTACAAAGAGGTTGTCAACTGAAATGTTCAATAACATTTTGGATAAATAAATTATTAATGTGGGCACTTAGTAAACTCGTACATGTACGGTACAATCAAACATTCAGCCGTCTTTGAGAATTTTATGCATGCGAACAAACTAATTAGTTTATTGATTATCCGCGCTTTCTCACAACCCCAATTTCAGATAGGAATATTCATACCTGTGGTCCACATATTCAAACCAACGTAGGTACATGCTAACTTCTTTACACGCATTCCATCACAAAATTATCTTATTATCTAATTACGATCTCAAAATCTCTCTAATTATCTCATACCCAGTATCCAAAAGTCTCTATTCGTTGTAAAACTGTTTCTCAGAGCTAAGTTTTAGTCTGAAACTCATATATTGTTGTAATTTCACATAGCAACTTAAATATTTTGCTTTAACAGGCTGTACGAAAACGAAACAGGGAGTTTAGGGTGATGGATACGATATACAGTGCCCTTGAGGTCATGTTATGAGTAAACGGCCCTTTACAAATAGTCCATATTTATACGAAACATTTTATTTATAAATAGTTTCCTAGGCTCAGCAATATCTACACATGTTGAAAGAAATCAATTCTGCGTAAGGCGAATTCCTTCCTGAAGAGAAAGTTATATTTGAATCGTTCTTTTTAACAAATTCACATTCGTGTAACGGGACACTAGTTTTTCAATTTATCAAAAATGTTATAACGAGTTCCCGTATGGTTCGATTAGACTCCAATCTTTCTTTTTTTTCTTGTTTATTTTTTTATTTTATTTTCAATCCGTTCCATTATTTACCTTGTGTAAAATAATAAAATACAATACCCGCTGTATTTGTCATAAAACTAAATTTGCTGAGAGAACTGTTTATACTATTTATAAAATTTGCATGTCAACAAGACTAGGAGTGATGATTCTGTTTCATTTTCATTTATTGTGATTATGTTTTTGAGTCTAAGTATTTTGTATTTGTTGAGTGTTGCAGATGATATGTTCTATAATTTTTTTTTTTATTGTATGTTGTATTATTTATGTTATGTTTAGTTGTTACAGTTTATAAAAAGCGTGAGGCATATATATTATTATTAATAAATGAAAAAAATGAGCAACAAAGTATGTCATTTTTTTAATTGACGTTAGTGTTACATGTATGTTTATGTGTAGGTATAGGTATCTATCGTCAAGCTTGTACTCTAAGTACCCATAATTATAAAATTCATGTAGTAGTTTGGGACTAGCTCAATTTGTGTAAATTTCTGTTACATATTTTATAAATTGATGTTTGAGATGACAATAATATATTGTTCATAGGGGTAACTCCGTTAGATACCCCAGTCGCTGATAATGTAGCGATTGTATAAAGTCGTTCTTTCCGCGGAGTAACCTGCAAAAAGACAGATCTTTCATTCTTTTCTGAAAACTTTCGAATGTCTTGTATAAGGCAGCTACATATTCTTGTTAAAGACATTTATACCAATCCAGTGATGACTATTTATTTTTTCTGTTTCTTCTTTGTTTTATTTTTATTGATACGGGGAGGATGACCTGCAAATTTATAACATGTACCTATTTAGTATTCTACTACAGTCAATTCATTTAGAAGATTCAGTTAATGTATAGATAGTAGTGATGTAACGAATGTGTGATTTTGGATATTCGCGAATGCGAATATTTGTTGCCGACATTCGCGAATAGCAAATATTGACACGCTTAAATTTCTACAATTGCTCAAACATTAAAATATCTACCTCCCCCCCCCCCCCGTCTCCGAATTTTCAAAATGGTATAGGAATTTTGAATATTTTAACACTCCTCGGTTTTCTTAAAGAATATTTTCTTGCAGTACTTTTTTTACAATGTACAGGGTAAGTATCCGGTACTTTTACCGAATATTCGATAATTTATTACCAAAATAATATTCGCAAAACATTCGCATATTTTTTTGCGAATACGAATGCGAACACTTTGAAATCTGCGAATAAGAATATTCGTTACATCACGTATAGATAGATTAAAGTTTCAATGCCAAAAAATATTATGGATATTCATGAATATAGAAGAGTAATTGAATTAATTTAATGAGGTTCAGAGTGTCTGCTCGAAGCAGTGAGATATTCATTATTCAAGTGAAGTGCGAGTGAAACTTTAGTCAAGTGTCGTATGTAGGCACATAATATAAAGTATAGGTGTAATTTGGATACCCTTTTAGCATCTCACAAACGCTTTCGGAGTCGGAAGCATTCTATTGGATAATTTTGTAGGCCAATAGTACAAAAGCATCAGCATAGTTATCATGCATTTAAAAAGAATATCTGTTTTCAGTTCTGTATTTTTTAAATGAAATTTGATTTATTCGTTGGTTATTTTTTAATATTTTTTACTTAATTGTGAGATTAATTAAAACTGTAATGTGATTTTTTGTTTTTACGTGAATGATATGAAGTTATAACAAAGATGGGTTTAAATAAGTTACGATGGTTAGGATATGTGGAAAGAATGAATGAGGACAGAATGACTAAGAAAATATATTTGACTGGGAGGAATGGTGCTCGGAGATGTGGACGGCCGAGGATCATTTATGGCAAGATCATCTAAAGCAAATACTACAAGATGACCATGTGTTGAGTATATTGAAAAGAAGAAGATACATGAGGAATTGTATAACGGTGACGGAAGCTAAAGATGTCTGCAAGGAAGTGGCGCTTGATCCTTTCTGCCTACCCCGCGAGGAAATCGGCGTGATGGTTTATATATGTGGAAAATATGAACAGAATGACCAAGAAAATGTATTTGCCTGCGAGGAATGGTGCTCAGAGACGCGGCTGTCCGAGGATCAAATGGTGAGATCATTATTAACCATAGATCCTACAAGATGATCACGTGTTGAGCACATTGAACAGGAGAGCATGCATGAGAAGTTGTACTCGTATGACTGTGACAGGAGCGAATGGAGAATGTGGCGCTGGATCCTTTCTGCCTACCCCACGAGGAAAGCGGCGTAGTTTTTATGTATGTATGTTTAGTATTTCGCGAACCACACTCACCGCAAAGGTGAAGGCTAGAAAGGTGAAAACTGTAAAGGTGAATAGTGTAATTTTGGTTAGGCTATAAATAATAGCAAAATAATAAATCTACGATTTACATAATCTCAGCGAATAGCTCTTTCAGTTTTCCGAATGGAATAATTGTCGCACGTCTTCCCACAGAAAATGCCATATGATAGAATAGCCAATAGTGGGGTAGCCAATAAATTAATTTTATATTAGATGAAATATCATATTCATTTATTGAATAGCCTTCTATATCTATACAATCATAATAGACAATAGCTTTAATACTACGTGGCATTTTGCGAATAGGGATAGTTGGAAGTTCTTATTTACAAACAACGCCTACAGCTACAAAAACAAACAAAAGAGCTTGTTTTTTATATCTGTCTGGTCCGGAAATCCACAAACATCCACGTGCATAAATAATGAAGAATGATTTTATCTTCGAAATTATAAAAATATGAGATTTGACACCTGTCCTGAATTTCTTAATTTTTTTATGGACAAAGAACAACCTGACAGACAGCCTCATTTGTGGAATACACCGTGATGTTGTTGTTGTTTATTTTTTCACGAATACCTGACTAATACAGAAAAACTTGAGGACTTATTCTGTTCCACGGATACCATGAATGTTTATTGAAATTTAAATGGAACATACAATGTATGAAAATATATCAAGACGAAGTTTTTTTTTAAAAAAAGATTTATCTGGAATTTTGTTATAAACCCAAATACAACCTTATACACCTTTCAGAGTAAGCTAAAAGCTTGTGTCGTGAAAGGGGAGTTTGCCGGCATCTGGGATCGAACTCCGGACCCCTTGTTTAGAAGGTCGAGACTCTACCTCCAGGCTACCGACGAACTCCATATTCACGGAATAAAATCAGTTTTTGAATGCAACATTCATTTTATGAAATAAACTGTTACTACAGATGATCGCTGAAGATTCATGGGTCGGAACATGTTGAAAATGACGAGGTGTTGAACAGGGTTGACAGAAGAAGTTTATTATTTGAAAGAATAAACTAAAAATGAATTGGCCACAACATCAGGCACCTAGACCTGTTCATTTCCATTGCAGAAGGTATGACCAACAGCTGAAATTGTAGAAACCAGCCAAGACATGCCTGCATGAATTGTACAGTATCTTTGAGCTGCTTTGGCACGTAATCGACACTTTAATGTTGTCCAATAATAATGGATCAAATGTGGAGGACTATGGTGTAATACATACGTATATTTAAAAATACACTTGACCCAGGGTTCGAAGTCAAAACTCATTTTAGCGTTAGGTTTTCGTGTCGTTATCGTTCGAATATAGACAACATTGCGCCAAAGTGACAATTTTCTAAACTATTATGTAATTTAAATTCGAAAATTGACACTTCTCTCGACGTCGTCTATATTCGAACGATAACGACACGAAAACGTAACGCTTAAATGTGTTTTGACTTCTGGTCCAGCTGCAATATCCTACAAAAATACTCATTCTCCTCTCCTGCACCTCGGTTGTGTATCTTCTTCTTCTTCGTGATGTAGATCATCGATCTATTAGTTCAGAAGTTGATGCCTCTTGTAGTGCTGAAGACCAGCTGTCTTTCTATCTTTTTGGTGGTCTTCCTCGGAGACGTGAACCGACTGGTGTTTCTTTAGCAGCTATATGTACGATTCTGTTTTCAGCCATCCGATATACATGGTCTCTTTTCCTACTCCATCTTACGATGGTGTATCTGATTCCAAGTATTTAATGAATATTTAATTATACACTTTATTATAATTTAAATTTTTAATTAAATAAATGTGTTTTTAATTGAGATATTAGCTTGCGTATTTTTATAATTAATGTTCTTGTTTACTTTCCCAATTGAAGGCTACAGTTTGAAAACGTTTTATTTTAACTTTTATTAATCGGAATTCATTAGAACTTGTTTTAATACCTTTATAATATGTGATTGTATGAGGTTAAATTGCCCAATCAGTATTTAATATATATGTGTATGACATGCGCATGCTCATTAAAATAATATACATATTATGATATTTGCATATATTTGATAAAAATATTTATGAAAGTTAAGGTTACTACTACACCATAACGGTTGCCAACACATCAGCCGCATCTAACAAACATATTTGAGTTCGTCGGTAGCCTGGAGGTAGAGTCTCGGTCTCCGGAACAAGGGGTCCGTGGTTCGATCCCAGGTGCCGGCAAACTCCCCTTTCACGGCACAAGCTCTTTAGCTTAGTGTGAAAGGTGTATAAGTTTGTATTTGGGTTTATAACAAAAACCCAGATATATCTTTTAAAAAAGAAATGTCGTCTCTGTACCAACAAAAAATTAAGACATTCGGGATGGGTGGCAAATCTCATTGCTGAATTTAATAATGTTATTGTCTTTATTTTTTTGAGTAGGCCTTAGAATTGGTATCTCACTCCTTTCTATCGGTTATCAAGTGTCTTGTGAAGTAGGTGTTCGAATAAATAAAGACGTGCTATATATATCTTTAACCCAGCGACGAGGTTTACCACTCCTTCTGATCTTATTTTTTTTTTGCTGGCACAGAAAGGGGAGCTTACATTATTATTTCAGCTAATGTCTAATGGTGACCGCACGTGTTGGATTTACCGTGATAGTATAAGCAGTCTTGTTTATTATGATCTGCTAGCATTGAAATATAAAAGGAACTGTCTGTCATGTTACCAACATTTAAATTATAAATTCACAATGGTTTTAACTATTAGAGTATAAATATCTATATTTTAAGTCTGAAGATCGTTGTGAAAATATGTAATAATAAACATTTTTTCTTTGTGTGTCGTGTCGGGCTCACCGAAGTTAACTATTAGATGCGAGAATGTTTCCCTATCCAGGGAATTCTAAAACTAACTCCTCGATACTCCACATTTCTGTCCAGTCGTGTAAACGATACAATCACGAGATCAGGAGATAATCTGTTGCAGCAACTCGGACATGAACAATGGCACATACGTAGAATTAAAGAGAGTAGCAGAAAATAGGAAGAAAAGAAGAAAGTCTCGTTGCAGATCAATCCATCGGATTGTCACTCACTATTATAGGCACATATATTTTTTATATATATTAGCTCCACATTCGCTCTGTTTCTTTAGAGAATAATCAATACACTGTATACCGTACAGAATTATTGATAGTTTCCTGTACTTCGCAATTAAAGCCTTTAATAATATACCAAACTTTGCAAAGGAGTACAAAAATTTAAAAACTTTCAATAGTAAAATAAGTATGCTAGTGAAAGAAAATATTGTAAGTATTCAAACAATTTGTAGTAATGTATAGTGTTGTGGCATATAATTATTCATGCCTATATTTCTTTTGAATGTCAAATGTGTTGCTTGTATATTTTGTTTTTCTTGATTTCTGTAATTTATTTTCCTCGATACTAGCAATCTTGATTGCTGTGTTCAGGTCTTGTATAAATTAGATAATTAAAATAAAGTGATATGATTAAAAGAACAATCTTATATTTAATGAAACTCTCGGATAGAAAATGACGAGTAAATTGTAAATATATTTAGTTTGATAGTATACTTTTACTTTTTCACATATAGCGTATAGATACTAGTGATGTGACACAATATAATGTAATAACCATTCACATTCATAAAATTTAATCTGAATATAGTGAGGTGTTGGAGCACATTGAATACAAAATTGTGTACGAGTATTGTTTGACAATGATGGAAGTGAAAAATATACTATATAAGGGTAGCAGCAAGAAGCGTTCGATTATTTCTTACTGTCTCGAAAACGGTTGATGGATATAATATTAGAATGAGTGGTGTCAAATTTAATCATTCGATATATCCCACAGAAGGGGTAACCATTACAGTAGCTAAGCTATACAATCATAATAAATAGGCAACTAAGGGGTAACCATTACAGTAGCTAAGCTATACAATCATAATAAATAGGCAACTAAGGGGTAACCATTACAGTAGCTAAGCTATACAATCATAATAAATAGGCAACTAAAGGGTAACCATTACAGTAGCTAAGCTATACAATCATAATAAATAGGCAACTAAGGGGTAACCATTACAGTAGCTAAGCTATACAATCATAATAAATAGACAACTAAGGGGTAACCATTACAGTAGCTAAGCTTTACAATCATAATAAATAGGCAACTAAGGGGTAACTCAGTCAATTTAAAAAAAAAATGCAAAAATTTTCCACTAAGTGCCAAAAAAAAATATATAAGTGGCATTCTTTATCGCTTAAATTAAGCCTTAAATATCTGAATGGGGAACTTTCACACAAAAAAAATTTGCTCAAAAATTGTACAGGAAATTCGAAAAATGATGGTGCTTTTTATATTTTAAATGTGCTTTGCTAAGACTTTTATCACCATTTGAAAATGCAATTTTCGCACCTCACCGCAAAAGGGTCCACTCTTGACGTAACAGTGTGTGACGTCATCAGGCGCTATAGACAGTACTGAGAGTGAAATGTGCGCCAGTAAAACATAGCGCCTAACGACGTCACAACGAGCTAATTCAATAACATGGCGTTTTAACTTTTGACAGAAAGTACGGATTTTTAAATTGAAAATAATGAATGAAAAGTATCTACTGATTAGGATATTCGTGATCAGCGTATATTTATTAATATAAATTGATAACTTTTATTCATATTCCTCGCATATGCATGTTCCCCATTGTGATAATTAATGAATCACTTCTGCCTGTTCCGACTCTGCCGTAATTCTAAAAAAACGTTATCCCGAATATCACTTTTACACATTCACTATCACGGTAGTGAATACCTTTTATTTTACATTTCTTTCATCTGTAGTAGGTAATATGTATACAAAAAATGCAATCTCAGAACATCTTGGCACAGTGACAAATAATTTTTATGTGTTTTCTCTGTATTGTCCCTACGTAAAGCTGTACAATATATATAAAAGGTATACCAAACATCTAGATTCCCACACTACAAGAGAAACTCAGTCTTTATACCGAAATAAAAAAGAAAATTTATATCTTTCTACACTGCATGGTTAAAAGCTTTGTTAAAATTGTTTTATATTATGTTTATACTTATCTTTTTGTCTAAGCATCTTATTATATTTCACCTACTTTACTATTAGAATTTCTCCCTCGGCCACCACAATATGCCTTACCCGTGACCAAGATCATATCGACAGATGCAAATAAATATAATCTATTTATTTATCTATTCCCTCACGCCGTATCCCAAGTGGGGTAGGTAGAGAGAACGGGATGCTATACAGATCTGTCCTTACATACTTCTTTCGCTTCTTCTACAGTAATACAATTTCTCATGCACCCACGTTGATTTCTCTTACTCAATACACGGCCGTCCTTGAGAATTTGATCTACATGATCAAGCCATGTAGTTCTCGGACACCCGCGCTTCCTCAGACCCCTCCTTTCAGCCAAGTATATCCTCTTTGTCATTCTTTCCTCTTCCATTCGTGACCAAACCATGTCAATTTATTCACACGCATTCTATCCACAACAGTCCTCTTGCATCCACTCATTCTTCTAATGTTCTCTCTCCTAATCATCCTAAATCCATATTTTATATTTTATAGTTCTCATCTCTCTCTTTTTTTCATTACCACAGTTAACAACTGATTTTTTTAATTGACTGCAGAGCTTTTATTTATTTTTCCAAGGGTAAAATTGAGTCAACCCATCTTAAGAATTTGTTTTGGCTTAAACATTAATGTGAGCAAAACTAAAATGATGGTTTTTAGCCTAGAAAGTCATCCAAATGTCTATCTTGCACTAAAGGGTGTTGGTATCGAAAGGGTGAAACAGTTCAAGTACTTGGGAAGCATAATCACTGAGAAATTAGACCCTGACACTGAAATAAAATGCAGAATAGAAGCGGCACGAACAGCATTTAATAAAATGAAAAACCTTCTTTGTGACGACAATATAAACCTAAAGCTGAGACAAAGAATGGTCAAATGTTATGTATGGTCGGTCTTACTTTACGGTGTAGAGGCGTGGACTCTTAAAGTTAATATAATTAACCGCCTTGAAGCGTTTGATATGTGGATCCACCGTAGAATGCTAACAATATCCTGGACCGATATGATAACAAACATTGATGTTTTACGTAGAGCCAATGTAAATAGAGAATTGTTCACCACTATTAAGCTCCGTAAAATATCATATTTTGGCCATGTAATGAGAGGTAGCAAGTACACTATACTCCAGCTCGTCATGAAGGGGAAGATCGAGGGCCGCAGAGGGGTTGGCAGAAGACAGCTCTCCTGGCTTCGAAACATTCGACAGTGGACCGGTGTCAGAACCGTGGAGGAGCTGTTTCGCGCCGCCCAGGACAGGGAAGCTTTCTCTCAAATGGTCGTCAACGTCGGGGGGACCCGGCAAGACACATGAAGAAGAAGAAGAAGATCTTAAAAAAACTGTATTATTAGATATCCATAATTTGAAATTCTTCTTCTATCAGTGCCATATCAGGTCCCCTCGAGATTGGCGAACACTCTGTAAAATGCTTCTCTGTCCCGCGCTATGCGAACCAGCTCTTCCCGTCTGTATTCTTCCGATTTATTTTCGTATATTACGCAGCCACGACATCTGCCTCCTTCTCACTCCGCGATTTGACGTACACGCATTCTATCCTCAACACTCCTCTTGCATCCTCTCATTCTTCTAATATAACCAACCATGCTCTTCAGCGATCTCATCTTATCAGCATTTATTATTTTATTTTACTTAATACATGCTTTTATTTCACTGGCTACATTTCATTAGAGATTTTTATGTTATACAACAATAAATTCTTTTAATAGACTTTTTGAACCATTTTCTCACCAACTAACATTTACTTAGGTTTTTATTATTAGTATTTATTTGTTAATTAACATCAATAACACACTAGAGATAATAATATATGTTCATAAAAACAAACAATGCAGACAAAGAAAGTATCAATATATCGCCCTATTTATAAAAATACACAATTGAAAAGTTAATATTGATTTGAAATAATGTAACCAATGTATAGTGAATAATAAAATAAATAAATTAATAAATAAAAAATACATAAGGCTATTAGCCCATAAGGTTTTCAAATTCAAATAAAAGAAGAAGGATAGTTATCCCGTGGAGCACCCGGTAAAGAATTGGTCTCCCACTCTTCTGCGTAAGTTTTCGAGTGTCCTGTAAAAGGCAGGTGTTCGAAAAAATTAAGACATTTTACATCTTAAATTCAGCGATGAGGTTTGCCACCCATCCTGAATGTCTTGATTTTATATTGGCACGAAGAGGACAGTTTGCATGTTTCTTACATTACCCCACTTACCCCACTTGTGGGATATGCCGTGATGGTATAGTATAGTAGTAGTAGTAGTATAGTATAGTTAAACAATTAAAAAAACAAGTACTTACCTACAATAAGTCAATAAAAAAAGTTCGAAAATATGGTGTGAATTGTAATATTTTTTATCAATTGTATATTGTTTATTCTTATAGGTATGTATTATCTGACGTGTATCGTTGGACTAAAATATAACAATTTTCATCAGTAAATTTTTCAGGTAGATGAAAACACATGTGAAATCTACGTTGTCTAAGTACCTACTTTAAGAACAGTTTATCAAATTTCATTTTCTCATTATAACGTGACAGTCGTTTATTCTAAATTCAAACAACTGTCAAAATATAAGTCAAATTTCTGTAATATAATATTTCATGCTTTTAATATGAGCTCTAAGCCCTCCATGAAGCGTTGTGATGCGCAGATAGAGAAAAAGTATGTCACTTGACAGGTAATTTTATTTATTTTTACTCTCGTGTTTAAACTTTTTAAGCCAGAAGATTTTAAAGCATATAAGTATACTTGTTTTGCTTTAAAATTTTGATTCGTCTCTTAAATTTGACAATGAATAAAGTGTGAACACGACCAGGGTAAAGTTACTTGTTAAGTTAATAGCTTGGTTCTAAAATCGTTAGAATCTATTTGTAGTAAAATATTAATGGAAACCAAAATTAATTACGGTAACGTATCATATTTCTATTTTATATCAAAATACAATAGCATTTAAATCAGTACGGATTTGATCAGTTTTATTAATAACGTAGGTACTTTTACGTAGTTTCATACAGATAATAATTATTTTACTTATTGAATTAAAATCAAGTGGTACAATAAGTTAATGCCGATGTAATCAGTGAAATTGACCATTTGAAATATGCGATGGATTTAATTAATTTCGATACTTACATCGATTTTCTCAGCTATTTTTCGAATGGATTTCCTAGAAATTGACCCTTTCGGTAAATAAACTTTTAACGATAATAATTGATTACATTAATAAAACAAATATATTTAACTTTGTATATGTCTACTAAGTTGATTAAAATTTTCGAGTTCAAGCGTTTTCAAGCATCATCAGTATTTACCTAATAAAACAGTGTAACTGATGCTGAGTGCGTGGTCATTCTAAAACGCTTTAGCACTTTTAGTTAATTATTTTAGTTGAATTTGTGTACCTAATTTTTATTTATTCGAATACCCACTTTTTACAGGACACTTAAAAAGTTATGAAAAAGAGTAGGTTACCGATTTCTTACCGGGCATTCCACGAAAAAAAACGTACTTTATTCAATTATTTATTGAGTCGACGTTCATTTTATTAAACTCCATGTTTGAATATGCTAGAAAACACAATTGGTTTTAGTTTTACTTAACATTTATTGAGTAGTGACCTGGTTTCGACTTCTAAAGTCATTGTCAAACTAATGTTCGTCGAGTTCGTCGAATACGAGTTCGTCGGTAGCCTGGAGGCAGAATCTCGGCCTTCAGAACAAGGGGTCCGTGGTTCGATACCAGGTGCCGGCAAAATCCCCTTTCACGACACAAGCTTTAAGCTTAGTGTGAAAGGTGTATAAAGTTATATTTGGGTTTATAATAAAACCCAGATATATCTTTTTAAAAAAATGTTATTTATTACATACCGTGTTCTCAAAAACGTTATTTTATATAATGCAAGTTTTATTTTGGGAAAAGATTGAGATAAATAGGTGGTTTTACATATTATTCCATTCATATGTAAAATTAATTGTGTTTTCTTCCATATTTCCTTTATTTTTTTTATGGAATTGGCCGATTTTTATTTGAACTAATAACTTAATATTAATATACTCTCTCACTCATGCTGTCAATCACCACGTATATACACGTTATTAGAGATAATCACCCAACATGTGATTTCGGTTGTTTTTGTGTCATTTGTAAGTTATTTTTGTAATTTAGCGCGTCGATTGAAGATTAGATCATAAATTAGAATTTATGTCACCAGGTCAGTGCAAATTGAGCGTGATTACATAAATAATATTCAACACTTCGTGTTAGTGATGTGTCCGATGTTTTATTTTGACATTCGTGAACTTGAATGTCAAAAAAAGTTTTGAAAATTTGATGCAACTACAACATTAATGCAGTTTTTCAAAATATCTTCCCAAGCTGCATTTTGCGATACGATTTTATCGTTTAACGAAATAAATAAAATAATTTATTTCCAAAAATATTTTACAATACAAAATATAACATTTTCACAATTTAAATTCTTTTTCATTTATACACTTCAATACTACTATAGACGTGTTTCTTCTTGTTAGGACATTGTCATTGTCTCTCTCGTCAATAAATGGAACAGTAGAATAAAACATTTGCTTAATTTATTTTGCTATGGAATTCTACTACCTAAACACCGACACAGTGGATAAAGTGAACTTGTCGTTCAAATTGCAATGCGATTTTATCGTTATAGTAAGACAGTTTTATATACCTACGTATCTAATCAATGTTCAGATAACGATAATCTCGCGATAGTTTTTCCAACTTAAACAAATTTTCGACACTCGCAATATTCGCACATTTGCCACATCTCTAATCCATGTCACGTTTAATAATTATTTTGATTACTAAGTAGGTTAATGCCATTAAGGGATATAAAGCTTTAATACGATATTATTAACATTAAAACCTGGTTAAGCTTTGACAATAATATCTCCATTCATAATTATTCTCCTTTTAATGTTCCTTACGGAAGCATTGAGCACATCTGTCAATAAAATTGGTGAGTCGAAAAAAGTGTAAATCTTTGAATACGTTTAGTACCTACTTACACATTAAAATTTGCATTTACAAATCATATTTCTGAGAAGTTCTTTATCTTTGAAAAAAAGTTTCCTACTCTATTCTGTAAGATCTCGAGTGCAAGAATTTCACGTATAATACAATAAAAATCTACTATCCAGGGATGAGACATGCCTTCCATCTTGAATGTTTCGTTTTTTGGATAGGAAAATATTTATGTTTATACATTAAGTTGGTCCACTGGCTACCTCACTTGTGGAGTATGTTGTGATGGTAGTAATTATTTTCTGAATACACGGATAACGATGACATAATCTAACAATCTTGCCAGTATCTGTAATAAAACGAATAGTTTGAAAATGTTTTTAAAATAAAAATTACTTCAACTTAATGACGTACAATGAAAAATTGTTATTAACTAGAATTTCTTATACGTCACGATATTTTTGTAAAGTACATATACAATATTTCTCTTAAAGTTCTGAAAAATTAACTTACTTCTTGTCGTTACAGGTAATTCATTGATTTACATAAATCTAGAATTCTTATGAAACAAACAAAAAAACTCAGCTATACCTACACTGTAGGAAGTATTGCCAAATCGCTAATGATTTATATACATATCGTGGTTGTGGATATGAGTTGGAACTCATTATATAATATATTCCATACAAATATTATGTTATTGAAACATTCTGTGAAATTTAAAAAGTACCTATGCCTAGTTTGATTAGAATCTTACTTGAAAACTTTTTACTGGCAATATTTCTACAGTAATGAACTTAAAAATTCAAGTGGAGCTTTTACTTTGATTCGCTTAAAATGATGAGAATCTTCAAAAAAGTCATAAAAGTTTGTGATTAGCAGTGTCCACACAGCTGGATGAAAGCATCAATCATCAATCCTCAATCATTCTGTGACAATCCGGAGCATTCCCCGAAGAAATATTTGAATGAATGCCTTCATTACCCAACCCATGAAGATTTATTTATTCGAGTATTAATTCTTCGAAGGTTGCTCTGAACTGTCACCGAATGATTGGAGATTGATGATTGAAATTTTTATCCAGCTGTGTGATGCTAATAAGACTTTGTGAATAATAATTTATTTACTAATTATTTTTTTTACTATCAATATATAGTTTAGTTGAGAAGAGCCTGCAGGGTTACTCTCGACAAAACAAAACACGATCTTAATCTAGTCTTGATCTTGATCATACGACGCATGAAGGGACTATGGTCAAAAACACCGCGCTACCGCTAACGCGCGATCGGTTTGGGTGTATTTTTGGCCAATAGTCACTTCGTGCGTCGTATGATCAAGATCAAGACTAGATTAAGATCTTGTTTAGTTTTTTCAAGAGTAGCCCTGCTGAGCTAGTTACAATTATGTATTTCTTAGCCTAGCTATGATTGCTTATTTTTTTTTTATTGATTGATTTTTTTACAACTCAAATTTAGCGATGAGCTTTGTTTGCCACCCGACCTGTTATATTTTGAATATTTTTTTATTGACGCAGAGAGGACGGCCAGCATGTTTATTGCATGCAGCTGTTCTGCTGGCTACCTCAATTGTGGGACATGCCGTGATGGTGTAATTTTCTTGTTTATATGTTGATAGTAAAAAGGCATAAGCCGTATATTTCATGAATAAATGAATATATATTTATTTTACTAGGTAATTAATTATCATGTGTAAATAATATAGATACTAAATAATACTTACTTTTACATATATATTATGTGCCATTATGGCATATTAACTAGTTAGGTTATTAGTTTTACTAGTAATAGTGTTTATTATTTATTCATTCATCGTTTGTTTGTTTGTTAATTTATTGTTCTGTTAACTTCTCTAATTTCTAGATACATATTAACCCTTAACCACTGACGTGTCATTTTGTTACACTGCCACTGACGTACGTACGGCATACGTACACGTACATAAGACCTCCTGATGCATCAATACAGAGGAACTCTGGTCATTATTACATTCCATCTATTTACACATATTAGACATTAAATAGGGAATATAAAAAAACACTTCTAATATTTATAAAAAAATATTAAATTAATTAATAACCTTGGAGGTGATGAAATTAACATAGACATTTTTTTTAAACTAACACAAAAATAATCTTTGAAAATCGTGACTTGTTTTTTTGGTTATATTGATTACAAAGGATTGTTTCAATTAGAAAAAAATCACAATTGTTTAAAATCACAATATAAGACACTTTTTTAACAACAGTTGTTGCAGGTCAGTTTAGAGCACTGCAAGCAGACCGGTTAACGTTAAACTTGACAGTCATACTGGGTTTGTCTGCAAACATATGAGAATGGAATGTTGTCTTCAGAAGAGGCAGAATCTGAACCACAAGCAGGAACCTCTTCATCATCATCCACGAAAGACACAACGCGATCGGGCTGAATGTAGCTATTTTCATCCTCCGATGATTCTTCGTCAGATTCACGGAGCCAAGATTCGATCCTCTCTTCGTTATTGACACTATTCGCCCAAACTCGTATTTCTCTAGAAGCAGACGGCTCACAACAAGAATTAGACCGCTTGCTATTAATTTTTTCGGTGCAAAATCAGTAATCACTATCTTTAAAAAAGTCACACTTACACTGACGCTACGTACCACATACGTAGGGTCATCAAAATCGCCTATTTAGGGACGTGCCACGTGCCCACTCTCTAGCACCCCACAAGAGTCTCTGGCATATAGGAAACTACCAAAAAGGACGTGCAAAAATTCCCGCGCAAATTAAAGTTATAAACGAAAAACCGTTTGCATGACGTACCACATACGTACGTCAGTGGTTAAGGGTTAAATATGTTGACTCATATCTCAATACAGATCATGAATTTCTGTCTGTGTTTCTATTCGAGATTATGATTGCTTGAAATATTATTCCATCACACGTCCTATACATACAAGTAAATTGTGATTATTTGCGTTACATTACATACTAAATGTTTTATTCGATTCAATGCTAAATGAGGCATATGCCGTTTCTCAGCATCGTTTACGGAATACATACATTACAAAACGTGTTTTTTATTTTACCATAAATTTGGAGATTATTGTTACTACGACATATTTTTTTTATGATTTACACATAATTATATTTGATTCTTCAATCAATCCTTCCTTCTCGTTAAAGTATTTTTAACATGTGAGATAGTTATTTTATTTTATTTTCTTTCACAGTTATAACAATAAATAACAATATACAGACAAATCAATTACAATTAGTAAACCAGCAAAGTTTGTAAATATTATTTAATATAGTATAATGCAACAATAACATTTTGTAGTAAACACGAAAAAAACAGATACTTCAAATAAAAGAAAGCTTCAAAGCACTTCATGTAATCAATTATCTCCAATCAAGAAGGGAATAAAGGAATGGGACAGGATATTGGAGCAAAAAAGAAAGCATCAAATGATTAAACCCCATGAGACCCCGAAGTTACCAGGGATCTTTTTATAGCTGACTTAACTTCTTGTAATAAACATACGAGTTTTCCTCTCCGTTAAAATAAAGGTAAGAACATTTTCGATAGGCAAGCATGCCTCATCGTTGATTTGAACATGTGTTGAATATCTTTAAAAAAATATGTTTTACGAATTATTATGTTTTACAAAACGCACGAAAGCTTTAAAAAAAAGTAGCGGACCTAATCTTTGCCAAGAACTCTACAGAACACTATTGTATGGAAATAATTGTATGGATTATGAAGTAGGGGATCTAATCTTTGCCAAGAACTATACAGAACACTATTGTGTGGAAATAATTGTATGGATTATGAAGTAGGGGATCTAATCTTTGCCAAGAACTATACAGAACACTATTGTGTGGAAATAATTGTATGGATTATGAAGTAGGGGACCTAATCTTTGCCAAGAACTATACAGAACACTATTCTGTGGAAATAATTGTATGGATTATGAAGTAGGGGACCTAATCTTTGCCAAGAACTATACAGAACACTATTGTGTGGAAATAATTGTATGGATTATGAAGTAGGTACCTAATTGCAATTCCATAAACCAATTATTCGAAATCTAGTATTTTTTTAATAGATATATCTGGGTTTTGTTTGTTATAAACCCAAACACAACCTTATATACCTTTCACAGTAAGTTACTAAAAGCTTGTGTCGTGAAAGAGGAGTTTGCCGGCACCTGGTATCGAACCACCGACCCCTTGTTCACGAGGCCGAGACTCTACCTCCAGGCTATCGACGAAATATTTCAAGATAATAATATCGAGTTAAAATTTTGAAACAGCAAAACGGTTAGCCGGAAACTCTTGTGTGGTTTTTGTAGAATTTATTCCAATTGAAGAAGTTTTTGTTTGTTAAATTCAAAGAATACCACCTTTTACGTGTAATAATCCCAAAAAATAATATAGAACTATCCAGTTGGTATGATCAAGACGGAGTAATAGAGGTGGAGCACCTGGCAAAATTGGTCTTCCACTCTTTTACATATTTCGAGTGTCTTGTAAAAGACAGGTGTTCGAAAAAATAAAGACTTTTTACATCTTAAATACAACGAAAAAGTTTGTCATGCATGTCTTATATTTTTGTTTGCATGGAAAGAACAGATTACATTATTATTGTATGTAGTGATCTGTGGGATATGCCGAGATGGGATATTGGCAGTAGTAGTGGTAGGCAGTTTTCGTTTCATTCATCTGTCTATCCTATATATGAAAAATTCCGTGAAGGTGCGGGTGGATGCGTGAATGAATGAATGAACTACGCATATTGTTTTATAGCCACGATCATTGAAATAGAAAGAACAATTTGGCACATAAATTGACACACAATTTATTTTAATGTTCTGTTTTACTATTGATCATTCATATTATAGACCTTTTGATTAACAGAGCAATAAATGTACTAAAGTACCTACATATGTTCGATTCACAAAATACTGTCGACCCAACTGTAAACACGTCATTAATATATACTTCCTAATCAAAAATATTTATTTATTCGTTGATCATCTAAAATATGTATTGCTGATAATATGTTTATAATGATGATAAATATTGTTGAATCATAAAAAATATGTTTAAATAAACTGTAATATGTAATATTCAAGAAATAAAAAACAATGTCAGATGAGTGGTTTTTATTTTTATCGTGTATTTTATGATAAAATATGTAATAATAAAACAGCCAAAAACTCTACCAGTGGCAAAACTAGATTAATCGCGTGAGTCATAGTTTCTTATAAATGTGTTTATTTATGAATAATAATAATAGGCTGCAATTCTGAATACCTACTTGTAAAATAGTACGTAAATTATTACAAACGAAATATAACGAACTGACAAAACAAGTAAACTAAACGATCTGACACAGAAACGGGTGAAATTTATTTTAAATGCCACAGATAAATTGACGAACTGACACAGCATTTGCTGTTCAGGAGATATTATGATTCATGAATGGCCCCTTGCGGTGAATTTCCACAAAACGGAGCATCATATTTTATACAGGTATTTACTAACATATATTTACGGCCTAAGCCTTTTACATGTTAAAACTTTGTACACACAAAAAACATGTATACAAAGAGTTGGGTTTTTTTCAAAGAAGACACAAAATAATTATGTAAAAAAACAGGAGTTGAACAAACAGTGCAACATTAATCAGATGTCAAATTATAAAATAAAGTGTTAAGAATATTTACTAATTTTTTTATTGATTAACCTGATTTAGGTGCAGATGACAAAACCAATCAGAAACCTCGATTGGAGAACCATGTCTACATAATGCAACATTGTGTAAAATCTAATCGGAAGAAGTGAGAAAGGTGTCCCAATGCTTACGAATTGGCTCTAGGCTGGCTTAAATGATCACTTTCGGTGTCCATGGATATAAAATAAAGTATAAAAGTGTCAAAAAATTTAGGTCAAGAATTTAATAAAAAAAATCGAAATGGTATAAAAAATGACAAATATTAGAGATCAGTTAAAATGAATAAATTTAGGTCAAATGGTTGTCGAACGTTTTATTTTATTTTATTTTCTTTAGCAAACAAATGGTTTTAACATAATGAATAATAAACAACTAAATTAAAGGTTAAAAAATGTTAGCAAAGTTTGCAAACATTGGAAAGGAACTGAAAAAGGATTTTCAAGATGCGCCACTGTTACATGTATAGAAACCTACTTGTAAAATGATATAAAAATACGGACGGAAATAAAATACATAATTTTTTAAAAGTCAATCAATCCGTAGCCCACATAAGTACTGACCCAAACGAGCTGAAACCGTGCCAAATCAAAACATGACTCGTTCGATTAGTAGTAAGTTATTACAGCTTTAAAGATGTGATTCAGCCAAACGGTGCGGAAAACGACAGTAGACGCCATTTAGCAATTTTAATTTCAAACTTGATCATTCCGGGTTGGCTGTAAGAAATCGCATATTCGATAAACCCGCCTTTTAGTACCCTCTGTAGAAATTTTGTTGTATACTATTTATTTGGATACCAATCAAGTTTTATTTATTTATTAAATTCTTAAAGATGAACATGTGTCAAATGAGAAAAATTGGCATACGTGTATGAGAAATTATATGAATGTAGAAGAAGCGAAAGAAGTATGTAAGGATATATATATTTAAGGAATTCCATTCTCTCTGCCTACTCTACATGGAACACGACTAGAGAGTATATATAATGAGTTACAATCCACTGGATTGGTCTGCAACGAGTTTGGTTTTTCTTCTCCATTCGTCTCTATTCTCAGCCAGTCTTTTTAGCCCTACGTATGAGCCACAGTTCATGTATCTCTTCTAGAACACGACTAGAGAGTAAAGTGTTGAATATTTTTATGTACCTACCAGCTTGCAATTCGCAAGCTTAACATTTTCTGATGATTCAATATTTTTATCGTACAAAATAGTTGATATCCATTGCAGATAACAGGGCGAAGCAAATGTCGCTTTTCAAAAAACAAGAAATTTGTTGCGTGAAACAAAATGGGTTTCTCATAAAATCAAAGTGTACAGTTTGCTATCGAAAAGCGTAACGTAATCGGAAGCTGTTTGGCAGCTGTTGCTGACTAAAGCTGCAGCGAGACATCGAAACGCTAATTTATATTGAAATGGTAGTTTGATTATCCAACACCTGCCTCAATCAATATAATATTTATGAGAGATATCAAAAGACTTTCGAAACACAATATATTATTAAAACTCCAGATTTCATATTATTTTTCCTTATTTATTTTTCATACATAAAAGAAGTAATTGTATCAAAGATGAAGCTTCCGTTCATATTTTTGTTGTTGAAATGTAAACAACAGCTACCAAAACAAACAATAAGCAATAACATTTCATTTAATATTGATATAGGTAAACATTTTCTTGAATAACGAATTCATTTTTCAAAAAATTTCCTCAGACAGCCTTAACGCTTGTAAAATTTATTTATACCTATATACGTTATTTCATAAACAAGTCAGTAAAATCGCATAAATATTTTCTATGTAATTATTAACTTTATCTAAACTTTATTATATAATTTTATAATTTATTGTTGTGTTATTATTTTTTAATCTTCTTGATTGATTTGTTGATTTTATTATTTATTATTGTATTATATTGCTGCATTTAACTTTTTTAAACTATTTGAATTGATTTTTAACTCTATCATTTGTTATTGTATATATTGTTTTTCTTACTTTATTATTTGGTTTGTTGGTTTTATTATTTTTAATTGTGTTTGATTATTGTATTAGGTTGTACCTACTGTTTTATGTTTTCTATTACCTTATTTTAGTTGCATCGAATTTTATATTGTGATACAGGGGGACTCTTGTGGTCTGTATCGTAATGTAATGTTGATTTTTGTAATGTTTACTGTGTTGACTGTTTGTCCCTTGAATGAAGTTAATAAATAAAATTGAATTAAAAATAAATAACAATCGTGGCAGAATCGACTAATGGGGTAACTAGTTGACTAACTGCTTGAAATAAAAGTTTTTTTCTATGTAAATTTATCTCGAACACCTTAACACTAGAAACGTAGTACTTTATATCATAAAGGTGAAGGGGAAATTCGAACGAACGAGCTCATAAATTCACAACTTTGTACACTATAATATCTCGTACTTGCGAGTCTATTTTAAAAAATTTCCCCTTTTGTGGGCAGATAGAGGATTAAAATCGGGGGGCTAACCTTTCTAAAATACTTAAAAAACAAAAAGGAAAATAAAAAAAATACATGCTGTTATATTTGATCAAAAAACTGGCCTTAAAATAGTTAATATCTCAAATGGTGGGATGGACACAGGATGGAATAGAAAAATGATTATTGTTCTATACATATCTACTACTACTATACCTCTACGTCATATCCCACAATGAGGGTAGCCAGACCAGCTGCATTTAATAAACATACAAGTTACCCTCTCTGAGCCAATAAAAAAATAAGACATTCAGGATGGAAGGCAAAA
Source organism: Athripsodes cinereus (assembly GCA_947579605.1). Lineage (NCBI taxonomy): Eukaryota > Metazoa > Arthropoda > Insecta > Trichoptera > Leptoceridae > Athripsodes > Athripsodes cinereus. The sequence continues at coordinate 15,104,033 of OX388323.1, forward strand.
CTCATCACTGAATTTAGGAACACCTACCTTTTAGTAGGTGTTCTTAGTAGGAAACTTATATTTGCCGGGTGATTCACAAAACTACATTTAAACATCACTGTTTTCAATGAAATTCTTATTCCAAGAAATATATATATGATGTTCAGTCAAAGGAGAAGCACTTATGTCAATAAAATCTCGAGAATATTATAATAATATATGTATTTTTTTATAAAACCTTTTTGGTACTTATACTTTTTTTAGAGTTGTTTAGTTTTAATGGACTGATTATGTCAGAAACGTAGCCACACAAAATACTTAAGCCATATTTTTTTGTAAGTTAAATATATAAAAAGAAATAGATAGGTACATTTTTGAAGTTTCTTGGAGGTTATACTTTATTATGAATGTATGTTTTTGAGGCTTTATTTCATAATCTTCATGAAACAGAATATCGATGAAATATAAAAATAAATTTATATAAACTACAAATTACATTTTCTTAGGACGATGGTCTCTATAGTAATACGAATATCGTAAATCGACCCGTTAATAATACTCGTCCTTAAGTTCTCACATAATCTTCTTCTTCTTCCCTTCTTCTGCTTCAGTTAGGACTATGTCCTGTGATTTCGAAGCCTGCTCCTGGGAAGTGGATGCCCAACTATCCCTCCATCGTTTAGGTGGTCTTCCTGGGGGTATGTTTTCGTCATGTGTTCGTCTACTGCTATTCAAACCACTTGATCTGAACTCGACCTCCCTACACGCCTACATGATCTCTCCAGAAGCATCTTCTTGTTCTGCCCCATCGCACAACATCTTCGACATTACGGATTCTTCTTATTTCTGAATTTCAAAATATACCAAATAAAATAGTTCTTTAGTAAAATCTAACAAAGTGTTACAGATATATAAAAATAACATCAATTAAATAGGAAAATAATTAAAAATATGATTAAAATAATGTCTTACTTACATAGGTACTTAATTACTGCTAGCCCTCTTTTCTCCAGTGCTGGCATCTTCAAAATTTTTCCACATTTTCCTATCACATGGACAAAATCGTCAACCCATCTTTTTCGGGATCTTCCTAAGCTTCTTTTGTCCTCCCATGACCTCCATTTAAGAATTCTGGAAGTCCATTTACCATCCTCTCATCTAACCACATGACCAGCCCGTTGCCATTTCAGCTTAGAGACTTTATCAACAACGTCGACGACTTTTTCTTTTGTCGAATGGTTTCATTTCTTATTTTGTCTAGCACTTATCTCTCCATGGCAAATAATGTCTTAAAATGGAATAAGTACCTAAATGAATAATTCACTACTTGAGTGGTGACTGTTTTTTAAGCAATTAATGTTAGATTGACAATGTCCTTGTTCATACTGTAAAATTTTGATAAATGCACGTAGGATGTTTCACGATGATACATAAAAGCAACAAATAAGACAATAGCCATGTAATTATTCAAATTAGAAAAGAAAACAGTCAAAGCAATAAAAAGCAAATTTGCCATATACTAATATCACTATTAAAAAAAGGGGTTGATGGTAGAAGGGTGAAAATTTAGGGCTGTATGTATTTTTAATGCCTCACCATAAAAAATAAACAAAAAAACGAAAAATAAAAAGAAAAGTCGGGGTTAACCACTCTTACGTTGGCCGATTCTCAGGCCTACCCGATAAGCACATCAAAATTCATCAAAATCAGTCTAACCGTTTCGGAGGAGCATGATAACAAACACCGCGTCACGAAAATTTTATATATTACTTACTATATGTATGTAGATTATTTCAATATTTTTTGTACTTGGATATGGCATAGGTACCTATATTTTGCCATATTCAAGGTCTCATTGTAACTATTTTTCAGAATACCTTGAGTTATATTATGTAAGTTGTTACAAACTTTGATAATGTTTGTATATTTTTACATGTTTACGAGTATTTTTAAACTACGAGCATTTTTCTTAAATACACAGTCACGTTGTGGAACGAGTCACATTATTTTCAAATTCATGAATACTTGACAAAGTTTTCGGTTGAAGTTAATCCATAAAACGCTGAGTTTTGTGGCGGTAAAAGCTGATAGCAATGTATAATTTACAACACTTCAAACTAACAAATTTATGTTCTCAATGGTTCTTGTGAAATTTAATTCTGTTTCTTTTTTCAATATTTTGTAGGTAATTGGAAAGTACATAAATATTGTGTACTTATTTGAGCTCTTGAATTTCCAAGCCTTTTTATCTTGAGTGGCAGCTTACCAGTCGTTCTTAGCATTTAGCTCCCCTAGATTACGGTTGATCTTATACAATAACCTTTGCCTTAGTCAAATTAAATATTCCAAAAAAGTTCAAAGTAAATAATTATTATTATTTTTCTGTTTTTCAGGAACGAGGATGATTTACTTTACGTGGACTATGTCTCTTACCAGAGATTCTCTGAATTTTGGTTAAGTATTGACTTATTTATATCAATTTAATATTATTTACTGTTTTTATATATTCGCAAGATATTAATGATTTACTGCAAGAAGAAAAAGTTTATTATTTTTTTCCCTTAGAGTCTCTGACTACCTCATTTGTACGATTTGTAACAAGGATTTATAAATAGATAAAAATATGTAAAAAAAAAATGCTAGAACTGACTCTAGAGCACTATTTGTGCTGCAACTTGTTTCATACATAATCGCCAGAAAACATACATAACCGCCAGAGAAATATCATTAATTTTAGAAGAGAATTAAAATTTGCTTCTTTTAGTGACAATTGTGAGACAGTCAAAGTATCTTAAAATGCCACCAAATGAAACGAATCGTCCAACAGCATCATCATACTTATGAACGTACTTTTCCGTTCCGGACTTCAGACCTTGCCACTCCAGTATGCAGCGACTTAGTATGTCGCCTTGTCACTCGCCATCATTAGGTCACTCACATTACACGAATTCCGCATCAGCGGGCATTGCAATAAGTGAGAATCACTGTTAATCATGAGTAATATATATAATATATAATAAATCAATTTATAATATCAATCATTATATGAATAAACATATTATGTTCATACGGACTCAAATATTAAATTAGATAGTATTTTTCCATGCGTTTCGTTAGTTCCAAACTTACGTGTTTTATCAAAATTCAGATATATTTATACTGGGCATAGAACAATCTCCTTACCAAAGACATGAATATAAATTTTCTTCAAGTTTCACGCATTTTGACATATGTAATATTATTTCCGAATTTCATAGACAAGCGTTATGGACTTTACTTCCCATATTTACTCGCCACATAATAAAATAATTTTCTTGGCAAATGTCCGTGTTAAATCTCCTGAAAAAGTCCATTTACATTAATATACATTTGATATACGACAATAATAACTTGAAGTTTACTGACCTATTTTGGATTTGCTCTGGTTTACATTTAAGTTTTGGGTGAATTTATGTATTGAAAAATCAAAGTAAATAAGTGAAAGTGTTAAATTTGAGTTGGTGCATCGGATTGTTGGATCAATTACATGTGTGTGGCCCTCACAGGGTGCATTTTATTACATATAAAACATCGATTGACATATGTGTGTATCGTCGCAATTCCTGTCAGCAGTGGGTAGATAAACAGCTGCTGTCTAAAAACTACATAGCTCAAATAATTGATGGGAAAATTGTTATTGTTATTTATTATTTAAAGGAATAACATTTATGCTTGCATTATGAACAGAGATCTCAGAAGTAAGCCAAAATCATCCTCTCCCGCATTACCTCGAAATGAAATATCAGACAGGCAGGGTGGAGATGTCAACCTGGTACAATTGCTGAATGAATTCAAGACAAGTATTGTGAACAAAATTGCGGAGCAGGTTGAGGAGATTCGACAGGAGATGATTAAATCTAACAGTAATGTGATTGAATTGTTGGAATCTAAATTCATGGCTCTAAGTAACAAGGTCGAGTATCTAGAAACTGAGAATCTTGAGTTGAAGAAGCGAATTGCGACCTTGGAGACGGGTGATTCTAGTGGATTTATATATGAGATGGAGGATAGACTGAAACGAAGAAATAATATAATTGTGTGCAACCTTGAGGAAAATAAGAATAATGACAAGTATGAATCCATTTATCATGATAAAAGAATGCTTCAGGGTGTATTATGCAAGTTTGATGACACACTGAATGAAAGTAATATTAAATGTGTACGTTTGGGAAGGAAAGTGCAAGATAAACCGAGGCCTTTGAAAGTTTTCCTGAACAACCAACAACAAGCCTTAAATATACTTAAACGAAAAAAAGAACTGCATAGTATTAATAAGGAAATTAGAATTTATGATGACCTAACACCTTCACAAATGTCTGAACTTAAGAAACTAAAAATTGAGCTTAATGAGAGAAGGAAGAAAGGGGAATCAGATATATATATAAAGTACATACAGGGAAGGCCTATTATTGAGACCCACAAGACCTCAAAAAACTAATCACCTATTATCAAAATACGCGCGGAATCAAAACAAAGCTGGATTTATTAAATGTAAATGTGTGTGGTATTGATTGTGATGTTATAGCACTGACGGAAACATGGTTGGATGCTGGGGTCTCTGATGCCGAACTTGGTTTTAACAATTTTAATATTTTTAGAGTAGACAGAAACTCGAGCAATAGTGGTAAAAGAAGAGGTGGGGGAGTCCTATTAGCGGTCAACAAGAAGTATACATCACGTTTAATTAAAACAATATATGATGATGTTGAGCAGGTGTTTGTTATTATAAAGATCAAGCATAAATCTAATATTATCATTGGTTGTACCTATATACCACCGTCATCATCACTAGATATTTACCAGCATCACTCTGAGGAGATTGAAAGGCTGACAACTGACTTCCCAAATGCTGGACTCTTAACCTTGGGAGATTACAATCTTCCGGAGATGTCTTGGTTGAGCGATGATCAAAATAATCCACGACCTAATCAATTATCACGAAGATCTAGTATTTTAATGGATATGTGCCATGTTGCCAACATGCGCCAAGTTAATACAATTACCAATATGAATAACACAATCTTAGATCTTGTATTGACACGAATGAATGGTGTATATGTCAGTGCATCTAGTGATGCTCTGCTTCCCGTGGACGGCCACCATCCACCTCTTGATATACGTGTACAATTAAACTATGAATCTGCTCGCAATACTGAACCCATGGTGTACAAAAATTTTAACAAGGGAAATTATAATGTAATAAATGATGCTCTTAACGGGATAGATTGGGGACAATTATTTAGTAATATGACAGATGTAAACACTATGACTGATGCTTTTTATGGTATACTTACTGATATAATAGAAACTTATATTCCTAATCAGAAAATATTCACATCGACATATCCTAGGTGGGTCACACGGGATTTAAGACTGTTGATAGAACGTAAAAAGATAGCTCACGCAATTTATAAATCCTCATTTGATTCTGATGACTATTTAGTTTTTAGTAATTTAAGGCGAGAATGTAAGAGACTTTCATCTCGATGTTATAATAACTACATTGATAATATTGAGGATTCATTGGGAAGTGGACGTAATCCAAAGGTATTTTGGAAGCATGTCTCATCGTTGAGTTCTGATACTGGGGATTCAATGGGGGTTAAACTGCCTGCGGAGATGACATATGGGAATAATTTCGCAAACAGTGACATAAATAAAGTAAATCTCTTGGCTAGTTTTTTTAAAACGGTTTATGCACAAGCAGTGGCACCGGCTAATCCTAGTAGAGCCATACAATCCTGTAAGCAGGGTGTCGACATGCCTAATATGTTGATTGACATTTCTGATGTTTCCCGAGTGTTGGTATCTCTTGATGTAAACAAGGGCCCTGGCCCGGATTCTGTACCTCCTGTTTTTTTGAAAAATTGCTACTCTGCATTGTCTGTCCCTTTGCAGATGATTTATAATAAGTCATTAACCACTGGAGTTTTCCCATCTTCCTGGAAACGAGGTTTTCTAACTCCCATATTTAAGTCAGGTGAGAAAGGTTCGGTGGAAAATTACAGACCAATATGCATCCAGTCTATAGTTGCCAAAGTTTTTGAAGTCCTTGTCCTGGAGACGGTCTCACCATGCATAAGCTCTTATATCACAGCCAAACAGCATGGGTTTGTCCAGGGAAGATCGACTCTAACAAATCTTCTTTTATACAACAATTACATATCATGCGCAATGGCGAAGGGAGGTCAGGTTGATTCCATTTACACGGATTTCTCCAAGGCTTTCGATACAGTTAATCATGCAGTTCTGATAGGTAAACTTGAATGTATGGGCTTTGGAGAGATATTTGTGAGATGGATAGAGAGTTACTTATCGGAAAGAAAACTTGCAGTTAAGGTTGGAGGAACAGTATCACAGGAGTTTTTGGCGACTAGTGGAGTCCCGCAGGGCTCCCATCTGGGACCGATCCTTTTTGTTCTTTTCGTGAATGACATAGTTGATAGGTTGCATGGAGTGGAGGCTTTACTGTATGCTGACGACCTTAAAATATTTAGAGTAGTTCATAATACAGAAGATTGTGCTATATTGCAACACAATATTGATGTTCTATCAGGCTGGTGTGATGAAAACGGTCTATTACTAAATGAAAAAAAATGTAATGTTATGCGCTTTACTAGATCAAGGGAGAGACTGGTTTTTGATTACAAACTTGGAACGGTTGTTCTAAATGCTCTCTCAGAAGTAAGGGACCTCGGTATCATTTTCGATGATAGGCTAAATTTCATAAAGCACATACAGAGCATAAGGGATAATGCAAATAGACTACTAGGTTTCATATTTAGAATGTCAAAAAATTTCAAAAGAATTGAAACATTAAAAATAGTATATTGTGCTTATGTTAGGAGCCAACTAGAGTATGCGACCACTGTCTGGTCCCCAAATTACGCTGTGCACATCAATACTATTGAAGCAATTCAACATAGATTCTTACGACACGTGAACTACCGCCTGGGTATTCCCATTGATGGGCTGAACTATGATTTTTTGTTGATGGAGATGAGGCTCGTTAGCCTACATGATCGCAGATTGTTGTTCGATCTCCTTACACTGAAGAGAATAGTGACTGGCTCTCTGAATTGCCCAGAGTTGCTTAGCTTAGTAAACTTGCGTGTCCCGAGTCGTAACACCAGAAGTCAGGCATTGTTCTATGCTGCGGGATCATCATCCAATTATATCTATTACTCATCGATGAATCGACTCCATGTAATAGGGAATAATTACAGTGAGATCGATATTTTCAACGATTCGGAGTAGGTACACTGTGAGGAGATGTGCTGTGAGCAGGTTTATGCGAGGGTACATGCTTTCCGTTGAGAATCCCCTGTAGTTACTACTGTCATGTTTTTGTATTCATTGTCACTTATGTGTTAATTGTGTTTGTTTCAAGTTTGTTTTTGTAAGTTATTGTACTTTAAAGGCTATTTAGCCGTATATTATGTTAATAAATAAATAAATAAATATTACTACATAGAATAAAATATTTCTTCATACACTTTTTGAACAGGCACTTCAAAGAAACCCGCATAATTATTATTATATTTTATAGAAATCTTTGAAGTGAAAATGTGAAATGAAGTTTTGTCAAATTTATTTCATTTTTTTTATGAAAAAATAAAATCAGCTTAGCCTACCGATTCTAAATTATTTTATACCTAAATTGAGTGGTGCAATGTAACAAAATTTCAATCAAAAATTGTGAATACAAAAAAATCATATGGTTGTTAAAAAATAAAAATTTATAATATGTTGCTTTGTTGAAGTATGTAAGTGAGCAACTTAAAAAACGTTTCCTCCGCATTAAACAACATTATATTATGTTTAACAATATTTTTTTTTTTTTTTCTTAAAAAGATATATCTGGGTTTGTTATAAACCCAAATAAAACCTTATACACCTTTCACACTAAGCTAAAAGCTTGTGCCGTGAAAGGGGAGTTTGCCGGCACCTGGGATCGAACCACGGACCCCTTGTTCTGAAGGCCGAGACTCTACCTCCAGGCTACCGACGAACCCTAAGTGATAACACCACATTAGTATGTCGCCTTGTCACTCGCCATCATTGGGTCACTCACATTACACGCATTCCGCATCAGCGGGCATTGCAATAAGTGGGAATCACTGTTAATCATGAGTAATATATGTATAATATATATAATAAATCAATTTATAATATCAATCATTATATGAATAAACATATTATGTTCATTTATCCCGTGGAGCACCCGGTAAAGAATTGGTCTCCCACTCTTCTGTGTAAGTTTTCGAGTGTCCTGTAAAAGGCAGGTGTTCGAAAAAATTAAGACATTTTACATCTTAAATTCAGCGTTGAGGTTTGCCACCCATCCTGAATGTCTTGATTTTATACTGGCACGAAGAGGACAGTTTGCATGTTTCTTACATGCAGCTGATCTGCTGGCTACCCCACTTGTGGGATATGCCGTGATGGTATAGTAGTATAGTAGTAGTATTATTGTTAAGATTTATCATACATTCATTAGCCTTTTTAAGTTGGTAATATCCTGTAATACGTTATAATCCGCTAAATAATATTCGCTAATCCGTTTATCTACTAAATTCAATATCAGATCTAATAAGCTGCTGCTTATCTTATGATGAGTGAAAAAATACAATTAATAATTTAAGCTACGGTTTATTATATATGAATTGAGTTTTGCAGAATGTTTCATACTACCTACATTAATCTCAAATCTATTTGTTTCAGTTTAACAGTTTTATTTGATTAATTAATTGTGTCGATACACACGTAGTAGAATTCCATAATTTTGTAATTTGAAGCAAGTGTTTCTTCCTACTATAGATTATTGATTCCGAGAGAGACGTCATACGACTTATCAGATCATTATCAATCTCTTGATAAGTCGAAAGACGTCTCTCTCGGAATCAGTTATCTACAGGTAGTAGAAAGAAACACTTGTTTCAAATTACATATTTAACATAAAAATACACATAAAAAAGTCGATATTTGTTTTTATTTTCATTGTACCCTTTTTCTTTCATTAATTAAATTTTCCTGTTTCCATTTGACTACTCGATAGGCTTTTCTATTCATTGTGAAGTTTTTGGGGAAGTCAGGTGTTTGTATGACTTTCAACAAAAATATCAAACGTTGACGATACATTATTCAAGATTTGTGTAAAGAAAACCAAATTTCACATTTGATTAACCTTTTAAAACGCTCGGAATTAGTTTTTCTTGAAATTAATTTCAAAAAATGATCCATCCTTTCACACCATCACGACATCTTCCTCAAGTAGGGTAGCCAGCAGAACATGTACCAACAAAAATAAAGACATTCAAAATGAGTGACATACCTAATTGAACTGAAATTTTATTATTTAAAAATTCCTCCGCGGGAGTTAAAAATATTGTTTAAGTGTATAGTGCCAAGTGGATAGTAAATATAATAATTATAATCCTGACAATCTATGTATTTCAACGTAACGTATTATCTAAAATAAAGGTCTTTATGGAGGGTTTTCGTTACAAGGGCTCCCCCAACAGCTCCTTACCCAAATCACAAGAGGCATACATTATGCCCCTGGTGACTAAATTTATAGATAATAATAACCTAGACTATGGACTAATTTAAATCATTTTCTTCACGTACATAATATGAGATTAAATAGATACGTTTAAATATATTCTATGAACACGTTTACCTATTTTGCGGTAGTACAGCCCTTACCTTACAAGATTGCTGCGGAATTTATATGATAAGATAAAGAATGTACTCACATATTTGAATCGGTCATTTGAGAAACAACATAAGTCAGGTTTTTAGCGAAAATGTTTTTTTTTTTATTTAGGTCATTTTTCTTGAAACGCGCGTTATTTCATTTACAAACCACGTAATTTTTACCTATTTGATAAAAATTAAGCTGATTAACTTGGTCAGTCAATAGAAAAACAACACAAGTCAGTGACTTATGTTGTTACTACACTAAATGCATTCATGTCGATACACAGCTGACACTTAACTCCAACCACTAACGTGGGTGAAAATGATGAAAAGTAGTGATTTTTGGTTGTTTAAAAAATAATCTGGGATGAAAATGTTGATTTTTATTCCCTGAAATGGTGTTCATTTGAGAAACAACATTAAGTCAAAGGTTTTGAACTAACAAATTTATATACAAATAAAATATTTTGTCAAAAAATAAAGGTTTATAATAAAAAAATACACTATAAGCTATATTTTCATTTGAGTAATATATCAACATTTCATTCAAAATTTTATAACTAACAGTTTTTTGTGATTTCTGAAAACTTTGTATTGACTGACTTATGTTGCTTCTCAGATGACCGATTCATTTAGTCCAAATGACCTCTTCGACTTCATTAACCAGGACATTTTCAATTATTTATTGTGGTAGTCGAGGAGGTCTTATAATTAATAACAATAAAAATTTATAATTCTTTCTTTTTCGACTTAATACACATTGCTTATCTGGTGTTTGGAGGTATTTTAGGGCTTATTCCAAAATAATTATATTTTTTTCTGTCATTCTTTCTTTTACAAAGTAAGAGTTTGCAAATTAATTTTAATTAATTATGTTTTTATACTTTTTGACTGAAGCAGGTAATACAGATATATCATAAAAAAACTCTATTCTTAGAAATATTTTAACCTTATATACCCTTTTAATTTCACGTATCGAATAAAAATATAATAATTAAAACATGAAATTAGAACCTTAACCTTTTGGTTTCACGTACTGTAGATATAAATATAAAGCAATTAAAACATTTTCGGAGATTGAAGATTTTTTTATTAAAAATTATAAAGACAAAGATGCTTCTAATAATATTTCTCTATGAAAACTGATCCATAATTATTTTGTTTAATTGAATGTTCAAAATCAATCAATCACTGTTTAGTCAGAAAATTAAATTTCACTCGATCCGTAATATAATATTGCCCCTAGTATGAAAATGTTTGTAAGCAAAAGTTCAAGGCTTATCAATTAAAACTATATAGGTAAAAAGCACTCATATAGGACATAAAACTTATGGTCAAAATAATAATTGGTTTCGTGCACACTGCACAGTGCACATCTTTCAAGAATTTTTCACCTCTCTCTTCCGACCTGTGAATAATATTTTTCATCTCCTACATAAAACATTCAAATTTGCACTTCATCCTACGTTGGTATATAGCAGTTATTCTCAGGGGTCCACGGGAGACTCGACGGGGGTCCACGATGGCGTGACTAAAAAATGGGGTTACACGAGTCGTAAAAGGAAAAAAAAAAAATCCATAGTTAAAGTACCTAATAAAGTATCGGATATTCGTTAAAAGTACCAGATACTAAATGATTCGGGTTAATGTTATTTAAGAATACCGAGGAGTTTTTGAAATATTTCAAATTCCTATATCATCTAAAAAAATGAATGTCTTGAATTTATATTGGCACGAAGAGGACAGTTTGCATGTTTCTTACATGCAGCTGATCTGCTGGCTACCCCACTTGTGAGATATGCCGTGATGGTAAAGTAGTAGTAGTAGTATCTAAAAAAAATCGGCGACGGGGGGTAGAAATTTTAACACGTAATAGTTTTTTAAAGTACCCGCCAGTATTGACATAAACAATAGTCGGTACAAATACCCGTTACATGGTAGAAAAAGGTACTGTGAGAAAATATTCTATAACAAAACCGAGAAGTTTTTGAAATATTTCAAATTCCTATACCATTTCGAAAATTTAGCAAATTTTTGAAATTGGTATATGAGAGAAAAAAAAGTTTGAGAACCTCTGGTCTATAGCCTAATCATTACATTCCACTACCCTGTATGTTCTTATCTGAAAATTAATTTTTAGTCAACTTCCTTTTCCTATTCATCATTTGATTGAATCTGGAATATTTTAAAATAGGTACCTAACATTATTTTTCATGTTCACAAATAATATTTCATTTCGTAGTAGCAGTGATATTTCAAAACGCGACGCCACGAAAACAGGTTGGAAATTGAATATTACTTTATTTTTAGATTCAACGGGATATTATTCATTTTACGGTTGTATTATAAAAGCACCACATAAACAATGAAAATAATTTCCTTTCATATTATTGACGATGTATTCGCAAAGCTTTTTATTCGTAGCTCGGGTTGTATACTTACCCAATATTGTTTGTTTTGATAAAAATATGGATTTCTAACTAATCTATCTAGGAACTTTTGTGAACAATAGAAATATTTTGCAGAAAAATCCAACCTTTATAATAATAACACAAAATAAAATCACTGTTTTATACATACATACAACTTCTTCCCCTTGTCCTAGTTGGGTCGGGGGCCCATTGCGCCTAGGTACCTTCTCCAGAGATCCCTGTGCACCGCTGCTTCCAGGACCTCTGGCCACTCCAAACCAAGTCTTTCAACACACATGTTCGACACAAATGTCCTTGTTGTTTTACATTTTATTTTTTTTATTTTCATCGTCGAGTATTTGTGAAACTCGATCTCATAGTACTTCAGTTTTTCACGCTCCTTATTATGTAATCTGGTAAGAATATCTCCAAATCGTAATTGATTTTGGCTCGAGCTTTCGGCGAGGGTGCTATCGTCGTCTCCAGAAGTTTGAAGTTTAAAAGAAATGAGAAGGAAATAGTGATTCCGATAACCAGACTACATGACCTAAAAACCATTTGAGGAAATTGAACTAGGCGTTGGTAACAGTAACGATATGTGATGTTACATATATCTGAAGAATATTATTCTTTTCATATTTTTTAACAAAATATTCTTGAATTTATTTATTTTTAATTCTAACTACCTACATACACACAACAAAAATCATTTAAAAAATATGAAACTCTTATCAATCACGTCAATTGAGTTTTAAGATCAATAATATTAATGAATGTCTAGTGAAATAGAAATTCAAAAGACGACTTTTTCAAACAAAGTCTTAATTGGAATACTAATAAAAATATTTAATTATGGATTTTTATTACTTGTATACCAAATGATTGCTATTTTTAAGATGCAATAAGCACACATTTTTGGTCATTTGTAGAAAATACCTTGATGGTAAAAGCATTCATTCATTTTTTCCCATCACGGCAAGGCCTACAATAGGGGTAGCCTGTGATCAATCATGCGAGTCCTCCTCTCCGTGCCAATAAAATATATGACATTAAGGATGAATGATAAACCACATCATTGAATTTAAGATATTACGTGTTTTAGAATGGATGATAAAAACGCATAGATAGTAAATTAATTAAATATTAAAATAAACATAATATAAATAAATAAATAAATCTTTATTGACCATAATTTTACACAAATACATTAACAATAAAATACAACATTACAAAACGTGACAATTAACAAAATTAGGCCAAAAGGCGGACTTGTTGCTAGGCAACGTTTTCCAGTCAACCCTAAAACATTAAACATAAAAAAAAAATAGGTCTTATGCCTACCCAAATAAAAATAAAATTAATAAAAAAAAAAAAAAATACAGGAACCCAAAGGGAATAAGTTTTAAATATATAAATAAATAATTTATACATACATAAATAATATTTTAATATATTATTTTAAATTCAGTTAGTTGGTAGCCTGGAGGTAGAGTCTCAGTCTCATGAACAAGGGGTCCGCGGTTTGATCCCAGGTGCCGGCAAGCTCCCCTTTCACGACACAAGCTTTTAGCTTAGGGTGAAAGGTGTATAAGGTTGTGTTTGGGTTCATAACAAATCCCAGATATATCTTAAAAAATATATATATTACACCAAGACAAAATTAATAAGATTTTTTTGAAATATTACAGAAAATAGTCACTATTAGTCATAATTAATTTGATTTAATTTTATCATAAATCAATGAAACACATCAGAAGATCAATTTGGATTCCGCAAAGAGACAGGTACAAGAGATGCGATTCTGAGTCTAAGACTTGTTCTCGAAAAGATAATAACAGTAAATAGAAACACATATATAGCATTCATCGACCTAGAAAAGGCATTCGATAAAGTAGAATGGGAACAACTTTTTAACATCCTAAACGAAATAAGAATGAGTTACAAAGACAGAAGAGCAATCTGGAGCCTATATAAGAACGAGCTGCGCAGAAGCGAGGGTAGAACAAGGTGTAAGACAGGGATGCTCAATGTCGCCAGCACTCTTTAACTGCTATATACAGCGAGCTATTGATGAACTGAGAGAAGAAATGAAGAACTGGACAGGAGTAAAAATAAATGGGAAAAAGTTCGACATGATTCGATATGCTGACGATATAGCCCTGCTCGCAGACTCCGAGATAGAACTGAACGAAGCCTTACAAAAATGGAAAGTACACTGCTGTCAAAGTACAACATGAAAATTAATAAAGACAAAACAAAATGTATGGTCGTTGGAAGGGAGGAAACGACTGCGAACATTGCCATAAACGGAGTGAGCATCAAACAAGTAAAAGAGTTTGTGTACTTGGGCAGTAGAATAAACCAGGATGGACGCTCCAAATCAGAAATTGTGAGCAGAATAAACCAGGCAAGGATTGCCTTTAACAAAAAGTCTAAAATATTGGAATCCCCAAACATTGATTTAAGCGTAAGGAAGAACCTTACTAAAGCCTTCGTATGGAGCATTTTGCTTTATGGTTGTGAGACATGGACCATCAGCAAGATTGAAAGCGGACGGTTTGCGGCCTTTGAGATGCGGTGCTACAGACGCATGCTGAAGATCCATTGGTCGGAACACGTCGAAAACGAAGAAGTATTAAACAGGGTAGGCGAAAAAAGGCAACTCCTTAAGAGAATTAGCCAACAGCGAGCTAACTGGATTGGCCACAACATCAGGCACCCAGGACTCCTCATCGCCATCGCGGAGGGTAGGACCGAGGGCACAAACGGCAGAGGCCGGCCCAGAGATGCGTATATGGACCAACTGAAGAGGGACATGAATTGTGGCTCATACGTAGAGCTGAAAAGACTGGCTGAGAATAGGGAGGAATGGAGAAGAAAGACAAAACTCGTTGCAGACCAATCCAATGGATTGTAACTCATTATATATATAATTTTATCATATCATTTATAAATAATATTGTATTTTAATATACCTATATAACATCCAACGTCACTTAGTGTTTATTATAATATAAAATTTAATCTCTCAATTAATTAGCTTCTTAATATATTTTTAAATTTCCTTGTGCGTTTATTATTAAGTGATTTGCCCTACTGTTTATTACATATATCTTTACAAGGCTTTTGAATAAATCTTCAGATACTCGTAGCCAATAACATTATTTTTCAATGATTATTGTACCTTATTATTTAAACATTAGATGATATTTATGATTTTTCCTGAATGTTGTAGATTTATACACCAAAGAACACAAATAAGACAATAAACGTCAGTGATGAGTCATGGCAGTCATCCTGAATCTTTTCATTGGCATGAGGAGGGTATCTTAAATGTTATCATTATCGTCTCGCTCTCCTCGGAAACACAGAACAAAAATCAGACATTTCTATTCAAAGCGTCTCTACGCCAATTAATTGAAAAATCACTTCGCATGATATTTCTAGCTCTCTGATGTCGTTGGTTACCCCACTTGTGGTATATATTATTCAAAGTCATCTTTACTAAATATTGTTTGTGGTCTTCATCTGTGATTTGCTAATGATAAAATTTGTCATGACTTTAATATTTTTGTAGATCTGTTTTTATATGTTGTTTTTGAATTTGTTCTTTTGTTTTAATTTTTTTGTGATAAAGGTACCTATAGAGTATGCTTTCCATATAATATTTATGTTTTTTTTTTGTTAAATAATGGCTTTAAGCCATTTGATCTTAAAATAGGTAAATAAATTGTAGATATAGATAGTTAGACAGAATACCTACAAAATATCAGACTTATGAACAAACTTATTCAAATATTTATCCTAGACGAATCACTTTGAGTTTTTTTTCCTAAATCGCACTCACAATTCGATAGATTAAGAATATTGCTTCATACAACAAAATAGTTAATATTCCTAACGAGAATATAATGTGTTTATTTTTCTATACTAAGTACTACTACTACTACTATACCATCACGGCATATCCCACAAGTGGGGTAACCAGCAGACCAGCTGCATGTAAGTTCTATACTAAGTTGTTATTGATAATCTAATTAATATTATTTTCTGTTCGCATCTTTTTATATACTTCAAACACAAGTTTTAGACAAGCAATAGAATAATATTTTTTTTAATTATTATTTTAACACAATACACGGCAATTGCTTTTATAAGTATACAGATAAACTTTACAATATCACACATTAATTCAACACATGTACAAAAATATAAAAACAAATAAAACATTACTATACTCCAATTCAAATCAATTGAAGGAAACCCACCGACCACCCGTATAGCGCAGAAGTCTGGGGACTTCCATTTATCCGAAATTTATCCGTAATGGTCAGCATAGTTGCCTTCCAGTTCAAGTATTTTTTTTTTAAATCTATCTATTCCCTCACGTCGTATCCCAAGTACACTTCACAGCCAACCTGAATGATCCAAAAAATTGTGGGGCTGATTAAGGCCAAAATCATAGGTTATTAACACTTTTTTCCATGTACGTACCAGCAATTATTTTTTTAACTTAAATATGGGCATGTGGGGTGTCAAACATCAAGATTTTTCATCAGTAATTAGCACTTTTCTCTATGTAGGTACCTAAAATTTTTTTCTTTCCATAATTAATTGTAGCCATACTGGTGATAAATTGTCTCAACATTTGTACATTGTTATTGATTGTTGAATAAAGTTTTTATTATCTTTTTTTCTTTTTCTTTTCGGCAAGGCACCCGACATCGAGTGAATTATGTTATATATGGTTTTTATTATCTGTTAAATAAAAAATTTAAAAAATCTCCGAAAATACTCTACTTCTTGAAAAATTATTTCTTGAATATTCCACAACACTAGTTGCCAGTGAACAAATTATTTCCATCAATTTCATCAAAATCTTAGGAAAGTAATAGGTTGGGGAAAAAGTTTCTTCGCATTTTATATGAATGTTCAAGACTATGTTTTTCTAAGTTAATTTACATTTAATTACAGAATATAGGTATATGCCATTTTGTTCACAAACGTTCTGCCATCTTGTAAGTAGAGACATGATCCCGTTGCTGTAAAAATTATGGGACTTCTGATCAAAAAAATGCAACAAGTTGTTTTGGCAGTCCTCTCTTGATGTTAACCTGACACTGCCTAAAGAATTCTAATGAGACCAAAACTGGTAGAAATCTGAATTTACAAGGTCAGGACTATATGGCAGATGCATCAACACCTCCCAGCCAAACTCTCTTCATTTTTGCTGAGTGGCTAAAGATGTATGTGGTTTAGCGTTATCGTGATGAAAGACCACACCCTTTCTATTAATCAATTCCGGCCGCTTTTTCTCAGGTTCTTGCTTTAATCTCATCAGTTGTTGGCAGTAGAGATCCGAATCGATGGTTCTGCCGGCGATGAAAGCTCATAATGAACAATGCCCTTCCAATCCCACCATACACACAGCATTACCTTATTGCGAGTTAACCCAGGTTTTGCCACAGTCTGTGAAGTATTTATCTTATATTTTTTGTACCCCATAATATTCTTTACCCACATTTATGGTGCCTGGTAGCTATAACTGATAATAATCACTAATAGTGAATGCAACAGAGAGGCATTCAGACATCGCTAGCTGTGTTCAGTCAATAACAGAGAATGAACACGTTGAACATGAAATATGAAATACCTTACCTTACCTCAGCCTTCTTCTTGTGTCCAGTATTGAACAAAGGCCTCCCTCTTGGACTTCCATAAATTTCTGTTGGACGCAACTCTCCTCCAGTGCAGGCCCGCCACTCTTTTAATATCGTCGGACCATCTTGTTTGGGGCCTACCCACGCTTCTGCGTCCTGTTCTAGGCCTCCAGTCCAGCACTTTCTTCGTCCATCTATCATCAGACATACGCGCCACATGACCTGCCCAGTTCCACTTTAACTCCGCGATCCTTTGAGCCACATCTGTTACCTTGGTCCTTTCCCGTATCCAAACATTTGTTTTGCGATCTCTGAGCGAGATGTTCAGCATCCTTCTCTCCATTGCTCTCTGTGTCACTCGGAGTTTGTGTATTATCCTCTTTGTTAAAGCGGATGTCTCAAATCCATAGGTGAGCACAGGAAGTATACACGCATCAAATGTTCTTTTCTTAAGGTGGATGGGAATATTTCGGGATTTTAGGACATGTGATAGCTTGCCGAATGCAGCCCATCCTAAAGCTCTTCGTCTTTCCAGTTCAGCTTCCATATTATCCCTTCCCAATTTTACAGTGTGACCCAAATAGACATAGGACTCAACTCTTGCAATGTTTTGACCCTCGATTGTAATCGGTTGGGTTAATTCTGAGGTGGACATAATTTTTGTCTTACTCATGTTCATTTTTAATCCCACTTTGCTGCATTCGTTTTTAAGATCGGTTAACATTACAGCGATTTCTTCCTCTGTATTGGCAAAGAGTACTATGTCATCAGCGAATCTGAGGTTTGTCAGTCTTTCCCCGTCGACATTGATACCATACTGATTCCAATCAAGCCTACGGAAAACATCCTCCAATGCCAATGTGAACAACTTCGGGGAAATGGTGTCTCCTTGTCTAATTCCTCTTTTGATATCAATTTTGTTAGATGGTTCATGGAGTTGGATAGTGGAGGTGGCATTGTTATATATGTTTTTAAGGAGATTTGAATATCTGTGATCGACTCGACAATTGTTCAGTCCTCGCATAACAGCCCAGATTTCAATGGAATCAAAGGCCTTCTCAAAGTCTATAAATGCGAGGGTTAGTGGCATATTATACTCGCTGTGCTTTTGAATCACATTCTTTAGGGTCTGAAGATGATCACTTGTTCCAAATCCCTTGCGGAAGCCTGCCTGTTCCCTTGGCTGGTACCCATCTAGCTTTGTCGTAAGTCTGTTATTAATAATACGTGTGAACAGTTTATACAAATGTGAAAGCAAACTTATAGGTCTGTAGTTTTCCAGCCTTTTATTATCTCCCTTTTTATGTAAAAGAATGATTGAAGCATTGTTCCACTCAATCGGGATTGTCTCACTATCCAGGCATTTATTAAATATGAAATACAGCGATAAAAATGTTATTATAAATGATATTTCTGCAATGTTACAAAAGATTCCACACATGGAGATTTTGGTGGTTTGGTGGGTTTTTTTACTGGCTAGCTCCTCAGGTTTGCCCACTATGGTGTAGACAAGATTTGTGTAGTGCGGAATTTGGATAAGTGAAAGTGCCCAGACTTCTTCGCTATCCAGGTAGTCGGTGGGTCTCCTGCAATGCTTCGAAACGGACAAATATATTTAATAAAATAATTTAGTAAAAGTTCGTTGGTAGCCTCGAAGCAGAGTCTCGGCTTCGTGAACAAGGGGTCCGTGGTTCGATACCAGGTGCCGGCAAACTCCCCTTTTACGACACAAGCTTTTAGTAGCTTACTGTAAAAGGTGTATAGGGTTGTATTTGGGTTTGTTACAAAAACCCAGATATATCTTTTAAAAAAAATAAGTCAAAAGATATTTCTTTACCTTTTTAAATTACCCGCAAACGTGTGGATAGTCTTGAGAAGATAGGAATAGAATATTTTTTACACCTACGCTCAAAAATCTTTCATGTATTATGAAGTTATGAGCTTCCATTTCTCAGAAAAAAAATAATGGGCGGATGTACCGAATATATTAGTAACGAAGGATAATGGTATTTCTTATTAAAATAACATGAATCTTATGAAAGACCGAGTATAATATTAAATATTATATATCAAGCAGGTATGCTTCTTTAATAAGATTGTAAATCATGTTTTAAATATTATGTATTTACTTTGAAGCTAAAGAGTAGGTGGAAAAAAATATGTTTGTTATAAATATTCTTCACATGAATATTCTCTCTTTTTTCATAAGATTATGTGTATTTTCATAATGAATCCAAGTTCGTTACAAATCCCACTCTCCAAAAGCTCTCACAGGACTTGTAGAAAGCACCACACTAAGTAGTTATGTTCCGAACTCGTGAAACTTGAAATCTCTTGATTATAAGTCTGAAACACACATACATATACGTACTCAAGTCAAAGGTATATTTAGAAATAAATAAATATTTTAAAATAATTAAATAACATAAAAACACATTTTATTGACGACGATTTTTTTTATTTGATTCTTAACTATAAATTTGTACTTATATCTCTCCATAACCTCACAATTCATACCAAAATGTCTCAGTTCTAGACCATTTTATCTATCTAGACCTAGATCATTTTTAAACGCCTCATCCTCACTGACGGGCCCTGCTCCCTCTGAACGCCTACGTAGGTGAGCGGAGGATCCTCAAAAATAAGCGAATCTTTACTAGCACAAGAATACCTTGCTGTAGGAGGCGATCTAGACTTTGGGACATGGAAGACCCTGAATCGACTAAAATCTGGTGTAGGAAACTGCGGTGACAATAGAGAACGACGGGGCTTCCTACAAGACGAATCCGGAGCGTATGACTGTGGTGCAGCACAGACCATGCCACACCTGTTGGAGTATCCATTGTGCCCTGTTACATGCACCATGAAGGATATTTTTGACGCATCTCTACCTGCTGTGCGCTTTGCTCAGTACTGAAAATCAGTTGGATTGGTTTTTTTCTAGGTTTAGACACGATAAATAATAAATACCCTCACTGCATCTTCCAAAAGTGAGATAACCAGCAATCTAACTGTATATACTAAACACATAGATAGTCTACTTAATTTCATTTTAAAAGGTATTCGGGATAAATTCCCTGTGAAGGCGTTAACATCTAAAAATCTATACAATTAGCGTTACGTAAAAAATGCGGTGTTCAAAAACCCCTCTGCTTTACAAAGAGTCTAAATAACGTTAAAAAAGTCTCCACCGTAACCAAATATTCAGTTTAAAATCACGTCGGATACATAAACCATATATCTAAATATAACTTGATTTGAATATTAATTCAAATATAGATCCAGTTCTCTGAAACATTGTGTTTTAGAATTACAAAGTCAGCCGAAAACCAAGATAGTTTACAAAGCCAAATAATAAGAGCTAGAACGGAAACCGCAAATTCAAAACATATTATTTTCAGGATGTTTTGTGATGCGTTTTGGCACTTTGCGACAACTGCAATATACAACAGTGCTTGATCACGTCACGAAAGTCAACGGCGAGACCTTTTTTTTAAGATATATCTGGGTTTTGTTATAAGCCCAAATTCAAACTTTTACACCTTTCACAGTAAACTAAAAGCTTGTGTCATGAAAGAGGAGTTTGCCGGCACCTGGGATCGAACCACAGACCCCTTGATCACGAGGCTGAGACTCTTCCTCCAGGCTACCGACGAACTCATTAAGTATTTTTTTTATATCTAAGCATTATGTATTAATTTTTTTCTTGCCTGAGTGTCGCAAAACGATACGACTCAACAGCAACGACAAACATTTCAGAAATTAATATCACCTACCGCTTTCCTCGACGATCCTCTCTTAGAATTTCATAGTGGCATGCGTTAACGTTGGTTATCGAACGTAATTGAACAATGTCTTGCTGTTGATGTCTGAAGTACAGTGTGGCTCGTCAAAGCACATTTATAATTGTTAGGTTGCCGATTTAGTCTGGACATGCTATTGTAAGTCTAAATTATGGAATGAATTGAAATTCATTGTTTCCGATATACAATATGTATATTTGTAAACCGGAGGGAAAAGATTTATTAGATTTACTAGGAAACAATGCCTCAAGGAAATATTATGTACATCTTTTGTACATTATTTATTTCTACAATAAACTACATACGTGTTATATTATCCCCAGACTCTTCTCAATCGCCTCCAGATGCTGCCGCCTTTTAATGCTGCCGCCAGGACTATCTACAGAGAGAACAAGCGTTGCCACATCACTCCACTACTAAAAGATCTACATTGGCTGAGGGTCCCGGAGAGAGTGGAGTTTAAATTATGTCTCACTGTCCACAAGGCCTTATGCGGCACGGCACCCACATGTCTATCTGAACTCTGTTCCGTTGACGAAACCCCGAGACGACCGCTGCGCTCAGCCTCTTCTGCTGTCAACAAACTCGTGAAACCCGATATGGCGAATACCTCCAAATTTGCAGAAAGGAGCTTCAGACCCGCCGCGCCATCTGCCTGGAACAGACTGCCCACAGATCTGAGGGTAAATCAGTCCACAACCACATTTAGAACCAAGTTGAAAACACTACTGTTCGGGAGAAGTCACGGCGCCCTTGAGATGGTCACGGATCATTAAACGGCGCCACATACAAATTGTCCGATTATTATTATTATAACTATTGTTATCTAGTTGAATTCTATGAAGTAAAATGAACAAACATATTATAGAAAAAATCCAGAATAGTTATTGTTGTATGTATGCAATGATAGAAACAGTTAGTTAGTTGTATGTAACAAAACAGCTTTTCTTCTTAAATAGTTATAAATGTGTTGTTAATGTTTATAAACGACTTCCTACTGCAAAGAAAAACCGTATTGAACAACTTTAAAAATGTTTCTGTATCTTTAATTTCTTATCGTATCATAATATTTATTCATTTATATTTATACATCCATCCACGAAATGAGCTTTTTACATGTTATATTACACGTAAAAACAAATTATAATTCTCATTCACAACACAGTTGAAGCAAGACGAGAACAACTTGTGGCAAAGAACAAAATATAATTGGGAATCAAATTATAACAATTAAAGAATTAGTCAAATCAAATCGTTTAGAAAATCATTGAAATGAGATTGTAACATATTAACAAAATGTCTGGTAATATGTCAAGAATAAAAAAATGTAATATATCTATAATATAAATTTAAAGAAATGTAATTACAACTTCGAAAACGTAAATTGTTCAACAAAGTACAAATTCATTCACTAATAAATAAATATTTAGCAATATTGGTCAAGCCGTACAACAGATTCAATTTCAGCTCAAATTGATTATCCCATACACAAAATGATTACTGTCTATTTGTACTCATCCATTATTACCATTGGTATGTACCATTGGGGACAGATTAAAATGCTTTAGTAATCTGTGGGACCTTTATTGGTTTATGTTATTATTTATGTTGACCCTTTAGGTATAAGGAATGTATAGGTTCTTCACAAATAATACATAATCTCTATTTTGGACGATTTGAATTATATTTTTTTGCCATCGTATGAAAATTTAAATTTAAATTCATCAATAGAATTTTTTTTGACATTTATTTTTAATTATATAACCTACATTTCTAATAAATTTCATTTTTAATTCCATCTATTTCACATCTGCGAACTATACTACAATTTTCATTCTTGATTTATTACTAAACATTTTATTGTTATTCTTTAACTGACTCTCCAGTCAATCAGAAACCTCGATTGGAGAACCATGTCTACACAATGTAACATTGTGTAGAATCTAATCGGAAGAAGTGAGAAAGGTGCCCAACGCTTACGAATTGGCTCAAGGCTGGCTTAAGTGATCACTTTCGGTGTCCATGGACAACGTTCACCAATTCCACCATTCTCACTGTCACGATGTAAGGTCCACCAATCGAGAGACGCTTTATGCAAACCTTAGAAGCAACCATCTTTTTGGGATCTCATTTTTCAGATCTCAAATAGATCGCGATCTCCCGTCTAAATGGCGCCGGAACAATTAAGTTCAATTGTTTATTGTTGTTTATCGTCCTTAGACCAAAGTTTTTGGTACTTGGACTCGTCAAATTACAGAAGATAGGATCATACAATAGATTATATATATATTTATATATATATACAAAAAAAATACAGAATCATAGATCAAAACACAATATCATTGCTAAGCAGAGTGTAAAGGGCTCTGTTAGCATTTCGTCAAACAGTATTCAATACAGATACTTTTACAATTATCTACACAATGTTACCTTGTGTAGACATGGTTCTCCAATCGAGGTTTCTGATTGGTTTTGTCATCTGCACCCAAATCCGGTTAAACAATAAAAAAAAAATAGTAAATATTCTTAACATTTGACTCTCCAGTATTTTCATTTGATTTCTGCAACAGAATAGTTTGATATGATTAATTTTATAACATTATAATTTGATTCATATTTGTATTTTGTTCTTATTTTGCTCCAATTATGTTGTGAGAGAGAATTTTGGTTTGTTTCTTTTGTATATTAGAGGTTCACGCAGTGGATATATTATAAATAAATAAAAATTATAAATGATCTAATACAGAGCCCCAAACTTTTTTGTTTCGTAGACCCCTTGCCATGTATTTCCGTGTTGGGTAGACCCCCTACTTACCTGATATTGATTTCCTGTAAATTTCTAACTGTAGTGAAGTTTAGTGTTAAAAACTTAAAGTAAAAACACATGTTAATTTATACATTTATTAATTGAATTTAAATTAAAACTACTCAAAATAAAATTTTGTATCTGTTATGTGAAATATACGTATAAATTTTTTACTTCATAGGTACTTTTATAAATAATGTATATGTCTTGATATTATAAGATAGTATGATGTAAGTAAATAGGTATTATAAGTGTATGTGTTGAGATCCACTATTGTGGACCCCCATTTTCATTTCATGGACCTCCAAATTTTTTTTCGCGACGTAGACCCCTTACAGGTTGTCATAGACCCCTAGGGGTCGATATAGACCACTTTGGGAATCACTGATCTAATATGATCTGCAGGGTTTCTCTTGACGAAATCTAATCTTGTCTTGATCTTAATCGTGCGATTCACGGAGTGATTATTCTATTCACTTGATTCCACTTTGTGTTCCTAAAAAGAGCGTTGCAAAGCAAAAGAAAATTCTTAACAAAATGATTAAAGACTTCATTGGTATCATATTACTATACAAGAATAATATGTTTACGAAAACTGACACACGCGGGCTCATTATATTATTATGTACGATTTCTTTCAGCCAACCCGAAGACTCAAGTTTAAATATTTTCTGTCTTTTTATCTATCTATCTATTCCCTCACGCTGCATCCCAAGTGGGGTAGGCAGAAAGAACGACATGCTTTATAATATAATACATCTGTTTCTAATTCATGCAACCTCTCATACACGCACCTCAAATTTTCTTTCTCAACACAACCGTTTTGAGAATTTGATCTACGTGATCAAGCCACACAGTTCTCGAAAACTTGCGCTTCCTCACACCCCTTCTTTCAGACAAGTATATTCTCTTTGTCATCCTTTCACCTTCCATTCGTTCCACATGTCCAAACACTCGTAATTTATAAATATTTTCTGATCATTCAGAAAGGATTCACGGTTCGAATTTTTTTTTAAATAATACTTTTTCACGATTTAAAAATTACAATTCAATATGATAAACTAGCATTTGAAGTGCTTTTTATACCTACCGTTTCATGTAAATATAATAATACATCCACATAAAATTGTGCCTTTCATGTCAAACATTATATTGTTTTTCGCTATTTCCCTCCTAACTTGAATATCCTGATTAGCTTTGTGTCACAAAATTTAAATAAAATTCGCAGTGTGGCAATGACAGCCTAGCTGGTTTCCACATATTGAACTAGTTAAAGCTTTATTAATATTGACTAGCCTACTCGGTTCCATTGTAAGTACGTTTTAAATCCATATATACTGCAAAATAGTGCATAGAGTTTTTCCTTTATATTCGTGTGATTTGTTAGTAAATTCAAAACCTTTGAGTGGACAGCATACCGGTTGTAACAAATTAAATATTTTAAAAATATTTATGTTTTCATAACTACACATTTAATATCAAATTTATCTCAACAATGGCGACAAATAACCTAACAAGATCGGGATCAAATTACTTCAAAATTCAAATAAGATTGTTTTCCGTGGTTACACAGTTTTGTTTTGAAGTAGTTACTTTTCCGAGATTTCAGCCAATTCTATCGCTAACGACCGTTTTTCCAAACCAACAAAGATCATTTTCTTATTTTGCAATGCTACGTTTTCCGACAGTGTTAATTATTTTTATGTTTCATGTCGAGATAGATTCAAACTAGTCATAATATTTCATAATAATTTTATACACTATGTTCCAAACATAACTGGCATTGTAATATACTGGTAGTTTCAAAATGTAAATTAATTATTATGAGTACATTTAACCTTGCTCTAAATACCTAGACACCCTACGCACTTCAAAAATCATGTCGAAGTTTATTCTACAAAAACGGTTCTACCACGCAGAAGGCATAGTAAATTTAATATTGACAGCCAATCCAGTTTTACTGAATAAAGACTGAAAATATCGAGTGAATTAATACACAGTTTTTTTTAATACACAAACATTTTTCTGCTTACATACAAGTCATAACATTGCCAGATGCTTCAGTATACCATAATTGAACAATTGTGTTCAATCGGAAATTAAAACATGGAAAATAAGCTTAGAGAGACAAAGTAAGATTGTCGGACGGCATAGGACCGCAAAATGATGCGGATGCTATTTCTTCGAGATAAAATGTTATGGAGGATGAAGATGGGACGAAAAAGGAAGAAGAAAAAATAAGATGTGCTTTTTAAAGCAGGTATGTATTATATTATTTACCTTATATTATATTTAAAAAAAAATACATAGCTGAATGTATTTTATCACTGACTTCTGGTTTGAATATTTTTTTAGAAAAGCAAAATAAAATGAACTTATCCTAAATTTTCACTGTTTAGGATATTATTGATTTCTTAATAATCGGAATTTTCCCACAATGACGTAATCCGAAAAAATGTTCCATTCAGGGATAATTCCTTTGATCATGTACCTATATGTAAAAATGTTTATGCTTATGGAATCATTATCATTTCATCATTAAATTTCCCACAAGTGAAGTCTTTGGCTAGTCAGCAGACTTATTTCATCAAATATCTATCTATCTATTCCCTCACGCCGTATCCCAAGTGGGAAAGGCAGAGAGAACGGAACACCAATTAAATCTGTTCTTAGATACTTCATTCGCCTCCTCCACAGCCATACAATTTCTCATGCACGCACGTCGATTTCTCTTACTCAAAACACGGCCATCCTTGAGAATTTGATCTACATGTTCAAGCCATGTACCTACATAGTTCTCGAACGCCCGCGCTTTCTCACACCCCACCTTTCAGCCAAGTATATCCTCTTTGTCATTCTTTCCTCTTCCATTCGTTCCACATGACCAAACCATCTCAATTTGTTTACGTGCATTCTATCCACAACACTCCTCTTGCATCCACTCATTCCTCTAATATCCTCATACCTTACTCTATCACGCAACGTTTTACCAACCATCCTCCTCAGCGATCTCATCTCCACAGCATTTATTCCACTTTCGTCCTTCTTCAACCGTATCCACTTACCTTATGATATTTTTACGGTTTGATAATATATTGATGAACTTTACAATAAATAATTGAATATTTATTAATTCAAACACAACAGCACATAATACGTAGCTTAAATCACAATAACAAAAAAAATAAGACCAAATGTATTTATATAGGTAATAATAAAACCTACGTATGAAAATCTCAGAACAATACCTGCACATGAAGCTGTCATCGGGGTTTATAAGAGAAATTATTGAAGCCTTCGGCGTGTCGCCGGGTAGTTTTATATTATCATGCTGGATGAAGTTCTGCCGTTGACTTAATTAGTTTAATATTCCCATGTAACTAAATTAAATCTGCGAAAGCGTTACCTATATAAAATATATTTGCAAACGTATCATATCGCAGTGCATATTATGAATATACTTGTTTTATTGAATTAGTGATATTCGCAATAATTCAATTACTTATAACTCTGCTAGAAATACGAGAATACGCTCTGTTGTATATCAACTCGCTTCGCACCCACCACTTGCTTGAGCTTGCATTGTATTAATCTGCTTAGATTCAATATTCCTTTAGAGTGACGTTTATCCTGAGCTTATCCATATATTTTTAGATGGCATTTACATAATATTACAATGTAACATAACATGAATGGACAATTCACACAGATCGAGCTAGACCCAAACTATGAATCGTATAAATAGGTATGAATCTTGTATTACAGGACGGCCTTGTGTTGAGTACATTGAACAAGAGAACATGTATGAGAAATTGTATGACAGTGATGAAAGCGAAAGATATATGGAAAGATAAAAGGAAGTGCCTTTCTGCCTACCCCGCGAGAGAAGCGGCGTGATGGTATGTATGTATGTAATCTTGTATTATGGGTACTAACGCGAACATACACTTTTATACAATGCACTAAACACATATACATGTAACACCCAGACCCAGGACACATGCTTAAGCTTTCACAACTTTTTTACATTAAAGTGTAAGAAATAGATTCAGTGAATTTTAATTGAAGATTCATATCAGCTTATAATCCAGATAAAATATGTATTATTATTAAATAAAAGTTATTAATATAATTTTGATACAAGTGACAATAATAGCTTGCTATACAAGCTATTATGTGTCACCGAGGGTCACTCTATCCATCTCTTGGATATTTAATAAGCTTTGTAGCTAAGAATTTTACCATTATAGTCAGAATAAGATTGATCACTTTGAATTATTGATAATAATGGTAATCTACATTTAGCATTAAAGTGTCAAATTCAATGAAATAAAGGGCTAGCTCAGGATTAACCTCGCCCTAGAGTATATTAAAATTTTGAGTCTCAACAATATTGTGTTAAACGTAACATCACCACGTTGTCTAAAACAGAATGAAAAAGATTTTACACGATTAATTTACGGTTTTTAACTTAGTTATTCACAAATAAATAATTACTCAGAATCCGGTCAGGCCGGTATGGCAGAATTCACGATCTATTAATTTTTGTATTAAGTATTCTTCTTCTATAATCTTTACAAGGTTCACTCCACTCCACTACCCTTTTGATCTGACTACGCCCACTGACGTGGTAGGATCGGAGATGCCAATACTGGCATAGTGGTATTAGACTACAGAGAGTTCAAATAGTAATAAATTGTCACCTAAACGGATAAATAGGAGTCCTTGGACTCCTGAAATATCCGAGAAATAAAGCTATTTCAACACAGGATATGTGGCATAGCCTCATCACTTATGAAATTTTATTATCATTACTCTAGGTTTCAGACAATGCTGTGTGCAAAAAACAACAAATTCCTACACCACATATTGCACTACAGAGAAAATACATCGCATTGCTGAACCAAGAAATAATTTGTTCTTCTATGGGTAAGGTAGAATAACAAGCATATCAGTGATTGATTCTTGTTCTTCTTTTGCTTGTGCAATAATTATTAGTCCTACATGGTGGTGGGGTCTGCCCTTCTTGTTTTGTTTCATCACTTGGTTCTGTAGAGTGCATCCTCATGAAAAACATTGCAGTTCCGCATGCCTTGACTCACTACTTCACGCCAATATCCTTCTAAATATTGTAGGAGTGCAATATTTAGAAGGATATTAGGAAAGTTGAGATAAACTCTTGAAGTAATATAATATGCGTGTATTTTAGATAAATACGATGTACAATTTGTATATATGATTATCTAAAAACAGAGATGATGTGATGACAAATGAAACTGAATTAATAATGAAAATTTATCAAATATTGTTTTCCTTGCTAAAATGTTCTTGACTTAAATTTTTTGAATCAATTAAATGTAAACGGGTAGGCTGTGTTACTAATCGCTTCACAGTAAATTATGTATCAACGCAGTCAGTATCATCGAACTAAGAAACATGGCTTTCATGATGGACAAATAGCAAAGCAAAATTATGACCATTAGGGCTAATATAAAGACCAAATTGATTATAAAAAAAAATATAAAAAGGATTGCGTTAGAGCCATTATTAAAATGTCTCCTTGTTATCTTGTTTTTTTTTTATACACGATACGAACTATTGGGTTTACACCTAATATAATGTTCAGTTTATATTCTGTTTTTCGGAATACACAAAGTGAAATTTCGTAATTAGAAATATTTCGTAATAACATAATTGGAAATATTTTCTTGCAACAAAATACGAAAATATATTTTCTAGTAGGTAATAAAATTAAAAAAACGACGACGAAACGACGGTAGATGGACTCCTGGAATCCTCAAATGGCAACTATGGAGTAACAAAAGAAGCATCGGCAGATCACAAAAGAGATGGACTGACGACATTACTCCAATCGCGGGAAGGAAATGGATACAGAGGGCACAGAACCGCGACGTTTGGAAAAGTTTGGAAGAGGCCTATATCCAGCAGTGGAGAGGTGGCTGACTAAGAATGAAGGAATAAAATTAAAAGTAAAAATAGAACACGTGTTATATGAACACGTGTTCATAGATAAAAAAAATAGAGTCAATTTTTCGTCTTAGCGAAACTGGCAGAACAGAAACAAAAAGGTAAATTTACCAACGATTTGTTTGCGAAAAGTTAATATTATAGATTCGTACTAACGAATCGTTTGTACTATCTCTGGTCCTCATCTGATATTACGTACCAATGATTTGTTGTGAAATTTCGTTACTATTTTTCTCAGTGTAATTATTTTTGCTCCCTTTTTTAGTATCGCAAATTAAAATAATATTTGCCCACCTGCATTTTGAATATTGTGTTTTGATTTCATTATAATATTGTATTTATTTATTGTATATAATATTAAATGTATTTATTATATATGATACTGTGTTTGATTATCAGTCTACGGATTATGCTGATAATATATTATAATATGATTACATGATGCTAGGAGTGCAATGCACTTATAAAATAATATGGTGTATTTTACCCTTGGTATCGAATACATTGTTCCCAAAGGGCTCATGTCACTCGATGACGGGTGGATAGCCAAATTTAAAAAAAAATAAAAAATGTAGTTTTCTAAGACGATCTCTGGTCCTAATCTTATAGTAGGTACCAGTGATTTGTTGTGAGTGTTTTTCTCAGTGTACCTTCTTCTTTTTTATGTAAAAAACAAATTGTAATTACATAAAATAATATGAAGTTTTACAAAACAATTGTCAACTCACTAAATAAATTACCTTATTGCTGTATAATAAGGTAACCATTCGTTCTCTTTTAGCGTGAACAACCCTTCTTTTGTAGCTTCTGTTCTTCTTATCTGTTAATCTCTGTGTAGATGCCGCTAGTCTGGCATGTTTGTAATATATTTCTTTATTAAAAGAAATATGTCTGTCCTTATTTACCTTATATTTATATTAGAAGAAAACTTAATAATAATTAACTTCTTAAAAAAAAAGAGAATAAATTTAAATAAATTTTAGTATTCAGATGATTAAAGTACATTTAAACTGAATATAAAGAAGGTAATTCAGTAAGAGTGGTGTATCACATGAGGTCAAATGATTGTGTCATTGATAGTAAGTTTGCTGTTATTTTTTATTTTTATTTATTTTATATAATTATGGTAAATTGATTATGTGTGTGATATTCTATATTGATTAAATTTAGTCGAATTTGTTTGAATATTAGCAAAAACCCTATAATCCCTCAAAGCACGAGCTCTGATCAATTTTGAGGGTAAAACAGATTTTATAAAAAATTGTGTTATTGTGTTTATTGTGTATATAATTATATTTGATGTGTTTTTCATTATCTCTATAAAAATATTTGAATTTAAATTTGAAAAGTCAGAATAAATTTGTACATAAGGTCTTTCCTTGAGGCAATGTCTTCCAGTAAATCTAAACTTAGTCGTAAGTTTTTCAATAATTAATTTAAAATCTGGTGATGGACCAGCTGACATTTTAATCATTTTAATTTTAAATCTGGTGATGGATGATAAAAAAATTGCATGCTAGAGAGACCAAATCAAAAAGGTCCACCTTTTTATTCTTAAGAAATGCTCACCTTTATTTTTTGCATTTACAAACAGATTACAGCTATAGCCATCACCAATTATTTACAATCATTTTTGACAGTAATTTCGTGTAAACAAACACATTGTGTGTAGAAGGTTAGTTTGACGCATGATATATTATTATCATAATAATTATGATAATATCAAAATAATTTATAATAGGGTTTGAGAAAGACAATGTCACCATATTATTATTTGGTAGACACTCACAAGGGAATTGAAAGCAAAATGGATGAGCTGATAGTTCAAATCCCATCTGGGGAACTATCAAAAAGATTATCTATTTTTAGACTTATACGACAGTTTCATGTGTTTAGTTTCCATATCTTTTTCTTCGGTTAGTTTGGAAGTTGTTGCCTCTTATGATGCTGAAGACCAGCTGTCTTTCCATGTTTTTGGTGGTCTTCCTCGGGGCCGTGAACCGACTGGTGTTTCCTTAGCAGCTATATGTACGATTCTGTTTTCAGTTGACCAGTCTACATGATCACTTCAGAATCGTCTCCTTTTCCTACTCCATCTTACGATGTCCTCCGTGTTGCATTATGTTCCTTATCTCAGTATTTCTTATTCTGTCACTGAGAGTTCTGCCCGCAATAGAGCGTAATGTTTTCATCTCTGTTGTACCTACTTAGTAAGTTTTTAGTTCGTACCGTGTCTGCTCTTGTTTCGACACCATATGTCATTATTGGTCTAACACAGGTTTTATATATTCAGAATTTACTATCAATCTATATATAACTTACAATGATTAAATGCAAAAAAATATTAAAAATTGATATAAGTTTTGAACGGCCTTGCTGAAAAATTACGTCTAATAAACATACAGTAGTTTCGCTTCAACATACACATACCATTTATCATCATTACATTATGTTTGTAATATTATACTTTATTATTTTATATAGCATTCAAACTATCTTGACACTATTTATTCGTCTTGTTGATCTGATAAGATAACAAGGAAATTTACTATAGGCAATATATATTTTTACTCTAATTAGATACGATACAACATTAGTAATACGGCTAACAGAACTGGATCATTTTTACTACAGCACAAGGGGGGTACCCAGCTGACACAATATTGAAGAGATGCCCACCTCACATCCGGATATCTCAGGAGTCATTAGCTCCTACTTATCCGCACATTCAAACCAAAATAGTGTCCTCTCGGGCGGGCTATTGGAAAGGGCCAGCTGGCACAATAGTTATTTTGCAAATCATTTCTCTTTGGCAATAAAAAGAAGATACGAGTATATATAGAATAAATGTCAAACCTCATCGCTGAATGGAAAACGTTAAATGTTTAATAAACTTGATAGTTTCCGAATACAACATCTGACGGTATTAATATAGATAAAAAATATATACAAGAAATGCAAAAGTATATGTTTTTTTTATATATATTAATCAATTTAATATATTAATACAACTAGAAAATATTAGGTATATATTTTACATACTATATTTATTCCCTAGAATCAATATGTTCAATCAATATATAGATTTATTTTATCTATTAATCATGCTCTCACGTCACATCTCAAGTGGGGTAGGCAGAGAGAACGAAACACTATATGTGGCTTAGACGACCGGTGTGGCGTATATATGTGTATCGCTGTGTTAGTACCCATAATACAAAATTCATTACTGAGTTTGAGACTAGCTCGGTCTGTCTGAATTGTCTATACATGTTATGTAATATTATACAAATCTATCCTTGGATACTTCTTTCCCTTCTTCAACATTCATACAATTTCTCATACACGCACGTTGAGTCCTCTAACTAATACACGGCTGTCCTTAAAAGTTTGATTCACGTGATCAATTCACGTGATTTTCAGACGCCCGCTATCTACACAATAAAACGTTGGTATATTTTATTTATTTACACAATATACGGCGTGAGCCTTTTTACGTGTTCAACAAAAGTCTACCTAAGGGACAACAACAAAAAAACAAAGTAATCGCACAGATATATACACCACAAAAACACATGCCAAAATCAATATAAAGATAATGTTACAATAATAATAATAAAAAAAAATATATGAAAAAGTTTATAGAAACATAAATAAAAGTTATAAACCTATACCAATAGTTAAAATACCAATCAGTTATACAATAATTATTAAGGTCTCATTACAATACCAATAGTTAAAATACCTATTTTACTAAGCCTAGTTACAATACCAATAGTTAAAACAACAATTTTACTTAGTCTAGTTACAATACCAATACCAATAGCGAAAATACCAATCAGTTATACAATAAGTATTTAGGTCTCATTATTTATAGATATTTTGCTATCCAAGTTATTGATATATGTGTGTGTAAATTTAACACATGAAACTACCATATATATTTATTTTATTCAATGTGCGTGTTTGTACCTACATATTATTACATACACATTTATCATTATCACACCACACATGACATGATAAGAATTTAATCTTCGTAACCAAAAGATTCACCAAATAAAGACAGTATAATAATAATATTTTTATTATTGATAAAGAATTATTTCTAATACAACGTTGTTTATTTTAATATCATTTTAACATCCATCGTGAGACGAGGCCTCTAACGCGTACGCAGTTACAAAATATAATAAGAATATTACATAGATAAGATTTTCGATTCGACTACCGCGCATTAAAATGTTTTTTTTTTTAAATATAAATATTGATAACAAGTTCAACATGTTTTATGTATTACATTAATTTATATGTAAAAATATGTTATTCTTACGTTTTATGTGTCCAAAAAAAGACTAGTGATTTTAATCGGTAAGAAAATATGTTTTATTTGTATTTATTTAATTTTATAAATTTATGTGTAAAATATGTTATTCTTACGTTTTATGTGTCCAAAAAAAAGACTTATGATTTTAATCGGTAAGAAAATATGTTTTATTTGTATTTATTTACTTTTATTTTTTACCATTGTGAACTGATTTCAACATCAATGATTACAAAGTATCATAAAATTATCAGTTAAACAATTCAATCCATAAGAGCGAGTTTATCGCTAGATTGTTTGTGATATCTTCCAACTAACTCGGTATATATATATAACATAACATAACATAACATACATAGACAATTCACACAGATCGAGCTAGTCCCAAACTAAGATGAATCTTGTATTATGGGTACTAACGCGACGATACACACATATACAATGCACTACACACATATACATGTAACACCCAGACCCACGACAATTTGAAAAAGGTTATTCTTCACTTTGCCCTGGCCGGGAATCGAACCCGGGACCTCGTGACTCAAAGGCAAGAACATTACCTTCGCGCCACACCGGCCAACATATACACATAAATAATTTTTAGAAAAGATATATCTGGGTTTTTGTTATAAACCCAAATACAACCTTATACACCTTTCACAGTAAGCTACTAAAAGCTTGTGTCCTGAAAGGGGAGTTTGCCGGTACCTGGTATCGAACCACGGTCCCCTTTTTCACGAGACCGAGACTCTACCTCCAGGCTACCGACGAACTCTTGTAATTTTTATACGAAATCTTATAATGTTACGAAAATTTATTATGTTACTTTTTATACGAAATCGTCTCATTAAAAATCTTCATTCACATCTTAGTTTGGGACTAGCTCGATATGTATGGTTTATCTATCCATGTTATGTTATATTATTAATGTTCCGTGGAGTTCCAGGCTGATAAAATAGCTCCACCACTAGTCTATGCTTGTTTCATTGTCTTACAATAAAACAATAAAAAGCAGTTTTTTGTGAAACATTACATTTAAAACATAAAAAATATCTTCAGTCCGGCGATGAAAATGCCACCTATTCTGAATTCCTTGACTGGTTTTGTCACGGAAAAGAGGGATTGCAAATTTTTTTATGTGTGGTTGGTTACACGAAAGAATAAATTGATATTTTTAGAAGTAATTGAATTTTTATATCTTCTATGCCAAGATTCAGTCTTTTTTGTCTCTCTAAGATTCAATATTTTTGCCTTTTTTGCACGTCCGATAATAATAAATAACTATTATTGTCCGATTTTCCTCATTTCTTATATTATCCACCACTATTAAGTCCGTGTTAAACCAAATTTAATTTGTTCCCCTCCCAGCATATAATTATCATCTTCATCTTTTCCTTTCTACGTCACCAATAATGATTAATATGAAATAAATTAACTAGATCAAAATATTACGCATGACTGAAAACATATCTCTCATAAAGATCTTTTGACGAAGGGCCTGTTTCTGATGAAAAATAGACTTCAAATATTTGTACTAAAAAAATTGTTTTGAATTTATCAGATTTCTTGAGAACAGCGTGAGTAGAGATCTCTGGATGAAATGTCTAAGCATCAAGAAATCCAGCCACCCTAGAATACTAGGAAGAAATATTATATTTGCACATCGTACTTATTTTTAGCGTTAAGATCTTTGCTAAATAAGTTTTGCAAAATTGGACAATATCAAGAACACTGGAGCCCGTGGAGCACCCGGTAAAGAATTGGTCTCCCACTCTTCTCCGTGGAGCACCCGGTAAAGAATTGGTCTCCCACTCTTCTCCGTAAATTTTCGAGTGGCCTGTAAAAGACAGGTGTTCGAAAAAATTAAGACATTTTACATCTTAAATTCAGCGATGAGGTTTGCCACCCATCCTGATTGTCTTCATTGTATATTGGCACGCAGAGGACAGTTTGCATGTTTCTAACATGCAGCTGGTCTGCTGGCTACCCCACTTGTGGGATATGCCGTGATGGTATAATAGTAGTAGTAGTTGTATCAAGAACACTGAATTTAAGCCATATTTGGACTAGAAACGCTAATTTCATTCGTAAATTCTCGACAGTCATTTATGAATGTTTACTTTGGGAGCGCTTAAAATGAATAAATAGTTAACAAATAAAGTCATAATTTTGCGCGAAATCGCTTGATAAATTTTCATTTAATATAAGAAAAGTATCAATATTTATTTTGTATCAATTTAAGAAGAATTTATTTCTAATATATGTGTAAATATCAAGATATAATAAAGTAGATATTTGAATAAAATATTTAATAGAGTTTTCTTACAATCAAAATCAACAATATGTTGTATAAACTATTATTAATTTAATATAAAATCTTTTTTGCCTGCCCTACCCCTCCCCTACCTTTTTTTTCTTATTATTATTAACTTTTTGATAAAATAAAGGTTGTTGATGAATGTTTGCAGCAAGCAAGTGAGTATATACAATAAACTTCGTCGGTAGCCTGGAGGTAGAGTCTCGGCCTTCATAAAAAGGGGTCCGTGGTTCGATCCCAGGTGCCGGCAAACTCCCCTTTCACGGCACAAGCTTTTAGCTTAGTGTGAAAGGTGTATAAGGTTATATTCGGGTTTATAACAAAACCCAGATATATCTTAATAAAAAAAAACTTACTTTCGGTGGCCAAAAAGCCCTTGCAGGACCTTTGCCTCTGAAACACTAGATCTCCAAGCTTTTCTATCTTGAGCAATAAAATGCCAGTCGTCTTTAGCATTTAGCTTCTCTAATCTCGTTAGATGTTATCCAACAATCTTTATCTTGGTCTGCCTGACGGTCTTCTGCCCTCGGGTATAAGCTGCAGAATACCTTTAGTCGCCCTTTCTTCTCTGAATCTAATGACGTGGCCAATCTTCGGGATCTGATCTCATTTGTGATGAAAGTTTGGTTAGTTGTGTAGCGAATTTCTTCATTGCTTTTAAGCCTCCAGGTTCCTTCTGCAATACCCGGTTGTGGACCCAATATTATCCAATTTTCAAAAGACAGGAGTCTTTGTTGGTCTTTTAGGGTCATACACCAGGATTCAAAACATCGAAAGAAGAAAGTTTAGCCGGTGCCAGGGTGAATAGACTACTTCAACACAATATCAGCAATGGCAATATCGAACATGGCAAAAATTATGGTATACCATACCATTCTCGTACCGACAATTAGTATGCAAACAAAACTTGGAATTGCAAATCATATTATGGATTAAAATAATATTAACATTGAAGAGATACCTACTTATTAACATATTTATTTGTTAATAAATTGCTAACTTCATAGTCTACTTAATAATTTATATAAATGCAGATGGTTTTATTTCCCTTTTATCTAGCCAAATGAATTTGGCAATATAAACACTTATACTAGATACGTATTTACATAGAACATGAAATATAAATATATGGGGATTAGATATTATATAAAAAACATTTCTCACATCCATCTAAGTAATATTCTTTCCATTCGATACAAGTTCAACAAACCTCATAGTTTATAAAAAGTTTGAAAGTAACACTTTTGGTAATCCATCAATGTATATAATTATTTATTTGGGAACGAACTAATTACGTAAAAGGAAAAAAATATTAGTTATATTACGATGCTTTTTTTACGTGTTCAGTCAAGTAATAGGTACGTGATAAAAATTATAATTTACTTATTGAATCTTTATATGAATATATGTTTTATTATGTTTGGTATAATTGCTTTCATGAAATAATTTAAGATGGAAAATATTGTTTTAACACGAACCAAATTACGAGAAGCAAAAACAATAGCCTTTAATAATAATAATTACTAAGTTGGTAGGTACATATATAACGCCGGCCGTGAAAGCTTAAGGCCTGTAACAATATTATTATATTCACTTTAATATGATGAAGATGATGAGAAATCAAACCTAGAAACTTTCGAAGTCTGAGACTCTACAATCAGGTCACTTCAAATAGCTACTACCTTTTTTATTGTTAAATACCTTGCACAATTTGACAAAATAAATTGTTTCAGCGTAACCTTTTAGTGCCGTTAAGTCGTTTTACAATTCCTAATACGATCCTATTATCATTCATATAATGTGGCCTTTTTAGCCCCCCAGCTGCATGTTATCTCTAAATGTGCAAGCTATAATCCCATGCCAATGAAAAGATAATACGTTCAGTATGGGTGGCATCCCTCATCGCTGAATTGTAAGTATACTTTAATCATCTTACATACATGTGAGATTTTATGTATTTTACATTACCCTGGATATCTTACAAAAAAGAGTGGGAGACCTATTCTTTATCGGGAACGACAAGGAGTATTTTTTGTTCAGTTTTTATTCTTTTATTTTTGCTCATAAAAATATTTTTTTAATAGAGTTCGTCGATAGCCTGGAGGTAGAGTCTCGGTCTCGAGAATAAGGGGTCCGTTGTTCGATACCAGGTGCCGGCAAACTCCCCTTTCACGATACAAGCTTTTAGTAGCTTTATGTGAAAGATGTATAAGGTTGTATTTGGGCTTATAACAAAAACCCAGATATATCTTTAAAAAAAATATATATTGTTAAAGTCATATACTACTTAATAAATAAATAAGTGATGTTGAAACATTTCTGTCCCAGACTTATAGGTATTATCAGTAAAAATGATTTTCTATAGCAACGTTATTATTTTTGATATATTTTCTTCTACCATTCTCAGTAAAAGTGATATATATTTTCTATTTAACGTCAGTCAGGTATTTCAAACGAATCCGATTTGACAAATTCGATAACATATTTGTAATCTCCTTCCATTTTCAAATCTCCCCTAATACTTTTCAAAAATGTCTTTAACATTACTTTTTGGCAACACCATCAAATGATATTTATTCGTTCTATCACAACACTTACCACATAATGACCACCTGATTAACTACAAGTAATAAACGGGTCAGTTAAAATCATACAAACCAGTAAAAAAACATGCAATCAACGTATCTTATTGTTCAAGAGGTATTATGATTCTTGAATGGGCACTTGCGGTGTTTTTTTTCCACATAACGGCGCATCTTTTATTTATTTATTTATTTATTTCTTGAAAACACACAACAGACAACAACTATATATATAATGTACAAAGTAGAAAAAAAAACAAAACATTTCACTCAGTCATCATCCAAAAACCGTGCGTCACAATTAATTTACATTATCTCAATATTTATTCATTAATATGAAAAACACAAACACATCTTAAAAAGTTGTCTTGTTATTATTGTTATTATTACCAATAGAAACTCAGGATATACTTTTACAATAGTTTTCATAACTCATCGCAGAATTAAGGATATTAAATATCTCACATGTACCGTGGAACACCCGGTAAAGAATTTGTCTCTCACTCTTTTCCGTAAGTTTACAAGTGTCCCGTAAAAGTTAGTTTTCGAAAAAATAAAGACATTTTACATCAGACGGCCAGTGTGGCGGAGGTACCGCTCTTGCCTTTGAGTCACGAGTTCAAGGAAAGTGAAGAATGACCTTTTTCAAACTGTCCTGGGTCTGGGTGTTACATGTATATGTGTTTAGTGCATTATACACATATACGTGTATCATCACGTTAGTACCCGTAATACAAGATTCATTTCTAAATTTGAGTCTAGCTCGATCTATGTGAATTGTCTATGCATGTTATGTTATCTTATATTCATTTCTAAATTTGGGACTAGCTCCATCTGCGTGAATTGTCTATGCATGTTATGTTATCTTATATTCATTTCTAAATTTGGGACTAGCTCCATCTGCGTGAATTGTCTATGCATGTTATGTTATCTTATATTCATTTCTAAATTTGGGACTAGCTCCATCTGCGTGAATTGTCTATGCATGTTATGTTATCTTATATTCATTTCTAAGTTTGGGACTAGCTCGATCTATGTGAATTGTCTATGCATGTTTTGTTATCTTAAATTCTCATTTAATTTTTGATTGGTACCTACGGAAACAAAACAGCCGATTTATTGGTTGTCATACATGTGGAGGTATGTCGTGATGATAAGAGTATAGAATAGTTAATATCTCAAACGAGATGTTTAACGAGTAACTTCAAATAACGGAGAAAAAGAGATTGGCACCCTAATCCCTTCGGCGCATTAACGCATACTGAGCCTATCTACATATTATATTGGATTCGCCTTGATTCCATATTGTAATGAGGTGTTCACATTTGGCGAATTTCGTTTGCATAAAAAACAAAATTCGCCGGACGCCCATTGATCGTCACACCTGTTCACACAGTCCACCGATATAGAAACGATATGTCAGATCAAAGGTATACTAGAAAGGTAATTCAAAGAAAAAATCGGTCATGCAGCCAGTCAAATTTTGCATCCAGTTTTAAACCGACGCTAACGTCAAGACAGTACATTGCTAATGCTTAAGGTCATCGATCTTGGAACACAAAAATTCCGTTAAAATGTTCCGCGTTGCAAGTTTAGTATGTCTATGTGTCAGATGCGCTTTGATTTTGACGTTGTTTTCAAAATGGCGGACGTTGAGATGGAGATCGCGAAGTGTTTATTTTTAGTCGAAAATGTTGTAGTACAGGTTATAAGTTATAAGGCGCCTTTTAATTAAGGAAACAAACGGCACAAACCAGCAACAGAGATAATAGCTGTCACGAAGCGGGAAACATTATAAAATTTATAGGTTATAATTTTTTTACCATAGATACGGACGCCGCGCATATTTACGCATGAGCGAATCGTTCCACCAAATTAAAAAGTTGAAAAGTGGTCAACTTGAGAGGATATCGTTTTCACTAGTTTTCATCGTTTCAGACTAGCTGTCATTTTTTTCACATGGTTCATGTGGCTGACGATATTCTGGTTTCCTGGCGATATTCGCCAAATGTGAACACCACATAAGTATGATATATTTTACAGTATTTTAACAAATCAAATATTTTTTGTCTCGTACGTCGAGATAATGACGTTTTCATTTTTATATTTAATGAGCCATATTTTTTACATGTAGAACAGAATATATTCGTACCTCTCTCTATTCTCTTAGTTGTCATACTTGCAAGATGGAGGAAATTATTTATGTAGGTTTTATTCAAAATAGAATTCATTTATTTTCTTGATTCTTTTCATCCCATTTGTACATAGGTACATATTATTATCATTTTCGATGTTGTACGTGAAGTGAAATCAAATAGCCCTTTTTTCCTTCCGTAAATACATACAGTTTTTATTTTCTTTATACCTACGCCAAACCTGAACACAAAAAATAAAAGCAATGATTTATTTTGTTTATTTAAAACAGCACGTAGATGTATGACAATTGTAATCAATTATCCATGAAACCCCTGAATTATACCAAACGTCCCACTCTTTTCTAAAAGCTTATTTTTAAAAAAGTTTTTTTTTATATGCAAAAACAATTACAACACTTAACGCGGCAACTTAAACAATCACCCACAAGATTTTTATTCGGAAAATGTAGAAATTAATTCCTCAGAATTTTACCTTTGACAATATATTTATTATTTGTATTATTAATTTCGTTTTTTGAAACTGATATTAATATTCTGTTAAGATTTCAGTTTCAATGTAAGTTTTAAATGATTTTACTGTACTGGAATTTAAATTTCGAATAAATTGTATTTATATTAACAACAAAATATAAATTCAGCTTATTCAATATACCTTAATATATTATTCTTATAGTTATATTGAATAAAGAAAACAAAAGTTTGATTAACCAGTCACACCTATTATATAGATCTTATGGAAGGAGCCAGAATTAGAAATTTTAGTAAGCTGTCACTCAAAACGCTTTTTTTTTGTATTTAGGGACACGTCCTATAGTTCTTTTAGGTACTGTGTCAATTGCGAAACGTTTTTATATAACTATGTGGCAAACTATTAATTGTGCTGTCGAAATGGCAATCATGATTTTAACTAACTGACGATAGGCTTTTCAATAGGTACCAATGATTGCAAACCAAGTAAAGGCTAATAAAAAGGGAGTATCAAAATAGGATATACAAATAATAAATAATTAGTAGGTTTTGCAGGTTTGGGAGGAATGTCACTTTAGGGAGAATTTAATGTTTTCACACCATTCAAACGCTAACGACTCTCGGGCTCGCACCCTCTGAATGCCATATAACACGTCTCTGGACACCTCACCTCTATCTTCCGTTATTCACCAAATTGTATATATTTTTGTTTTTTTTACTTTTTTTAACATTCATGTTTTTAACTTATTGTAATATTCTTGTTCTTTTATAAATTATTAATTGAATTTTGTTTATTTATTTAATATTTATTAATTTCCGATGGAAACGTTTGAAGAGAGAAGTACCTAGTATAAAAGATTCCCATAAAAGCCAGCTGTCCCTTCAGGGCTACCTAATGGCCTGTCCGTGAGGACAATTTTGGTTTGGATATGCGGATAAGTATGAGTTAACGACTCCTGAAATATCTGGATGTGAAGTGAGTTTCTTTTCAATGTTGAGGTGCAGATACATAGCTAAGTTATTTTTACAAATATACACTGTGTGATTTATACCATATTTATTTTACTTAAAGCTTAGAAAAATTACAAAAAAAAAAATTGCTCCTGCGACAAGCCTGCTTAATGACACATTAATTCTTTATATTGTGTTTTAATTTGTGTATGATTTTGCCAAAAAAGATTTATATTTTTTATTTTTGAATTTGAGTTTGATGTGTAATATTAAAAACATGACACTTTGATATAAGGCTTATTAAAGGCGATATAAGTTTATTTTTAATAAAGTCAAGTTTCTTGACGACATATCGAAAACTTTGACATTTTCTTTTACAAACACCGACGACAGGTTCATAATTATAATGTTATTGCAAATTTTTATAATTAAATAATTTCACAGAGTTTCCATCACAGAATACTTACTATTATAATTTATTAGACCTCTAAACCGACAAACTTTGTGAGTTGGTGTACTACACAAATGGTTACACACAATATAATTCATCAGTATATTTATCATACATACTATATAAACACGTG
This sequence comes from Athripsodes cinereus, assembly GCA_947579605.1. Lineage (NCBI taxonomy): Eukaryota > Metazoa > Arthropoda > Insecta > Trichoptera > Leptoceridae > Athripsodes > Athripsodes cinereus. The sequence continues at coordinate 15,147,806 of OX388323.1, forward strand.
AGCTTGTTTCAATACCAAAATGTCACTAATGAAATGCTGTACTATATTATTTAGTATTAGTTTCAATATTAATAATTATTTGTCTCCAATCAATTGTTCCATAGTAATTTGAATAATTCAATACCTCGTTGTTTACAAACTACAATATTATTATTATTATTATATTGATATCAATATGTTAAAAGATTTGAAGTCCATATATACGAGTATATCATTACAAAAGCCATTATACCATACCATTTCAATGTTTCTCATAAATAAGAAAGCTAGCTAAGTCTTCGAATGTCACGATCATACAACCTATTCTCTTCATGATATTCTATTATATTCTTCTCGAGACCATCCACTCGTTTGCGAATGATTTAGAAGGCTCTTTGTGACATGAAAAATAAGGCATTCCAGATTGTTGGCTGTGTGCTTAATCTTTATCTGTCTTTTGTATCACAGTTTAAAATAAGTAATATCCTTTTCATTCATTTATAAGAGTGTATATTACTATGAGAAAGTCTCTCTTAATATAAGAGTGTATATTACTATGAGAAAATTACTATAAGAAAGTACAGGTCCCCCGCCCACTGACGTGGTAGGATCGTAGATGCCAACACTGGCATAGTTGTATTAGAATAGAGAGAGTCCAAATATTAAAAAAAATCTTCACCTAAACGGATAAATAGGAGTCCTTGGACTCCTGAAATATCCGAGAAATAAAGATATTTCAACATTATGAGAAAGTAATAAATGTATTTTTATTTATTTATTTATTTTATTCTTCAATGTACATTGGTTACAATTACATAAAAAAATAGTGTCATAAAAATAACAGTTATACAATTCAATGTACAGAGGGCGAGTTTATCGCTAAAATGCGATGTCTTCCAACTAACCCGGTAATGAATGAATAAAATAATAATAAATCAATATAACAAGATTTAAAATCAATTAACAGTAAAAACGCTATAAAATGTATTTAAAACAATAAATAAGATGAATGGATTCAAGTGAACGAATAAAACAAGACTAAGTGAACAAAATAAGATTTAAAAAATCAACGTACGTAGCAAAATTAAGCGTAATATATATACAAAAATGTATTTAAAACAAATCACATAAAATGAATGGATTATTACAATGAGAAAGCTTATTTAAGTGTAACCTGACACCGTTCCAAAGTACTGTAGGCTGAAAGCACGAAACCCCATATTGATCTATCCTCACATACTTCTTTCGTTTCCTCCACATTTATACAATTTCTCGTGCATTAACGCCGATTTCAACAAGAATTTGATTAATGTGGTGCAACCAGTGGGCCTAGTCAAAACACATTTAAGCGTTACGTTTTCGTTCAAACAAGACGAGGTTGCGAGAACGCGTCTATTTTCGTTGCTAAAATACACAAGTAGCTACGGAAATTGACGCGTTCTCGCAACGTCGTCCGCGTTTGAACGAAAACGTAACGCTTAAATGTGTTTTGACTAGGCCTACAGATAGTCCTTTTTATTTCAGATAAATATTATAATATATCTAAAAATTATCGTAGAAATATAAATTCTTAAATGTTTCCTAATAAATATTATATGAAAAAGTTATTATAGAAATATAAGTTCTTAAATGTTTCGTAATTATATTGTTACTCTATGTACCGTCATTGCTGCTATATTTCCACAATGTCCTATTTATAGGACAGCAATATTCAGGAAGATTTGAACTTTCGCCTTATTGACCTGATTTATATACCTACAGCAACATACTAAAATGCCACTAGTAAATCAATTTGAAAATTAACCGGTTGACTTTTGAGTAAACCATTTTATTTATGTATTTCCTTAATACTATTTTCTAAAACATAATCGTACATTCTTCTTCGTCTTATGGAGCCCTTGTTGCATAAGGTCGTGTACGTGGACGGAGCCTATATGCGGCAGTGCCTATATCGTACATTAAACTTTAAAAAGTTGTTTTTAAGGAGAATATTCCTAAGATTTTTCAATAAAATTCAACGCATCATGCATAGATATCTGTCAATTTATTCGCGCAGGGGCTAATTTTTAATATTTTGTTTCCTGAATTTAACTCCAATGATTGATTAACAGTAAAATGGATTACATTTTCAAAACACAATCAACACGAGTACGACATTAACTTAATCATTAATGGATAAAAAAAATACACCCAATTAACTTTTTGTTAACTGTGCACAGCTCTGCAAGGCTAATTTTTACACTGACTCTCACTCACATTCTCGATTTGTTGGAGTTATTATAAATAATGAGTTACAATCCATTGGATTGATCTGCAACGAGTTTGGATTTTCTTCTCCATTCCTTCCTATTCTCAGCCAGTCTTTTCAGCTCTACGTATGAGCCACAGTTCATGTCCCTCTTCAGTTGGTCCATACACGATCTCTTGGTCGGCCTCTGCCATTTGTGCCCTCGGTCTTACCCTCCGCGATGGCAATGAGTAGTCCTGGGTGCCTGATGTTGTGGCCAATCCAGTTAGCTAATTGTTTCTATTATTCTAATAATTCAATATCTATTTCTGAGGAGTACTTGTTTTCGTTAATAATTAATAATTGTTACTTAGTCCGGATAAAACAATACTTTAAAGGAAGACAAGTAATTTAATTTTAATACCTACTTTTACTTTTCCCAATAGTAATGTGCTTAAATTTAAACTTAATTCGAAGATTATAAATTAAGTATTCTATTTCAAAGCAACGTGATTCATTGTTCAGTAGAATTAATTAAATTTAATATAATTTAATTTTCTGACTAAAATATAGATTATTCCATATAGGGACCTCATGAAATGTAGTGAATTATTTAAATACTAAGGAAACTCATTTTATTTAATCAAAGGCTTATTGATATTTCAGTTTTCATGGGCTGTATCAACATTGACAATGAAATATTTTATTTATTAATTGTGTTGGTGCACACGTAGTAGAATTCCATAATTATGTAATTGAAACAAGTGTTTCTTTCTACTATAGATTATTATTACTACGATATCAGAGCGCAAGGAATGTCGTGGGAAGAGGTGACGCAATTGGCACAGAGACGCTCTGAATGGAGGAGGCTGGTTTCTGCCCTGTGCTCCCGAGAGGAGCGTTGAGGGCGATGATGATGATGATGATGATGATAGATTATTGATTCCGAGAGAGACGTCTTTCGACTTATCAGTTCATTATCAATTGATGATTGCAATTACATAAATAATTAGAAATATTTTATTGTAATTCCTATTCCATTTTATCAAATAATTACAGGTTTTTCAACCTTTCGTTTTTCGTGTTTACAATATTTTTTTTCTTTACTGTATATCGGTTGTAACATCAATCTATTAAACGTATCACAAAAATGAAAGTGATCACTTAAGGTTGGGACGCCTTTCTCACTTCTTCCGATTAGATTTGGCACAAAGTTACATTGTATTAACATGGTACCTACTCCAATTGAGATGTCTAGGAACACGACGTGATGGTATAGTAAATTAACGCTAACCTCTTTGTTCTATATTCATCTAATAAATATTTTTTGCTCATTCGTCTATATATATAATAATAATAATAAACTTTTTTTGCACAATGATTATAAAGTTATTACACAATGCGATACAAATAAATAATATTGTGCAATGGGTGACATTATCGTAGAAGCGATATCTTCCAACTAACAAAATCTCCACATAAATATTTCGGAAGTCGGTTCGTATGTAACATAACCTTAATTTTTTTGTTCACTTATGGGGTGTTCACATTTGGCGAATATCGCCAGCCGAATTTCAAAATATAACACCAGGCGAAAAAACAAAATTCGCCGTACGCCCATTGATCGTCACACCTGTTCACACAAGTCCACCGATATAGAAACGATCTGTCAGATGCGCTTTGATTTTGACACTGTTTTCAAAATGGCGTCGAGATGGAGATCGCGAAGTGTTTATTTTTAGTCGAAAATGTTATAGTAGAGGTTATAAGGCGCCTTTTAATTAAGGAAACAAACGCCACAAACCAACAAAAAAGATAACAGCTGTCACGAAGCGGGAAACATTTTAAAATTTATAGGTTATAAAGCTTTTACCATAGACACAAACGCCGCGCATATCTGCGCATGTGCAAATCGTTCGATCGCCCGAGAAAGTTGGAAAGTGGTCAACTCGAGACGATATCGTTTCTACTGGTTTTTATCGTTTCAGACTAGCTGTCATTTTGTTCACACGGTTCAAATGGCTGGCGATATTTTGGTGCCCTAGCGATATTCGCCAAAGTGAGAACACCACATTACGGCATTGCATTATACAAGGATGATTTGTGCCAAAAACAGTATTTAATTGATATTAAATCGTAAGGGAGATGATAGTTATTAGAGAAAGGACAAACTGATTGTATCTGCTGTGATTTGAGAAGGGACAAATGGACTACATTGAAGGAGACCCACCGACCACCCGGATAGCGCAGAAGTCTGGGGACTTCCATTTATCCGAATTCTACACTACACAAATGTTGTCCACACCGGAGGCGCCATAGTGAGCAGCCTGAGGGGCTGGCCGGCCAAAAACCACCATAACCTCCATGTGTGGAATCTTTTGACTACACTCCTTCGATGTCCCTCTAGCCGAGAGAAGCAAATACATTCACAGTATAAAACTAACATTATTTTTACAAAGGCATTCCCTTAACCTAGAAAAACAAATCAATTTTCAAAACAAAGTAATAGAAATAAAAACAGTAATAATAAAAATTCAGAAAAAAAAATGAGTTGAGGTGTCCGGAAACTTCTTTTGATATTCATGCCGGACAAATGGACTGTATCTTCTGTGCTACCCTTGACACTCGATTCCAATCCTAAAATCGTATAATTCCAAAAAAGTATTCCTGAAATTCGGCGCTAGCGCTAAATTGAATTGAATCTTGTGTTGACTTGAAAAACATGTGAAATCGCAAAGATATACTAGATAGGTAATTCAAAGAAAAAATCGGTCCTACAGCCGATCAAATTTTACAGCCAGTTTTAAACCAGCGTCCGTTGAGACGGTTTGTTAGACAGCGCATAACCATTATCATCTTAATGATATAGAGTGAGACAGCATAATATTATTATTGTTATTATTAATGCGTTAAGTTGGAACACGAATATTCCGCAATAATGTACTTAATTGCAGGTCTAGTACGTCTATGTGAAATCGTATAAAATTTGAAAATTGGTACTCTTCTCTTCGTTTTGACAAGTACCTACTCGATTTCATGGAATTGTGTTGAAATCGTCTAACTGTCATTATATACAAGATCGCGAGAAAGTAATTTTTTAACATACTCTGTAATGATTCAATATTCAGAGGGAAATGGCAATAATTTTGAAGACAAATACTTAATGGATTCTGAAATAAGGAAAGGAATAAGTAAAATAATACACTCTATACGAGGTCTTATTTTCTGGGCAGGCTTTAGGCTAAAAAAATTATATCCTTTATATGAAAAAAGATATTGCAATTTTAATGTGACCATGTCACAAAATTGGGAAGCAAATGTATGAAAAAATGTGAAAGTGTTTAGTAAATAGCAATATTCATAGTCAAACATTTTTCATTGTATTGAATTGATTTCAAAATGGATGTAACATTTTTTTGTATATAAAAAAATATACCTGGGTTTTTGTTATACCTAAGCCCAAATACAACCTTATACACCTTTCACAGTAAGCCAAATACTTGTGTCGTGAAAGGGAAATTTGCCGGACCACGGACATCATGTTCACAAGGCCGAGACTCTACCTCTTGGCCACCGACGAACTGAAATGCAACAGTACTGAAACTAAATAATTATTTAGCTATTATTTTCGTAATAAAATATCGTGTTCGCTAATGATAAAAACTCTTGAATGGTATGAGTTATTTTTTTTTTGACAAATTATACTATTTTCATAATGGAGAGCATTATGAAACCATTGAAACCTATAAAAATAACTAGAAAATATAAAGTGCACCGTTTTGTGAAATAAATTCACTCCAAGGGTGCATAATACTATAGAATAAAAATAGTATTAAGGGATATTCACACTTGTGCTTTTTTTCATCCATGACGCTCACTGTTCTCAGTATTTCTTGAGACAAAGTAATTATATAATTATGTATCTGTTTACTTGTATGTTTTCAATAGACACCGTAAGTAATTAGAAAAGGCAGAGAAACAATAATATAATTATTATACAATATGTTTAAAGCTAAAAATGTCATAAATATCTCATATACTGACAGACATAATAGTTTTATCAAATATATATTTGTTTATTCATTTACAACCTTAAATAAGCCTTTCATACATGAAACAAATACATCAAAAGATTTTTACATATAGATATTTTTCATTTCACACAACATTCATTATAATGCTCAACAAATAAATACGCAAACACACCTTCCACATACATTAAAATTCATTTACTCTACAAATAACAAACATATAAGCACTCCTCACACTTCTACTCAGCATCAATGACAATATTTATTTTGATTAAAGTTGATTAAATTAATAATTAAAAATACACAGCAGGAAGATATTTGTCGTATAAATGAAAACATAAGATCTTCTTAGTTACTAATGCAGCTAATCCTGTCCACTGCTGAACATAAACAACACTCCGGGTTAGTTGGAAGACATGGCATTTTAGCGATAAACTCGCCCTCTGTACATTGAATTGTATAAATGATATTTTCTATGTAAATTTGTATTATTGTAAACAATGTACAGTGAAGAATAAAATAAATAAATAAATAAATAAACCTCCCCCATATGTCTCCAGGCATCTCTGTCCTGAACTTTCTGCAACCAGTCACCAGCGATTCTTCTAATGTAATGTCATCTGATCAACGTGTTGGAGGTCTTCCTCTACTCTTTTTATCTTCACGAGGTCTCCACTCCTCCACCCTTTTTGTCCATCTTTGATCCCACCAGCGATCAAAAACATATGAACAGCAAAAATAATCGGTTAGACTGTGGTGACAAAATAATAACTCTCTTCAAACTAGATTAATACCTGGTTAAACCCATACAAGTCCACCGCGTGAGCATACTCATTACCCGTACGTTGAATCCTTCTCAGAACCAAATTGTAATTATATCTGGCTCTGGCTTCTTCAACGTAGAAGGGTAGGGCTGGTCTTGTCACTCTCATAATAGCTAGAAAAATAATTCTAGACAAGAACTTTGGGCACTGTATTTGTCTGTGTACTATCTTGTACAGGACCATAAAATCAGACAGAGTTCTTCTCTCAGAAGGTTTCATTAGGCTCAAAAAATCAAACGAGAAATCGTAATCAATATTTTCCACATGAATACTCAGTCTAAAATGCATTTATTATATAATATGATAATGGACCATATAATTACTCCGCATGTTATATCAACCATTTTTATTTCGATTTATTTAAATCGAGATCGTAATAGTAATACACCATAACGTTGTTTTTATTCTGAAGTAGGATATAATATATATAATTTATGTTATGTGTATAATATGACATTTTGTTATTAATGTAACATAACATAAACTACAGTAAGATGCAAAAAGTCATAATAGATCTGTCAAAAATATTTCAATCATGGTGTTCCCAGTTTAGAATATTTTTTTAGAAGAATTCACATGAATTTCTATGTTTATTTGTTACAAGAATATAAAAATACGTCTTGAAAAGCTCGTCAATGGTGTAGGTACACTGAAATCGCGATAGCATATAATAAATTTACTCCAAACTAAGTAAAGTAGTAGAAGTAGTACTCCAACTATTGGCATTTCTTAGAAAAGTACTTAGCATCTACAAGTTCTGATTTGCTAATTCGTTGTTTTTTTTTCTGAGCAAAGTGGAATAAACTACATAAATAAAATAAATATATGTGTCTGCTCGTATGTATGTATGTATCTATTTGGTTATTCGTAAAGGAAATTACTTTTTTTATTAAAATGAAAGACGTTTATGTAACTATCCCTGTTGAACAATAAACAGTTTATACATATCCTATATTTTATTTATTTATTTTATTCTTCTTGCACATCATCATTCATATAACAAATAAATTAAAGCAATATACACAAGAAAAAATGTGATGATGTGCAGTGGCGATATTATCACTATATAGTGATTTCTTCCATCTAACCACGTCATTTATTACTACATTTTTATTGGTTTTTAATTTTTGAAAAAAATAGTATTAGTAAATTCCACAAAGCTATGAATAATACATTTATGTGCATTTGTTTAATAAACAACAATATTCAATCATTATACAGTCTTTTCACCTTTACTGTAACAATAAAATATATTAAAACTAGGAAAATATATTAAGAAAATTAAAATATAAAGATCGATTATGCAACACATAGAGATGAAATTCATATCTTTATGTGTGATTTCAAAGGGATAAGCGAACAATAGATAGAAATTCGATCTTTCTTTGGTCTCGAGTATTTTCGTTATTGAGACGCAAGTTATAGACTGATTCAATTTTAGTTTTCATAGATAGGATATTAGTGAACAAATACAGTGGAACCTCTCATAACGAGCACCTCTCATAACGAGTAATTCGCATAACGAGCAAAAAAATGTGAAAAAGTTGCTCCCATAACGAGCTACATTTCGCATAACGAGTTACAGAGACAGGGTAGGTAAGTCCCTTTTTCACGACATTCACTTGTGACTTTGTAAGCCGGGACTTCCGCGCCGGTACATCATTCTGTGTTTAGCACTCGCTCCGTTAGCGCCTTGGTTTTGCATGTGATCACCCATTCTTCCAAAATTTGTATCGATATTATTAGTAATTTTATTTATGTGCAAAGTATTATAATCCGTTCAAAAATGTCCCCGAAAAAAAAACACAAGAAGACATCCAGAAGAGAATAAAAATAACTGTTGAAATCATACATACATACATACATACCATCACGCCGCTTCCCTCGCGGGGTAGGCAGAAAGGATCGAGCGCCACTTCCTTCTATCCTTGCATACATCTTTCGCTTCCGTCACTGTCATACAATTCCTCATGCATGCTCTCCTGTTCAACGTGCTCAACACGTGACCGTCCTGTAGGATTTGATTTAAATGATCTTGCCATTTAATCCTCGGACGTCCACGTCTCCGAGCACCATTCCTCTCAGCCAAATATATCTTCTTAGTCATTCTGTCCTCATTCATTCTTTCCACGTGCCCAAACCATCTTAACTGTTTAAGCCAACCAACTGTTTGTGTTAAACCAACTTAACTGTTGAAATGAAACATGCAATCATTGAAAAGCGAGAACAAGGTGTGAGCGTGGCATATCTAGCGCGCACATACGCGCACATATAATACTATCGATCAACATCAACGATCTGCACTATTCTCAAGAACAAAGATAAAATTATGAAGATGGATGCTTCAAAGGGAGTGTCAAGAATGTTTACGAAACGGTTACGTTTACGGTTAGTTTTCTAGTTAAAAATGTGTAATTATTTGTCAGAAATTCATATTTTTATTTAGGTACGTTTTTTCCTAATCTAAGTTGTATTACAAGTTGTTACACTCTTTTATAAGTAATTTTATTTGAATAAACGTAAATAAAAGAAATCATTGAGTAGGTACCTACTCCAAAAATTCTTTTTCTTTCGGCATGGAACGCATTATCGTGTTTTACATTGATTTCTATAGAAAAAAATATTTCGCATAACGAGTAAGAGTCTGGAACGAATTAAATTCGTTATGAGAGGTTCCACTGTATATCATTCAATTATAAATTATAAGTTCTGGTCCAATCAATACATTTTGCCATCTATCTGGCAGTAACATAATTTAACTCTTAGCTTTTTTTTCTTACATTGACTGGACGGATTTAGGTGATTTTTGACCTTTTAATTTGAAAAGAAGATTTTTCTATCTAGTTTTTTTATCAATTGCCACATTAAACCCAAAAGAACGAGAATGTTTAACTTTCGTAAAGTGTGTAATTAATCTTTGCCCAAAAATTTAAATCCCTTTTTAGTATCTATGCACGTTTATTTATATGTCCATTATAAGCACTTTTACTAGACGAGGCATAGCAAAGGAAGTTTAAAAAACATGTGTCATCCTACCACTAGTTTAATGATTCTTCTACAACTATAATACCACCATGTCATATCCCACAGATGAGGTAACCAGCAGCCAATTGCATGTAAGAAACACGCAAGCTGTTCTCTCCATGTCAACAAAAAAGTGAGACATTGACGATGGGTGGCAAACTTATCGCCGTATTCAAGATGTAAAATGTTTTTATTTTTTTCTTACACCCGCCTTTTACAAGACATTTGAAAACTTGCGGGAAACAGTAGGAGATCAATTCTTTGGCAGATGTTCCACGATACATGATGATTCTAAGAGGATGACTAAAAGTGCATAAAAATGTAACTTAATGTTTAATAAATTTGTCAACAAATCGTGGGCAGATTTTTGTAATAGATATCATCTGTACTATTTGATATTAATGCTTTACCCTTAGCAATGCTTTGTTTGAAACTAGTATTAAGAAGGTATTTTTATTAAGCTTTCTATACAACCCTTGAACTATTTGTAATGTCAATGTACGATTAAAAGTGAGACATTGACGATGGGTGGCAAACTTATCGCCGTATTCAAGATGTAAAATGTTTTTATTTTTTTCTTACACCCGCCTTTTACAAGACATTTGAAAACTTGCGGGAAACAGTAGGAGACCAATTCTTTGGCAGATGTTCCACGATACATGATGATTCTAAGAGGATGACTAAAAGTGCATAAAAATGTAACTTAATGTTTAGTAAATTTGTCAACAAATCGTGGGCAGATTTTTGTAATAGATATCATCTGTACTATTTGATATTAATTATTCCCTTAGCAATGCTTTGTTTGAAACTAGTATTAAGAAGGTATTTTTATTAAGCTTTCTATACAACCCTTGAACTATTTGTAATGTCAATGTACGATTAATGAAACAATTGATTGGCAACAAGCAATAAATTTGTTTTGTTCTTTAGTAGAATATAAATAACTAGAAATTTATTAAAATTTGAATAATTATGGGTTAAGATTAAGATATAATATAACAATCACTCAATGAATCATTTACCTTTGAACATACAAAATGACTCAATGTTGAATTTGTCTATTTAAAATCAAAATAGGTATACGAGTATGTATATAACAGAAATCTAACAATTCGAGATTTAGCTAGAAATTTTTTTTCTACCTTCTTTCACAATACACAGACGAAATTTTACATACTTTTTTTTCATAAGTATTGTTCTTTAACGATATAATAATATTTCGTAGTCAATTGGCCGCGTTAGCGATTACTTTATGTTAGTACTCCCAATCAAATTGGTAATAATACAAAGGCTTTTCCACAAAATATTTTATGGTATTGTAATCTCCATACAAATCCAAGGCTAAAGGACAAACCCTATTGACGTATACACATTGTTGTCGTGTCTCTATTCATAAATAAAATACATTTAATTTTCTTTTATATAAAGAGACATACTCGCATATTTTAGAAATAGAACATAAATTGTCTGTCCTGGGTAATAGTTATATTTTATTTCATACAGTACTCATTCAAAGTAGCACATTAAGGGTTGCACCCTCCCTCACCCATGGATGTTGCAGGAATGTCAATTCCCATGTCATCCATACTCTTCGTGCAAATTCTTCTCAAGGAAGGGCTCAAGGTTCGCCTGAAGGGCTATCCCCGACAAAATCATCCCCAAAATTAAATTAACGTTAACCAACCTTAGTGTGAAAGGTGTATAAGGTTGTATTTGGGTTTATAACAAAAATTTCCTCTTGGTTTTCACTCCGCTCTATTAATTTCCATTTCTTACTGACTCATTTCAGTAACAGATACGTATTTCCTACCGTATCTTATCTATTATGTAATGAAATCTATAAAGTGAGATCTTCCATCCGTGAAAGATAATATTATCATTAGTGGAAAATGCATTCACAATACAGACCATTAGTTTGAACTAGATATCAAACTATTCCTATCCCGTTAATCGTGTTGTAGCATAATATGTTATTTGGTTAATATTTACTATCCATACTTGTGCTGAATACCAGAAAATATTACATAAATAATTTTTCGAATGTTTCGTAATTAACACTGTGGAATTCCATTTTTATTATTAACTAGATGTTCCTACCCGGCGTCGCCATGGTGAGTTTTATAAAAAAAATTCGTTATGGCAACACGTGACAGCGGACCTGTCATACAAACGTCACTTTCAAACAGAAATACAATCCAAATTTCCGACATTTCCGTTAGATTTTTCAATAATTTTCTTTCATGCAAAATGTCTCCTAATAATTACGAACACAACAAAAAAAGAATCAGCCAGTTTGGTTCAGCCGTTCTCATGTTATGGGGATCATTCATGGTCAACTCATTTTTATTTATATAGATTTAAAAATAAAAGAAACTTTGCATTTTCCACTAAAATAATTTTATTTAGTTAAAACGTGTTCGGATTTACTTGTTCCATCATCAGTAACAATACTAAACAAATTAATTTCAAAGACAGTCATGTTGGGTTGAAGGTGAAGGAGTGGTGGGCGGGGACAGGGGTGGAGTATAAAGAAGCATAGACAAGAGTGGAGATGATAATATGCAAGTAAAATTTTGCCAACATGGATTAGTTGGCTGAATTCGAATTTTCCTCTTGTTTGAATTTTATTTTTAATAAACAAAATAAGTTTAACTTAAAGCGTAAAAAATTGAAATTTCCCTACTACAACAAAATATCTTGAACAAAGGAGACTCATTTCCGTCTGTCTTCCTTATGGGAACATTAAAGAATGAAAGACGATTAATATTTTAATAATAATGTCATCAGATCCAAATTCTTTCTCTACCTATACACGAGATATCTCCATTGGGGAGGAAGAGATAGAAAGTTTTCATTGCTCTGGGCGATATATTGATATTGTATGTCTGTAGTGAACTGTTGATATGAAATAAATAAATAAAAAAAAACATTCAATACGTAAACCAGCCAAGCTTCCAAATTTTCCAGAGATATTATATTAAGTCTTAAAAAAAGTTAAATAATTTTTTATCAAAACAACACAAAATTTCGTATTTACCGAACAGTTCATAACTTTCCAAATGAAAGTAAGATACTACACAACATCAAAATCAAACAATTCAAACAAACTCTAAGAACAAATTGAGATTCTTAAATTAAAATAACTTAAAATCATAATCATAACTAAAATTACTTAAAACACTTTATTTACACACCACTTATTTTAATAATAGCTTCCATCAAACCCAATCCAATGTTTGTTGTACAAATGTTTTATCATATCAGGAATTTAGATAAAATATAAATAAACTTAATTATATTCTTCTCTACGTGTCTTGTCGGGTACCCCGACGTTGACGACTATCTGAAAGAAATTCTTCCTGTTCTGGACACCACGAAACAGTTCATCCACACCTCTCATCCCAGTTCACTGCTGAATGTTCTGGGGCTAGGAAGGCCGTCTTTTTTCAACCTCTCTACGGCCCTCAACCTTATTTTTAATAATATATTCTTATATTTTTGTTATTTATGCTAACACACAGTTAATGCATTTTTTAATACACTTTTTCCATGAATTATAATTCTTTATCATCTTGCTCAAGTCTGAAATTGGATTGCAAAACAGTTTTCTTGTTTATTACTTCTCGTCACGTAACTAATAAAAGCTTTTGTACGTTTATTCTCATTTCAAATATCACCATACATTGCTGAAAAATTCTCCTTAATATATTTTTAATGACTTAAGCATTGACCGTATCGAATGATTCATAGGAATCTGTACGGTCATTAAAATAATAATACTATTTTTAAAGGACGTACCCATAATTTTCACAAAGCAAGGAGAGGGAAAAGCAGTTTATAAAATTCTCATCATTTCAATCACTGTAACTGTGCAAGTAAGTAACTGTAAGTGAATCAACGTAAGTAACAAAACTGTGAAACCAGGGTATCCAGACAATATGCATTTGGCGATCGACTACAAACGAACTTTTCGACATGTGCTATGGTACATTGTCGAAAAGTTCGTTTGTAGTCGATCGCCAAATACAAATTATCTAGGTACCCAGTAATTGATATTTTTTTCTTTTGGTCTCAATTACGATTTAGTATAGATATGGACGATTTGTTTAGCAGTGTTTACTCAAAACATGACCTCAAGGATATAGTGCTAAAGAAATGAAAATATGCGATATATGAGAATTATTTATTTGTTGTTTCTATACGAAAACGCACACATCAAGAATTGTGAATGTAAAAATGTATTCTTATTATATTACTCATAATACGATTTCAAGAGTTTTGCTCTGAAAAGTGTGCAATAAATTAAAATACCATAATTCAAGAGTTTTTGTGTGTACGCTGTGGAAATCCATTTTTAATTTTATTAAATAAATCTTCTGAAGATGCCTACAAGTATAGGCGAAAACGTTCGGTATTTAACTGTGAAAGGTGTATAAGGTTGTATTTGGGTTTATAACAAAAACCCAGATATATCTTTTTGAAAAAAAAAAAACATAGTGGAGATTAAACAGTGCTCAATAATATATTTTTATATTTTATTTAATAAAATTAAAATACCATACATTCATAGAGTATTGTAATAAGATAATATAATATAAAACAGCAGGTCAGGATTTTCAATGCGTCATAAAAAAAAACTAAATTTATAATTATCTCAACTGTTTATATTTGAAGACCCATTTATTTATTTACATCAAAGTGTACCGACGCATAATAATATAAATTACAGCAATACATACACAAAAATATAATCAATTCAATGCCTTCTTTACAGACTCAATTATACCTACATATATATGACACAATTGAGAAATTAGCCTACCAAACTATACACACATACAAATATACATACATACACAAGAAAAAATCTTTTGTACACAAGCACTTATTAAATACTTATTAAATGAAAAAATTTGGATATTTTATGTAACACATAAAAATGTATCTATCATAAAAACTTTGACATTAGCAACAATCACAGTTGAAGACCATAAACAATATTTGATATACATATAGATGACTATGAATTATGAACTAATATATTTTATTTTTATTTTTTTCAGGTTCCTCGAGTTAATTGAACAAATCATTCCTAAGCGTAGTGTAACGATGTAAGACTTAGTTAATAGTTTGAAAGACATAATAGTGATATACATATTTAGTGCAGAATGGTTACTAAGTGTAAAATAACTTTTTATGACATGAAAAAGTTTTTGAACATGCGTGATTTCAAATCACCGTGACAATGGATGTGGGTTCTAGTGGGGGAGAGACACTCCTCGGAATAGAGGAGTGTCAGAAACTAAAAGCGAATGAAACATATGCGAACTTTAATGCCACTTATGAAGACGGGCTTGTGTCATTCAACGGTAGTGTGGTGTGTTTGGAACATGCTCCACAATTTACTAAAGAAAACTTAATCAAAGCTGTTGTGTTGTGGACATTGGTAATATTATCGTTAATTGGAAATTCAGCTACAATATGGAGCATAAGAAAAAGTCAAAAATTAAGGCGTATATCGAGGACATCGTGCAGCGCCATTTACACTCTTATTTTACATCTTTCTATCGCCGATTTGCTTGTGACTATATTTTGCTTGGCTGGCGAGGCAGCATGGAACATAACAGTTGCATGGATTGCTGGAAACGTCGCCTGCAAAGTCTTCAAGTTCCTGCAGATGTTCAGCTTGTATCTGAGCACATTTGTTCTCGTGCTGATCGGCGTGGATCGATTTGTTGCAGTCAGATTCCCGATGAAAAACCTTTCAACAGGAAGTCGAGGAACTAAAGTTTTGATAGGAGTTTGGATACTGAGCGCGATTTTCAGTATCCCACAAGTAAGTACAAATACTTTTGCTAATTAATTTTTATTTCATTCAGTATGCATAATTATTCCACAGAATTCTATACGAAACCTTGAACCCTGACTCGTTTACAAAAGTGAGGCAAAAAATCTATGAATTTTTAACAGAACGTTTGGCGACATTTTATGGACTCTTTCTCGCATTTTTATAAAAAAAATATAATTTTTACATTTATATAAACGTAATAGGACATTTTTTGAAGTTCTTATCAACGTTTATAGCGATTTACCACACTTCTCTTTGCCAACCGTTTTGTCAAAAATGCCGAAAAATGATGCCCAATGAACAACATACGAGTTCTCTATCTAGGTATTATTAAAAAAAATCTATTAATTATTCTAATGGGTAAATAATATAATTTTATTTTATTTTTAAAAGCCATCCACTCTAAAGCGAATATATATATTTAAGTATCATAGTTTATCATAGTTAAGATTAACATTGAAATATTATTATAAAGAAATATTTGATCCCTTTTACATTGAACCTTTGTATGAATATTGGTTTCTAAATGTACGATTATTTGATGTGTGTCTTCGCATCATCTTTGAAATCAATTTACTCAAATACGAGTTCTTATATGGCTTGAAATAATCTTTGAAAACCTACTTGACATGTCATTGAAATGTCAAAGACAGGATATCATTATTTTACGAACTTTTCTACGCAAAATTTAGTATTCATGGATAGTTGAATGGCTGTTCATTTTTTTAGTGTTTATTCAATTTCACAAACACACTATTATTTATATGTGTTGTCAAGTGGTCGGACGTTTTGGTCGCTGAAACATATATCCAGAGTGTAAAGATTACTGAATAAACCAAAACAAATATGTCGTCATAATTTAGATTTAACAAACACGAGAGAGGTGTCTTTCGACAACTTCGATCATTGATAATCTATTGAAAATGAACTTAGATATCGAAAGTCGAAGAGTTAAAATAGAAAATCTAATGCACTTCAAATAAACTTTACATTGTCCTGGTACTACTTATTTTTCAGTATTTATTTTTTAAGACTTCAGAATAAATACTCGTAGATTGACCCAATACGTAATGTGAAATTTATTTTACTCAATTTCATATTAAGTAATTCAAGTTTCAACGAATGACGTAGTTGTCAAACTAATGCAGGGATTGTCAATACAATAAAACAATTACTGAGCGTAATGAGGCATGGGTACGTTGTTGAAAAGGATGGGTTAATTGGCGCTGGTTCTTCCTGAACTAAGGAGGCATAATATTACCAAAAAGTAGCATTAAAGGGAAAATAAGAAAAGAACTCATTTATTTCATTTTTTATGTATAAGTATACTTCATGAGTACAATAAATATTGTTCGAGTACGTGGAGTTTCCGGCTAACAAAACATCTAATTCTTTTATCTTATAAGTATTGTATCAAGAAAAAAGGCGTGCGTTTGTAAAACTTTATGTATTAAAATTACATGCATAAACAGATATTCATCCTTTGTCCTAGCTAGATTCAAAACCCATTATGCCAAGGTACAATCTCAAGAAATCTCTGTCCATTCCAAGGCCTCCAATCCAAACCAAGTTTCTAATTCTTCCATTCGCTAATTACACTGAGAAAAATACTAACGAAATTTCACAACGAATCATTGGTACGTACTATCAAATTAGGACCAGAGATCGTAACAACGATTCATTGGTACAGATCTATTGACTTCGCAACCAATTCATTGGTACATTTACCAACAACTTCTTCACAGTGACGTCATCAACTTGAAGTTCGCTGCAGAACGAATCGTTGGTAAGAATCAATTGAATTACTTGTCATACTTACGTATGTAGGTACCTATACATAACCTCAAAATTTAGCTGTCAAAAGTCCAATAATATTAATCGCGTTTAGTTGTAAAATGTGATCTATTTTTCTAATAACGGTATAATTATTTGAAACATACCAACAAAAATAATATTATTAGAATAATTATTCACACTTTACAAATAAACATTGTGATTAATATAAGTAGAAAAAGTAGGTAGGAAATTAAAATAAAAAAAATCTTTTAAGTAGTTACTTGCGTAAAATAATAGTTTATTAAAAATTACAAAGGAAAAAAAAAAATAAAGACAGTTAATAAAGACACACATTAAAACATACATAAAAATATATACCATATTATAGGAAACCAAATAAAACAGCCATAGACATACTATACTTGTAGTGCAGTACATTTTTTTTTAATATTCCTGTTCCAACTCTTCCAACATAATACGCATTAATAACAATAATAATATTGTGCTGCCTCACTCCATATCGTTTAGATGATAGTGGTATCTTTGTCTCAGCTCTGTTACATCTTGTTCATTCAATATCAAAGTCGATTATATTTTCTGTGGGAAAACATAAGGAATATAATTATTAAGTATAGGTCAATGCATCAAAACTTCAATAATTTAGAATTATTTTAATATAGCATTATATCTGGGAATAACAATGCGGTGTAATATTGTGGTTTTATTAAGCACAAAATTATTTATACACTGATTTGTAGGTTAGGTTAGTTATGTAGTCTGATGTTTTTTGTGCAAAAGCACATTCATTGGCAATCATTTCATTAACATAACATTTCTTGAGTGGAAACTATGTATATAATTACGAGAATATATTAAGTAGAAATAAATAAATATTGCACATTAAATTAAAACAATATGACAAACAACAAATAAGTGATTGTACTTACTACTGAATAATTCTATTTTATCCTCAAATCCCCAGGACTTTAACAACTCAAAAAGATACATAGCTTTGTTTCATTGACACAACACACTAACTTCACGGTCAGGAAAATAATAAATTCACACTTTCTCAATAACAAAAGATTAGAACTTGCAACGCAATATTTTCTTATGATCGAACACCTTTTGTTGTTTCATGTTTGTATAGGTACATACCGAAAAATGACAGAAAAAACGGAAACGAACTAACAACGTAAGTAAACGGACGTGCCAACGCATTTTTTACTTTATTGTCTTATATGATAAGATCGCTTTTTAAATAGAGTACTACTCTTTAAATCCACTAGCGCCGTACGGATGTTTAGTTAACTAAAACGTTGGTAAAGGAGCCGAATAATTTCAAAATCTATTAGTAGGTACACACAAAAGATGTTGGTAAGCGCCGAGAAATTTACAGTTACGCAAAATTGAATCATTGTTTGTGTCTTATTATATCAATAGTAAGGCGAGCAAAATAATTTATTGTTATAGATCAATTGAATTTGGAGATGTACCTTTTCTCAGTGTACCTATACATATAATTACCCATTATGAATATGCTATTTTTTTGTTGAAATAGGAGGATCATTTGCGTTTTATTGCATATATACTAATAAAAATAAAGCAAATTGGCTCGTCCAGGATTTGAACCTGGGACCTCTCGCACCCAAAGCGAGAATCATACCCCTAGATCGGCAAACTTATTCGCCAAAGAGCCAAAAATATGTACATTACATCGATCAAAAAAAATGAGAGCCAAATCTGTTTATTAATTTAGTAAACCTTTATTATAATTTTAGAACTTATTTTCTAATTTCACGTTTTCTAATTGTTTGTTCTCTACGAATTTGACTCTAGGCTAGGCTTTCAGAGCCGCACTTACGGGGCAAAAGAGCCGCATGCTGCTCCGGAGCCGCACTTTGCCGACCACTGCCCTAGACCAACGAGCCGTACATGGGACTGAGTCAAAAAAGTGCAATAAAGTGTGATTGTTATCATTATCATTTGTGTGGCAATAACATATTATACACTTTTTTGCTCTAAAACCATTGCTATCTATATCCTCAAGGTGGGCAGACATAAGCTACAGTTTTAAATAAACCTTTATTACTTAACAAATTAAAAACACTGTACCCGTAGTTCTACGTTTTAATGCATTACTACTACTACTACTACACCATCACAGCATATCCCTCAAGTGGGGTAACCAGCAGAACAGCTACATGCAACAAATAAGCAGAATGTCTTCTCTGTGCCAATAAAAAAATAAAGACATTCAGGACGGGTGGCAAACCTCATCGCTGAATTTGAAATAATTATAAAAGTTTACTCAACACAAAATCAGAAACAATATGGATACAATAATGTTGCAGCAGCCTCACTAGGTTACCCTGTATTATTTGAATGAACATGTATTATACATTTACTGTTCAATTTACAAAGGGCGAATTTATAACTCAATAGCAGTTTTCGCTTCAATAAGAAATATAATTTATTTGTAGATCATTATTTTATTATCTGATACGGGGTTGGATTTAAATGTTGTTAGTGTCAAATTATTAATGCACAGTTTGTAAGAGAATAAATAACTCGAAATATTCTTCTTTATAGCGAATATTGGCATTCTGAGACTTATTGTATAATAAAATAATTTATAAAATGTCTCGGAGCTGTAATTTAATCTACAACTCAAACTTCATCTTGATATCCATTGCTATCGTTAAAATAAGCGTCAAGCGTTTAATTTTGATGTGAAGATAAATATTGCAAACTTAATTTATACGGCAACATCAGTTCTTGCTGAAAACATCATTAAATTCAAGAGAAAATATAAATATTTACTTGCATCATCCCTAACACAATTCTTCTTATTTTTATTTTATGTAAAAAAGATATTCTAGATTTACTGTATTTATTTATAAAAATAGTGAACTGGTTTCGATTTATTAAGTCCTTGTCAAACCCTTCATTAAAGACTTCGTAAGTCGAAACCAGGTCACTATTTTTATAAATAAATACAGTAAAACTAAAAACAATTTGTTTTTTGCATAAAATAATATGGAGTTTTTCAAAATAAATAAATACAATTCGTCTTCTTATTTTAGTGGCAATTTAAATCTCCCTAATTCGGCTATCACCTTGACGTAAGCTTCCGTCCTGTGCCATTGAAGGAAACCTTCCGTCCAACCGGAGCACAGAGTTTAAGGCACAAGTTCTGTCTCATGCCAACATGAATAACTCTTCCACTCTCGGGGTTCCTGTTCAATCTCTTAAAGTGTTAAAGATAAAATAAAAGTGCAAACGATTTTTATGATTTAAATGAAGCAAGGCTATACTTTGAACCGCTATTTTTTTCAGTTAGGTTAGAAAGTTTTCAGATTGTACTGACCTAAGTTTAAAAAATGTTTATAAATAGCATATATTTTGTTAAATAATGGTATAAAATATTTTAAAAAGTAACAAGTATTTTTTTTACAGAGGTACTTATTTGTACGCAAGAAAAGGTTTAGTTTAAGCATTTATTCAAAAAGAAAACTACTTTTTAATCTAAGCAATATTTTTTATAAGTCAACACATTATCTCTTTTAACTAATTCTTTCTAAGATGTTCTACGACTTTATAAAAAAAGGCATTACACGAGAGTTAGTATGAATAATGAAAAGATTTTCAAAGGATTTATTTTTTTAGAAAATGTGAAAGCACATAGAACGGTACAATCTCAAATTAATATTGCATGTCATGAAGAAGTGTACAAAAATTCTTGATATTTAAAATGAAAATCACGTACTCACTTACGAGGGAATTCGTATACATCTAGCATATCATAGGATATACTACGTTACAAAAAGATTTCTAGAAAGGAAGATTTCGAACTTGCGTATGAAATAAATAAAATAATTTATAAACTGTTCCCCATAAAGCACAATAAAACTTATTACTGGCGTCGCTCATGACAAATTCGTATTATTTCATTGTTTCAGAGTCGTATAGTTTTTTTTCTACAATAAGCAATAACGAAGTACTACGATATAAAATATAAACTGAATAAAACTTTTAACCTTATCAAAATAATCGGTTTGGAAAGGAGAGGTGAACTTTTCAAATCAATACAGTCACCAGTTATTATTATTATCAATACAGAATATTATGTTTCATTTTACTTCTTATAATAATGATCTTCCACCAAGAACCGTCGTTAGATAAATTAAATTTTATTTGATAAAGAAGAAACAAGGAATTTGACTTACGCAACTCTTCCAAATACATATATGCGTCCATAAAACATCTTCTTGTACTATTTATGTACGTCTAGTCTAGCTACTTCATCCAGAGATCGAAAAAAATATCTTTATATTTTCACTGATATTACAAGGTGTAATAATGACTCCATTACAGGTAAGTATAAAAAATTATAGACGGGAGGGTTAGTGCTAGGTATCTCAGATAAGTTAAACACCTCTTAAATCCCTTGCCTGAAACTCTTAATCGTCATTTTTATTAAAAAAACAAGAGCAAAAATACTAACTCATTACATTCAGAAACCTTGTATGCGATTGGC
Organism: Athripsodes cinereus; assembly: GCA_947579605.1. Taxonomy (NCBI): domain Eukaryota; kingdom Metazoa; phylum Arthropoda; class Insecta; order Trichoptera; family Leptoceridae; genus Athripsodes; species Athripsodes cinereus. Next base: position 15,170,055 of record OX388323.1, read on the forward strand.
ATAATCTTATCCCAGACATTTTTATACATATTATAATATGTACTTTTAAGCCATATTTTGTGAACTACTTACAAACATAATTTATAGTATCGTGATATTTTACGAGCACCTTTTACACAACACTCAAAAATTAACAAAAAAAAGAATTAGAGACTGATTTCTTACCGAGAAGTCCGTGGAAAAAAAGTAAAACTAACCTATCAAAATCAAATATGTACTTTTAAGCCATATTTTGTGAACTACTTACAAAAATTATTTATAGTATCCTGATGTTTTACGAGCACCTTTTATATAACACTCAAAAATTAAAAGAAAAGAGTTAGATACTGAGTCTTTACCAAGAAATTCCTGGAAAAAAAATTAAAACTAACCTATCAAAATCATGCATACAGTCATCCCTATCAAATAGTTCTATCAAAAGGTTATTTAGGATGGGTGGTTTTCTCATCAATGATGAATCAAATGTTTATTCGCAATGTTTTAGAAAACAATGTGTCATGATGACATGGGCCTTGATGAAGGCATGAGCCTTTTACAAGACACTCGAAAACTTTTACGAAGGGGAAATTACACATAAAAATCGGTGGTATCACACTAAAAGCGCGATATTAATTACGTACATACGCAGTTTCACGTGTAAAAATCCAGTGGCATCATGCATGCATGAATGGCGCGACAATGAATCAACTTCGTGTAGTATGTACACGAAACTAGTGGTGCACCATCAATTACGCTGTGTAAATTACAATGTAACTTATTTCGCGAAAGTGCGTTTATGGTATGGACGTCCTGTTTTGTAGCTACTGAAGCGCTCTTTTTGTTGTACATATACTGTTGTATCATTATATATAAAAGATTAGGAGATATATTATTTTCCGGGAGCTACACGACCCAATTACAGTTTTTACAGTAGTATATTTTATTTCCTAGAATCAATTCGCACGAGTTTAAATGTATGCCAGAAAAATAAATTTATTTCACCGTACTACAACATGGTCAACTTCCCAATTTTAATTTTCACAAAAACCTCATTAAACAATGCGGATACGTTACAATACGGGTGCGGGGAACCTTTTTGACTAAACGGCTTATTAAAAACCACATGAAATTATCTATCGTGCAAATGTCTTTGATGTTAGGTAGGTATACTATTTGGTCAAATTATTTACATTTTGTTTTATTACATACAAATTATTCACGAGTTTTAAATCCGACTTAGTTCAGAAAATAATCATTAAACTTTTTGTTCAAATTAATCTAAATATACAAACATATACATATACCATCACGCTGCTTCCCTCGCGGGGTAGGCAGATAGGATCGAGCGCCATTTCCTTTTATCCTTGCATACATGTTGAGCTTCCGTCACTGTTATACAATTTCTCATGCATGCTCTCCTGTTCAATGTGCTCAACACGTGACCGTCCTGTACCTAACGTTCAAAATATGCTAACGATGAAATAAACATATTTTAAGAATTTATCATGTTGAGATGTCAAATACCTACATAATTCACTCGATTGCGGGTGCATTGCCGTAAAATGAAATAAGAAGAAGAAGATGTCAAATAAGACGTCCCGTGTAATCCTGGATAACAAATAGATATTTCACACTCTATTTTGTAAGTTTTTCAGTACCATGTTAACGGCGGGTATTCATTAAACAGCACTTTATTTTATTTTTATTTATTTATTTTAATGGATACAACAGCTTTCACGATGAATTATAAAATTATTATACAGTTAATTATTAACATCGCCAATCAAAACTATGAACAATTTAACTGCACAGTATTTAAAAAATAATTATTGAAATAATTATAGAAAGAGGAAGGAAGAGTGAAGGGAATACAACTTGGTTCAATGTACAATGTACTTCAGCCATGACAAAAAATCTAATAATTTTTATTAATGGTGACAATAATATTATTTTTGTAAAACATTCCAATACACAATGCACCCAATCAATAACTACCACTGGATCCAAAGCCAAATCACTTACAAGACATTTGACATATTCGATTCAACGATAGTTAATGATTCACTCATACTGGATGTCTTATCTTTTAAAGGTTCGGGAAGACGACACGCATGTTTATTGCATGCAGTTATTCGCAACTTTCCATATTGATGAGAATGTATGTTTAAACTGTACCTTCATCAACGCTATCATCGAATCTGCTGTATGTTGTATTGAATAAACTCTAGTCTTCAAGTGTTTTTAAAAATTTGAATGCATGACACAACTGGGCCCGTAGTGAAAACATATTTTAGCGTTAAGTTTTCGTTTCGTTTTCGTTCGAATATACATAGATGACGTTGCGAGAAAGTGTCAATTTTCGTAGTTCTAAAATACACAAGAATCATATAAGTACCTATATTCGAACGAAAACGTAACGCTAGAGTGTGTTTTGACTACGGGCCCTAATCGCTGAATTGGTAATATGAAATGTCTTTCACGAAATTTTCAACAAATATCTTTTACCAGGGACAATATACAACTTGTAGAATAATGTTGGAGACCTTTTGTTTTTTGGGAAAAAGGTTTCAGGATATTGAGTTGTCTAGAGATATTTTTACGCTTGGATTATTTACTTAATTTTTTTGGATTATCTGCATAGTTTTTTCAAAGCATATTCGATTGTTTCGGCTTCTTGCTTTTATTGCGTTCCTCCTATTTTGTTTGCTTTTCTATTTGCAAAGATTTCATTAAATTTCTAAAAATAATATCAATCTCATTTTGAAAAACGAAAAAATCGATTGAACACAAGGATTTAGTAAAATCGTAATATTTCCGGAGAAGAAAATTTCTCTAAGTTTCAGATTTTCCTTTTTTAATCTCGCGAATGCTTATGATATTTTTGTTATCTTCAATTCATCAATGACCTATGTCACCTATTCAAAAAGACTCTTTTTTTTTCAAGAAAATACATATACCCGAATTTTTGTTATAAATCCAAATACGACCTTATTCACCATTCACGATTATTTGACACAAAAAAGACGACAAGTGTGTCTATTACGTACAGCCGATTCATTTGTTATGTAACCTATTTATAAGAAATATCGTGATAACAGAGATGAATAACAGAAAGCAGTTTTTTCAACTTAATTATTTCAACTTAATTATTATTTATTTCAAGATGATTAAAGGGAACAATTAATTAGTAAATCCCATGAACCTCAGTAAAAATGCCGCCTACCTTTAAAGCAGTCTTTTTAACGATACTTAGATATTGTTATCGCAGGATTAATGTTAGTACCTACATCAATAGGAAATGTAATTTATTCATTTCAGATCTGTTGATTTATAAAAAAATGTGCCAAAAAAGTAATTATTTGCACACAGAGGTTAAATATAAATTAGTGTTAATTGAAGAAACCAAAGGAATAAATTTAATTAGTACTCAACAGACACCTCATCCCCAAAGTCTAAAGACTGCGCAAATTTCTTTTAGTAGGAAACGTATTATTCTATTCTTCTTCACTCAGCCGGGCCAAATTTCAGGAATGAGATTTCCTACCGGGCCGCACAACAATAAACTCCATATTTGGAACATTTAATAATTTAACTTCACTTTAAAATTTCTACCCCGTCGCTAAATTTTCAAAACGGTATAAGAATTTGAAATGTTTCAAAACTCCTCCGTTTTCTTTAAGAATATTTTCACTATAATACTTGCTTCAAAAAAGTAACGGGTACTTGTACCGACTATTTTTAAAAAGAGGTGTGCATATGCTTTGCGGGTTGGCCACCCTTGGTTGGATAGAAGGTTAACTTCATGGCTGTTGAAAATACCGTCTATATGCATTATTCAAGTGAACTTTATTGAACTTTATTGGTTTTGTTTTGATTATTAGTGTTTTCGAGTATTGAGTGTCCTGTAAAAGGCAAGTGTTCGAAAAAAATAAGACATCTTACCTCTTAAATTTAGCGATGTTTGCCACACATTCTGAATGTCTTGATTTTATATTGGCTCGAAGATGACAGCTTGCATGTTTCTTACATGCAGCTGGTAGCCAGCAGGCTACCCCACTTATGGGATATGCCGTGATGGTGTAGTATGTAGTAGTAAATACATTAAGGGCATCGAAATAAAAAAAATCTGGTGCCAGAGTGAATCTGGATGAATGTAAATGAACCAAAAGAAGTATATAAAGGTAGATCTATATGACGTTCCGATTTCTTAGCTCACCCTACCTGGGACACGCGTAAGGATACAGATGAACAGTTAAATAGAAATCCTTACTTTTAGTGTATATTGAGTCTCACAGAGTCACAGCTGCCTGATTTCTCGTACTACTTATATCTATTCTAATACTGATTTTGAACTCGCCTTATTCTACCTTAATGGTTGTAATTGAAGGGAATACACCGTAACTTAAAACTAAATTAATTTCAGACGTGAGAAAAGGTAGACCAAATTGATAATGATCAATAAAGTTCGTTTAATACCTTAATGTGTTTCTTGGAATGTAAGGCTTATTTATTTGTCCCTCTAAGTGGAGTTTATTACACGAGTTTTTCTCACTTCACAATATATCGATTGATGGTAGAAAGTTAGATAATAACATATGACTTCGGCGCGAGACACTAATGTATCATTATTTTTACTACTATACTATACAAAACATCTTATAGAAATATCAAATCCACACCTTTCTATAAATTATGTTTTATATTCAATTAAAATAGCTTTGTTTTTAAAATAATGGACCACAAATTAAATTAAACAATTTTAAATTCCAAAGTTAACACTTTATGAATTGAAAAGTTTTATATTTCATAGGATGTCTATCTATATATCTATCTATTCCCTCACGCCGTATCCCACGTGGGGTAGGCAGAGAGAACGGAACGCCATATAGATATTTCCTTACATACCTCTTTCGCTTCTTCTACAGTCATACAATTTCTCATGCACGCACATCGGTTTCTTTTACTCAAAACACGGCCGTCCTTGAGAATTTGATCTACATGTTCAAGCCATGTAGTTCTCGGATACCTGCGCTCCCTCACACCCCTCCTTTCAGACACGTATATCCTCTTTGTCATTCAACCAAACCATCTCAATTTATTTCATGTAGGATGTCCAATACAATAAAACTGTATTTATACATTTAATGACGATAAAAGCCTTTGACATGAAAATGAGAATAAAATAGCAATTGAGAGAAAAATTTTATACACTAATCAAGTTGACGTATATTTTGTAAAACTCCATATTTAGACACATTATAAGTCGAAACCAGGTTACTGATTTTATAAGTTTGTGTTTATTTCCATATCAATTTAACGAAAACACTTGAAATAATTAACTGCTAATTATATGCAGGAACGAAATGCATAATAGATACAATAATATGCATTGACCAATCTGCAAGTACTTTTATAAATATACGTACACATATTTTTTCGGAAAAATAAGAGTTTTCATATTTTTTTATAAGTTAAATAAGTAACGCTGGTTTGGACATGTCGAACGAATGAACAAGGAAACAATGACAAAAAGAATATTTTTGTCTGAAAGAAGGAGTGTGAGGAAGCGCTGGAATCCGAGAACTACGAGACTCGATTTACGTGATCAAGTGAATAAATAATCACGGCTAAAGCAACTCACATCACGATGATAATGGTGTTAATTTGTTTTCTTTTTTTCTTTCGTTTTATGATCCTTTGACTTTCTCAAGTAGTTACACTGACGCTTGTCATTGATTGCCGAGATTCTCAGTGATATTTGTGAAGTTTTGAGTGTTGCGATGCCCATATGCTAGAACAATGGTGCAAAAATTTTGCCCCAAACTTAAACACGGAGTGTTAAATATCATTCAAAATAACAGAGCTTGCGTTAATGGTTATCTGTTAAAGTATATTGGAAAATGGTATCTTATAAATGAATATTGAATGGAATTTAAATAGATAGTTCAATGAAATGGCATAATAAAAATATATTATGGTCGATAAAGAAATCGTTCATTCTCCACTTTTTGTAAAATTAAATGTGTAACTTTGCTATTTTTAAAAAACCTCATTGCCAGATTAAACAATCTTCCAGACACATCAATCTAGCAGATACAAGTTTTTGGAAGTAAAATCTAGATTTAACTATATCTGATGCTAAAGTGGTTTAAATTTTATTATTTTGAGTTAGCGTAATTAATAATGCAAATATAATAGGGTATATATTTAGTGTTTGTATTTATTTAAATGTTTATTTTTCCTATACAAAGAATTTGTTTCAGATGCTAAAGTAATTTAAATTTTATAAATTTGAGTTTAGCGTTATTAATAATGCAAATATAATATGGTATATATTTTGTGTTTGTATTTATTCAAATGTTTGATATTGTTCTTATTCATAAAATTTGTTTTATCACGCTATGTATATGTAAATTTTGTAAAAGGCGTAAGCCGTTTATTTGTTAAAATAAAATAAAATACCCAAAGACACCATAAACATATGTTTCGGGTGATGGATACGATATACAGCGCCCTTGAGGTCATGTTATGAGTAAACGGTGCTTTACAAATTGTCCACTTATACATTTATTAAAAATATTACTGAACAGACACCTCGTCTGTACAACTAGGAAATCGTACAAAATCACAGTGATGGTGAACAAGATGTGTCCCAATGCTTATCAATCGGCTTATGCTGGTTTAAGTGGGCATTTTCAGATTTTTTTGCTATGAGTATAACGTACGCGTCTCGAGAATTCAAAATTGTTTCTTAAATGACCAATTATTTCAGTTTTGCCCGAAATCACAATTATTGATAAAATGATGATTTTTTTCTTAGTTAAGCATAAAAATAACAGGTAACTATTTAAATTTTGCAAGTTAATGTGTAAATCAATAACACGGAATGACATATTTCAACATGTCTTCAGCGTACCTCTCAACTTTAACAACAAAATTATATTTGTCTGCCCATTATATTCACAGGTTTTATGACTTCATTTAAAACTTGATTGTCTCTAAATTCAGTAAAGTCCCATAAAATATCATAAAGCAAACCAGAAATATGTTAAATATGTATTTTTTTCCTGTCCTTCAAATCACAAAAAGTGGAATTCCTATTACGTCACGGCCATTCTAAACCTCTGTTTTACTTATTTTGGTCAAATCGAGTGTCGATTATAATTAATGGCAACGTTATATTAGTCTATGAATGCCGTTATATTGTGTAAAAACGTCGGTTGTGCAGATTCTTGTGACGGAACTGGTCCACGTAGTTGCTCACTAAAATTGGTGTTCCATTACGAACGCAGATTTCTAAGGTAAGTTAAGAGTTTTATTTGTTTCTTTTGGACTCTAATTACATATTAAATATTGTTCATTTTGAATTTCAAGTCGAATCCATCTTTATATTCACTAACAAGGTGTAAACATGTGGATGAACAGAGATCGATACTAATACGTCACGTCCATTACGTAACGTTATGTATTGGTGGAAAAAAACTGTCACGTAATGGAATTGTAAAGCCTAGCTTACATTGAATATTTTAATCTTCCGACTTTATTAAAAGATGTTAATAATTATTATGATGGCTTTATGATGTCCAATATATTTATTATTATGAAAACAGTTCAAGTGATTGCTAGTAAATCATAATTCAGTACGTCAGGCCAATCAAGTGTAACAAAAACGACAAATGCTACCCCCGATTCTATTTCATTTTTAGTGTGCACTAAGTAAAATAGTAACGTTCCAATTTTAGTTAGTCCATAGTGGTATTCTATAAACCAGGCATGGGCAAACTGCGGCCCGCGGGCCGCATGTGGCCCGCCGTGTATTTCCTGCGGCCCGAGAGTAATATAATATTTTAAAAAATGATCACGTTTTTATCTTCAACGATTTTTTCAACAAAGATTGAAAATAAATTAAAAATAATAGTCGGTACAAATACCCGTTACATATTTAGAAAAAGGTACTGTGAGAAAATTTTCTTTAAGAAAACCGAGGAATTTGTAATATTCCGAATTCCTATACCATTTTGAAAATTTAGCGACGGGGGAAGGGGGGGGGGGGAAATTTTAATATGAAACAGAATTGTGAAAAGTAAGATTTGTTGCAAAAGGTTGCCGACCCCTGGTGTAGGTAGATATAAAAATTATATTTTACTTGCGGTCCGCCGATAATTATGAATTTCTGAATTTGGCCCTTCATCCGAAAAGTTTGCCCCCCCTGCTATAAAGTATAAAATTGTTCTTAATTTGACTTATATATAAATTAGTTCATTTTGGTATTCTATGACAGTATTTTAGTCAATTTTAGTGTAGTTTATGTCAAAACGTTAAATATTATTTTGGATTTAATTGTTATTATTTTTTTCTCTTAATTAACATGTAAAAGGCGAAAGCCGTGAATATGCATAAATAAAATATATAAAAAAAAAAAACAAAAAAATTATCTCGGATTTTCGACTGATATATGTAATTAATGAATATTATTACCATGCGACGTTAGCTTTACTTTTCCATTACGTAGCGAGATACTTCCTATTACGTTACTGTCCTATTATATCTCCGACTATTTTTTTTAGATTTTATTCCAACAACTGATACAACTGTATTATTGTAATATATAAAATATAGTATGTGAACTGAATTGTTGTTGGAAAGTGCAAATCACCAACAATTTGCCATAATTAGTGTAGAATATAAGAAAACTCATTACTGTATAGTACAAAACGTAACGTAATGGACAAATTGGACAGAAAATGTGACATTTTACGTTATTTTCCTAATAAAATTATATATTTTCTTAAAGAATGTTGTGATTATAACTATATTAAATACTTTCGACAACTATTCACTAAAATGTTTTTATTTAAAACCCCGTTGAATTGTGTGATGTAATGGAAATTTCTTCAGATATTGCTTCACGAAAACGCATTTCCTGACAAAAAGAAAACACAAAACTTAAAAGTAATTGATTTCTCACGTCCGTTACTGTTGTATATATATTTTAAATACAAAATCAGGCATAATTTGTTACACATATTTTTTTAGGTTCCACTACGTAACGAAGCAAAAAAATTTGAAAATGCCCAAGTATACTTTGTCTATAGAACGTTAACCAATTCTACTAATTCATGTATCAAACCAATATGTTCAACACCCGGCTCCCTAGACAAACACGCACTTGGCGATCGACTACAAACGAATTTTCGACAATAACCGCAACAATAACGCATAATTATACGGTAGGTACATGTAGGTAAATTGTCGAAAAGTTTGCCAGTAGTCGATCGCTCAGTACGGTTTGTCTACGGCCCCTGACCCTCTAGAAAAACACACATTTGGCGATCGACTACAAACGAATTTTCGTCAATAACCGCAACAATAACGCATGGTTGGTACATGTAGGTAGATTGTCGAAAAATTCGCCACTAGTCGATCGCTAAGTACGGTTTATCTACGGTCATCTAACAAAGCCACCTTAATGGGTAAGTTAACTTGGGTTAGTTGGAAGAGATCGTCCCTTTGCGATGAACTTACCCTCTGTATATTGATTTTATTTAGTTTGAATTCATTTTCAAAAAAATTATGTACTGCGACCACTGTACAGTATGAATAAATAAATAACACAGGATGATACAGAATCAGTAAATAAATAATAAAGTATCAAAAATTGACATAGAACTGAAAAGCTATCCCTGACCCGCTGAAAATGGATGAGAATGTTTGTAAAACATAATATTTCCATATTGCCCCCCCCCCCCACTCCCTCCTCTAAAAGACATCTTTGAAATGCCGTATATTGTACTAGTTTAAACATTAAACCCTAAATTGGTTCAGGAAATAATAAAAAATATTGACAATCAAACGAAAAATACATCTTTCTAAAACTAAATATGGAGAAAAAATGTATACTTTCCCACGAAATCCCAAAAAAATAATGTAAGAATGATAAGAAGAAAAAAATAATTTAATTTAAAAATACGCAAAAAAATAATAATTTAAGAATGCGCGTTGAAGATTAAGTTTCCATAGAAAGCAATAATATTTACTTTGTCCCTTGCCTGGTAAAAGTAGTTTTGTTACCAACACATTATTTATTACAAGTATACTTACAAGTATTTTGGCAGAAATATGGATTTTGAAAAGATGTATGAACAAATTTAATATTTATTCCTTGAAGAGTAGCTAAGTTGATCAAAAAATGTGTGTATGAAAAAATGAGCGTGGGTGTAAGGCATAGTGGGTATGGTGTTATAAAAAATTATTAATACAAACATATATTCAGGTGACAATAAACACCACACGTTGAAGAATGAGATAATATGAAACTAGTTCGTAGTCTAAATGTTGATTTAAATTTCCTTAAGGCATTTTGTTATTTAAATTCTTGTTGAAAGTTCTCAAAATTTGGATATTAAATAAAATATATTTTTATTGTACCATAAAATATTTTTAAAAAAGACGGGTTTATTTCCCCGTGTTTGTCTGCGTCATAAATATATTTTCTTCAAATGTACATATTATAACAATGCTATATTATGTACAGTTAAATATATAAGTAATCTATGTAAAGTTTCTCTCTCTCTTTTTTTTGGCATTGCACCCAAGATATGAGTGATGCTGCCATTATCAATCTATATGTATTACAATAATCTATGTAAAGTCATTCACATCTGATATCATCAACTTTCATTTATTTTTTGATATCTGTTTTGAGATATGTATGATACAAATAAAATATAAAAATCTATCTCGGGCTGTTTGCAACCAGTCCCCAGATCCTAGGGTTTATTTACAGATCAGAGATGAACAAAAGAAGCGAAGTATTGACAAAATCAGTATGTAGTAATTTTGTATAGATGTTGTTTTTCCCTTTTCGTTGCTTAATAAAGATTCCTAAATTACCTTTTACAAATATAAAATATAGCCAACCACTCTATTTATGAATACCATAACGACGTTTTCCGCAGCAAATTAATCGTAATGCAACACTTGCAAATAAAAAAAAATCAAAGCCCAAATGAGTACCTACAGCGAGCCACGGACACTAGGTATTTAAACATTTTATAAAACAATTTTATTGAACATAAAAATACAACAACCTACATAATTTTATTACAATATTAAATAAGCATTCTTGTATCTTGCTGTTTTACCCTCCTTAAAAAGTAAAATTGTGTAAAAAAGGGGAGCAGATTACATTGTATAAACTTATTGATTGTATTAGCTTGAGAGATTGTGGATGTTATTGACAAAATCTCCAACCTAAATAATAACAATGATTCATCATAGAGTAAGCAGATAGGATGGTAGAAAGACATAAGGAACCTTGGATTGGAGACCATGGAAAGATAAGATAAGCATAAGAAGACATCAAATGAGATGAGCGGATGATGTTGTCCAAGTAATGAGGAAGAAGTTGTTTCATGTTGCTTGAGATTAATGAAAATGGAAAATACATTGTGTCAGTGTTTAGATCATAGGATTCCATAATGAAATTAAACACTGTAGTGTATGGACTTTGTACACTGCACCTTTATATTGAACCTTAGACTTGTTAATAAGTTAAGCAAGTAATATTGATTGTAGTACAGGGCTCATTATAGTTGTGACCTTGGGTTGCACTGCTACGCTGCGTGTTTGACTGTTGTGTTCGACAATTGAAATTAGGAATTAATTAAATACATATCTTTGTTAATACAAATAAATATCCGTGTCGTTATTTAAAAGATCCTACAATATTGTAAACAGGCACAGTTTACAATAAACACATATATTTTTTTTCAGTATATCGATTAGTAATGTCCTTAAAAGATGAAAGATGTCTCTCTTGATAAAAAATCAATGTAGTGAAAAAAAATAATTTCAATTTGTAAATTGAATAGTTTTGTATACCTAAGCATACCTTGGACCGAAAAAGTCAGTAACTTCGAAGTACTTAAGAGAGCCAGAGCCAGGAGAAATACATGAAATGATCGTATGTTATGTACCTATATATACGCAGCTAGTGTGCTGGCTATATCATATTTTGTGGGAAATATAATGATAGTATGATGTACGAAGATTTTTTTCTTCTATTAATCTTAATTCGGGATTGTAAAGGTCAATTGCTTATCAACGATTTCTCTAGATTTCAGATAAAATTAAGACCCAATTGAACACTAGTTATTATAGATTATGAAGTTACCCAAGTGAACAATGTCAATTTCCAGACAGTTGACCTACCCGCTATTTATCTAGTTGTCCCTTTGGTTATTCTTATAAGCGGATTGATAAATGTGATTTCATGTGGGAAATCTTTAAACCTACGAAAAAAATGGTAGTCTTTCATGTTGATGAAAAGGAATAGTTTTTTAGGCATAGATTATCATTATTAATTTTAGACACAAAAAGATGATTCTAGGAGTCTGGGATCATCACGGTTGAAGGCCAGAGTGATTTTAGAAGGAAATATTACACTAATCATTCAATGAAAAATACATGTAAATGTACAAATGAAACATCTCTTGCAATATATTCTCAATTTTCTATACAAAAACCACGTTTGTCTCGTGAATTGATACACTTTTTCTATCAATGTATATTTTTTTAATTATTTTATCACAAATAAAAAGTATAGAAACGTTTTAAGTCATTCATGAAATTGGTAAACTCCCCTTTCACGACAAAAGCTTTTAGCTTGCTGTGAAAGGTGTATAAGGTTGTATTTGGGTTTATAACATAAACCCACATATATCTTTTTAAAAGAAAATTTAAATGTGTAGTTTTCGCGCCATTAGAGTTTATAAGGTGTTTGTATATAGCTTAAGCTTAATTTCTCCTTATACCAGCAAATGCTGTCTGGAGAACTTGTTAAATAAAGAAAAGAAAAAAAAAATCTATAATAATAAATGTATTTTTTCCTGTTTCAGGTACTCGTCTTTCACGTGGCTAAGGGACCCTTTGTTGAGGAGTTCTATCAGTGTGTCACTCATGGTGTCTACACTGAGCCATGGCAGGAGCAGGTCTACGCCGGCCTCTCCATCTTCTTCATGTTCATTTTACCTCTGCTCATTCTGACTTTGACATATGCAGCAACATATGTCACTATCTCCAGTAAGTATCGTTTTATTTTTAAATAAATTCTTTATTAAAAAAAAAATCACCAGCGTGTAGGTACATATTTCAAACTTTTTGGCAAAGTAATGTCGCTTGTGTCCAGATAGTGCGACTTTCAAAAAATTTATCTCATCTGGATTTGACGCTTTGTACAAAGCCAAGTATTTCCAAAATGGAGATATTTGTTCATCTGACGGTCCATGATATCTACAACATTATTGTCAGCACATTTCAAAGTAATGTACTTGACTACAAACAAAAGTTAATAAACAGGGTACAAAGCAAAGTACCTATATCGAAACGAAAACATTAATTTGTATGTGAATTAATTTCTCTAAAAATTAAAAGTAACGAAAATAAGATAAGATGACAGATTCTTTTTATTTTCATTTACAAGAAATAATAACATATTCAAGAACATTTTGAAATAATAACATATTTAATAAGTCACTAATGTCTACCCAGTTAGGTAGACATTAGTGACTTATCTTTTAAAAACTGTTTTGTAAATAAAATAAATAAATAAAAAAAAAATAAAAATAAATTTATATTTTTCTCAATAAAAAGCGAATTATATAGGTAATAATATTAATTCAGTCAAACGTACAATACATATTTTTTTACAATTATGCCAGATTAACTTTATATCTGTGCTGTGGCCGCAAAGCATACAATTAATATTTGAGTTTTACTGTGAAAGATGTATAAGGTTGTATTTATGGATTTATAACAAAAACCCAAACATATATAAATTAAATTAACTTCCAAGAAATAAACAATTAATATGAATACTTTATTTTGGCAAACAGCTTACTCAGAGATTTTTATTTGAGTAAGCAATATTTTGTTCTCATCCCTTTTAGTGACTAGACTTACTGCGATTATAATACCTATTATTTTATTTCTATTGTACGACATATAATTAGGTATATGGTATAAATCGCGTGTCGTTTATTTATTATGGTATAACAAAGGATTTGTGGTAAGGCAAGATAATATGAGCTTGAGTATATTAAATTATATTATTTCCTTTTAACGTGAGAGATAAATAATATGAGGAATGATATTTATTAGAGATGTAATGGATAATGATTTTTTTCTGATACCAAACATACTGGTTATTAAATACCAGATACTTATTCATCATCAGTGGCGCTACAACCAGGTGTGGGTCTTGACCTCCTCAAGAAGTCGCTTCCACTCCCTCCTATCCATCACCTCTCGACGCCAATTGGTCACGCCCAAAGCTCGCAGGTCCTTTTCCACTCCGTCAATCCATCTCAATTTTGGCCTCCCGACGCTTCTGCTGCCTATACTGGGCTTTGTGGAGTATATTCTTTTGATCGTTGATGTGTCGTTCATCCTTTCCACATGCCCCAGCCATCAGAGTCGGCAGATTTTGATGTACTTGGTGATATGCACATCTTGATACAACGTATAGAGTAATTAATTGTATCTACTTCGCCAAACTCCGTTTTTACATATAGGCCCATAGATGCGTCTAAAGATTTTTTCACCAGATACTTATTAATTTGTTAAATTTTACAAGTGTTTAGAGAACATAATATTAAGATCTATCTAACTGAGCATGATTCCGTACCGAGGCATTATTAAGTCGTAGGCCGATAGTTTAATTAGCCAGTTAACTTAACGGTTAGGTGGTTTGTTAAATAACGACATTCAAACAAAAGAAATCTAGCCAGATATTTAAATGCAACGTTAAGCAATCCTAGCTCCGGAAACATATATAACATAAGGTTCATAGCATTATTTTTTCAATGGGTATTCTAAATACGTCGTACAAATGATGAAAAAGTATATAACGATTACAGGCTTCTGTAATTTCCACACAATACTCAGTTGGTTGAATTTGTTTCAATGTTCCTGGATACATGCTACATACATCTCTAATATTTCTCTAGTAGTATTATCATGTGTGTATTATATTAAGTAGGTACTTCATGAATACATACAGTGGTACATCTTTGTTATCATTCCCTTAATTCCGGTTAATATATCACTCTGATTATATTAATTATTCTATACCACCGATAGTTGTGAATTATTATTATTAATAGACAAAGCTTCTAAAATTATCATAATGCTACTATAATAACTTATGTACAGGTACTTAATGCTGATTATGTATTTTACATATACATATTTATAATGTATAATAATTATTGTTTGATTCCTGAAATGAATACATTAGTATATTATATTTGAATTTCGAATATCGTTGGTAAGTTTTTATAGTATCGGTACCTACCTACGTTGTACCTTCATTATTCACATATTGAAACTCAGGCGACGTTGTTTATTAAATCTATTCCCTTACGACTTATGTATCATAATTACCGTAGATATTGAAAAGTGGCACATATCACGCTTCAAAATCTCAGGAGTCGTAAACTTTTGTTTATCTACATATTCAAACAACAACAAAAAACTACTGGCATTCGTTTTCACTCTAATGTTGCCAGTAATTTTTTATTTATTTTTGATCAATAAAATACAAACTTTTGTAATCTAGTAAGGAAATCAGAAATGAAAACATTATTTATTTATTCTTTACTGTATATTGATTAAAAGCCAGGGCACATAGGATAGTGTTGAAGGTTATGTGTGGACATCCTTACATCTATCCAACAGGGGAGTTACTGAGGGAGTGTGGAGCGTTGGACGTGAGACAGGTTTACATTTTAAGATTAGCTGAGTATCAGCATAAAAATGCACCAGCTGTCCCACCAACTCCACGCCAGCATTTCACCCGACAGGTTTCTGATCGGAGACATTCCCAGGTGGTGACAAATACAACCTTCCGCCAGAGATTCCATACTGTTTTGGCACCAAAGGTATACAACACGTTTAAGCTGGAGTGGAGAGTCCTGCGGGGTCACGGTGCATTTAAGAGAGCAGTCAGGAGGCATCTTGTTGACATCGGGGTGGATGGATCGGAGGCCTTATTGAAATTCTTGGTATGAGGGTGAAGTCAAAAGTGTTCAATTTCCTATCATTTACTTTTGAAAGCATGAGTTGCAATGAAGTTTTGACATTGATTGGTTTTCATTTAGATATTTCATATATATTTTTATACATGTGTTTTTTTTTATTTATGTATTTTTTGACTCTGTAACTCATTTGCCGACTCACTCGTTGTCCTTTGTGTCTCGAACTTGATTATTTACACTAACTTGAAGGTTTGTACTAACACATTCACTGATTCAATCCCTGCTAACTCGCTGACTTACTTAATTTTTCTGACTCACTTTAAATTTATTTTTGTTTAATGTTTTGTTTAGTTATTATTTTGTTTTCTTTATTTATTATGTATTACTTAAATTTAAACTAGGCAAAGTTGCGCGCGGAGGATGCAGGGGACCGGAAAACCTGGAAGATGAGGACTAGGAGAGTAAATGGGATAAAGGCGAGGGCGAAGAAGACTTAAATTTAAAAATGAGCTTTCATACTGTTTCCTCTTCGAAATCAGAAAAGTTATATAAATGACATCTTTGCTGGATATTTTAGACTCTGGAGTTTAGACCTACATTGGAACAATTATTTGAAATAACTTTATTTCTTGGATATTGCAGGAGTCCAAGGACTCCTATTTATCCGTTTAGGTGACGATTTATTAATATTTTAATTCTCTCTAGTTTAATACCACTATGCCAGTGTTGGCATCTCCGATCCTGCCAAGTCAGTGGGCGGGGGACCCAATTACGGTACATGGAACAATTATTTATGGGAATTGGGTTAAAGAAACATTTACATACTTTATGAATTTATAAGGAAAGTAGACCATGTCAATACCCCTGTATAGGAGCCGCCACTGATCAAATTATCAATCATTATTATATAATTGATTTGACTGAAGCTAATGATTAATGAATAATAGTAGTGAATCAGTTTTCCTTAGGCTTTTATCTTATTCGGTTATGATGTAGACATCAATTAATTATTTCTCGAAAATAAACTTAATCTAATTTATAGGAACGTGAGTTTAATATACTTGTATCTATCGAAATATTCTAAAGCCGAGTGTAAACTAGAATACAAAGAATTTATATACAATCATAGACATACTAGACTTGCAGCACGGTATATTTTTATCAGATTTTTTGTGTTCCAACATCGATATCTTTCAAGTATTACCAATATATTGTCCAAAAAACTTACTCAACTAACGTCAATTTAAAACTGGAAGCAAAATTTGATCGGCCGCATCACCGATTTTTCCTTTGAATTACTAATTACCAATATTTGTAAACAATACAGGTACATAACATATAGAATCAATATCAAAAATAATCCACATCGTGGAGTTTGCAAAAATGCTAGCTCACCCACTTTTCTGTAACTTTTTTAAATGTCATAAACCCAAAAATAACCTTATACGCCTTTCACAATAAACTTTTTTTGTCGTGAAAGGGGAGTTTGCCGGCACCTAGGATCAAACCGCGGACCCCTTGCTCATGAGACTGAGACTCTACCTCTAGGCTTTCGACGAACTCACTCGTTATGTGATTATGTAGATAAAAAAAATAATGGCGATCTTTAAGTTGACACATCTTCCACTTAACTCAGCATTGTTTTGATCACTGAGCTAAACATATGTAGTTCATAATCAATTCATAGATAATTGAATAAGACATAAGTAGTGAAGTATTAATAAAAGGTACATTAAGGCGTGTGTTCATTCATTATGAATGAAATATAACACATAATTAATGAATACCTCTGGTGGTATATATATACACACACTCACACACAAAAGAAGAAAAGATATGTGATATACATATATTGTCAACAAACACACTGCAAACTGATACTACAAAAATAACTTTTTTGAGGATAGACTGAAGTGCTCTCATGCTTCCGAATTGAATTTCGGCTGGTTTATGCGTGTTTTACTGCTTTATCTTAGGAAACGTTCACCTATTTCACGTTTTCTCTGTATATTTTTTCAGTACTTGTTCTTCTCCATGGGGTGAATGCACTCAACGCTGTAAAGGATTTCATCCAACCAACCATATGCATAACCTACTTAGATATTAATTTCAGAATTACGTGGAAAACAATACCTTATTAAGAATATACAATGTTCGTAGAAGTGTTTTCGCAGAGCATATTAAATGTATGTAGGTAGGTATACAATTATTGTTTTTGGGTAGGTACTCTACGTAAAGTAGTATTGAAAAAGACTTTTTAGTTGGTCTTGAGAATAACTGTTAGCTTCTGCCCGACGTTTCATGCAGGATTCGACCTGACATCAGCTGAGGCGAAACAGAAGGTTATGGCAGCGTGGGTGTCGTGGAGGCAGCAGGCGTGAGGCTGAGGGAAGGAAATCGAAGATTTGTCGAACTACGAATCACTGTTGCGGCGTACATAAGTTCCGGCATGTGCTAGAGTAACAGGAAGAAACAAATTTCATTCAATTGAAAGTTGTCTGAGAAGGCTACGGATTTTCATCATTAAATTTGGTATACCTACGGATTTAATCAAATGCTCAGTTTTACAAGTTTGTCCTACCCTCTCCGTCACCAAATTTTCTATTGCCAAATTTTCTCACTAAGAATTTGGCAAAATTCACTTTTTTTTACGTATCTGGATTTTTGTTATAAACTCAAATACAACTTTGAACAGAGTAAAAGAAATAACCAAAATAAAGTAAAGAATGTTAAAGCGCTGAGACAATTATATTCAAAAACTGATACGGGCTCATGCTCAGTTAGGTAGATTTTATGACATATTAAGTTCTGAAAATACTTTTAAATAAATAAATAGGTACACCTCTCACAGTAAGTTTGAAAATCGTGTCGCGTAATAGTGCATGACGCCGAGACTCTACCTCCAGGCTACCGATGAACCCAAATTAATGTATACGATGAACTACGGGGTGTTTAAACAAACACTAATAAAGTTTTTCAACTGATAAAAACATGGAATAAATAAACTATAATATAACTATAGATCAAAATAACTTTTATTCCCATGATGATTGCGTATAGTATTCTAAATAATAATAATCCAACACAATACAAAATTGTTTCAATAAAACAATAATCACTTTAACGAAAGCTTTTCTGTTCTACAATAATAACTTAAAACAAACTTTGGAAAACATCTGTTTGATTCCACCTACATTGAAAGATAGAAGTTTTTTCTAGTCATAAAACGGATAGAAGCTTAACCGGGTTCCAAATATGAATATCCGGAGATATTCAAATAAAATTCAACCATTGGCAAGATATCGAAATTGTTAAATAATTGTGTATTGCCAGAAATGAGGTTTTGAAAATCTTATCTTTTTGAGGTTTAACTTAATTCACTAAAAATGGATTTTACATCCAATAATAGCTTGAGGGCCGATGAGAGATCGGCAGAAGACTGGAAAAGAATGGACCGGTCTCCGAACTGTAGAGGAGCTGTTGCAGGACAAGGGCTTTCTTTTAAATATTCATCAACGTCAGGGAGAACCCGACAAGACACGTGAGGAAACAGAATATATACAATATGCTTCAATATTCGTGTCTTACACCGTAATATCAAGAACTATGTATGTATTTTACACGAAAATGTTAGGAACAGATAGCATGAGCGTCAATAATTCCTATCATGCTATACATCCAGTATTATTACCATTATATTATGTATATTGCTATCAATTTAAAGTAATTTTGGTAATATTTTTTATTTATTTCAATTTCAATCATACATATCTACTATCACTACTACTACTACTACACTTTCACGTCATATCCCACAAGTGGGGTAGCCAGCAGATGTTATGCCAATAAAAAATTAGTATATTCAGGATGGGTGACAAACCTCGTCACTGAATGTAAAATTTAAAACGTCTTTCTTTTTTCGAAGTCTTCCTTTTACAGGAGTCTCTAAAACTTACGTACAAAGGTGAGAGACGAATTCTTTGCCGGGTGCTCCACGCAGCTTAAAACACAAATACCTAGCCTTAAACGTTATTAGATGTAACAGAAAGACACTATCTGTCCATTATATTTTGGTACAAAATAGAAATTTTGATGGTTATTGGATGTAAAAATTATTTTTAAATGCTTTACTGGAATATTTTTACTGGGCTATTCCAAGATATGCGTCATTCTAACATTATAATATTGAGCCTTAAATTAAGGACTATTTCTTATTTTTTATTTATTATTTATTTATTTAATCAAGTTATAAAAATAACATTTAATTTTATAACTTATAATAACCTTACGATTAACTACCATTATTATAAATTTCTCTTTCAATTATCTTAAATTATGAATCAACTTTAATAAAAACATTCCAATAAGAAAACAATACATTCCAATAAGAAAACAAAAATCAGTCTGATATTATTTAAGCCATACGAATTAAACTAGAAACAATCTACATAATTACAGTTTAATAAGAATAATAAATATACTCCATTAGGAGATAAGATACAAAATATATTCACATTCTATTGGTTTTGTCAAATTTCTAAAAATCTATTCATAAAAAAAGGAACTTAATATTCTAACTAAACAGATAATTCATTACTGACATATGATGATAAAATAACTTATCAAGGAAATTGGAAATAGGAAGATATCATCAAGGAAATAGGAAGATATCCTAACATTGTTATATTGAGCCATAAATCAAATAACGGATGGTTACCAAATATTATTTCATCTCTAGTTTTTTTTTTGATCATCAAAAAGGAATGAGATAATAGCAATTTGGTCTCAGTTATGGTAAAGAAACTTTATAGAAGTAAATAACTTCATTTTTTCAAGTTTTATCACATCCTGTCGAAACTCGATTAGTTTCTATATCTTTAGGTAAGGTTTATATTGTTGATATTTATATTTATGAATTTTTAACCCAATTGGATGTCGGGTACAGGATTTACGTACTAAGAAGTGTAGATGTTAATCATATTATTGATTTGAAACCACTCCAGATTAATCATTCCAATTGATTACACTCACCGATAGTCAACCTATTTGAATAGGTATTAACTAGGTAGGTATGTTATACCTACATGATACAAATACATACATATATGAACTTTCTTTAGAATAATGAGTTCCGACGCTTATGAATCGACGAAAGGCTTGACACTGAGGAATTGAGTATGTTGAGTATTCTTAACCAAGCCAAATTGATTCATAAGTGTCGAAATTCTGTTACATGCACTCCTAAAGAAAGTTCACATAATATATGCATATACTCGTATATCATATAGGTACAACATACCTGCCTAGATAATACCTATCTATCGGTGAGTCGAATTAACTGGAATGATTAATCTAGAATCGTTTTAAATCAAAAATATTGTTAATATTTATTGCGATAAACTTTTTGTGCCCCTATAAGACTGTAAATGAATAAGTACCTAACAATAATATCTAATTGAAGTGGTATTTAGAAAAAAACAATTAATACTCCTATTTCAACTGTTTGATCAAAGTGACACGTTATTTAGAAATAAATTCGAGTCTGTAAAATGAAATGTTCCAAATGGAGAGAGTTAAGGCTTGTTTATTGCGAGTCTACCTACTGAATAGGTTTAATGTCTGTGAAAATGGTAAAATATTTCAGGTTGTTTCACAAATGTCGTGGCGCTATTATATTTCGTGTTGAGTTATTCTCACAGGGACAAGATTCGGGAGGATTTTCAAACAGAAAGTCAATAAACTTCTTGTACCCATTTGACTTTATTTTTCTTTCACTATTTCAATTATAAACATACCTATAAACACTCAACAGAAATGATGTCTAATAGTGTGTACCTATAGCATTTTATATTTAATGAATGCGTTTGATTAAAAACGACCTTTTGGAAATAAAAAAGTTAATAAAATTGGCGCGATCTCTTCCAACTAACTTGGGTTAGTTGGAAGAGATCGCGCCTTTGCGATAAACTTGCCTTGTATAAATATTGATTGTATTTGATTTTAATGTATACCTTTTTTGTTATTGTTTGTAATCAATGTACAGTAAAGAATGAAAAAATTAATAAATAAAATTGATCATATAAAGTTGAATAATGTCCACTTTTTAACTATTTGAATGTTTGAATGATCCGAAATTGTAACGGCAAAATTAACTTTAAGATATATATAAATCAAAAACTCGTGCTCTGATCACGGCACTTTCCATAGGTAGAATAACCTGTGTCCCATATCCTGAATTCCATAAGGGATATCTAACTGTATAATAATAATTGTGCAACTCGACATTTGGGATGAGTGGAACACTTCTAGACTGAAAATTTTAACTTTCTTACATGATGCCTTTTACAAGGCAGGAGAAAATTTTTAGGAAAGAGCGGGAGAAACATAATACTCCAGGGACTCAGCGGGAAACAATGTATTTAATTTAATAAATGAAACTGTGAATGTAATTTATTTAATAAAAAATAATCTTTTTATTTACAGAGAGCGAGAAAGTGTTCAAGGAGGAGGTGACTGGTCGGCGACCTGATTTAAATCGCAGGCGTCTTATACACAGAGCCAAAATGAAGTCTCTAAGAATCTCGGTCGTCATCGTAGTGGCGTTCATCATCTGGTGGACTCCCTATTATGCCATGATGATCATATTCATCTTCTTGGAGCCCGACCAACACGTAAGTATATAAATAAATAAATATTTGTTAGCCAAACATAATACATGTATAGTATACTATCTTAATCACCAAAGAAACAAAAACTCCTGAGTGGACCCTTATACACAATAAACAATAATTTATCTAATATAAAGATACAAAACTGCGTATTCGGGAACAATCTGCAGGGTTACTCTTGACAAAATCTAAACACGATCTTAATCTTAATCATGCGTCGCGCGAAGTGACTACTGGCCAAAAATACGCGCATACCGATCGTGCGGTAGCGGTAGCGCGGTGTTTTTAACCAAAGTCCCTTGGTGCGTCGTATGATCAAGATCAAGACTAGATTAAGATCGTATTTAGATTGTGTCAAAAGTAGCCCTGCTGTACACAGAAAATTCAGAATGACAACAGCCTCCTTGATTCAACGGTCCCATTATTTTTTTATTAATCACTGCGAATTATGATGACGATTTTTTTTTTGTTTTTATTTCAGCTAAGTGAAAGCATGCAATCTGCTATATTCTTTTTTGGCATGACAAACAGTCTAGTGAACCCTATAATTTATGGAGCCTTCCAACTATGGCCCTCTGCCAGCCGCAGGAGGAGGGGAAGTCAAAGGTATGTATATCCAGGGTCGTCTTTAAACATGGGTAGAAAGAATAATAATTGTGATATTATTTATTTGTTTTATTATTCATCATAAATTGGTTACAATTTCGTATCTAAATCTGTACAAAATATCATAAAATTATCAGTTATACAATTAAATGTACAGAATGTGAGTTTATCGCTTGAATGCGATGTTTTCCAACCAACCCGGTTATAATATAAAAAATGCAAATAAATTCTATTCTATTCTATTCTTCTCAAGGCCATCCACTCGTTTGCGAGTGATTTAGGTGCAAATAAATAAACTACATGCCAAAAGCATTAAATTTTTATTCGTCACATAGTATGCCTTCTCCAAAATCAGGTACTAGTGACATCTGTAGAATAAAATACAAAACCTTTTACTATTTTAGAAGGAGGGAAAGTATGTATAATATTATACTCTCCCTCCTATTTCTTGTTAAGCTCAAAAGCACATAAGTTATATTCAGTAGATGTCTCCATGTTCACTAAGGGGAAATATTTTATACATCTTCAACAGGGATTCAAACAATCGTATTATAAATAATCCTGATCAGAATAGTACAAAACCATAAGTGGACCAGCGAAATCCCCTATTATTAGCAGTATGCTAATCACAATTATTTTCGATACACAATAGAGCCAAGTATGTGGAACTCATAACAATCTGGGTTATTACAAATAAATCATATATATATGTTACCAGTTGAATCAAATGTCGAAATTAGACATAACATAATATAGAATATAACGATATTACTGTACAATTTTAATATACTTAATAATAAATAATACTTTTAGTTTAAAACTAAATCAGGATTTTTCTTTTATCTTGCAGTCGTGACTTCTCTACATCAACGCGAATGACGCAAGCTTCGACAGTACGCAACAGTGTCCATGCAAACAGATCTCGGTTGGGGAGTGGAGCAGCCTACAATCCAGAATCTACAGCCCTGGTGACTCTACACAATACTTCTGAAAGATCTAGAAGTACCAACGGCAACCTACTTCATCCCAACTACCAGCCTGGTACATCCCAACAGCAACCTGGCACTTCTCCATCCAGTCCAAATGAACGCCAACATAGTCCAAATGGCCGTCCATCTGTCCATTCAAGTCGTCAACTAAGCGGTTTCATTCGTCGACCTGACAGTCCAATCAACAATCGTAATTCCGGTTCCTTCAATAGAGGAAACTCTGGTAGTGCCAGGAATTCCTGGAATAGTGTGTCCAGCAATCAGGAGGAACATCTGCTTTTGAATGTTCCCAACGGTGACGCTGTGACGAGAGTATGAAAATCAAATGGCTCTGTCTACATATCATATTACAAAAATGACTATTTCAGCAGCACCAAGATATATGACATCGAAGAATAAACTAAATTGTCTATTTGTGCACTACAGTCAATATTTTTGTTTCTAAATTTATGTCCCAACATGGATTATGTAGATTTTCGATCAAAACAGATATTATACATATATTTTATTACCCTTACCTATCTAACTTTATTATTAAGAATAGCATCAAATCTGAAATTATTAATTTTTTATAGGCTAGTTAGTACCTATTGCAAATATTTTTTACCAAAACTTTTGTATTTTTAAACTTTTGTAAACCGTTTTCTAATAATTTGTCCATCTTCGTATAATAAAATATTATGATCATATTTCTTTTAATATTTACATTCTCTCAAATACTCTTCAAATCTTTTAGATTGATATTCAATTGATATATTTTTTATATTCACAATTGTTTTATATTTATATGAAAATGTCTATTTTTTCAAAAATAAAAATCACAATAGTAGGTATTTAAAAAAAAATTTAATGCTATTAGTTTTTTCAAATTAATTTTAAGCTCATAGGTTGTGATCAATGCTTATAGCACATTCTTATTTCATTTAATAAATTTTAAATGTGTAAATTTCAAAAATAATTTACACCATGATAATTTATTATTACCTAATGATTGCATAATACTTATTTCAGAGGTCTTCCACCTTGCGCCATCTTCAGATCAAGAGTGACTGAAAACTATTTTATTCAATGTTTTTATTAATTGTGTCAATGCACATGTAGTAGAATTCCGTAATTAAGTCAATTGAAACAAGCGTCTCTTACTTCTATAAGTTATTGATCAAGAGAGACACGTGTTTTTGACTTAAGTCAAAAGACATCTCTCTCGGAATCTCGTATAACTACATAATAGTAAAAAGAAGCACTTGTTACAATTTACCTAATCAATAGTTCTTGTTTAATTTATACTAGCAAGGTATATATATCACAATTACTTAGTTGTTCTCAAACTATTTAAAACTGTTTTTTAAATGGCGACCGGTGTGGCGCGGAGGCTAACGCTCTTGCCTTTGAGTCACGAGGTCCCGGGTTCGATCTCCGGCCAGGGCAGAATGAAGAATAACCTTTTTCAAATTGTCCTGGGTCTGGGCGTTACATGTATATGTGTTCAGTACATTGTATATATCGTCGTGTTAGTACCCATAATACAAGATTCATATCTGAGTTTGGGACTAGCTCGGTCTGTGAGAATTGTCTATACATGTTATGTTATGTTATGTTAAATATTCTATGACTGTTTTGCCATTTTACTACAATTTTAATTAATGAATATATATATATTTATTACTTTATTTTTTCAAGAATTTTCTCGTTTCTGGCATTTTTAAATAATAAATGCTTTACTTAATTGATATTATCATGTGCCAAATATTAGGTTTCTTATACCATGTTGAAATATATTGTAATATGAAGTACGACAGGGTTACTTGTATACGTATAACTCAGGGAATTTGTTATCTGTAATGTACCTAAATTAAGACGAAATAGGTAATAATATACAAAAGCTGTAAATACTATATTTTACTATACACGCTTAATCGAAAGTGTTAACTATAAGAAAAATTGCGGTACACACACTTTGAAATGAAGGAATTAGTCCATAAACCGAATTAAAACCGACCAATTATTCTAGATAGCATCATATGGAAATTATGATTACTACGAGTTCCATAAAGTAGCTAGAGGATTGGAGTTTAAACAAACATAATTTGATATCTTCATTTTGTGCTTTCATTCATTCAATTGGAAATAATATATGTACTAATGTGAAATTCATCAATATTTGAAAATACTCAATTAGTATAGAAAATATCAACGTTAAATTTCATTTGAAGTAGAAAGGTTGCGGATTTTTTACCAGAAAGATCTATGAAAATTGCCAACTTTATAAATTCATAAAATCAAGTTTTATCTATTGAAAATAAAAACAATAATTATAAGATTTAAATAAGTAAATAAATTTTAAATTAGAGATAAGAAGAAACTCATGATAAAATTTGAAATTGATATTGTAAATTTCATAAAGTTCTTTATTTCATTTAGCTTCAATTACAAATAATTAGCTCTTTGAATCATTTAGTTTCTTAAAATAAAATCATTATTTTGGTAAGCCGAATAAAAATACATAAAGCTAATAAAAAGCTTTATCTGTCTTTGTTAAATGTTTAAATATATAGTAGATTTGTGGTTGAACACATGTTTCATTGTTCGTCATCATTCATTCAGTTAGACATGATTGGCGAGCTTGTGCCATATTCTTTAGTAAGTAGATATTTTATCAATCTGTTATAATGTATATACTTGATGGATGTTTATGACAAAGTGATATCGTTGCCATAATCTCTTTAGGAAGAAAAGAATTTTATACCAGACACTTCAATGATCTCAACCAATCACATGTTGGCAAATATATCTTGAACAAATAGTTGGCCATTATGGGAAACCTATGGCAATCCACATAATAAATACATAAAAAATATTTATAAAAATACATTAATCAATATTGAGCATATTCAATACATTAATAAATTGTATATTATTTTATAAATATTGAACTGTGAGACATTGATGTATAACATCTTGACAGATACAGAATGCATGTATTCATAATAAATCACCCATAAACACACAGTTTATACAAAAAATACTAGATTAAATAGATAATATATGTACTTACAGACAAAATGGAAAGCGACAGTAAACAGCTAAGCTCTTAGATAAGTCTATTTTTAATCATCTCGTAATAATAAGTAATTTTTAATAATGTCGTATCTCTAAATTGATTCGGTGTCTACGAATAAATTTGTATTATTGTTGTCATAATTCTTAGTTTCCAATAGGAAATACTATGATAGATACTTAGCATATGATTTCCTGATAATATTGATGTGATGTCAATTCAAATTGAATTTATATCACCTGCTAAGTAATTTTAAATTGCTGTTTGATATCAAAAAACTTTCAACTTTTCCTTCTTTTCAGCAGCCTTTTTCTTCTTTTCAGCATTAAAAACAAAAGAAAATATTAAAAACATTAAATTTATATTCACATTCCTTCCAAGAAAGCTACAACCTCTCTTGCTGCTCCCCCCAGATGAGTTTGTTCCACAAATTCCTCCCAGTGACACCATCTGGGAGCCATCTGATATACCAGGAGGTGCCTGGTATTTCGTTACTCCTCATAGTCACACACTATTCTCTCAGTCAAACCCCATCTCTAAAGATTATTTCTAGTGCATCTCACCTCTGTTCTAATCCTGTTGAGGGTTTTCCACAACGGCTTTAGTAGGTCATGGACCGAAGGCAAATCTTCTGTTGAGCTGTCAAATTTTGTACGTACTTTCTCTATTAAATATTCTATCGAAAAAAAATTACCGACAGATCCAATCTACTTCAATTTTTTTTGAATACCCAGTAGGAGTTTGCTTTATTGAATTTTTTTTTCATTTTATACACTAAGTGTCTCATATCTTGTAAATATCTGATTGTAAGATCTTTAGTGTGTACAAATATTATATTAAATTTGTCTAAATTATGGTATATGTAATAATTGCTGTCAGTATAATAATATATCAATGGAGTAATAGAAATATAAAACCACGTAAATAATAATACAGTAATTAGGTTATGTAACAATAAAGCAATGATTTACCCTGTAAAATGTGATTTGCTCTATTTATCATCTCAGAGAATATGCAGTAAATCAATAAATTTCAAAACACACATAACACTGTCATTAAATTATAAAAGACCCATACTCATTAAAAGCCACATAATTGTATATAAATAAATGTTTCATATTTTATATGTATTTTAAGCTGTTTTACCATAGTTACAATATAGTATTAAATAATGTGAACTCATATAATTCTGTTTAAGAAGTTTAAAGTTAAGATCAAAAATATAAATTAATGTTCTACATATTAGTAAGTATCTGTGTTATTGCAATAATTATCATTGTTAGGCCAGCAACTCTGGTTTCTATCTTGGGAAATGTGATCGG